>OY757905.1:67679676-67719676 GCA_963585895.1 Sepioteuthis lessoniana | reverse complement strand
ATGGTATATCCCCTCTGGTAGAGGGATACGCGTAATTCTTCTAGACGAGTTTGTCGGATTTTTTTGTTCGTGACAATGGGGCATGGATTTTATGCAGTCTGGTGTGGTGATTATTTTTTTAAATAGAGATAGTGTTGAGTGTCTGTGGGTTTGTGGTAAATGTCTATGATAATTTTTCAAATTTGATTTTTAATGAGGATATCTAAAAATAGTAGTTCTTTAAAGTTGTGTTCTATGGTGAATTTTGTTTTAGGGTGTATGTTTTAGAAGTTACGCATATCATTGATATTTCCCCATGATCATTTCCAAAATATGAAACAGTCATCCAGGTATCTTTCCCATAATGTAATAAATTCTCTTTTTTTTATATTATTGCTATATTTTTTACTACTGATTTTATATAGAATTTCCTTGAAGAGGCATACGTTGGCATCATTTTAGTTCCCATAGCTGTTCCTTGGGTTCGGGTGTAATTTTTATTGTCGAATTAGAAAGAGTAATTGTTTAGTTCTACACCATCAGTGATTCTTTTTTTAAATCTAGGGTGTAATGTTTCTGGGTATTTTCCTATCTAAAATGAGATGCCCTGTTTTCCTAATTCCTGAGGATATTACTGTATAGGTTGGTGACGTCAAATGTAACCATGAGTATATCGGGATCATTTTTTTGTGGTATGGAGTTTAAAAGGTGAATATTATCTCAAATACATTTTTTTATCTTATATAAGAATTTTTGTCGTTAAACATCAATCAGTTTGTTCAGTCTATTGGTGGGGCATGATTGGCCCGCAACAATTGGTCGAAATTTGAGGTTACTCGGACTTGAAATTTTTATGTATTCAGATTTTTGTGTTTTTGCAACCATTTTAACTTCCTCGATGTTGTGAATTTTCGATGATCCGTAAAAATTGGAATCTTTTTTTGTTTTGAATGTCTTACTTTCATATATACATACACACACAATCACACACCCATAGACTCAGATATATAGATAGATAGATATATAGATAGATAAAACAATAGATGATAATAAATTAAGTATAATATTGTAAATTGATAAACAAATCACAAAATTAATCTAATAAAACCACGTAAATAACCACGCAGTATTAAATCGACCACTCTTTCCAGAATGCCGCACAAACTTGGCTACCATTCCCATCATGCTCTACACAAGAGTATGTAAAGGGAAACAACTTAGTGTGAAGCAACCACTTGCAAACGTTTGAAGGGGAATGCTCTGGCGTTAAATCTGCTTTTTACAACTCCTATCTTCTCTCTTTAGCCTCACAGCAATGCGTCCTAGTGTTACTAAGCTCAATTTTGACAAATACAAGGCCACAGAAAGGAAGTCGGACTCAGTCCATATATATTTACATGAGAGGCTTGCTAATCCTATAATAAGTAACTCAGAGTTTATGTTTCTGTATGTGCGCACATCTGTGTGTGTGTGTGTGTGTGTGTGTGTGTGTGTGTGTGTCTTTCTGTATCTGTGTGTGTGTGTGTATGTGTGCTGATCTTACCTTAGGTATATTCAAAACCATAGATGATGGGCGCCCAGTATGGTTCAAACAGCCTACATTAGTGAATGAGCTGCAAGACAAATTTAACTATGGTACAACTGTAATCTCTCTCTCTCTCTCTCTCTCTCTCTCTCTCTCTCTCTCTCTCTCTCTCTCTCTCTCTCTCTCTCTCTCTCTCTCTCCAGTCATTTTTTCTTTGTTTTCACCAAACGTTTTGTTGATGTCATGGTTGCCGTAGGCAACCATTCTGTTACACAGATATCATCTTTCAGCGTCCGTTTCACCATCTTTTTTTTTGGTTCCCCCATGATTTCTCCTCCACCCTCTTCTCTCTCTCTCTCTCTATTCACTCACGCACTGTTTCTCTCACTTTCTCTGTCTCCCTCTTTATTTTTTCTTCCATATACAGGTATGCCACCGATGTTACAACTGTTGATAATGTTTTAATCTCGGAAAATATCAACTGACACTTGAGATTCCAATAAAGACTAATCTATTCATTTCGCTTAATAGGAATTCTTCCAAGCTGTAGCTCCATTAGTACTACGGTTTGGTTGCACCACCTGAATTTAACACTCAAAGAGAAAGTTATATAGGAACTACACAAGGATACAGCGTGCTGGAAGCATAAACTCACTAAATAGCAGTTGTACGGCCACTTACCATTCATCTCACAAACCATCCGATTAAGACGAACAAAGGAAAAGGACGAAGTCATAAGTCATAAGTTTTCCTATGGACTCCAACGCATGGACACACCAGTGTTGGCCGACTAACAAAAACTTACATTCATCAGTTCTGTACGGACACTGGATGCCATCTTGAGAACGTAACAAGAAGGATGACCAATACGAACGAAAGTCAAGACTTAAAAGACTCCGTGCTGTCGGCAAGCCAAGAAGAAGAAGAATCCTGAAAGATTCTTCAAAATGTTTGAGCTTTAAAGAACATTATATATTGTATTCAATAATTTCTTGATGCCTTTCCAAATAATGTAACCTGTGGTATATTTCTTTGCAATCACACGTGAAATTCTCTCTTAACACACATGCACGCACACATAGTGACTGTCTCTTTTTCATAGAAGAAGGCTATCTAATTAACCCTCAAAGAAAGCGCCCGTGGAAACGCATGTGGCTCCTCGGGTCAACTTCAGCCTTGAGAACCCAACTGCATACATAACAAACACAAGAACTGTCTTTGGGGGTGACATTAACTCCGTGCACTCTCATATGACTTCTCAGCATTGCTGCAAACTCAAATATTTTATCACGAAAGTGACGTGAATTACTTGCAGGTTGCGCTGGAAGATATTTTTTTATAGTAAACAATTGCAGCTTGGGACATAAAGACCCTACTGCAGATGCAATGAATACGCCCAGGCTGAAAATTATCTGGGACCGAGGTCAAGTTCTATTTCTAAATTGCTCGTTTCCAAAAGGGGGTGCTTGATTCAGTTTTACAACCATCGTAGATCACTTTTCCAAACTGATCGATTTTGCATCGTCTGCTCCCAGTTTCCAAGATCTACACTAAGTGTCCCACGGTTGTTTTTGACAACATCCTTAAAACATTTCTAAGTTTTATATTATGGACGTTTACCACGTTGTAACTCTCTGTAAAACAAATTCAAAGGTAAACTAACATCCTCCATTCTAGTTAGGTGTCTAGCCAAAACGCATCTGATTGCATATGATAACTATCTTAATACTAGATATATTAGTTCTTTAAAAAAAAAAACAATGGTATCTGGTATTAGATACTACCATTTAACCTTCAGGAACCTCCAGAGACAAGCTTGACGCGATCTTTCCATGGCTTTGACGTGACAACGATATATAGCCAAAATCTTTGATCAGTATATATATATATATATATATATATATGTGTGTGTGTGTATGTGTGTATTTGGTTCGGTTTTATGTCATATCAACTATTATAGGTTATTTAATGCCAAATAAATATAAGCAGTTATATTTCAAACAATTCAGTTTTTTATAAGTATAGTTTTTGGTAGCACTCAGTTAAATGTCAAAACAGTTCTATTTCAGACAATTCAGTTTCACATTGATACGCAGTTTAAATGTCAAAACAATTCTATTTCAACCAATTCAGTTTAGCACAAGTATACAGTTTAATTCTATTTTGCCAATAGATAGGTGCTACCGGGGAGCGATGGCAATGAAGGGGTACTCCGCATTCCCCAAAGCTCGAGTATTTTTGGAACCTCACAAACAGATTGTTTAGTTACCCCTCTGTAGAGAAACATTCGATATATTCTAAGCCCCAACCGACTGGGAAATATATATATATATATATATTAGACATCTTTATTGATTTTGGGGGGTCTGATGGTTATATATATATATATACATACATATATATATATATATATATATATATATATATATATATATATAAAGATGAATGCACATGAGAAAAATTTGCGATAAAAAGTGTTCGACGCTACTACAGCAGAGCAGTATACAACCCACAAAATGTCAACTTATGAACACGAAGTCTGTTATTTTAGGTTTTATGCGGAGTGTACAATTATCAGGCAGAAAAGCAACATAGGAATATATATATATATATATATATATATATATATATATATATACGAGAATCATTAAATAAGTTTCCTGCTATCGATAAGCTATCGATCATATAGATCATATAGAAGTCTGACCAATTCGATAAGATAAAACGGTATTTCATCCAAGCAGTAATTGTGTCGATACTATTGTACGGATGCACCACATGAATGCAGACAAAACCTATAGAGAAAAACCTAAACAGAAACTGTACAAGAATGTTACGAGCTACGAGGATCATTAAATAAGTTTCCAGACTTTTTTCGTATGGGCACTTTTATTGATAGTACACACATGAAACTCTAGTCCCCTTCGAAGTATTCTCCTCCGGCTGCAATGCACTTATTGTACCGTTCCAACAACTTCTAGAAGGCCCTATCAAAGTCCTCTTGTGTGAGTGTGTCAATGACCTTCGTCACAGCCTCTTTCATCTCCTCAATTGCCTCATAACGACAGCCTGTGAGCTTAGGGAATAACCAAAAGTCACAGGGAGCAAGGTCTTGGTCTATAGGGAGGGTGTGGAACTGTCTTGATGCCCATCTTGGTCAAATAGTCTGTGACAAGGATGGAGTTGTGGACTGGTGCATTGTCCTGGTGGAAATGCCACTGACTCGATTTGAAGAGTGCTGGCCTCTTCCGACAGAATCTCTTCCTGAACCCCTTTAAAACCTCAACATAGAAACTCTCACCCTAACCCTAACCTTTTGGCCAATCAACTGTGGTGTATTGACTTCCTTACTCCTCCCACACCTCTCATCTCAGACTCCCTGCCTTCCTTGAATCTCTTATGCCACTCAAAAACCGATGCTCGCTTTATTCAAGATGGTCGAAAAGCAGTCTGAAGCATTCCATACGTTTCTGTGGTATTTTTTCCAAGTTTAAAACACAATTTTATTGCATATCGTTCTTCTAAAGTGTCCTCACGTCCAGATTGCATTTTTGAAATTCACCAGCTGTGACAATCAGGCTTTAGTAGGGTGTATTCCAATTCGTGCCGTAGCTGTTCATTTGAACGTGAAATCATAATTGGTCAGTCATCTCATAAGATGTATAGCAATAACATAGTGAATTTTCTAGAGTCTACGACAATTTTAAATGCCTGTACAAAAAAGTCTGGAAACTTATTGAATGCACCACGTATATATATATATATATATATATATATATGTATATATATATATTATACTGAGTTCCTCTGTGAGTACACCTGCTATTTACCGTTTCCACCTTTTATGTTTCTTTTCACGGCGATGCATCCTAGTGTTATTGACTAAGCTTAGTTTAGTCTGGCATAAGGTCACAGTAATGAAATTGTTTTCAATCCATATGATCTATATAACAGGCCTGCTAATCATCTGAAAAAATTGATTTTAGATACAGATAATTATTAAACACTATAAATATGATTACAAAGGGAAATTGATTTATTTTGGAATGATATATATATCTGTATGCTCAAATACAGAGATATAGGAGATGTACCAAAAAGTTTAAGAAATTTGACCATATACAAAAAATTATTTGTCTTAATCAAACACTCCTATTCAAATCCAAGCAATATTTTGTTTTTACAAGATTTCCATGTAAATTTAGAACCTAAACTTCTCTGATCTCTTCGTCCACGCTGTAAACATTCCACAAACCTTTGGGTAACAAGTCATATTACCTAATTAGTAGGATGTCTCAAAATTTATTCGGAAGTTTTTAAAATACTCGCTTAAAGACCACAAGCGGCAGTCATTAAACTCTATGTTCTCCTGATTCCTATTTATAGAATTTATAATTGCAAATAAATAAACAAAAGGAAGTCCTCCATAATGTATTAGTTCTCTTCTTTAAGAAAATATCAGATCACGGTGTGCCTGACTGCATGGGGAAAAGTATAAACTCGCTTATCTCCCCAGGTATGGGTTAAATAGTTGCACTATTATCCTTCTATAGTGATGGCTTTGGCATTAAATAACCCAAGGAGGTTTATATGCTAATAAACACAGAAAACTAAATTATTTGTATTTTGTAGGAATACCAGATATCAAATCACCAAATGAAGAAACTCTTATAAAACTGCAAAAATGTATACGCGCAATGAACGTAATTCCCTAACCTCTAAGCATAAAATAATCCCAGACAGGTGGATATACCGTTAAAATCTATCGAACTTTTTTATTCTCCTTCAAACAACGTCACCCTTTTTATATTTTTCTTTCTTATTTCTTTCTTTTTTTATGCTTTTCTTTCTTCTCTTACTCCTTTATTTACCCTCATTCTACTTTTGTCGTTCTTTCTTTTCTTCCTTCCTTTCCGTCCTTCAATTCTTTCTTCTTTCACGTCACTCTTGTTTCTTTCTGCTTGTATCATTAATTTCTGTCTTTTTTCCTACTTTTGTTTCCCTTTCTGTTTTTGTTTTTTGTTTTTTTTTTTTGTTTTTTTTCTTTCATCCTTTTCAAATATTTCTCTGTTTTTATATTTGAATTTCCATTTATTCTCACTCCTTCCCCCCCCCTATCTCTCTCTCTCATTTACCCGTTAGTTTTTCTTCAATTTAGACCTTCAAGACACTTTGTATACTTATTAAACCTCATTTTGTTCCCCACTAGTCCGAGTGGGTCGGAAGCTAGGAGGAAAGACTGTGCAACGCCAATCTTCTAAATTGAAGGGTTCTGCCAGTGTTAAAAATCAGTCTTCAAAACTCTGCCTGTTGTATGATATTAAAACCGTCCATCTACTTCAAACAATACATCAGGCCTTCAATGAACGTAGTCTGTTAAAAGATTACAAAGTTAAATTACTTAGTAAGGATCGAACTCAGTACAGACTAGCTTGCTTGACAGTGCTCTATAATAAAGAACATCAAAAAAGACCACATATATGATTGTCAGTACTGTAAGGTTCCATCAAGCGTAGTATGTACATTCTTTATGAGAGTTTCATCACAAAGAATATTCGGGCTATTGTCTTCATCTTCAACGTTTCGGCCGATGCTTCCTTCTCTTCTTTAGGTATATCATGTCGAACTCGGGAGCCTACATAGAACTTCGAACCGAGCCCTTCATTTAATCCATGACGGTAGAGTGTTTTAATTCCGTTAATCATGACTGGATACAAGTGTTAAGTTTCAGTAAGTGTTCCCTCTTATTTACATGTTGTGGGGATTGAACCTGAAACCTCCTGGTGATTTCACTTAGAAGTACTTTTAACCAAACGCCAACATTAGCTGCACCAAGTGTCAAGCTTCGTCTCAAAAATTTAAACAAAAATTCTTTATGAGACTAATTGTTCTTTCTCGTAGATACCTCAACTATTTCCGTCTTTAATTAATTCTTCAAGTAAAACTTGAAAATTTGTATAGTTTTAATTGACTTTTTGTGTTTACCCGACTGGTTTTAGTTAAGAGTCTTTCCTTCTCCTACACCGGTTGCCATACTAAGGTTAAAAAGTTCAATCTACCCTACAATTTACCCATAGCTGGAAGGAGAATAGTTGGGTTCATACTTTTCCCTAGGTTATTAGTGCCATGTAAAAATGCAAGCAGGCTTGCTCGGGATTTGAACTCGGATAGCCAAATTCACTTCCATAAGCGCTCCTCTTTGATATCACCTTTTTCAATAACATATTTACCGTTTTGTAATACTTCTTTCAGCAATTTCAGTAACGCTTTCTTTTTCTTGCAAAAGAGCAGCTACACGAGTAGTCTTCGGCGGAAGTGAGTTTTCTTCATTAAGAGAATTCTGAAAAGAATGCAATAAATTATAATCCAAAGATGCAAGATCTTGTGAAAATGTCAGATGAGTTCCAAAACAAGCTATAACAATTGTTATTTAGTTACCAAAGAAATGTGCAGTCTAGCGTTATCCTAATGGCATATTACGCCTTTTATCTTGTTATTTACCAACTTTCACTTAGCCTGGTACACGAGAGTTGTGTTACAGTATCTTCTGCCGCTATGTAGTTACCCATCTAAATACTGAACAGATTTATCGTTGCTTAACTAGCAGAAACAAATGATTTCATCGTCACTAGAATCTCTATTACCGTTGTATCGTGGTAAGGAAGAGATGCACAGTGAAATAAAGTTAATTATTTATTAACTGAAGTGGTACAATCCAACAAATATTATAAGTCTCGTGCTGTGGGTGTCACGTCCGAAGTTGAGCTTACTACTGACCGAGATCTTTCAGTACCCACGTGCTCAAGAAACACGACGTCTTTTATACCTCCGAGATACCGGAAGTCACGTGGTACGAACTACTATACAATAATTACGCCTGTAGGAAGACAATAATTATAAACTTTCTTGAGAAGTGGGCATATCCTCGAGGTGGCATCGTTAACAGAGACATGCGACCGCTCCAGAATTAGTTTCGTTCTCTTTGATCCTTACCTTATAACGCTTCTATGTATTTACCAACCCCCTCCACATGGATAGGATGTGACACACGGTCAATTTTCAAGCGGAGTTTAACAGGTTTGAATTCACAGTTTTCTTTTTTTTTCCAAGACCTGTTGCCTAACTAAGGCTAAAGAACCCAGTCTGCCCTTCTATTCGCGCTGTATGAAATGCAAACAGTCTCCTTCAGGTTTTGAACTCGGTTCGTTGAGTCTATTTCCTACGACGATGACTATTACACCACGTTACATCCAGGTTTTCATATTCTTGTCAACTCTTCTTCTACGCATATTATGTATGCATTAAATACTTTTATATGTGTCTATGAGAGCTAATCTTATTTTTCCTTCTGTCTATTCAGTGTAAGTTAATCATGGATATACAAATGCCAATATTAGACTTTGGGGAGTGGGGACGCGACTAAATATCCATCCTAGCACCAACAACCAATACACTCTTTCTTTTAACTAATTCTGCGTCTTTTCATCGATGACTGCATTCAGTTGGACTTATCTGGAACAGTCATTGTTCGAATCAATCGTTTGGTTCTCTAGGAAGAACTCATAACATAGAACTTCTTTCTGATATTCAGTGTCTCCACTGAATGAATACCGGTGTTTGGTGTGGTTAGTTGTGGTCCCTCTTGATTACCTAACGATTTCTTGCCTTCAGCTTTGTTTTAAAATTTAATTATCTGTGTATAATACGTACTTATGTATAACACCCACCCCAAACATCGGACTAAGAAATTCTAAAGAAAAAATTGTCGTATATAATGCTCGCTAACCTTTTAGAATTTTCAATTACTTAATTTATCATAAATTTAGCATTTATTCAAATTTTTATCGGTTCATACAAACTAAAAATAAGATTTTATATAATTTTTATTCTGTGAAATTTTACAGTATTGGCCTAATGAGTACAGTGTTCGCCAATGGTCCAGGAGACCGGGATTCAATCCCAAGTCGAGTCATACCAACGACTTAAAAAATGGAACTTGATGCCGCCTTGCTTAACACTCAGCATTATAAGGTAAGGCTCAAGAGAAAAGTGGAGCAATCCGGTGAATGGGGTAGCGCCCTCCCTTACCCCTTGGTGTGGTAGTTATTGAAAATGGAGCCTTCGGGTCACCCTCGACTAAGGTCCGCAACTTTACTTTTACTACTTATATAAATTTCACAATATTGTATAAATTTCACAGTATTGTATAAATTTACATAGTATTTAACACAAACAAATAAACATGTTCATACAAAAATGCCACAAACTTGCGGTGAAAATAAGCTTACATTAAGAGATAAAAAAAATTATAAACAAACACACATTCCAATGAATATTTCTCTGAAACGATATAAAACACATTAGTTTGGATTATAGATATGACTTAGTTTCAGTCATCCCTTCCTAAATATATTTATTCATTTGGCCGGAAGAAAAAGCTAATTATGTAGTTCTCGTGTGTAATAAGTAAGTAAAGTTGGCGACCTTAGTCGAGGGTGACCCGAAGTCTCCTTTTCAATAGCTACTACACCGAGGTGTAAGGGAGGGCGCTACTCCATTCCCTGGGTTGCTCCACTTCACCTTTGATCCTTACCTTATGATACTGAGTGTTAATCAAGGCGGCATCAAGTAGCATTTTTGAGTCTTTGGTGTGACTTAACCTGAGATTGAACCCCGGTCTCCAGGACCACTGTCGAACACTACACACCCCTAACTTTTAGCCAAGAAAAAATAGCGTGTTTTACGTACAAATAATTATGGTACCCTCAATTCATCACACATAATTTGCCTCAAAAATAAAACATTTTTATTTCGTCTAAGTTACAAATCATACATGTAAATATATGCAGTAGTTTATTCTTTCTTTTTTTTTTTTTTATCTTTTTTTATTTTTTTGCCGGGAGATGCTTATGTGGAAGTCACACATCAAAGAGTTTAACATAAACAATCCGGGAGTGGAGACACAAAAGCACAACTCGAATTTAGCGTTTGGATTTTCGTTGTTTTATTCCAACTCCGTTAAGTCTCTGAGGCCGTGGAGGCCGAAAGAAATAAATAACGGATGCCCCGTGTGGAGTGAGCTTCTCTGTTCTCCTTGAAACAGAACTCTTCTCGTATCTTTGATTCGCTCTTCGTTTCTGTTCACGCTGTTGGTCTCCTTGCACCCCAGCTGCTAAAATAGAAAAGGAGTATGGCATTGTTTTGTTTTTTTTTAATATTATTGTAAGTAGAAAGGATTCTAGATTCAACAATTTTTCTATGTTGTTAATAATGTATATAATCTAACATCTTGGAAACATTTGTAATGGTTCATAGGTAGTTTTTTTTTTATCAAGAACGGATTTAGAAATAAAGACATCGTATTCTCAAAGTCGACCAAGCTAGATTGACCGACGCCGACTCCCAACCTTTTAGAGCAACAAATTGAGAAATGAGAGAATTAGAGAAGGAAAAATAGTTAAAAAGAATAGAAAAGGGAAGTTTGAGAAAAGATATTGCAGACAAAAGTGTTTAGTTTGAGCTAAGACGACAGTGCTTGGTTAGTAGCAGAAATGAGAGCGTTAAAAACACACGAACGAAAGGAATCAGTACCAGTAAGCTTACTACATCTTTTGTGACTTGTTGCTAATTGAATATATATATATATATATATATATATATATATATATATATATATATATATATAAGACAATTTTGATGCCACTAAAGCTTCTTATTTTGTTACTTTTACTGTTTGTTTTCTTTTATTGTTGCTTCAATTTACTTAAAAATTTCCCATACGAACTCGGTAAGTATAACCACCAAAAACGTCCATACGACCTCAACACTTTAAAGTTAAAATTGCGATTAGTTTTTAAATTATGTTTTACTTAAGCATTTTTATCGTCGCTAATTTTCATGTCTCTATTTTGATCATATATTCGTTTTTTGATTGATCGTGAAGTAATGCAATCAGATCCGATATTTTTCAATTTGTGCAAAAAAGTACATGGTCCCTTTTTGAGATTCGTTATATTACGTTAATTATTCATACTCACTTTTTAATGTTTTTCGATAATACTTCTAATCGGAATTATTTCTAAATTACAAATTGCAACAAAATTTATTCTTAACTTCTTACGAAGTTGATAAAAGAATTCATAAAATTCACAGCAAATGCGTTACGCTTTGAAATAAATTTCGAATACTAATTACGTCACATATATTTTAAACAGAACGCTACTAACTGTAATGAAATGCTATGATTTTTCACATAAGTATAATTCAGCATCTCATTAATATTGCTGTGATGATAGTTTAATATTTGAAAATAAACTACATGTTTATCGTTTTCAGAATACAGAATATTCAACTGGGAATAGACTCACCCTCTACATACCTTGTTTTTTCATATTTTTATACTGTTAGTTTCATTTCCATTTTTCATATTTTTATACCGTTGGATTCATTTCCATTTTTCATATTTTTATACCATTGAATTCATTTCCCCTTTTCATATTTTCATACTGTTAGATTCATTTCCCTTTTCAAATTTTATGCCGTTGGATTCATTTCTATTTTTCATATTTTTATACCGTTAGATTCATCCTCATTTTTCATATTTTATATCATTGAATTCATTTCCATTTTTCATATTTTTATACCGGTGGATTCATTTACACTTTTCAAATTTTATGCCGCTGGATTCATCTCCATTTTTCATATGTTTATACCGTTGGATTCTTTCCCTTTTTCATATTTTCATACCGTTAGATTCATTTCCCTTTTCAAATTTTATGCCGTTGTATTCATTTCCATTTTTCATATTTTATACTATTGGTTTTATTTCTATGTTTCATATTTTTATACTGTTAGATTCAATTCCCTTTACAAATTTTATTAAATAACTATTAAAAATCCTTAGTAAGCAATTATAAGTAAGTAAAGTTAGCGACCATAGTCGAGGGTGACCCGAAGGCTCCCTTTTCGATAGCTACTACACCAAGGTGTAGGGGAGGGCGCTACTCCATTCCCAGGATTGCTCCACTTTACCCTTGAACCGTACCTTATAATGCTGAGTGTTAAGCAAGGTGGTATCAAGTTCCATTTTTAAAGTCTTTGGTATGACTCGACCTGGGATTGAACCCAGGTCTCCCGGGCCATTGGCGAACACTCTAACCGCTGGGCCAATGTCCATAGTTTCAATTAACTATTCTTAGAACAAATAATTTACACAGTTATATTGTAACAAGTAATTTTATCTTTTCTAAAAATTTAAAAACATATCTGTTTGACCCATAACAGTTAAATAAATGGATGGTGCCAATCTGGATCAGAATGGAACTGAGACTGCTAATGACAACGAAAGGGTACTCAACACTCTCTACATCTCCAGAACTGGAGCCTCACCACCAGATGTAGTTCCATTTCATACTCAGGATATCTTTTTGGTGGGGTTCTTAACCCTCTGCATACAGTCAGAGAATTCTCAACCCCACCGACAGGGTGCGTTCAATACGCAAGTTTTTAGACACCTTGTGTCAGACTTAGCTACGTTAAGTAAATATCTATTTTGGCCAAATGCCAATTTAAGCTAAATATCTACTCGTGAACTAGTCTTATACTATCCATGTATGCAAATTTCTCGCACTTAATGCCACTACCCCAAACCTGCACTCTAATATATCAGATTATACCAGAAATACCGCTTTTTTTCTTTCGCTTTTTCTCTTACAAAAGACTTCAGTGCGCTTATGAAACAAAAACACCTGTCAGGTTGCTTCGGTTCGTTTCAGCTTCGAGATTTTCTTTTGATGACTTCTTCCACACATAACGGGGCGGAATTTCGTGATTGTTCTTCGAAGACGAAACTACTAACGGCACTGCGTAGCATCTGTTTTCCCGGAAGTTATGCGTAGAAGGGCTGAGGAATGCACTTCAGTATTCACTAAGCAACTATCAGCCTGCCCTGGACGAAAGCTTAAATAGAAACCAAATGCAAGTAATGTTGTTTACCCTGATCTAATCGACCGTCACATTATTCATTTGAATCTGTGTTGCAATCTATAAGAAAAGCTCTGGTTAATCAAGGTAAAAACATTTTGAACTCTAATAACAGAAACACGTGTTTCAGTTTAATTCTTCCTAAATGCAAACTACATGTTTTATGTTATATATATTTATCTAATTTTATATAATTGTCCTGAACGTTTCTGTAGGATTTCACACACACACACACACACACGCGCGCGCACACACACACACACACACACACATATATATATATAGTACTGCAAAGAACAGTAAAAAATGAACAACAATTTTTTATGTTACCTACAAATTTTAATGATACGTCAGTGCCCAAGATACACATAGGAAGTAATTATTTTCTTTGATTATTATTGTCAAAGTTCCCTTCAGTTTTAGCAAAAAGTCATAATTTTCTAAAAAGAAAATTCTCAGAAATAACAAAATTTAAGAAATTTCTTGGAATTTCCTTTTCCTTGATTTAATACCCTAATTTGTGATTAGTCCTTTGCTAATGGATTTGCGCAATAACTTGCTATATTCATCTTGCAGTTCCACATCCTTGGAACGTCCATCATCTTTAAAGTTTCTTTTACTCTTCCAATAAACATTTCAATAGAAAAATGAATCCCTCTTGGTTACGCCGATAACTTTTTAGTATGCTACGTCACTAGTTCCTTCTTCGTCACTACTATTATGGCATATCAACTTTTTTAAAAACTATTCTAATAAAACTTTCTAAAGAAACTTTCATAAAATCTTTCCTCCTCATAATTACCTAAGGTCGAAACTTGTCAAGAACTATCAAAGAATAAATTAATATGTTGTAGGAGAAGCGACGAAGAATAAACTGGTCATGTAGCATACCCACACGTTGAATGAAAATTATTTTCTGGTTTCCCAATGTTTTCAGTTGACTGTTATATGATTTCTGCTTTCGTAGACACCTGGTTCTGAGCTCTCCATTTGGGAGACGTATGTAAAGCATGAGCAGGATAAGCTTAGAATTATCCGTGACTGCTTAGTCAAGTATTTGTTTATTTAGGTACTTATGTATCATCAAAAATGTGTCCATCTTGTTTCAAATTGATGCTTTGAAAATCGTTTTGATTGATGTTAAAGCTATTGT
This sequence comes from Sepioteuthis lessoniana, assembly GCA_963585895.1. NCBI lineage: Eukaryota > Metazoa > Mollusca > Cephalopoda > Myopsida > Loliginidae > Sepioteuthis > Sepioteuthis lessoniana. Next base: position 67,705,037 of record OY757905.1, on the reverse strand, counting down.
GTAATCTTGACTTATAAGATGAATTATTCCAGCTCTTTCCAGGTTTTTTTTTAATTTATTTTTCTTATTTTGCGTATTTTGTTTCGATTATAGATCTGCTGTCTTTTAAGCAGAAGAGGAAATGTTAAATCATAAAGATTAAATTTTAAATATAAAAAGTAAAGGATTTCTAGTAATTTTAAGTTTTGTATCTTAATACACTGAATTAATTGGGCGTGTCCTCGTGGTGTAATGGTTAAAGGATCCAAAGAAGACTATGTTAATTTTATGGTGGGATATTCAAGAAATTTTCCAGTACGAACTGTTAGACAATGATCCAACAATTACCACTAATTTCTACTGCAATCGACTTCGTCGTTTGAAAGCAGCTTTGGATATAAAAGAAACGTTCCTCCTTACTAATGTATCAAGAGCAAGTCCTGAGAATAGTAATACTCTGATGAGCACTAATTGACATCACGTCTCATCTGTAAAGAAGACATTACTCGACCCCACAGAGCATATGGAGTTAGCGTCACAACATTGACACTTCTCCATGCCTTTAAAAAAAGACATATCTAAAGCGTATAGAAAATTCGAGAGACATTTCAGGGTATAAAGTGCATACTCAGACGTCCTATTCAAATACATGAAGAATTTGCATCGGCTCTCCAAGAAGAATGGAGCAATATTCTCCAAATAAAAAATCAGAAGATTAATTTATTGACTGAATTAGCGTTTTGGAAAATGTCATACGTACGAATGGTGGCAGCACCAAATATTGACATTCTCTTCATGTACACCCTCAAGAAAGTGCGGAGAATCCCTGTAGTGTAGTGGATAAAGTGCTGGCCTATGGTATCGTGATAACCGGGTTCGAACTCCTGTCACGTTATTATGTTTACTTTCGGACTAATATCTTTTGGGGAAAACGTATGAACGCCTTTATCTTCCAGCTTAAATAATACCACTCCTGCAAGGATTGTTTTCGCATTAAATATCCCACAAAGGTTAATATGCCATTAAACAAAGAAAGTTCATGTGTGTGATTTTTAAAAAGATAATTGTATATATTTACCCGGCTCCTTTCCCATGAGCAGGACGGGTGACACAAGGTCATTCTTTTAGATGAGAACAGTTGGTTTGAATTCAGTTTTCTTTCTCTCAGACTGGTTAGTCTGAGAGAAAGAAAACTCTGAATTCAAACCTAACCAAAGCCAAAGAAATCAATCTAGGTTTTATGTCATATCAACCCTTGACTTATTTTTTAAATTAGTTATTAATGCCAAATCCTATTTATACACAAAGATATCAAATATATCATTTGTAGTTTGTATTTCGAGTAGTTTGTATTTAGCATTTTTTAAAAAGCCCAAGCTAATTTTTTTTTTTTTTTTTTTGCACACCGTTAAATGGTTTCAATGTTACAATCTAACTCTAACAATTCAATTCTACATCAGCCATTTGCTTGCAAAATGGTTAAACAGTTCTATTTGACCCATAGATGAGACCCTAACTGGTTTTACAACTCCGGGTTAGAGTGGACCTGAAAATTATAGAAATGAAGAGGTCGTCCACATTCCTAATATGATGGTTCCAGAGCTGAAGCCTCACCATCAGACGCGGTTTAGTGTCAAATCCAGGACACTCTTTGATGGTGGTTGGGGGTCTTATCGCTTTGTATAGATGTAATCGGCATATTCTAATGGCCCATTCGACTAGGCTTAAATATACATGTGTTCCAACCTTTTAGAAATATTTATATATTCAAAACTTATAAAATTATTTATTACGTATTCCAATGCTGAAAAATTATTTATTGTGTATTTCAGCCTTTGAGAATTATTTCTGATGTATTTCAACCTTATAAAATTACAACTTACGTATACATTGACACGAGCTATTCCTGATGTTAAAGTATTTGCAAATCGATCTATGCACAAATATATTAGATAGATAGATAGATCATCAAGTTGCACTGCTTGCATGGAATTCCCTGATTCTCTCTCTCTCTCTCTCTCTCTCTCTCTCTCTCTCTCTCTCTCTCACACACACACACACACACACACACACACACTTCTCCATCCGTCCTTACCATCCATAGCTCCTATTCAATATACGTGGTCCTTCAATTAGTTTCCATACTTTTTTGTACAGGCATTTAAAATTGACGTAGACTCTTGAAAATTCACAATGTTATTACTATACATCTTATGAGATGACTGACCAATTTTTATGATTTCACGTTCAAATTAACAGCTGCTCCAGGAATTGGAATACACCCTACTAAAGCCTCATTGACACACCTGGTGAGTTTCAAAAATGCAATCTGGATGTGAGGAAGAACGATATGCAATAAAATTGTTTTAAACTTGGAAAAAATGTCACAGAAACGTATGGAATGCTTCAGACTGCTTTTCGACCATCTTGCATGAAGCGAGCATCAGTTTTTAAGTGGCATAAGAGATTCAAGGAAGGCAGGGAGTCTGTGAGGGATGATGAGAGGTGTGGGAGGAGGAAGGAAGTCAATACACCACAGTTGATTGGCCAAAGGGTTAGGGTTAGGGTTACTATGTTGAGGTTTGAAGGGAGTTCAGGAAGAGATTCCGAGGGAAGAGGCCAGCACTCTTCAAATCGGGTCAGTAGCATTTCCACCAGGACAATACACCAGTCCACAACTCCATCCTTGTCATAGACTATTTGAGGAAGATTGGCAGATTGACTATTTGAGGAAGGTCCTTGACACGCTCACACAAGAGGACTTTGATAGGGCCTTCCAGAAGTTGTTGGAACGATACAATAAGTGCATTGCAGCCGGAGGAGATTACTTCGAAGGGGACTAGAGTTTCATGTGTGTACTATCAATAAAAGTGCCCATACGAAAAAAGTCTGGAAACTTATTTGATGATCCTCGTAGCTCGTAACATTCTTGTACAGTTTCTGTTTAGATTTTTCTCTATAGGTTTTGTCTGCATTCATGTGGTGCATTCGTACAATAGTATCGACACAATTACTGCTTGGATGAAATACCGTTTTATCTTATCGAATTGGTCAGACTTCTATATGATCTATATGATCGATAGCTTATCGATAGCAGTCCACGCTTTCGCTAGGCACATACTGACATCACTTTCAGTTGATGAAATGCCGCTGCCGAGGTACTTGAATTTCCCTACTGATTTCAAAGAACCGCCGTTAAGAGTGGATGTGGCTCCTTCCCAACGAGAATAAATAGCTAAGCATTATTGTACAGTAGAAATTGTCAATTATTTGATCTGACTCCGTCATATGATGAAGGAGAAAGATTATGTTACCAATCTTTTTAATGGGTAAAGTATGCCAACCTAGAAAATCAGCTTTTGCAATCTTTGTTTGCTTGTTTGTTTGTTTGATTTTACAGAGAGATGTAAGAAAACACCTTAACATGAAAATTAAAGATTATCATTTTTTACGGGGGCATTTAAATTAAGAATTGGAATATGGCATGATCCCAAGAAAAACTGATCTCTCCTCGGGTTAGAGAAAGTTAATACATGTTGAACCGACGTGCCACAATAGGAAAGTTATCTTTCAGCCTCCAAAATTCTTATAACCCAATTCCTAAAGAATTAACGCCCGTCCAAACAGGAAAAAACGTGCCTAAATACTGAATCACGCGAGGAGAACTTTTGTTTACATAGGTGCCTCGCCTGTTAGAGATAATTACGGCGAGGAAAAAAAGCTCGGCGGCTTTATATATATATATATATATACACACATATTGTCCATTTTCTTTATATTCATTCATTCATGTATTTTTTCCATCTCTCTCTCTCTCTCTCTCTCTCTCTCTCTCTTCATCATTCATCTTTTCTTTCCGATTTTTTTCTCTCTTTTAGCATCCTTCCCTTTCTTTTACTAACCTCTTTCTCTCCCACCCACCCCTCTCTCTCTCTCTCTCTCTCTCTCTCTCTCTCTCTCTCTCTCTTCATCATACTTCTTTTCTTTCCGGTTTTTTCTCTTTCTACCATTTCTCTCTTTTATCATCCTTCCTTTCTTTTTCTTACTTCTTTCTCTCCCTCTCTTTCTCGCTTGCTCTCTCTCTCTCCCTCTCTCTCTCTCATTCATTTACCATCCTTCAGCGCCCCCATCTCTTTTCCTCTTGTCCTTATTCCGTATTTTCCTTTCTATTTTTATCTTTCGGTGTGCTCTTTCTTTCTCTCTTATGCCATTCATTTTTTTTCTTTTTCTTTTTTTTTTTTTCGTGGTTCTTCCTTTCTCTCTTACGTCATTATCTCTCTCTCTCTCTCTCTCTCTCTCTCTCTCTCTCTCTCTCTCTCTCTCTCTCTCTCTCTCTCTCTCTCTCTCTTCCTTCATCGTTTCCTCTATCCAATTGTTTTTTTTTTCTTATTTTTCGGCACAGTTTTTATTTACTCGTTCAATCTTTTCCTTTCTTTTCTTTCTTCGTCTTTTTCATCATTCTTTCTTTCGCTCATTTCTTTATCTCTTCCTTATTTTCTTTCTTTCGTTCTGTATTCTTGATTTTTCTAATTTTCTTTTTCAATCTTACTTTGTTCTGTTTTTCTCTCTTTTTTTTAATCTCATTTGTTTTTTCTCAGTTTTCGAGGTTATTGATTCATTTTTATATTTAAAATCTTTCCCTCATCTCTTAATGTATTGCTTTTTTATACTATTTCTTTCTTTTCATATTTTTTCTTCTTTTTTTTCTTTTTTTTTTTTTCTTTTTTCTTTTTTTTTTTTTTTTTTTTTACATTTCTCATTGCTAGATTGCCTGCTTTATAGATAGATAGATAAATAGATAGATATGAACAGACTGAGAAAGATAGATATGAACACACTGAGATAGATAGATAGATAGATAGATAGATAGATAGATAGATAGATAGATAGATAGATAGATAGATCTTTACGTTTTTTTCATTCACACTATTTTCTTCTCTTCTCCATTCATTCATTTTTCTTCACATTCCTTATGGTTATTTCCTTTATATCTACCGTCTTTTTTATTTATTTATTTTGTTTTTTTAGTTCCTTATTTATTTCATTGTTCATTTTCCTTCTTTTGTTTTTAGAGTTTTGTAAATTCTTTTCATTCATCTCTTTCACTAAATTTTCGTTATTCTTTTTTTAATCTTCCATTGTTTTCTTTTTTCTTTTCTTTTCACCTTTTTGTTCCTTTCTTTCTTTCCCTTTTCTTTCCTTTCATTTTTCTTTCTCTCTTTCTTTCTTTTTTTTTTTTTTCGTTTTGTTTATTTTTATTGTTATACTTTGTTTGTTTTTTGTTTTTGTTGTATCTTTTTTTTTTTTCCTTTTTCTTTTTTATTGTGTTCTTTCTTTAAGTTTTTTCCCTTATTGGCAAGATTTCATGCGAGTAGAGAGATTGGAGTGGAAGTAAAGGAAGAAGCAAAAACGAAAAATTTGAATGAGGAGACATTTTTAGAAGGGGGCGGGGGTAGGGAGATAGAAATTGCACCCACATGGATTTAATTCTCTTTTCAACGTCTACATCTCCAAATGCAACCACGTGAAAGCCAATACCACCGCCATCGCCCTGAACATTATCTTTATCACAAAAAACATCATCACTATGGTCGTCATGATCAGTTATTTGAGTTTCGTTACTCTCTTTCGACCAGATTTGTTACTCTTGCCAATTGCGGCCATATTATATATTTAGACACGCAGCACGGAGTCACCAAAGACATCCTACTGATATTCTTGAATCGCATTTTGAAAAAGAATGGCTAATAGCAAAACCGGAAGAAAATTTTCTTTCTTTTTTGTTTTTTGTTTTGCTTTGGGTTTTTTTATTCCTTAAAATAATTTTATCTTCAAAGACCAAATAGAGTGGCAATTTTAATTATCTTCAGCTTCTTTGACACGGTTGATTCTTTTTTTTTTTTCTTTTTTTCTTCAAAATAGAACCAGTGTCAAAAAAAGCAACGCCTCAACGTCACAAAATTGTGACAGACGATTTACAAGTACTGCGACTCTTTGGCTTTCGTCACTTCCGACACCTTGATTCTATCGTCGCTTGCCAGTTAGGTCACTGGTTTGAACGTGGAAAACAAACTTACGACACGTACATTGATTTTCGTTGCAAGCAGACCGATAGAAAAATTATTGAATTTACCGAGGTACATTTCCTCACTGTATCTGAGTCAGTTTATATCTATCTATTTATTTATATACCCATCTATCTCAGTCTGTTTCTTTGTATCTATCTATCTATATATCTATTACAATGGTACTGCGACTTTCATTGCACCCGACTATCATCATCCTGGAGTTTTGTCGCCGGTTTAAAAGTAGGAAATGACCTTACGGTACCTGACTTGACTTTCGTTGCTTCTTGGCAGATGAATGACATCATTGCATGGAATTGTGTTTGCTGTGCTCTAAACTGCTTTTTGTTTGTTTATTTTTTAACTGAATAGCTTTAGTAATTCATTCATTTGATTTATCAATTATTATTTCAATGATTATAGTAATTAGTTTATTATAGATTATGTAAAAGAGAAAAATAATCTTTTCTTCTTCTTCTTCTAAAAAACACAAATCTAATTCAGTTACAACAGAACAAAAAATGCCTGATGTACTTTTCGAAAGTGATTCACATCAACCCCCACCCTCTTAAAAATAGCTATGAGCCTCACTATCTACTAATTTACTTAATATACTGCGTTAAACCTGAATATAAATGAAAAACATCGCTATACTATTCATACACGGCCACCTGCCTTCCATCACGAAAACTATCCAAGTCAGACGAACCAGACATGCAGGACACTGCTGGAGAAGCAGGGACGAGCTCATAAGTAATATACTCCTATGGACCCCCACATATGGCCGGGCAAAAGCAGGACGACCAGCTCGAACATACATACTGCAGCTATGTGAGGATACGGGATGTAGCCTGGAAGACCTGCCAGAGGCGACGAACGATAGGAAGAAGTGGCGTGAGAGGGTCAGGAATATCTGTACCTGTGGCACGACATGACGATGATGATGATGACTATTCATATATTTTAGAAGGCGCTCTTAGTTTAACAGTAATCGTCTTAGAAAAATGGAATTGGCAACCCAAGTTTAAAACCTGATGTGGCTGTTCGTGCTTCATTTACCGCTTGAGAAAGTCGAGAATTCATCCCCCCAACTAACTGGGTAAATAAGACAAACTGGATTCTTTGGCCTTATTCTCGAAGAAGAAAAAGACTGAATTTAAACCAGCAATACACAATATAAAAATTGACCTTGTGTCACATCCAATCCATAGCTAAGGGGTTGCGTAAATGCATACTATTCTTATATTTTTGTAGTGTGATGGAAGACTTAATTAATTGAACAGAAATTTATTTTATTATAAAGAAAAATCAAATTTAAATAGATTTTTTCAAAAAACAAAAAAAGAAAAAAACCTGATGCAGTTAGCCGAAAACAAAAAATATCTGATGAACTGTTGCCAGGTAATTACCATTTTTTGATAATTGATTAGTAATTAATTAATTGCAATTACATTAATTTAGATTGAAATAATGTGCTGATTTGCATCGATTTTCACTTATACCGCCATTAGGAATCAATTAGTTACTAAACTCAAGGTATCTTCTATTACCAATAAACGAAGTGAAAATTCTCCGAATGAATATAACTAAATGAATAAATACTGTATGTACCACAATTTTATATCTTTTTATTACGAATGATAAATATCAACATACGTTTTTAGATAGAATGGAAAGTGCCATTGGATTTTGTGATGCTAGGAAGGATATTTAGTCGAGTCCCAACTCACCAAGGTCCAATATTTGCATTTGCATATCCAATAATAGACCAACACTTAATAAACAGATTTGATATATTTGGTTTCTTTATTTCATTGTATGAGGAGCAGAAGTGGTAATATTTGACCCATAGCTACGGAGATAAGGATGTTCTTGTCTTCCCCAAGGGTATAAGTCCGAAAGTGAACATAATAACGTGACTGAAACTCGAACTTGCTTACTATGATATCGCAGTCCAGCATTTTAGCAACTACGCTACAAGGACCACCCCTCATGAACTAAAAGAAAGACCAGTTTATTTACACATATAGGAACATTTAATACGTACATTAATGTGCCTCGACATATAAAATGCGCAAATATTGTTCAATTAACAAGCAGTAGATGAAAGGGGGTACACAAACGGTAAAACTCTTACTTGAGTTTGTCAGTCATAGCCATGTGAGCTTTAAGCTTCACTTACGAGGCGAGAGACAATGCCTATCGCAGGGAAAGGAGTCAAAGTCTCTGCTGCTCAAATAACAGAGATAAAAAAAAAGTATATATTAACTGTTCAAAGAACAGAGAAAAAAAATTACCGAGATGGATTCTGGAATTGTCTTATGATCATGAATTTTCCAAGAGACACGTCCCCATTAACCAAGATAGACAATAAATAATGTCTCCTTACAACGCCATGTTCTTTCAAGGCTTGTGGAGATCACGGTGGCGGGAGTCTACGTTATGTCACGGCCAACATGCTGAACTTTGACATTGTAGTGAGCGAGTTCGAACTCCAGTCACCTTATCCCGTTAACTTTTGGATTCATACCTTTGGGAAATGATTTGGTTTGGTTTGATTTTATGGCATATTAACCATTGTTTGTTATTTAATACTAAATCCTGTTTTTACATATACCTTAGGTATATATGATTTGTAAACATAACTCAACAAAATTAGAGTTACAAGTATTGCTATGTATAACTAATAATTCAATTAAACCGCAATCATTTGTTTACACAGAGTTAGGTGTCAAACAGTTCTATTTCTAACAATTCAATTTAGCGTAAGTCTTTTGTTTTCACTCAAGTTAGATGTCAAACAGTTCTATTTAAATATCAAACAACTCCATTTTATACATATAAACAGTTCTATTTCAAACAGTTCAATTTAGCATAAGTACACAGTTTAGTTCTATATGACCTATAGATTGGATACTATCTCAAAGTGGACCTGGAAGCAATGGCAATGAAGGGGTACTCTGTATTTCCCAAAGCTCCAGTATTACGGGAGCCTCACTATTAGTTTTTTTAGTGTTATATCCAGGACACTCGTTGGGGGAGTCTGACCCCTCTGCAGAGATGCAGTCGGTGTATTCTACGGCCACAGCCGACTGGGCTGATTTGGTAAAGGTATGAACCTCCTTATTCCCCCCTCCAAGTTACGGGTTGACTAGTTCCCCTACGATTCTTTTGCAAAAATGGCTTTAATACAAAATAAACCATGAATGTTGATAGGCTGTTAGAAAAAAAAAGAAGTGTTCATGTCTCTCCATGACTTCCTTTATCAGTGAACTTTGAGTTATTCTGATAGTTATTTTAAAGAAATTGGGTGGTTTTCTGATGACAACTCCATAGTTTGAATTCAATGGAATTAGTCTCCTAGATTGACTGCCACTATTGGCTTGAGAGTTCAATCATTTCTCTAACATTATGTTTTTAATTTTGAATTAGCATCTGTCTCCTTTCATATCAATGACATAATTAGATTTGGTTTATTTAATGGCATATCAACTTTCGTGCAGACATTTTAGTAACTATGATTAAATTAAAACCATTGCGCATTCGAAAAACCTGTGTAAGAAAAAGAGGATTGACTTCTTTGTATGCTTATATTCCGTCTGGTTTCCTCTTCATTTCTATTTATCCACTCAATTTGAGAGACTTAGAGTCTTCCACTAAGATAGATGTATGAGCCACAAAAAAAAAAAAAAAAAAAACTTTAATTTCTTACCGTCTGTAATTTTGAGAAGAGTCGTTATCATTCCTTGAATCGTTCGTACAATTATTTTTTTCATTTTTTTGATATTATTGTTTTTGGTTTTTACTATTACCAAAACGTTTCAGCAGATCCATTCTCCATCTTTCTTTCATTGAAAAATAAGAGATCTTTCTTCTTCTTTTTTATAAACATAAAGTAAGGGAACAGAAAACAATGTTGTTTTACATACCGACTGTTTCGGTTCATTACCAATAATGCGAATCACCTAAATGATACCACCCTCAGTATCTGCATAATATGCGATATTATACAAACTTGAATGCTCTCCAGTTACCTTCTTGCTGAACAAAATTAAACTTATGGTTAAAACTGCAGTTCCCTGCTCCAATCACCATCGGCACTTGGTGACGTAACCTGAGTGGATCGCATAACCTGTCTTTAATCACGCTATATAGTCAACATTTGTGTCTCTTTTGCAAGTTAGTGATAACTATCTTTAGTAATACACGGCACGAAATATATAGTGACGAAGCACTTGAGATAAAAGTATAATATCTTTGTACTCTGGAGACCGAGTGGGACAAAGATAAACGGGCTTTTAGGGAGATATTCGTTTCTTGATCCTCTATCTCCACTTCTCAGACTTTCTTCTATTGTCCAACTTGGTCTGTCACTGTCATGGGCTCTGTAATAACTTCCAACCGGTTTGAAACCTCTCCTAGATCTACAACCATCCCACTGACCAAATCCTCCTACCCATACATAAACATTCAGCAGCTGCCAATCCACTCACCAGGCAATTCGGTTGACATGGTTATCATTGCCAATATTTAGGATATTTATACCTAAAATAACGAGATGTTCTGGTTGCAAGTTTCGAAATTACTTTTGAATATGAACATCTTTTCCTATAAGTGTCACCTGTCATCGGGTGACTTTGACATTCTTAATTGTTTCATTTAACAAAGTCTACTTCAGCTTGCTGTTTGTATTATATCATAACATGAATAGAAAAAGATAATGATTCAGTTGAAAATTACAGATGGCATCAATGTAGCTACTTTCGCCAATCTTGTCTGTTTTTCCTGTTTCTATTTTATCTTATTTTAAAAACAAGTTTGCTTAACAAGACAATTATACAGCTTTTTACTTTGTTGTTTGTCAAAAGTATCAAATTGATACAAGGAGGGTAGAAGAATTTTGAACTCCAGACCTCTTTGGGATGGGGAATCACCGTGTCGTAGCGGTTAAAGTGCTGGACTGTGTCATCGAAATAAGCAAGTTTGAAATCCAGTCCCACTATTTCATTCACTTTCGGTCTAATACCCTTAAGAAAGGCATGAACCTTCTTATTCCTCCAGTTCACGGTTAAATAGTACAAGTTCTTCTGAAAGGATTGCTTTTGCATAAGATAACCCACGAAGGTTGAAATGTCATTAAATAAAGAAACCAAACCTACACAGGCCTCTTTGCAGCTTTCAGGCAAGTATGTGTGGATAGAAACTTGAAAAAATTTACTCAGCCTTTGGACGAAGATTAAAAAGTAGTACCTATTCTCCTCTCTGAGCTGTATTCTTGTCTTCAAACAGGCCGTTGCAATACTTTTTATTGCTTTATATATATATATATATATACGCACACACATACTGACACTCACTGACACATACATACACGCACACGCACATATATATATATATATATATATATATATATATATATACACTCAGCCTTTCCGCACAAGTAGGATGCAACTCGAGTTCAATAGTTTAAGCGGAATTTGAAAGGTTTGAATTCAGAGTTTTTCTTTTCCTAGACTGGTCGCCATAACAAAGTTAAAAAGCTCAATCTGACCTACTAATAGGTAAAGCCAGCGGGTGGGGAATAATGGGATTATTACCTTTCCTAAGGGTATCAGCGCTATGCGAAATGCAAATAGCTTCACCTAAGATTTAAATTCGAGTCGCCGTGTCCATTTCCTACAATAGTAACCATTACATTATGAGTACACACACACACACACAGGGTGCAGAAGAAAATTTAGGGATATTCGAGTATAATAATAAGCAACTCTATTATAAAACACGATTAATTTTAAATTCAAAAGATAAACAACAAAATAAGAAGATAGACACAAAACTGTAAATTTACTCAATATGGCCACCATTTTTTCCATTATTGTATGAACACTCCTTCGAAACGATTTGCATGCCTTCAAAATAAATTCTTCAAAAATTTGATTACATTTCTCTTGAATGACAGTCTTAAGCAAACCAATATTTGAATGGGAAATTGCATTTTGTTCTCTAAAACGCCCCATAAAGTGTAATCAAGGAGGTTAAGGTCTGGTCTTAAATCTTGACTAATTGCTGTCCTCACAATTTTTTCGTGGATATTCACTTCATTAACGTGCTTTCTTATTGATGTTGAGGGGTCCTTCTTAATCGCCGTAGCGAAAGCATTTAAAAATAACCTTCTTTTCGTTTTTGTTCAATCCTCCACTCCCAATTTTTCTTAAAAAGCTCTTTTTCGGTTAAAAAAAAAATTTGCTTTGCTTTGTATACGGTAGACAAAGAAACTTTGGTTTGGTTTCGGCGTTAAGCAAATCATAGATTCTTTGCCATTTCTTTTCTTGTTTACTTATGTTGGGCTGAATTTTAATGAAAAAGTACTTGAATAATAGATTTGATCATGAAAATTTAGATATACCGCGTTTTTTTCCCAAAAATTGGACTAATCAAACAAAGAAAAAAAACTTTTGAAATATTATTCCATATTTTGCTTCTGTACCCTGTATATATATATATATATACTCTTAAAGCCAAAGTCAATGTAGATCTCACAATCGTCAAATGGAAAAACTGGAGAAAAAGTGGCTAATCAACCGTATGGAGTGAGGAATTTATTTCGTAACACGGTGTTTACTCACAAAAACGACATTCATCGTAAATTTTTACGCAGCCATTTTTAGGGTGGTCTTGCATCTTTCCCTCTCATTAGGAACCCCTATCATAAAATACAAGGATTAGGAATGGAAATGATTTCAAATGGGTGAATGTTTCATCACTAAAAAACGCAATACGAAACATTCACTTTTAAGTTGGCAATTAGAAATTTTCAATACTTTACATTCGCCAAAAACTATCGTACGGTACTCTATATTAATATAATGAAAATTCACGCTTGTTTTGCTGTCTTTACTGACATACGCTCAATATCCAAGACAGAGCTACTTGTATAGTAAAATAATATTAGAAATGCATTTCTAAACGAATCTAAAGCTGAGTTAAAAAAAAACAACAAAAACAAACGAACTTAAATTTACAAGTAGCTGTTTGTATTTTAAATTCGCTTGTTAATTTTATAAATCAGTATTTTTGCGGCAATTTATTCAATAATACGAAATAAAATAATTCCTTAAAGTTTTATCTGAATAATAATTTACAATACTTTAAAAAAAATAAGACAGTTCATTTAAAATTAGAATAAAAAAAGGATTTTTTTCATTCATCACCGACATGTTGAAAATATCAAAGAAACAATTTGTTTTAAGAATTTCAAAATTCCCAAATCCGGCAAAACTTAAGAAAATAAGAAACATAAGAAAATAAAAGATAAATTTTGTTTGTTTTTTTTTATAACTCAAGCGATATTCCTGTATCGTAATGAATAAAGTGTTTGACTGCGATATCGTAGTAAACGAGTTCGAATTCCGGTCGTGCTACTCCGTACACTTTCGGACAAATACCCTTGGGAAAGGTATGAACTTCCTTATCTCCCCAGCAATGATTTAAATAGTGTCACTACTGGACTTCTAGAAGGGTAGCTTTAGCACTGAATAACCTATGAATGCCATTAAACAAAGAAATCAAAACAAGACATAAACGATATCGCTAAGAGTGCACAACTAAGAGTGCATAAACCATAAATGTGCAACAATGTTTATGGCAAAATAACGATGCAATAATCATTGTCAATTACATCATTAATTACTACATAAAAGTAAAAATAAATAACATCTTCATTTCGTGCTAATGTTCTTGGGATAGGCGGATAGGTTGTGTAAAAGAAAAAAAGAAAAGAGGCCTGCTATGTGTATCGGGTATCGTCGCAGAAAATGAAAACTTTGAAACGAGTTTAAATCCTGATCAAAGCTGTTTGCGTTTCATTCCGCGTTAATGCCCTCGGGAAAATGAAAGGGGTTAAGTAAAAAAAAAAAATAAATAAATAAAATAGAAAAACAGATGTGATTAGCATAACGGTTATCGTCGTAAGAAATAGAATCGGTAACCCGAGTTCAAATCCTAGACGAGGCGTTTCATTTTGCGCTAATTCACATGAGAAAGGTATGAATCCTTCTCTTCTCCCATCAGCAATGATATTTCCCCAGCTATGTAAGGCTGATTAGGTTCTTTACCTCTGGTTAAATAACCAGTCAAGGAGAAGAAAAAAAGGTTGAAATGTTTTAACTCTACTCAGCTTTTCAAAAAATGACCTTGTGTTGCATTCTGCTCGTAGCGGAGAGGTTAAGTAAATTTATTTGAAATAAATATCACCGTTAAAGTTCTTGTACAAATTTGTTCATTATGTAGCCAATTTTATAATTTCAAAGTGTATATATATATATATATATATATATATATATATAAATATATATATATATATATATATATATACACACATATATATATGAGATGCATACGATAAGTTTCCAGACTTTTTTCGTATAAGCACTTTTATTGATAGTACACACATGAAACTCTAGTACCCTTCGAAGTAATCTCCTCCGGCTGCAATGCACTTGTTCTACCGTTCCAACAACTTCTGAAAGGACCCATGGAAGTCCTCTAGTGTGAGCGTGTCAAGGACCTTCGTCACAGCCTCTTTCATCTCCTTAATTGCCTCATAACGATAGCCTGTATGCTTAAGGAATAAGCAAAAGTCACAGGGACCAACGTCTGGACTATAGGTCCGAAAATGAACGTTATAGCGCGACTAGAATTCGACCTCGCTTCGTACGATATCGAAGTCCGAGCATGTTAGCAACAAAGAGTTTTTAAACCGTAAAAATATTTGCAGTGCTCTATGCACATAAACGCTGAGTAATATTTTCAAATATAAGATGAAATAACAATAAAAACTAGATATAGACATTTGTTATTCTATTTAAAAGTTTGGTTTGGTTTTTTTTTATGGCATATCAACTTTTGTGGATAATTTCATGCCAAATCCAGTTTAAACCGTTCTATTCCAAACAGTTTAGTTTAGCATTAATACACAGTTTAATTGTTAAAAACATTTCTATTTCAAGCTATTTGGTTAAGTATAGATTTTGTTTACACTCAGATAAATGTCAAAACAGTTCTATTTCGCAATTCAGTTTAGCGTAAATACAGTTTCAACGTCAAAAACAGTTCTATTTATACAATTAAGTTTAGCGTAAGTACACAGTTTAGTTCTATTCGACTGATAGGTAGGACCCTTTCAGGTGCAACCACTCCAGGCCAGAGTAGACCTGGGAGCGATGGCATTGAAGGGGTACTCTGCATTGCCCAAAGCCCCAGTATTACTCGAACCTCACCATTAGATTGTTTAGTGCCATATCTAGGATACTCGTTGGGGGAGTCTGACCCCTCTGCAGAGATGCAGTCGGTGTATTCTATAGCCCCAGCCGACTGAGTTGAAAATTATATATATATATATATATATATATATATATATATATTAACCAAATAGCTTCAGTCTTTTGCAAAATTTGTGAATCTTTACCTGCTCTCCTTGTGGATTTCAGATGCGTTGATGTATAGCACGGACACGCTCCGTTTATTGTTCGGATGCTGATGATCTCCCAGAACGTTCCGAAGTTCCTTATGAGAATCAATTTGCTTTGGCTTCTTTGTTTAATGGCATATCAACCTTCGCGAGTTATTCAATGCCAAAATCATCATTGATGAAGAACAATAATAGTACAGTATTACTCATAGCTAATGACAATAACAATAAAATCGTTTCAATTATTGCTATCAAATACACCTAATTCTATTTACTATCAATCATTTGTTTGCACATAGTTAAATGGTTTCAAGTCTTGCCATATAACAGTCACAATTTAACATCAGTCATTTGTTTACACACAGTTAAATGATCAAACTGTTTTATTACAAACAATTCAGTTTAGCATGTCAAAAAATTAAAATGGTTTCAAGTATTGCTAAGTATAACTAAAAATCAATTAAAGATCAGTCATTTGTTTTCATGCAGTTCAATGATTAGACAGTTCTATTTCAAACAATTCAATTTAAAATAAGTCATTTGTTTTCACTCGGTCTAAATGTCAAACAGCTCAGTTTGACCCAGAGATAGAACACTATCAGGTGCTACCACTCCAGGCCAGAGTGGACCTAGGAGCGGTACTCTGCATTCCTCAAAGCTCCAGCATTACAGGAGTCTCACCATCAGATTGTTTACTGTGATATCCAGGACACTCTGCAGAGATATAGTCGGTCTATTCTACAGCCCCGGCCGACAGGGCGGTCTGTGGTTTGTGTAATATGGTCAATTTACTCATCCTACCATCAAAATGTGTTAAGATGTTATTTAGTTAATTGTCTTCAAGAATAGATATCTCTTAGAAATCAAAATATATCAAACTATTCTCCTCCCACCTCTCTCTCTCTCTCTCTCTCTCTCTCTCTCTCTTTCATTTTCTCATTTCAACTTCTTTCACTATAATAATTTTCTACACTTCACTCTTCTCCCTTCCTTACGACGCGTCCTGCTCTCTTTTTCATTTTCCCTCTCCTTCTAACTTATTCTGTCTTCACTCGCTTCTTCCCATTTCTTTTTTGTTTCTTTCTTTCTTCTGCTAAATCAGGTAATTCGTAATTCTTTCTCAACTTACCATCACAACTGAGTTCGCTGTCTTGAACCCATAAACAAAGAGGCAAGCTGATGCGTACGAAAATAAACCTATCACTTATGAGAGAATTAAAAAAAGAGAAGTCTTCAAACTGACACTAAAGGAATATAAGAGAAGGAAAGACTGGGTGGGATAGTTAATCAATTGGGAATTGTGCAAAAGACTCAAATTTGGCTATACTTTCCAAAGAATGCTATGTGCTATTTCAAGTAGATCCCAGAAACAACACCCCACATAAGAGCAGCTGTACGGCCACATCTTCCATCTTACAAACCATCTGAGTAAGACGAACAAGACATGCTATGCACTGATGGAAAAGTAAGAAGAACTCATTGCGATGTTCTCTAATGGACTTCTACTGATGGACGCGAAGACCTAAAAGGAGCAATGGATGATCGGTACGGATAGCGAGAAAGAGAGCCAGAGAACTCCGTGATGTCAGCGCGATTTGATGATGATGATGATGACAAATGGTATATCCACAAACCAGAATATATCCTAGAAAACGATACTCTAAAGATCTCTGAGGACTTTGAGATACAAACAGATCAACAAATATCGGACTAGCCCTAGTGTTAATAAACAATATCGGACTAGCCCTAGTGTTTATTCACAATATCGGACTAGCCCTAGTGTTAATAAACAATATCGGACTAGCCCTAGTGTTAATAAACAATATCGGACTAGCCCTAGTGTTAATAAACAATATCGGACTAGTTCTAGTGTTAATAAACCATATCGGACTAGTTCTAGTGTTAATTAACAAGAAGAAAAGAATTTGTCATCTAGTAGAATTTGCCGTTTCAGCGGACTACTGAGTAAAAATAAAGGGCAGTGAAATGATAAACAAATTCTTCGACGAGCTTGCCAGAGAGCTAAAAACAGAGAAACATGATTGTGACAGTGATACCCATTGTATTTAGTGCACTTGGAATAGTTCCCGAAGACTAAGAAAAGAGACTGGGGGAATGAAGATCAGAGGAAGAATTGGGATTACACCGACCAAAGCAGTGATAAAATCAGCTAAAATACTTTGAAGAGTCCTGGAGAACTGGGGAGATTTGCTGTCACTCAGACTGCAGGGAAAACCACCTGTTAAAACTAGTCTAAAATTCACGCAAAGAGTAAAATGATAATTAATTATATTGCACTCCTTGCGAGTTTTTACGGGAGTCCGAGCAACAGCAAGTCTTTTCAGGTCTCCAGGACTTTTCTCAGTATTCTGAGGGATTTCAACCATGCTGTAGTCTGGACAGTATCGATTCGTCCTCCGATTTTCAACTCTTCCAGTTCCTTCACCCAGCCTTTGGGGACCGTTCCAAGTGCACCAATCACAATTTGCATTACATTCACCCTCATGTTCCACAACATTCTTAATTCTCTGCTAAGGTCTAATTGTCTCTCTTTTTGCTTTCTTTGATTTTTACTCTGTCTTGATCCAATGTCCGGCAAGTTCCCTTTATCTTTTTCTTCTCTTTTCTTGTTTCTTTTTTCTTTTTTTTTTTATCACTAGGTCTGATTTCCAGGCCGAAATTAGGTGATCTGTTTGTATCGCAAAACTCGAGAGACTTTTATGTGTACCATTCTCTTGGATTAATTCTGGCTTATACATGTATTATTTAGTAGTATGGCTGATTTTTAATTTCTTACACGATTCCTTGTATTTTGCTAACAATTGTAAATCTTCAATTTATTATTCCAATCAAGCTGATATAATTTTAATTTTTTAAAAGCCAACGTATTAATAAAGTTTAGCCATATTAAACACTTCATTCTAAGTTACACTATCAATATTTTAAAAAGAAATGTTGTTCAAAACTATTTCAAATATTATTTCAGAACAATTCGATCTATAGATGGGTTTCTTTGTTTGTTTTTAATTGCATATGAACCTTCGTGGGTTATTTCATGCCAAAGCTATCCCGGTTGAAGAACACAAGTGGTACTATTTAACCAAAAGCTGAGGGGTGATAGGGCGAATCATACTTTCTCGAGGGTATTAGCCCGAAAGTAAACATTACAGCGCGATTGGAGCTCGAACTCGCTTACTGCGAAGTCGCAGTCCAGTATGTTATCCACTACACAACGGGAGCACTCCTCTTTGTATGGAATCCTGATAGTTACAAACACTCCAGATCAAAGTCGACCGGAAAGTAATGGCAAAGTAAGGAATAACTCCATCTATAACTCCAGAACTGAAACCTCACCTCCAGATTGCTGTCTTTGTTTATGTTGTTTGTGTTCATTCTCACGTGGATGTTGGTTTCTTAGTTTGGGCATATCGACCTTATTTAATGCCAAAGCCATTCTCCCAGAAGAACAGTAGTGGTACTATTTAACCCATAGCTGGGAGGATAAGGGGTTCATACCTTTCCCAAGGGTATTTGCCCGAAAGTGAACGTAATAGCGCGACTGGAATACGAACTCGCTTACTACGATTCCGCAGTCCATCGCTTTAACCATTACACCACGAGGACACCCCCTTCTCACGTGGAGTATTAGATTTACACAAAGATAGATCTCGCCCTTATTCACCTTCTTTTTCTGATGATGATGGTGATGATTACGAGCAACTCTCCCTCCCCTGTGATCCTCATCGTATATTCAGATTTTTTGAAATACGAGATTTTACTAAAACTCCAAAGTACTCAAACAAAATACTCAAAATAGTCCAAAATACTCAGACCGGAAACTACCTGATTAAAGAGCGCCTTCAGTGTTCATTCTTATCTCCGTAGTGAAATAGTGCGCATCATAATTTAATCTGTGATCTCACGCCCCTAAAATGGACGAGGTGAAAGGGGTATTTTATATGCAATGTTGTGGGAGTTTAAGAATAAACAAAAACGCTGCAGAAACAGCTAAGCTCTCTATATAATGATTAACAAACCTTCATTAAGCAAAATCCACTTCGAATATAGCAGCCACATTCTAAAATGCCAGTAGCATTTTTCCCGACAATTCTTCCTCCTACCTCAAGTAAAATTCTATCTTCCGTAAATTCCACTACCATTTGTTCTTTCTCATACTCTTTATATAAATCTATACGACTCGACATTATGGTTGTCGATTTATTAATCGCCTCCCTACCTGCCGAAGTACTTGGAAAAAATACGGCGCCTTCCTGAATTCATTCCGTATAAAAGTCAAGCGACTCATACGAAGACATGAACGTTTCAAAGATTGAATAGTAAGACATAATGTGTCTGTCACATTTAATCAACCATATATATATATATATATAATGTACTGAAGTACTTATATTAAAAAATGATAAGCTTGGATTTATGTTCAAGTGTATAAATAATTATAAACATTTTCCTCCAATCGTTTTGAATTACAGTTTCTTAAGCCTAGTCTCGTCCATAAACATTCATATTATGTGAGGTTTTGTAGATTTTTTTTTACATATACAATTTAGCTGAAACAAATGTGCACATACAAAAAATACAGACAACAGCAAAAACTTATATATATAAACCAAACCCAACTTCACCGACTTCATCCAAACATGTCTAAGTCTTTTATCCTCGATGCACTTGTTGACTGAGATGTCTAAATTTTTCTTTCATGTGCAGCGTTGATTAAGCCCCTTGTTATGAATTTTTTTCGAGATAAGACCAACTTGAGTTTCAGGACAGAAAAGAAGTGATTCTGTTTAAGTAATTATGAATGAATGTATAGGAAGCAGAAATGTACTTGTTTAACATAAAGTTGAATGGAGAGAGATGATTGACGAGCAGAAACGTACGAGGCTTTGGAAAAGTGTGTAGCCTAACGGTGACAAGGCATATATTATTGTAGCAAAATATATAAGTCTACCTTTTTAATTTCAGACTGTAGACCACTAACATTTTTGACTATTAGCT
Source organism: Sepioteuthis lessoniana (assembly GCA_963585895.1). Lineage (NCBI taxonomy): Eukaryota > Metazoa > Mollusca > Cephalopoda > Myopsida > Loliginidae > Sepioteuthis > Sepioteuthis lessoniana. The sequence goes on along the minus strand of OY757905.1, from coordinate 67,684,508 downwards.
TATACTTTTTCTTTGTTATCTGAAGTCCTGAAATAAAATATAGTTCATATACAATGAATTATTCAGGTGGGTTTATTGATTTTTTTAAATCCTTTACATTGAGAGCAGTGTGATCATCTGTGTTCTCCTGTATTGTCTGAAATTTCATGATTAACGACTTTACTAGCTGAAACCTTTCTCTATAGGCGAGATTTTAAGCTAAGATTCCGTCCCTAAGATATCAGGGATTTGAGCTAAGCATTTATTGAATCGTACATGTATTCAATGTAATCAATATATATATATATATATATTGAGAGAGACAGACAGAGAGAGAGACAGAGAGAGAGAGAGATAATATATATACACGGTATATTTTTTTGTCAGTATATTCTGTGAAAGGTGACTGATAAGGATTTGGTATTGAGTTTTTTGATTGGTCTTCTTTGCAACTGCGAATGAAGTCAATTAAAAACGGTTCGAAGTTTCTAATATTATAATCCGTGCACTCATCATTAAGTTACGCTGACATCACAGATTTCGAAGACGCTATCTATCTATCTATCTATCTATCTATCAATTGCTTGATTATAAGCGAAACAATACACACACACACACACACACACATATATATATATATATATGGGGGGTGAGTATGCATGTGTGTATGTGCATATATACATGTATAAGAATATGTACATATAATCATCAAGTCACGCTGACAGCATGGATTTCCTTGACTCTCTCTCTCTCTCTCTCTCTCTCTCTCTCTCTCTCTCTCTCTCTCTCTGTGTTCCTATCTTCCATCGCTCCCAGCAGGTCTCCCAAGCAACATCCTGTGTCCGCACACAACTGATGTATATAAGTAATTGCTAGTCAGCCAACCCTTGCACGTCTAAATGTAGAGTTCCATGGAAGAAGGTCATTTATGAGTTCGCCCTTGCTTCTCCTGCAGGGTCTCTCATATCTTGTTCTCGGTCGGTTTGGGGGATGGAAGGTGGCCGTACTGCTGTTGTTTTGCAGGGTGTTGCTTCCAGGAATCGTTCAAAATAGTACATAGCATTCTTTTGTAGTTCCCCTCTAGCTGTTCATGCCTTCACTAGGTGTATGTTGACATCACTTTCAATAGATGAGATATTGTCATCGAGTCATATAAACTTGTCTACTAATTTTAGATGTCTGACACTTAAAATGGAAATGACTCCTTCTCGTTTAAAACACATGTACTCTGTTTTCATTTGCGTCCACGTGAAGATGAATGCATTCTTCTGCTTGCTCTAGCTTATGCAATTGGGACTCGGCTTGAGCAAGTGTATTTGCGAGAAGCGCTGGATCATCTGCATAGTCTGCGTTAGTTATTTTCTCTGCTGGATATCGTTTGCTGCTTGCTTTTATTAACGCAAAAGCCTTTTCTTTTCTTTGATCTCTAGACGTTCAAAATACGTTGTCTTAGCTGATTATAAACAAATATGATGCTTATGCATCTCCTTACAAAAGTCCGGCAACAATATCGAAGACATCTCTGTCTCCATTAGGTGAGTGAATCGTTGCTTTTGTATGTTTATAAAGCATCATTATAGCTGTACCAGTTTCTTAGCGGAGACTATGTGCTTGTTGTATTTGCTCGATCTTCCCTCTGTGTATGGAATCAAATGCCTTGGAGAAATCTATGAACAATAATGTCAAGATTTTTTGCACGATTCGACGGATTGTCAGAATCTATGAAGTTGCAGATCGATTTCTCCAAAATCCGCTCCGATTTTCACGATTTCAGGGTTGAAACAGTTACGAAGCAGAACTTTATATACCTTAGCAGCAATAGCAATAAGAGTTATGCCTCTGTAGTTTATTAGTGATTCCGAGGTCACCTTTCTTGAGAAAAAGAAAAATGCACTTTTTTGTCCATTTCTCTATTGTATTTTGTTTATAGGCAGCATTGCATAATCAAAAATGTATGTTATCATATTTCCTTGTTTTTCATACTTCTGGAATGATTTCGTCGAGACTTGCAGCTTTTCTGCTTTTAACTTTTCTCAGAACTACATTAAGTTATTTCACTGTAAACTGTCCAAGTTTGATGTCTTGTTGGCAATAAATGATTTTTTGATAGATTTATCAGAGACTTTAGCGGAGTGTCCAAGCCGACTTTTGAAATATTCTTTTCACTTCTGAAATTTTTCTTCTTGGCTAACAGCTTTTAGTTTTACTCTCGAAGTGCTCTTCCTTCAACTTACTTCCTTTACTGTCTGCCATACTATTCGTGATTGTCTATCTTCTACAAAATTTCTGATTTTACTGATTTGGAATTGAAAGTATTCTTTTTGTTCTTTTTGGTATGTGTTCGTTCTCTCTGAGTTATCTAAAGTTTCTAAGGATTGGCATTTGCTGGGTTTCTTTTATTAATTAAGGATGCTATTTTCATACGATCTCGTTTTTTTCCTAAGTACTAGTGACTCCCATAGAACTCTACATTTGGCTTTTGTTTTGTTAGTATGCACTCAGCTGCTACTTCTAAGTGGGCATTGACGAAGTTTTCATATTCTTCATTCGGAGTATGTGTTTCAGATATCTCCTGAAGCGTATCGAATTTGTTTCTTAAAGTTACCGTATATTTATTGCTAATATCTCACTTAGAAAGTTAGGACTGCTAGATATTCCCCATTTCTGTTTGACGAGATGTGTAAATAGAATTTGTTATTTTCGTCTTGGCCTATTCAAGCATTGATATGTTCAACGTAAAATGTTGAGTTTGAAAATGTGTCTAACAAGGGAAAATAGTTTGTTGTTGAAGGTAATGATGTCCGTTTCACCACTAGCATTTGTGGCACTGTAGCGAAAGACGATTGTTGTGTAGGGTTGCCAATAAATAAAGAGCACATCATTCTCGGTTTGATTATCTCTGCGCTATTTAGTGATTTTAAGGCACAAGGACTGAGAAGCATTCCTACACCTCCTATGACGTCATTGATAGAGTTTTTCCAGAGATAAATGTGATATATTATTTCTAATTCTACACTTAGTATCGACTATCGTTGGTCATTGTTGATGATATGGGTACTACTATGTTCTGGAGTGAAGCATGTTTTCTGTGATCGATGAATTTTTTTAATCAGACGTTCATCACATACAAGTGACGTCATGTTTGAATACGTAGTCCGTTGGTGCTAGTTTGAATGTAAGGATATCACAGATCAGGATCGTAATTGTAAATCACCGACTCTGTAGAACTATGCACTTCTATCAGATGCATTTAAGCGTTCCTGCTTATATATATATATATATATATATACCCGTGTGTGTGTGTGTGTGTGTGTGCATTGGGTTGAGTCACAAATCTTGTCGGTTTTGATAAAATATAATTTATACATGAATGATTTAACAATTAATTAATTTTAATCAAGAGTATAATCGCCATTATTTTGAATCGCCTCTTTCCATTTATCAGGTAGCTTGTTGATTTATTTTTCTGCTGATTTTGAGCTAAAGAAGTTTTCTACAAACGTTTTCACCTAATATTCTTAAGAAAAATGTTTGTCGTTCATGACATTTTACAGAGAACAAAATAAATGGAAATGATTTGGTGCAAGGTTTGGTGAATATGACAAATGGGATCGAAAAGATCAGCCTAAATCCAATATTTCTTCCTGGATGATGCTGGCTGAATGTGGCCTTGCGTTTTCATAAGAAGGAACACAACGTTTCTCCTATAAACGAATGCAGGGAGTTTTCTTAGAAGATTTTCATGCACATTTTGCAGCTGGTGAGAGTAATAAATCTGCATTGAGCGTCAGATTGCAGTTTAAAAACCGAAAGTGAATAATACCATGGTAATCCCACCATATACGCAATATAGATTTTCTTCCATGAAGCTCCGCCTTGGAGGTAGGTTGCAAAGGTTCATCCTTATTAATCCAATGACTTTTTCACCTGAAATGTGATCTTCCTTATTTTTTTCTCTAAGAATATGAAGAACACAAACACTCAGCTTCCTCACTTTTCCTATCTTTTTTCAAGTGGAAGTAGATTTAGAATTGGTATGTATTGAAGTCAAGTGCTGATTTTCGAGTACTTTTGCACGGATTGCATTCTAACAAGTGTCTTTAAGCATCTTGATCAGGGTTTGATAAGAGTTCGGGTTTGATTACATATCCCAATGACATACGACCTCATACTAATGACATATCACCTTATACCAATGACACACTACCTCAGCTGCACAAAACTTTCAAAACCAGTTTCGGACTTGGCGGGCAGTAATGACACCTGAGCTGTAATCTCAAGAATTCTTTTTTGTCTTTTAACCATTTCTGTAGCGCTTTTTGTTATTCTTAAACTCCCACTACATTGCATGTAAATAACCGGACAATTGGCATAATGAATAGAGGGTTTGCCAATGATCTGGGAGACCAGGGTTCAATCCCAAGTCGAGTCATACGAAAGACTCAAAAAATGATACTTGATGCAGCCTTGCTTTACACTCAGCATTGTAAGGTACAGATCAAGGGTAAAGCATAACAACCAGGGAAAGGAGTTGCGCCATTCCCTACACCTTGGTGTAGTACCTATTGAAAAGGAAGCATTCGAGTTACCCTCCACTGCAGTCGCCAACAACATTGTATGTCGAATATGCACTTTCAGTTCGTCCATTTTAGAAGAGTGGGATCATAGATTAAATTATTATGTGCATTCTTTCACAAATAAGAATGAGCAATGAAGACACTCTTTAATCAGGTAATTTCCAGTTGTGTTTAAAGCATCGAAAGTTATAAATATGTAGTTGCAACTTGCTTTTAAAAAACGGAAACTATATATATATATATATATAGGTTTGGGCAGATTTATCACTCAGGTCA
>OY757905.1:67579676-67677176 GCA_963585895.1 Sepioteuthis lessoniana | reverse complement strand
TTACATCATCAATAATAGTATATATATATATATATATATGTGTGTGTGTGTGTGTGTGTGTACTATTACTATTAATTTATATATATATTTATACTATTAGCTGCTGGAAGATAGAACGTCTGGGAACAAGACTCTGCTCCATACCATACAAGTAGGAGAACCCAGTCTTGGCTGTTTGAAAATGTTTTCGACCACATCACCAATAACTCCTGGCCGTCTAACAATTCATATTGCAATCCACTCGATTATAATGTGTTGGGCGTAGTTGAGGGAGAGACAAATACCAACATTGAGCTGAAGGCAAGGATAACTTGCACGTTTATCAATTTAAACAAGGATACTGTCAGAAAGAATTGCATATTCTGAAGTCGTCTGGTCACTGTGTTTAATGCCAATAGTGATTTATTTAAATAAATTTACTCAACAGTATTCAAGATATTTTCGTATAATTTTGGTAAATATATCTAATAAGGTGAGATGACAGTATTATTTTCCTTTTAGCGTAATTTAGACGGCAATTTATCCATCTCATCCTCTATTCATACATATGTATGCGAAATCTATGAAAAATAACGGGACTGGTCTCATAAACTATTTATTTCAATTCCAAACAACAATCTACTTCAATAACCAAGTCGGCAGGGGCTATAGAATACACCGACTGTATCTCTGCTGATGGGTAAGACTTTCCCAATGAGTGTCGTGGATATGACATTAAACAATCAGATGATAAGGCTCCAGTAATGCTGGATCTTTAGGGGATGAGAAGTACCCCTTCATTGACATCGCTCTCGGGTCCACTCTGACCTGGAGTGGTTGTACCTAATAGAGTCCTACAAACCGAACTATTTGACATATAAACTATGTGCAAACAAATCACCTATGCTAAATTGAATTATTCGAAATAGAACTGCTTGATCATTTAACTGTTAGTCAACAAATGACTGTCTAAATAAATTGTTAGTCAAACATAATAATACTTGGTAGCATATAACTGTGTGCAAGCAAATGATTAATATTGAATAGAATTATTAGAGTTAAATAGTAAACCTTGAAACTTTATCTGTGAGTCTAAATTGAATTATTGGTATTACATAGCAATACTTGGAACCATTTGACTATAAAATAGAATTATTAGTGTTCGATCGCAATAATTGAAACCATTTAACTGTGTTGAAACAATAGCAATACTAGTGTGCAAACAAATTATTTCTAACTCATTTAAAAATGAAATTACCTACTAACTATTCACTTACAAATCAAATATATACCCATGTAACTTTGTGCAAACAAAAGATTAATAGTAAATAGAACAATTCGTATTATATAGAAATACTTGAAACCATTTTACTGTGTGCAAGAAAAGAATGAACTCAGGCTCGCTTAAAAATGTTAAAAAATGTGTTTACAAATCATACATTTGATATATATATATATATAAATAAGCAAGATTTGGCTTTAAATAACATACAGTGGTTGATATGCTATAAAACAAACCAAACCAAACAAAACAAAACTGTTGTATACTCATAATAAATATGATTATATACACATATACATATATATGCTGAATGGATCACAACGACACAATGAAAAAAGACGAGCGAAGACTTCTTTAGAAAAATATGTACCTCTCACTTTATTGTAAGGGTTCGAAAAGGGTTACTCAGGGTTTTACTGTGAGAGGGAGTGAGAGACCGAACAGCCAAGCCCGCCTACGCGATTTCCTCTCATAACTGCCATTGGAATGTGTCACTTCCTTCCGGTGCATCACCTTGGAATGGTAAGTTTGGCCGGGTCGAAGGTCAAAATACAACAAAACTACTTCAAAATAATCACACTCGAGTCTGATGTATTTTCCCATCCTTTTCCGTCACACTTTTATGCACTACTGGATGGGTTATTCTGTGATGCTTCTTAGTACCATGCATACGTCCTTCATGATGGCCTTCACACCTTCAAAACGGATCTCCATGTTGATCACCTTCAGCTTGGAAAAAAGAAAAGGTCACGTGGTGTAAGATCAGGTAAATAGAGAGGCTGTTCCTGTACGACGACGTTCCTCTTAGCCAAGAACTACCGCAGACTCAGCACACTCAGTCCCGTTACTTTTTAGACATGGCCAAATCTTCAATGATAACATTCCCAAAACTGTCCTTTTTCATGTCCATCAGACTTGCGATCATTTAGACAGACAACCGACGATCGCTACACACTACTTGCCTAGCCCGTTCGACATTGAACTCAGTCCTCCTTGTTAAAGGCCTCCCGCTCCTGGCGTCATCTTTCATCTCCTTGTGACCCTCTTGGAACAAAAGTGCTTGCGACAGATTTTTCCCCCACCGGACTAAAAATTTTAGGTTTATTTCTTTCTCGGTGTTTACGTTCGTTTCTCCTTGCTCATTGCTGAACGACCTGAAAAAGAGGTTTAGACAAAAGCATGTGAAAAAAACGGCAATAGTTGCAGAAAGCTAAGAAGAGTTCTATACACCCAAGATGACATGTTAGATGATTATAAAATCTACTTATGCCTCTTTCGCTTATTGCTCACACAGCACACACGGTACCGTTATTTTTCAGATAGACTTCGTATATATTCATGTATACTATTACGTATATATATATATATATATATATGTCTGTATGTGTGTGTACATATGTACAACTATACACATTTAAACACACACACACACACACATACACACACACATGTATATATATATATATATAGAGAGAGAGAGATGGAGAGGGAGAGAAGAGTGATAAAGAGCGAAATCCTAATAATAAAACTTTAGAATTCACGTTTCCTTAAATTCTATTCTATTTTATAAATCACATGGCAACATTCTTTCTTTCTTTCTTTCGTTCGTTCGTTTGTTTCTTCTTCCAGTTGATCTTTCTCTTCTTTCTTTCTTGCTACACTGTTCTTTCTTTCTTTCTTTTCGTTCAATACTCTGTTGCTTCTATTCATTCATTCTTTCTTTCTTTCCACACTCATTCTTTTGTTTATTTGTCTGCTGTGTTCCTTTACCAGGACGAACGTACTTTGTTTATAAATCATACAAACAATTGAAAGACGATTTCTATGCGAATATTTTCTCTGTTAGTTGATAAATGATTTTTGACCTGCAGTATGCATAATGGAATGAACTCAAACGAATTAAATCGCGCACATTGCTCAGTCGGCTGGGGCTGTAGAATACACCGACTGCACCTCTGCAGAGGGGTAAGACACCACCCCCCAATGAGTGTCCTGATATGACACTAAACAATCTGATGGGGAGGTTCCAGTAATATTGGAGTTTGGGGGAATGCAGAGTACCCCTTTATTGCCATTGCTCCCAGGTCCACTCTGGCCCGGAGTGGTAGCACCTGATAATCTGGTTACCTGTCTATGGGTTAAATAGAACTAAACCGTGCTTCCTTCACAATACTGATTTTTGCATTTAAACTGCATATTTATGCTAAATTAAATTGTTTACAATAGAACTGTTTTGACATTTAAACTGCGTATTATGCTGAACTGAATTGTTCGAAATAGAACTATTTTGACGTCTAAACTGTGTACTTATGCTAAACTAAATTATCTTAAATAAAACTGTTTGATTTGTCTCTGAGTATTGCCCAGTCGACTGGGGCTGTAGAATACACTGACTGCACCTCTGCAGAGGAGTAAGACCCCCAATGAGTGTCCTGATTGTGACACTTAACAGTCTGATGGCGAGGTCCAAGTAATGCTGGGGCCTTAGGGAATGCGGAGTACCCCTTTATTGCCATTGCTCCCAGGTTCACTCTGACCCGGCGTGGTAGCACTTGATAGGGCCCTATCTATGGGTTAAATAGAATTAACGGCATACTTATGCTAAACTGAATTGTTTGACTAAACTGAATAGCTTGAAATAGAAATGTTTTTGATATTAAACCGTACTTACATGTAAACTGGGTGCTTATGCTAAATTGAATTGTTTGAAATTAAACTGTTTTTGACATTGAAACTGTACTTACACTAAACTGAACTGTTATATATAGAACTGTTTTGACATTTTACTGCGTAAACAAAATCTCAACTTACGTTAAATTGAATTAGCTGAATTAGAATTGTTTGAATAAACTGAATAGTTTGAAATAGAAATGTTTTTGACAATTAAATTGTGTACTCATGCTAAACGGAAATTGTTTGAAATTGAACTGATTATTCACATAAAAATGGATTTGGCGTTAAATAACCTACAACCGTAGATATGCCATAAAATCCGATCAACCAACCAACCAACCATTAAATCGCGCACACATAATTGAGAAGTTCGACAGTAAACAAAGGCTACCTTTGTTTCATAATAGATCGGTGAGATTTATTAAACTGTAAAAAAAAAGTGTAACATTTAAATTTGGTTCTGTGCTTTTGGAACTCGCTGAAAGATACAGGAGTCAACGAGTTTGATTGACAGACGTTAAACTCGGGGTCAGTCTGAGACCATAGCTTTGATAGAATGGTTTCAGTCAGGTGAGCAAAACGGTTCTGGAATTAGAAAAAGTTATTTAGTTCGTGAGAAACACACGACCTGAGCGGTCGATAGCTCCATCTTGCTTGATCACAGATTCCCATTTTAGGCCACAACGGGTAAGGAAATAAAAAGTCGTCAACAAATAAAAATAGAATGCACTCATAAAATTGTGGTCGTGTTGTCATTCCTTACCAATGAATAAGGACAAAGATGGCGACGCGAAGGAGACATCAGGACGATTGAGGCGACAAGACGAGATGACTGGAGAAGAGATGAAGTGGAAGTAAGGAAGTGGAAGGAAGAACAAACAGAAGTGAGGAGAGGAGATGAGAGCTGACTAATCATATAAAATGGCCCCCATATTCCTATAACTTGGCTAATTGTATATACATCTCAGTATAAGGACACTATACAACACCATTGGTAACAGTTGAATTTCTTATGTTAAAGATTTTACTCGTTCTCCCAGAAAATGTATTCGCTGACAGAGCTCCCAACAACTGCTGTTTTCAGACCAAGTTGGTATATATATATGTATATTATTTAGGAGCAGATTTTCCTGTAGATATATTTTATAAAAGATGATTAACAAAGATTTGGACTTGAGTTTTTATTAGCCTTTTCATCGTTGGGAGTGAGCTATCACAAATGAGGATGAAGGCTGTTTAATAATTTTCCAAAATCTCTAAAGTTACGGCTTCAGTACATGTATTTTCGACCTTCTTTTGTCATTGTCTCGGATACGAGTGCAACAACTCAATAGATTGCGAAATTTATTATATGATCAATGAATATTTTGAATGAGAGCGTTCCTCGCGTACAGCTGATGTCGTATTTAAATTTGCAGTCCATTAGTACCAGTTTAAATTTATTGAGTTCACAGGTCAAAATCATTGCTCAGTCGGCTGGGACTGTAGAATACACCGACTGCAACTCTGCTGGGGTAAGACCCCCCAACGAGTGTCCTGGATATAACACTAAACAATTTGATGATGAGGTTCCAGTAATGCTGGAGCTTTGGGGAATGCGGAGTACCCCTTTATTGCCATTGCTCCCAGGTCTACTCTTGCCTGGCGTGGTAGCACCTGATAGGGCCCTATCTATGGGTTAAATAGAACTAACGGCATACTTATGCTAAACTGAATTGTTTGATTAAACTGAATAGCTTGAAATAGAAATGATTTTGACAATTAAACCATACATATCTTTAAATTGTGTACTTATGCTAAACTGAATTATTTGAAATAGAACTGGGTTTTTTACATTTAAACTGTATTTACACTAAACTGAATTGTTTAACATAGAACTGTTTTGACATTTAAATGTGTGTAAACAAAATCTGTACTTATACTAAACTGAATTAGCTGAATTAGAACTGCTTGACTAAACTGAATAGCTAGAAATAGAATTGTTTTCACAATTAAACTGTACTTATATTTAAAATGTGTGCCTATGCTCAACTGAACTGTTTGAAATTGAACTGTTTTTGATATTGAAACTGTACTTACACTAAACTGAATTGTTATATATAACTGTTTGAATAAACTGAATAGTTTGAAATAGAAATGTTTTCGACAATTAAACTGTGTGCTCATGCTAAACTGAATTGTTTTAAATAGAACTGATTATTTACATAAAACTGGATTTGGCGTTAAATAACCTACAAAGGTTGATATGCCATAAAACCCAACCAACCAACCAACCAACCAGGTCAAAATCATGTGATTTTGAATCGCCTTGGCTGTGGAACTATTCGCCTGTGTAAGATGCGTTTAATTATGGTAGCTTCTAAATTAAAGGAAATTTTGTTTAGTGTCAGGTGTCTGTTTTTTATTTGAACGGTTCCTAATATTTGAAGTTTTCTTTGTTGTTGCTTTTCTTTTCTTTTTTTTTTTCTTTTTTTTCTTTTTACAGTTAGCGCAGAATAGGATTTACGTGTTATCTAGAAAACTTTTTCTAATATGACACGGTCATACCTACAACCTCCACAATAACCAACTAAGGTCGAAAATAATTGGGTCGTAGCATCAGAAATTTGAAACAATTATTAAACTGCTTCATACTTATTTGTGACATCTCACTCGCAAAGAAGAAAAGACTGATGAAAACTCAACTCCAATCCAAGTTTGTCATGTTTACTACTACTACTTATATATATATATATATATATATATATATATATATATATATATATATCGAATAGATCTGTTATAAAAAATTGCCCAGTCGGCTGGGACTGTAGAATACACCGACTGTACCTCGGCAGAGGGGTAAGACCTCCCCAATGAGTGTCCTGGATATGACACTAAACGATCTGATGGTGACGCTCCAGAGATGCTGGGGCTTTCGGGAATGTGGAGCACCCTTCATTGCCATTGCTCCCAGGTCCACTCTGGCCCGACATGGTAGCACCTGATAGGGCCCTATCTATGGATCAAATAGAACTAACGGCATATTTATGCTAAGTTGAATTGTTTGACTAAACTGAATAGCTTAAAACAGAAATGTTTTTGACAATTAAACCGTACTTAAATTTAAACTGCGAGCTTATTCTAAAATGAATTATTTGAAATGGAACTGTTTTTTGACATTTAAACTGTACTTACACAAAACTGATTTGTTTAATATAGAACTGTTTTGACATTCAACTGTGTAAACAAAATCTGTACTAAGTCTAAACTTAATTGGCTAAATTAGAACTGTTTGATGAAGCTGAAATAGAAATGATTTTGACAATTAGACTGTGTACTAATACTAAACTGAATTGTTTGAAATAGATCTGACTATTTGCATAAAAGTGGATTTTGCGTTAAATAAACCAACAAAGGTTGATATGCCATAAAACCCAAACAACACCAACCACCATATAAAGATAGTTGTATTCGAGTGGAACGTGTGTAAAAAATATCTTAAGAAACAACTACACAAAAATGTAAATATGAACGTACAGTGAATGAGATTCCCTAACCTTTAAGCATAAAATAACCCGAGGTTGATTGAAATGCCGTCAAAATCAATCAATCAGTAATAAATAAACTTTTTGGAATAAATTATTAGATTTTATAAATTTATTATAAACCCCAGGAGTAAAGATATCCGAAGAATAATCTGATCTTAAGTAACATGTTGCTCAAGAATTAATTATGCAAACACACACACACACACATACACACGCACATACTCGCGTATACGTTTGTATGTATGTGTGTATACGTGTAAAAAGTGGGACCAGAAAGATGGGGACAGACTGCTATTTAATACATTTGACTGAATCGATTAGTAAAGTTAGCACCTGGCGCTTTAGGTTTTCAGGCGTTCCAGTTTTTATTTTCTATTTCTGTTTGCTTGTCCATTTGATGATATTTACTTGCTTGGCTCAGTCATCTTTGCTTTAAGACCAAATTCATGGCATTTTCTGTTTAGACTGAAAGCATCAGTAACGACTTAGGTAATTAAAATAATAACTACGGTTCAACGACGAAATGACCGCTCTGTTGGCTGGAAGGGATGATGGTAGAATAAGCCGACCGCGTCTCTGCAGAGGAGTAAAACTCCCCACCCCTTTGCAATTAGTGTTCTGGGCATGACACTAAATCGTATCTGATGTTGAGGTTCCAGTTCTCGAATGTGCAGTGCTCCTTCTGGATGAGTCTGACATTAAGAAAGACATGCATCCATTCCTTTTCCCTCTGTCAGCTGTGGTTTAAATGGTTTACATTCAAAATCATCAACATCGACAACTGATGATTGTGAACTCGTTGGCATGACATTGATAGACAAGTATCCATCTTTGAAGCATTTCAGCCAGTTTAGGTTGATACAGTCAGGTATTATTTCGTGGTGTAATGGTTAAAGCGATGAACTGCGGAATCATTGTAAGTGAGTTCGTACTCCAGTCGCATTATTACGTTCACTTTCGGGCAAATAATCTTGGGAAAGGCATGAACCCCATTATCCGCCCAGCTATGGGTTAAATAATACCACAACTGTTCTTCTAGGAGAATGGCTTCGGCATAAAATAACCTAGAAAGGTTGCTATGCCATTATTTCATTTCTTTCCTTTTCCCGAATTCTGTGAGCAGCTTCGACGCTTAGAGACCCAGCTAAAAGTAACATCTGAAAATTACCAGAAATTTCGATATTTGAATGCGATAGTATGACACCTTAAACAAAAGGCATTGCTAAATTGTACTGAAAAAGATTTGATACATATAACAATATTATCAATAAAAAGTAACCAGATTACTAAACTACTCATTTTCTACAAGGATTGCTTAAGAATTAAATAACACACGAAGGTTGATATGCCATTAAATAAAAAACAAAATCAGAATACTAAAGTACTCATTTTCTACAAGGATTGCTTTGGAATTAAATAACCCTCGAAGGTTGATATGCCATTAAACAAAAAACAAAACCAGAATACTAAACTCCTCATCTTCTACAAGGATTGCTTTGGAATTAAATAACCCTCGAATGTTGATATGCCATTAAACAAAAAACAAAACCAGAATACTAAACTCCTCATCTTCTACAAGGATTGCTTTGGAATTAAATAACCCTCGAAGGTTGATATGCCATTAAACAAAAAACAAAACCAGAACACTAAACTCCTCATCTTCTACAAGGATTGCTTTGGAATTAAATAACCCTCGAAGGTTGATATGCCATTAAACAAAAGACAAAACTAGATTCCTAAACTACTCATCCTCTGCAAGGATTGCTTTAGAATTAAATAACCCACGAAAGTTGATATGCCATTAAACAAAAAACAAAACCAGATTCCTAAACTACTCATCCTCTACAAGTATTGCTTTAGAATTAAATAACCCACGAAGGTTGATATGCCATTAAACAAAAAACAAAACCAGAATCCTAAACTACTCATCCTCTACAAGTATTTCTTTAGAATTAAATTACCCACGAAAGTTGATATGCCATTAAACAAAAACCAAAACCAGGTTACTAAATTTTTTCTTAATAAATCAGTAGTTCTTGTGACGACCTTCTTACGAGACCTACCCTAGTTAACCGCTCTCCACTATGCTCTCTTCATCATCTTCATCAATATCACTATCATCAGCAAAGCGTGTAGACAGCAGGGATTTCCTCGACTCTCTCTTACCATCTGTCCCTTTCGGCAATCACTCTTGGGGAGTTCTCCGTACGACATGCAGTGACCACACAGAGCTCGTGATTGTAAGTTTTAGCTGGTCGGCTAACACTGATATGTCCATATGTGGGAATCTATTGAATAATGTCGTTTATGAGATCGTTTTTACTGCTCTATCAGTACCCAGCATGCCTTGCTCGTCTTACTCAGATGAGACGTAAGTGGCCGTACAATTATATAGGATCCTGCTTCCAGGATTTGTTTAAAATAGCTCTAAACATCCTTGTGTAGGTCTTGGTATGGTTCTTTGTTTAATGGCATATCAACCTTCGTGGGTTATTTAATATCAAAGCTATCCTTGTAGAACAGTAGTGGTACTATTTAAACTATAGCTTGGTGGAATAAAGGGGTTTATACCTTTCCCAAATGAATTAGTCTGAACGTGAACACGCTTAATGCAATGTCGTAGTCCAGCACGTTAGCCTCTCTCCCCTTGTTTCCATATTGGAATCAGCATCATTACCAAAGTATTGCGAGTTGATGGGTATCCGAGGGTGCGTATAGAAGTGTTTGCGATATTTCAGATTTGAAGTTTATAACAACACAGAAACTTATTTCATACGTTTGTTTTAAAATTTAATTATTTTTTTTTTTTACCAACTCTGATCTATTTAAATCTTGATGATTCATTTTATTTATAATAATTTTAATAAAACTTCTTAAAGATTGGAAAAATAGCAGACCTAATCTCAAATTTCTCTCAGTTTTTCGTTTATGATAAGATATTTTTTTTAAAAGTGTACAAGAACGTTAGAGCGGCAGTTTTCTAATTTGTTTCGTGAATTCTGCAAGAAAATTGTCAAAGTTGAGATTTTTATTTTGCGGTGGTCATCACAAGTTTTATCACCGTGACTTCTGCTCAGCGAAATTTTCTAACTCCATTTTTATTCTATGTTATCCGTTTTTTTTATATTCGTAACAGGAATGTCCTATTGTCTCCGACACATGCCAGATCCATTCACATTGACTGGGAGAAAAATGCAAGTAATTTTTAGGGGTGACCAGATCTTCACTGTTACCCACTTATTCCCCACTTGGCGACAGGTTTGGTTAGAATTGTAACTACTAATTGCTTTATTTATTTTCCATAAAATCTGACAAAAAAAGTCTGAGGCGTAGTTAATGTAATGGTTATTGTCATAAAAATGAAACCATCGATCCAAATTCAAGTCCTGAACAAGGCTGTTTGCATTTCTTTTCGTACTAATGCCCTTAAGAAAGGCATGAATCACTCTGATCTCTCCACAACTGTAGGTAAATAGTCGAGCAGACTGAGACTTTAGCCTTTGTTTGATAACCAGTCTACGAGAAAAAAAAGTCTGAATTCAAACCAGCTTTACTGCGCTAACAAATTGACCTTGTGTCACATCCTACCTGAAGTGGATGGGTTAGGCAAATACCTACTAAAAAAGCAAACAAGCATATAAAAATGTCCTCTAATTATCATAATAATGCAATCAAATATGGTGGAATTCAGTGATATTCTGTAAAATACACCGATTGCATCTCTGCAGAGGGGTATGACACTAAACAATCGGATGGTGAGGATCCATCCCTGGAGCTTTGGGGAATGTGGAGTACCCCTTGATTGCCACCGTTCTCATGTCCACTTGGGCCCAGAGCGGTAGTTCCTGATAAGCCCCGAGCTATGGGTCAGATAGAACTGTTTGACATTTAAACAGTACTTATGCTTAACTGAATTGTTATGAATAGAACTGTTTTTACATTTAACTGTGTGTAAAACAAAAACTGTACTTATGCTAAACTGAATTGTTTGAAATTAAGTGAAACCATTTAACTGTGAGCAAGAAATGAGTTCAGACTGGTTTAAAAATGTTATCTACAAAATGTTTAGAAATCATATATTTAATATATATGTATAAAAGGGATTTTGCATTAAATAACCTACAATGGTTGATATGCCATTAAACCAAATCAAACCAAACCAATCAGGAAAAATATTGTTCACCGTTAACTTTCTTTTCATTGGTTTATCTATTTAATTGATTCTATTTATTTTGTTCTATTGTGTATATAAACATATTGTATAATATTATTTGTATATTTAAATTAAAGTGTGGAATTTTCACTTTTTCAGCAATTATATATAATCTCACAAAATTTAATCTTAAAATTCACGCATACTCAATAATCCAAATGTACTTTATATATATATATATATATATATATATATATATATATATATATATATATATATATATATATATATATATATATATATATTGTGTGTGTGAGTTTATTGGTTTAATATTTTACCCAATATATATATATATATATATATATATATATATATATATATATTTATATATATTGGTTTGTTGATCACACAGGCGAGAAACTGCCAGTCACTAAATCTCGTTGACTCTATGTCCACGCTATTAAAACTTAAATCTACATATGCTCCATCATCGACATTTATCCCTCCTTTTATTCATACATATAGCAGTTTCATGTGGACCATGCAATCATTAGACGGAAAATGGAAAAGAGTGCTCAATCAACCATAATTTTATGTATGAGTATTTTGTCATGTAGCAAATATATATATATATATATATATATATATGTATATATATATATATAACTTAGAATATCAAAATACTCGCAATTTGTAAAAAGCCATATCTAAAAGTTTCTTGTGGCGTAAATCACGATTGTCAGACGGAGTTTCGGCTTCTCACCAATCGGTTTTTAACATTTCAGGTTTTATTCTAACATTATTTAGGTTATAGAGAATACGCTTTTTAAATATTTACCCACAACCACAGTGAGTTTACATCTACCTTCTGTTCTTGC
This sequence comes from Sepioteuthis lessoniana, assembly GCA_963585895.1. Classification (NCBI taxonomy): domain Eukaryota; kingdom Metazoa; phylum Mollusca; class Cephalopoda; order Myopsida; family Loliginidae; genus Sepioteuthis; species Sepioteuthis lessoniana. Next base: position 67,664,681 of record OY757905.1, on the reverse strand, counting down.
TATCCAAGTATAGTCCATCCCAGAGGAACGAGAACATGATGAAGGATGATATTTGCGAGCTACTGTTAATGGGCTCGATCCTCACAGAGTACCCACGTTTTTATCAAATTAACCTAAATCAATATCTTCCGATAAACAGAAATCGACACAAAAGTTTTCACTTTCATTCTCTAATGGTTTTATTGTATACACTTTCATTCCTCTTTGTGCCAGTGTTTCTACATATAGTCACCTACATATGTGAATCTATATATATGTTGGTATACGCGTACACTTCAAATTGTTGTATTTTCTTGAGGAACTGACCGTCCCCATCTTTGTTTGTGTAGGGAGGTGGGGGCGCACAGCTCCGAGCAAATCAGATGCCCCCTCAGCCGCCATCCAATATTGCGTATTGTGTTTCGTCCAAGAAACATCTGTGAATAAACAGTCCCGTCGTTGAAGAATTTCAAATTGCATCCTGCCAAACAATTATGAACGTAGTCTTTTGATTAATGATCAACCCGACACAGCAGATAAAAAACTTACATCGCAACTTGATGGTCACAGCCGGGCCCGCGTTGACAGATATATAGCAACGCCGACGTGTTGTAAACATGCCCCAGCCAACCAATATTCGATAACCGTGATAGCATTGTTAAACTACGTGAAAATCCTTCTTAACCCACATGGGGTCCCCAATTTACATAGCACAAAGTTGGCTGCGGTTTTATCGGTCACCATGAAAACCAATCTCTCTAATCTCTTGAATTAGAATTGAACTCGTCTAAAGTTTACACCTTGTGACTAACTCAGAAGACATCCTGAGGTTTAAAGCCAAAGAAAATAAGCTTTTAATAAAATTAACTTTTTTACCTTTACTCCATCCCTACGAACGACCAGTGTAGCAGACAAAGGTGTAAATGATTGAATACAATCACCGATCAACAAATTAATAAATTTCATTTCTTTAACTTGAAGTATTTTCTTGTGAGAAAAGAAAATATTAAACAGAGCGTAAGTATTTTTAAAGGAGAAAATGAATATTCATGTATGAAATGTAGCAGTTTTTGTTAGCTTTATATATTTTGAGTGAGTAAGAGATCTGTGTCTGAGTGTGTCACAATGTAGAGGGAAAATATATTCACGCGTTAAACATATATGCGGCTTCAGCTGAGAATTTTAATGAGCAAGGGACAGATGGAATAGTAGTACGATTATTTTTAACACAACTGAAATGTAAACAAACACATTATTTCAATTTAAGATAATCAATCGATGTTGAAATTAAATACATTCTTAAAAAAATGAATAATAGATTTTCACTCAAAAGAAATATACCGAAAATTTTTTTAGTTGGTCACGGAATAAATCTGTGAGGCTACTAGAGAAATATTTATTTGTATCGCTATTTATAAGATTGAGGTAGGGACTCGAAATTAGATTTTAAAAAGTTGATGACTTATTTATGATTCTAATTTGTTAAAAAATGTTTTTTTTTAACAATATAAGAGGGAAAAGATTTCTTTAATTGTTTTGGGCTTTGGTCCTTCAAACTTTTCGCTGCAAATCAAATATTCTGGTCAACGAATTCTCAAAGAAATTTTAAAACGTGCGTGAAAGTGCCGATTGATCAAGGAATGCAAAAGTACAGAGAGAAAACTTACCGCTTCTTGAGACTATTTTGGCACAAAAATCAACACTTTTTTAACATAAAACTCAATTAATTTCCTATACCAGGATGCGACACAGAGTTTAACTGGTTTGAATTCTGAATTTTCCTTCTCCTAGAGCGGTTGCCATACCAAGGTTAAAGAGTTCAGTCTGACCTACCGTTTGCTCATAGAGAAAGAATAGTAGGACTCAAACTTTCTCAAGAGTATTAGCACTTTGAGAAGTGCAAAAGTTTTATCCAGGATTTGAACACAGATCACCATGTATATTTCCAACGACGATAACAATAACACCATGGGTGTCTTTTGATATGTATAATCCTCAGATAAACACACATATAAGCACACATACTTCAGTATTGTAGTATAGATATGCGAGCAACGATTCAAAAGTTCTAGAATTTAACTAGTAAAAAAATGACATACCTACTCTCACATCGTCTCAGAAAGGTTAATATAAATAGAACTCACACAAAACTAACAAAGGTTACTAATCCAAACGAATGTTTTTACCCAACCCTTCTGACATGGACAGGGAATAACACGGATTCAATTTTTAGGATAATAATATCGGTTTAGATTTAGAGTTTTTCCTTTCTAGATTGGTTGCCAAACTATTTCCCCTATGGCTGAAGGGAAAAAGATGGACTCATACCTTTCCTAAGAGCATTAACGTGAAATGAAATACAAACAGCCTTGCCCAGGATTTGAACTCGGATTGCTGATTCCATTTCGAACAACTTCAACCGTTATACTAAAAGCACCTCCATACTGCTCAAAAAGTAGCGACAAAACTACATACAACATTCTGCTTGTAAGTACTGTACAAATTTTTTCAGCTCTAAGGGTGATATCTCATAAAAGTTAATTTCAAGGATCTGTTATTATACACAAGATATTTGCTGGAGCTGTAGAATACAACGACTGCGTCTCTGCATAGGGGTAAGACACCCCCAACGAGTGTCCTGAATATGACATTAAACAATCTGAGAGTGAGGCTACAGCCCTGGAACTTTGGGGAATGTGGAGTACCACTTCATTGGCATCGCTCCCAGCTCCACTCTGACCCGGAATAGTAGTACTTGATAGGGTCCTCTTTATGGATCAAATAGAATTGTTTGACATTTAAACTGTGTGCAAACAAATGATTTACGCTAGATTTAATTGTTCAAAATAGAACTGTTTGATCATTTAACTGTGTGTAAACAAATGACTGGTGTCTAATTGAAGTGTTAGTGATACATAAAGCCATTTACCCGTGTACAAACGAATTAGTTGTGTTGAATAGAATTAAGAGAATTAGATAGCAATACTTAAAACTTTTTAACTGTGTGCCTAAATTGAATTATTGATGGCAATACTTGGAAACATTTAACTCTGTGCAAAAGAATGAATAGTGTTGAATTGATTATTTAGTGCTAAACAGCAATACTTGTAACCACTTCACTTTCTGCAAATAAATGATTAATATTGAATGAAATTATTTAAACTCATTTAGAAATAAAAGTATCAACAAACTATTGAATTACAACTCATATCTATATCTATTTAAATGTCTACAAACAAAAGATTGATGTTAAATTGTCTCTGTTACATAGCAATACTCAAACAGCATGCAAAAAATGAGTTCAGGGTAATTTCAAAATTTTATCTAAAACATGTTTACAAATCATATTTTGTATATATGTATAAAGAAGGTTTGGCATTGAATAACCAACAATAGTTGATATGCCATAAAACCCAAACAAACAAACAACAAAGTGTTTACAAGTGCCGACTTATACATGAGTTATATAAACCATTTTTGAAGTCGATTTATACTCGAGATATTTAAATTAATTTTAAGAGTCATGACATATGAATTGATCTTAAAAGTCGGGTTATAGATGAGTATACGAGCTAAAAACTTTATTATTTTTCTCCTTTTCCCCATTATCAATAAACGATTTAAGAAATCAAAAATTATATATTCAGGGGAGTTAACATCGAGATTACTTTATTGTTGTTGCTGGTGGGGGTGGTGATGGTGTTTGTTTTGTTATGTTTTTTTCTTATCGATTGATTGATTGTTTTTAATGGTATCTCAACCGGTCTAGGGTTATTTTATGCATAGAAGTAAGGGAATTGCATTCATTGTACATTTGTATTCACATCTTTTGTGGATTTATTTTAAAGATAGATTGATTGGTTGGTTGGTTTTAACGTCATGCGAACCCATCTGGGGATATTTTATGTCTTGAGGATAGAGAATCGCCTTTTTCAATTTTTTTTTTTTGCTGTATCTTAAGAGATTTCTTCACGCATTTATATATCAAGTATTTGTACCGGGCCATTGGTCTAATGAGTTGTGTGTCCGCCAATGGTCTGGGAGACCGGGGTTCAATCCCAGATCGAGTCATACCAAAGACTCAAAAAATGGTACTTGGTGCCGCCTTGCATAACACTCAGTATTATAAGGTGAGGATCAAGAGTAAAGTGGAGCAATCCTGGGAATGGAGTAGCGCCCTCCCCTACACCTTGGTGCAGTAGCTATTGAAAAGGGAACCTTCGGGTCACCCTCGACTAAGGTCGCCAACTTTACTTATTTCCATCAAATATAAATAATTTACACAGAGTTGCCTAGTTTCAAGCGTTCCTATTCAATACAAATAATTACATGGTCATTATTCCTTATTATCATTTCTTTGCATATAGTTATATGATTTAAAGTAATTAATAATGAACCTGAGTAAACAATTTCAACTTCAAGTAACTATTCTTAATACAAATAATTTAATAATATGGCGTCAAATATTCCAATCGAAAGGGAATCATTCTTAAGCAGATCTATTTGACACACAGTTACGACCACTCTGAGGTAGAGTGATAATGGTACTGAAGCCTCGCCATTAGCTACAGTTTAGTGTTATTTACCCTTTTTTAATGTCATACACTTTTGGAGGGTGCTTTATTCCTCTATTGGAGATACAGTCAGATTATTTTAAACCCCATCGATCGGGTGTTTTTCTTTCCGTTTTTTTAAATGTCTCCTTCCTTGGTTTGATTCACATCTAGTCTATTCGTCATTTTAACGCACCTCTCAGCAAGAAAGGCGGGGATGGGGGCTAAACATTTATCGACGCTGATAATGGAATCTCCGAATTAAGTTCAAACTGCGGTTCCAACAGTTTGCGTCACTTCGAACAAGTAAACTTGAGGATGGCATGAAACCACCTCTTTCTTCAGGGCAGTTGTGGCTTCATTTAATCTCATAAAAAGGCAATCTCTCAAGGGCGTTCGATAACAGATTCGGTCAGGGACCGTTCCTTGCAGCTAACCGATTAAAACCTATTGCTTGTGACTTGAGAAGGAGATGACCACTGTCAAGTAGTCCCCATTGCTCTAAGAGATGTCACTCAAACAAAAAGCTAGAGATTCAGTTAGTGAACAATAAAATTAAAACAAACACCCGATTAGACTCAGATTCACCTCAAGGAAGCCTGGTAAATGCTTAGCTTCTCTTAGCTTCAAGGATTTGATGCTTTGTCAGATAATATCAAACCCCTAAACTCATCACTCATTCTCTATCTTCGTGCCAAGTGAGGTTACTAAAATACCATCGACACCTAAGAAGGCTAAAGATTAAAGTAGGCGAAAAGCTGTGATAAGAACAACCAATGCGAAACAATTTCTTTGAATAAATAAATGTATAACAGTAACGCAACAACGACGAAATGTGACGAAGATAACAAAAATAAAAAACGGTTCGAAAGTATCAATTCATAATAACAACAATTTGCTTTGAAAATGTACAGAGGAAGAAATCAGGAGAAAACAGCGGTCGACAAGTTTTTATAAAGGCAATAAAGTCAAGAACACACACTTTAAACATTCAATGTATAATAGAAACAATATCTTGTCTTATAAATTCAGCTAACTCACTTGAAACAATAAATGTATATTAGAAACATCTTTTCTGATAAATTCAGCCAACTCACTTGAAACAATAAATGTATAAAAGAAACAATATCTTGTCTTATAAATTCAGCCAACTCACTTGAAACAATAAATGTATAAAAGAAACAACATTTTGTCTTATAAATTCAGCCAACTCACTTGAAACAATAAATGTATAAAAGAAACATCTTGTCTTATAAATTCAGCCAACTCACTTAAAACAATCAATGTATAAAAGAAACAACATCTTGTCTTATAAATTTAGCCAACTCACTTGAAATAATCAATGTATAATAGAAACAATATCTTTCCTTATAAATTTAGCCAACTCACTTGAAACAAACAAGACAGAAGTACGGTGGAAGGTAAAGAGACGGAAATGTTTTCATAAAGGCTATAAAGTCCAAGAAACTCGTTTGAAAGAATCAAAGTATAATAGTAACAACATCTTGCCAGAGAAATTCAAACAAAATATAACACTAGTAAGAATAATAAGACATCTGCTTATATTGTAAATACGCTACTGAAAATAGTTTTTAAAAAAACCTTATTCATATGTGATATGTATTTAAAAGACGCACTATATCTTATCAATCCAGGAGTAGATTAATCAATATATTATGGCTTTGTTTTTCATCGGAAAGTTCTAAGGAAGAATAACATCAGTTGTCACATCTGTGTACTGATTTGTCTATTTGAACGGGAAAGAATGGAAAGATATCAAAGTGGAACAGTGAATAAACACAGGAAGAACAAAATCCAAGTGGAATCTTACACTTTGTCTCCGTTCGGTGCTGACTTTGAAGAACGAGTACAAAGGACACAGAAATGGCGACTTAACGAAAGATCAGGTTGATAATGCAAAGCGATAGGTTGTCAGAAGATTCTGAAGTTGCAAGGGTCGGTGGAGAAGAGAGGTGAGCCGATGTCGGTCCTGACACGCGATAACGATAACGCCCAAGATTCGAATCTGGAAGACAACAGACTGATTAATGTCACGTGATTGAAGGTAAGGAAGCGAAAAGAGGAATAGAAAAGAAGCAAAGACGGTAATTGTGGTAGTGGGAATTAAAGAGGGAGGTAAGAAGAAGGGAAGGAAGAAGGAAAGAAGGGGTGAGAAGATGAAAGAATGAAAGAGAAAAGGGCAAAAAGTAGCAGTAGGAGAAGCAGCTTATGGACAGGAAGAAAATGGATAAGAAAAAGAATAGGAAAAAAAAGGAAAATTATCTACCCCACCCCACCTCACAAAAAATAGTAATACTTGTTTTTCAGACATGTAGAATTTTTGTCTGAGTTTCTGAGGAACTCAGCCAGATTTGGCAGAGTCGAGAATCAAACCATTATCTGAAGTTTGCACGAACCGATGAACACTGAGTGTTCTTCATAATAAGAAATATGCTTTATGGATTTTAAGAGGGGATATATCTAATGCTTCTATGGATAGCAGTCTTTTCCTTAGTTTATTTGTAAGTTTTGGTGAATACATAAAAAAAATTATTTCAGTGCTTCAGCAGACCAAAAAAAAACCATCGTAGTTGCAAATTGTACAGGAAATTATTTCATTCTCTAATATAAAACATTTTAAGTTTATAAGTTTGTTTCTATAATAGAAATCTCGCTGTAATGTGTCGTTTTTGCCGAGTAAATGTTACAAATGGATACACAGAAACATAAAAAAAATTCTAATAATATATAATAGAATATTTTATCTGTTCTTAAAAGTTATTCGTAAGCATGGTTGTGAATTTTTATAAACGTAATTTCTTGAAAATACCCGTCAGTAGAGTAATATATATATATATTATCATCATAATCAACAAGTTGTGTTGATAGCACAGCATCCATTAAATCTCTTTCCATTTATCCCTATCGTTAATCGCTCCTGGCAAATTGAACCCGATTACTGCACAGAACTTATGTAAGTCCTTCCAGGTCAGCCAACATTAGTGTATCCATATGAAGGAGTTCATAGGAGAAAATCACTAATGAGTTCCTCCTTATGTCTCCAGTAGAGCCCAGCATGTCTTGTCCGTCTTACTCAGATGTTTTGTGAGATAGGAGGTAAGTGGCCGTACAGCTGCAATTTTATAGTGTTGCTTCTAAGATTTATTCAAAACAGTATGTAGCATTCTTGTGTATTTTCCATCTAGCTTTTTCTCCATGTGTTTTGTTTGAGTCCAGGAAGTGCAACCATCGAACTATACCGACACGGCCATAGTTTGGAAAATATCGTTTATCTTATTAGAGAGATTAGATTGCCATATGATCGACAACCTATCAATAATATTCTATGCCTTCCCTATAAGTACGTTGACATCGCTATCAGTCGATGAGACATTGCTGCCGAGGTATGTGAACTGGTCTACAAATTTTATAGGCTTGACACTTAAAGTAGAGATGGCTCCTTCTTATTTAAAACACGTGAACTCTGTTTTATATGTGAGACCAATGCTTCTTGTTGCTTGCTCCAGACTGTTAAGCAGAGATTGAGCTTGAGCAGGTGTATTTGCGATGTGCTAGATCATCTGTGTAGTCTGTGCCTGTCATATATTTTACGGGATATCTCTGCTACTTGCCTTTTTTTAATGCGGAATCTTTTTCTTTTCTTAGATCTGTTAAGGTGTGTAGTATTTAATCAAGGCAGATTATAAGTCGATATGATGCTCATAAATCTCCTTGCAAGCTCTTATAAGCTCAGGTAGCTGGTTTGTTGTGTTTAAGTTTTTACATTTAAGTTTATTTTGGTCCCTGTAGCTGATTTTTCGAACACTGAGGCCAAAGCTCCAATCTCAGCAGAACACGTCGCTTATCCACCTGCACGAAGGACGATATAGTTTGGATATATAGTTTGAATTAGAATCATGGTCAGTTTTCGGTTGCTATTTGCTCTCATTAATAGAAGCCACCAGTGTAGCTGAGTACCGGTATTTTCATGACTTAACTATTTGATCCCGGCCGTTGATCAATGAGATTCCTCAGTTCAGTATAATTTAGATTCATCAGCTTTACGTCACATCCATCATGTTACATCCCCTGGTTTCCAACGTTTGCATGATTCGTATAATGATAACAAAAAATGATAGATAGATAGATAGATAGATAGCTCAGTCCTAGGACGATAGCTAGTTTGTAAGTTGTTACTCAATAAAAAAAAATTAGATTTTTTTACTAAATACTTCGGTATTATGAACTTATGTTAGAACTTTTCTCCGAAAAGCGTGGTAATTTTCCCTAAGAACTTTCTCAACTTCAGGTCGGATACGATTGAGATTAACAAGTTATCGAAATTTGATCACTTAGATAAGATAAAATAGTAACTGAAGTTGTGTCAATACTACTGTATGGTTACACCTCTTGGATTCTAACGAAACTTTGAAGAAAATGCTAAATGGGAACGACGCAAGGATACTTCGTACTGTTTTGATCAAATCCTGGATGCAGCAGCCCACAAAGCAGCACTTGTACGGTCATTTACCTTCCATTTTGCAAACTATCCCAGACGAGCAATACATACTGCTAGAAAAGTAAGAACAAACTCAGAAGCTACGTTCTTCTATAGACTCCTGCACATGGACACACAATTGCTGGCCTACTAGCAAAGACTAATATTCATCAGCTCTGTGCGGATATTAAATGCTGATGGTTGATAGGGTGTTGTGGCCCCGGAAAGGGTCACTAATGAAAACGCAAACACGGATATTAGATAACAGATTATATTACACAAGAAAGATAGAGTTACATAGAAAAGGTAAGAAGTCTCGTACTGTTCGTATAACACCGGTAGTGATCTGCCTTCAGGCAGCAAAATCTCTAGTAATAATAACGGTGAGAAGAGTCCATTATAGTAAGATGGGTAAGGTTCCCACAACATAGGGACTGATGGTGAGGGAGATTCATGGAAATCTGTACTGTCAGTACGCCTTGATAATGATGACTATGTTACGATATCAATGTTTTTAAGAGCAAATGTCTTTAGAATCATTATGTATTAAATTTTTACTTTTAACAGGCCGGTTACTGAATGAATTTCAAAATTGGATATCCAGCTGTGTCTAAAAGTAAACAACAGAGACCGGAAATGCCACGTGAATTGCGTATGAAGAATTGCGTCGGCGTCTGAAAAATATATAACGATGGAAGTTTTCAACCCCAAGGAGAGAGCAGTCAGTTAGCAATCAGCAATCTGCGGAAAGTAATAAGCAGTCACGTCGTCTGAGTGTTAGCCCGGAGTGGGGAGCAGATGACCCCGGGTTGAGACGCGGCTCAATATGGACCCAGCGAAAGAAGCACGAAGAAGCTAGACTCTCTGGAGATGTATCTCTACCTAGGGTAAATCTAGAGTAACTCTCTCTCTCTCTCTCTCTCTCTCTCTCTCTCTCTCTCTCTCTCTCTCTCTCTCTCTCTCAAGCATTTCGTACTTTCATAGACCTGAGTTCAAACCCTGGACGAAGCTATTTGTTTCAGTTCGAGCTAATGCCCTTGAGAAAGCCATAAATCAATCTCTTTTCTCACCCCACCCCCCACCAGCTATGGGTTAATAATAGAGAAGGTTAGGTTCTTTAGCCTTGGTAAAGCGATCAATCTTGGAGAATGAAAACTGAGATCAAACAAACTGAACTCCGCATAAGAATCGACCTTGTACCATATCCTGCTCGTTTACTGAAATCTTTTGAATTCAAAAAGCCAGTAAGTCAGTCTAAAAGGTGTTCAGATTGAATAACTGATTGATTGATTTTAACGGCCCGTCAACCTGTCTGGGATTATTTTATGCATGACTGCCAAAAAAGGTTATCCTGTGTATAATATTAAAATGCATCTGGAGGTGAAGCACCAGTTACTCCCAGGTCTACTCCGACCCTGAGAAATAGTACCCGTTAGAGTCTCATCTCTGAGTCCAATAGATCTATTTGCAAATCATTTGTATTATATATATATATATAAAGAGAGAGAGAGAGAACGATGTATATATATATATATATATATATATATATAAATGCGTGGGTGTCTGTGCGTGTGAGTATATATATATATATATAGTGCCGTAATGTATATATATATATATATATATGTCGAGAGAGAGAGAGGGAAATAACTATCAATATATATACATATATATGCATGTGTGTCAGTGTGTGCGTATATATATATATATATATATATATATAATGCCGTAATATTAATATATATATATATATATGCGCGCGCGTGTATATATATATATAGTTATATATATATACATATATATATATATTGTTATATTTATACAGTGCTTAAACTCGATTTTATAGCAGTTTGGATAGCGTAGACACAGCTGGGGTAGATGTAGGGGCTCATACCTTTACCAAGGATATTACTCCGAATGTGAATACAAAAGTGTGGTTAGAGTTCGAACTTGTTTCCTCCGATGTCACTTTCCATCTCTATAGACACTGCATTATGCACAGTCCCCCTTTCCCCTATTGATTTCTATTCTTATCTAATGTTGCAAAAACGTTGAGTACAACGAATTCATTTTGAAATTCACGCATTTTCTATATTTTTTCTTCTTTATCTGCTTTCAATTTTGATGTTATACTTCATACTTTTCTTATTAATTACAGACGGTTTTATTTAATTAAAAGATTTTGTAAGGTTTTATCCAGAAATTTAATACACAATGTTAAAGTATTTAAAACCATTAATAAATCTAAATTAAAAATTAGAATTAATCTTTAAAAAATTTTCTCTGATAATCTCTTGCAAACGAAAACGTGTATACATTATATCTTATTAAAATAAAGAACTTAAAACTTTACAAATAAATAGATATACAAATTTTATTGAGCTTCTATGTTGTACGCTTTTCATTATGTTTGTATATAGGCTTCTGGAACCCAGCAAAAATGGCACATCATAACGAGATTTTTGATAGCGTAAAGTATTTAAAAAATTGAATTAATGTCAATAAATCCAATCTAATTAATTAAACAAATAAGTAAACGGATCTATAGCGTTATATCGGGAGTCTCAAAATAGATGCAACCCATTAATATGATAATTCATATTGCATCAAGTCATCTTTCATCTGAGTTTTAAAAGCCAGTCATATCACTTCAGAAAGGTCAAACCAAATGACAAGGGCAGAAATTGATTGGCTTTATCCAACAGTGCACGTGAAAGACCAAGTTCTTCGAAATATTTTCGGAGGGAGTTTTTCGGTTTCCTTCCGATCAAATCTGAAACAAAAAAGAACACAACATTATTGGTAGTAGAGTTATTAGTAGTCACATGGGACCCATGTATCTAGAGACATCCTGTATATATATATATATATATATATATATATATATATATATATATATATATATATATTGTGCGGCTGAAAAAATCTGACAACAGTGCATTTTTATATATTTTATTTTTTAAATAATTGCCGAGTTCTTTAGGTATATAGTAAATATATATTTATGTGCATGTAAGGGGGTATATCTATATATATATATATATATATATATTGGACAAAAATATAAAAAACATAAGAAACATTTTTGTCAAATTATTCAGCTGCTTAATATATATATATATATATATATATATATATATATATATATATATATATATATCTGTGTGTGCGTATGTGTATGTGTGCATGTGTCTGCGTGCCCACGCATACATAATTGGAAGAATTTGACATATCAAACTTCTTAAGTTTGTCTAATGCCAAAGCCGTCCTTGTAGAAGAACGGTAGTTGTACTATTTAGCTCAGAGCTGCGAGGATAAAGGGTTTCGTACTTTTCCCAATTGCATTTGAGCCAAAGTGAATGTAATACACCGACTGGAATATATATATATATATATATATATATATATATAGTCATCCACAGACATATATATATTTATATATATATATAAGCACTCAAATAAATGGAACCATCAGATGCAGTTTAATAATTGTATGAATTTACCTAACCTCTCTATCATGAGCAAGATGTAATACAAACTCAATTTTTATCCAGAGTACAACTGGTGCGAATTCAAAATGTTCATTTTCTTAAACTGGTTGCCTTATCAATGCAAAAAAAACTTGTCTGCCCTACTATTTACTCTTAGCTGTGATTAGAAAAGAAGGGTTCATGCTTTACCCAAGGGCATTAGCACAACCTCGTCCCGTATGTGAACTCGGGTCACTGATTCCATCTCCTACGACGATAACTATTACGCTGACCACGTCTCTAAATTAATAATTTATACAGTGATCCACGTTGATGTTGAGAGTCTTATGTAAGAGCGTGTGAAGAATTTTAATTCAAGCCTCATTGGTATTTCTATTATATCGAAAATTTGGATGATTAAATAATTATATTCATTTGCAATTGAACGGGAAATTGCTTTATTCTATCACAATATTTTAAGTGTGTTGTACTTGCTATGATGTGTATTTTTTACTGTCGTACCTTGGCATAAAAGTACAAGGAGAAATTTAGTAATTTAGATAGAGAGATATGCAACAATAAAATATTTGGGTCGGGTCGATTTGTTAAAAAGTCACAAGAGTGCAGTTCAAACTAAATGCACTCGCAAATAGTTCTCGTTGCACAGTAATTTCATATAATCATCATCTTCATCATCACATTGTGCTTATAACACAGAGCCTCTTGACCAACTCTCTCCATCAGTCCCTCTCATTCATCTCTCCTGACAGGTCCTCTAGACTGCGTCCAGTGTCTGCACAGAGCAGATGCTAAAAAGTCTTTGGAGATCAGCCATCATTTGTATGAACATATGTCGGAGTCCATTGGAGAACGTAACTTATGAGTTCGTCCTTATTTCTCCAATAGTGCTCAGCATGTTTTGTTCGTCTTACTTTAATGGTTTGTGAGATGGGAGGTAAGCAGCTGTATAGCAGCTGTATAGCAGCTGCTGCAAGGATTCATTCAAAGCAGCCCGTAGAATTCTTCTACATACATAGATAGCTACTTCTTATTTCAAACACATGAGCTCTGTTTTATCTACGTTCACGTAAAAACCCATTCCTCTTGCTGTTTGCTCCCGGCTACAAAGCAGAGATTTGGTTAGGCTGGTGTATATGCGAGAAGTGCTAGATCGCCAGCGTAGTATGCATCTGTTGATATCTGCAGGATATCAACTTCTTGCTTTGCAAGAAGCAGAACTTATATATATATATATATATATATATATATATATATATATATATATATATATATTCTCTTCCCGCCGATATATGTTCTTGTATTTATTGTGGTGCCACACCATAATCCCAAGCAAACACTGAAAGACCCGGAGGAAACCACAGAACTCCTCATAGAAACCTGAACGGCCATCTCCGTTTACCCTGGCCAGAATTCTGGCACCCAACAAGTCCCGCCGGTACCCAACCCATACCTCAACCTACCAGCTTTGAAAGCTGTGCAAAGAAAGGAGGCTGAAGAAAAGAAGAAAAAAGGCGTTGAGAGAAAGAAAGAGAAAGAGGTGAGAGAAAGAGAAAAAAGAGAAAACACAAGATGAAATAATAACATCTAGACTATTTCCAGTCGCCTCTGAACTAATTTGAAAAACGAGAACGGTTGTGCGAACAAATATACAAAAGAACGGTAACAGGATTAACACGGCTGATGGTCATATAATACACTAGAGGGAAACCCTAACAGGAGAGAAAGCTCCATGTTATACGATAGTTCTTCTGAGGGCCAGTGTACAGGGGATGTAAGTAATACTTGAACTGCCTATGTCTCAAGTTGTATAAATATATGTGGGTCTACGTATTTTTGTGTTCATATTCCATGCTATCTATCTATCTATCTATCTATCACACGCCTTTCTCATACTCTCTCAAAATAGGTGAACAGACAGCTGTAAACATGTTTAGATAGATAATATGATAACGTGAAATTTCTTTAAGTTTCAGTAAAAATAAACATAAATCCTCTCTCTCTCTCTCTCTCTCTCTCTCTCTCTCTCTCTCTCTCTAGATAGCTAGATGTGTATGTATATGAGTGTGTGTATATATGTGTGTGAATGGATGTATAAAATTTCGTTTCTAAGTTACTATACGTGCCATATCTATGATCACACACACACACACACACACACACACACACACACACGGGCATGCACATCTATAGTTATTTATTAAGTTTAGCTTAGATATGTCAGCAGGACAGAAGTATGGGACACCAAGTGAGGATCGAACTCACTGAGAATGATCAGCTAATCTAGCTTGCTAACCAGTACACCTTGAGAAGTGCCCATGTCCTCTTTTTGTATAGTTATTTAAGCTTAGATTATTATGGCACAAGGACAGAAGTACGAGTGCCCCGTAAAAATCGAACTGACTAACCAGCTAATCTAGTTTGCTAACCGTTACGCCACATAAATTGTCCAAATATGTTATTTATTAAGCTTTGCATAGTTGTGGCATAAAGTTGGATGTTTTAGGTAAAGTAAGATTCGAACTCACTATCAATAGTTTACTAAACTTTACACCAGCGTGCATATATATTAATCAATAAGTCATGAGCATTCTCTAGAGGTGTAATGAATAGCAAATAAGTCTTGCAGATGAAATAATACTGAGAAAAGAGTTCGATCCTCGCTAGGTGCCTCATAGTTACACTTGGGGCTAACTCTGAGTTACGCTTAGAGTAACTTACGTTGTACTGATGGTAAAAAAAAAGTGAGGCTAATAGACTATTATACGCGAGTTCAATTCTCACAGGATGCCTCATATTTCTGGTTTTATGTGAGACTTAGTCAATGACATTAATCTCGTAAAATAATGACATTTAATTTTTAACAACACAATCTCCTTCTTTGTCCATGGTCTTAAATAAACGTTTTTCCATTAACATTTCAACATCAAAATCCGCCTAACTTTATCAAGTTATAGACTTACTAATACACCTTTGGTATATATATATATATATATATATATATATATATATATATATATATTAATCCCTAACTTTAACTCTGGCAGAGTGAAAAACCCAACTTGTAGATAAACAAATACACAAATGGATATTTGGGAAAATCCACAAAAGTAGAAAAGACTAAAAGCTTACGTTTTGTCTGAAAAAAAATTCAAAGAACTTTCTAATGTCTAGCCAAAAGAAAAAAACTTGAACAGAGTTTCACTTATTTCTATCAAATACAAATAATTCTATCATGTTTTGTCACCAATATTGTGCCCTCTATATAAGTATACAAATTTTCCATACAGTTAAATGGTTTCACTTATTTCTATCAAATAGAAATAATATCAAATACAAATAATTCTATCATATGTTCTATCACCACAACTGAGTCCTCTTTATAAGTATAGCAAAGTATATATATATATATATATATATATATATATATATATATATATATATCTTTGATTTTAAAATCGTATGCATATATGTGATATATAGAAATATATATATATATATATATATTTGTGTGTGTGTGTGTGTGTGTGTGTGTGTGTGTGTGTGTGTGTGTGTGTGTGTGCGTGCGTGGAGAGAGAGAGAGAAAGAGAAGGATAACGTTTGATGAAAAATGAGTATAATCTAATTTCGCTTGATTATCCTCTAATGTTTGACTATCATTGGATACTCGCATCTTCTGCCTTTGTTGCTTCCCAAAGCTTTAGAAAACCTTGTGTTGTATATATATATATATATATATTACTGAAATAATACAAAACATTAGTGATGGAAGTAAAAAAAATGAAAGTATTCAATATATCTTTATGTCTTAAAAGTGCTAGATAGATAGATAGATAGATAGATAGATCGTGATAATAAAACATATATGAATGATGGAAGTAACAAATGAAAGTGCTCAATATCCAATCGTTTGAGTCGAATAAAAGCTAAAAACAAACTCATGATACTTACACACACACACACATATATATATATATATATATATATATATATATATATATATATATATATATATATAACTAAAGAAAGAAAGAAGTGTCCTGTAATAGATATGTGTTTTGTATACTTTGTTTTTCGCCCTTTTTCAATGACTCATTTTCAAAATTTATTATTTTCCCATGTACAGTAAGTATCATACCTTTCATATCTCTATGAAAGCTGCTTCTATCTTCACACTTATCTACACACACATCCACATGAATAACAGCATTTGCATACGTATGCAATGATGCACATTTCAATAATCACATATAATTTCACTTAAGTTGGATTAAAATTTACCACTGATATAATTCTCATCTTTTTGTTCTTGATTTTGTTCTGTCCAATGAACCCTAACAGGTACTATCACACCGAGTCAGAGTTGACCTGGGAGTAATGACACGAAGGGTTTGACTTAGTTTCATTATTTGATGACATAACAACCTTCTTGGGTTATTTAAACTATCCCTATACTTCAAATTCGCTTACTACGATGTCACAATCCAACACATAAGCCACTACGTAACAAGGAGCCCCCCCTTCCCAATTAATTTCTATTCTTATAGTTATCCTTGTAGAAGAACAGCAGTAATACTATTTAACTCATAGCTGGGAGGGTAAGAGGGTTCAATAACTTTCTTTGGGATATTAGTCCAAAAGTGAACGTAATTGCCTGACTGGATTGGATTTGGGTTTGGTTGGGTTTTATGGCATATCAACTATTCTGGGTTTTTTAATGCCAAATCCTTGATATATGATTTCTAAACACATTTTGTAGATAACATTTTTAAACGAACTTGAGCTCAATTGTCCCTACAGTTACATCGTTTAACTTATTTATATCAAATACGAATAATTCTGTTAACCATTAATCATTTGTTTGCACACAGTTTAATGCAATGAGGATCCTAGGAATATTGATTTTGAATCCAAGAAAAAGTAAATTCCTTCGTATCATTTAAACGTATTCCATATTAAATCTATATGTTTTGTAAACACGAGTCAACAAAGTTAGATGATCCCAAGTATTGCTATGTATCACTAACAATTCAATTAAACATCAGTCATTGTTTATACTCAGTTAAATGATCAGTTTTATTTCAAACAATTCAGTTTAGAATAAGTAGTTTTTATTTACAGTTTAATGAAAAAAAAAGTTCTATTGCAAACAATTCAGTTAAGCTTAAACACACTGTTTAAATGTCAAACAGTTCTATTTGACCCATAGATAGGACCCTATATACAGGCGCCCGACTGAAGTTCGAAATTACTTACTTCGTAGCTACAATCCAGCACTTTAGCCAGTGTTCTTCAGGTACTCCCCGGCAACGAGGGGTGACGCAACACCTCCCAGTTTAGAACTGGATCCACACTTTTAAATGCAGTTTATTATAAAACTCAGGACACCTTTTTTTTTAAGATATTCCTATTCAGGAGAGCCGTAATAATAACATTTCGATTGAAATTAATACTGGATTGGTTTCTGTTTCTTCGTTGAATGGAATATCAACCTTGGTGGATTATTTAATGCCAAAGCTATTTTTGTAGAAGGACAGTATTAAGGTAAAGTTGGCGACTGTAATCGGGGGCGACCAGAAGGCTCCCTTTTCAATAGCTACGACATCGAGATGTAGGGGAGGGCGCTATTCCTTTCCTTGTATTGCTCCACTTCACTCTTGATACGTACCTTATATTGCTGAGTGTTAGACAAGGAGCTATCAAGTACCATTTTTAAAGTCTTTGGTATGACGTGACCTGGGATTGAACCGAGGTCTCCTGGACTATTAGTGAACATTCTACCTACTAGTCCAATGAAGCGGGGGTGATAAGGAAGTTTATACCTTTCCCAACGGTATTAATCTAAAAATGAAAGTGATAGCGTAATTGGAGTTCGAACTCGCTTACTATGATGTAACAGTTTAACACGTTAACCTCTACGCTAGAATAATACTAAAAGCTACGGTCGAAAAAATGGACTTGAAGTGTTAAGTTTAAATTCAGGGCGATACTGTTTGCGTTTCTATTCACACTAATGCCTTTAGAAAAGGCATGAATCCATTTCTTCTCTTTTCCTCTATTGATAAAATAGAGCAACCTGAACTACTTGGTCCTAGTAGGGTTATAATTTACGAAGCTCTTTGCTTCGATGTGGCACAAGGCCGATTGAATGGGGCACCCAATGAGACTCGAACTCATTCTTGCAGGTTTGCTAGTCAAGCTCGCTAACCATTACACTAACTACATTACATTGGTCCTAATTGGGTTACTGGTATAGAGAGAAAGACTAAGAATTCCAAACCTAAGGAATGTATTTTCGGAGAATCTTTAGCACATTGGATCACCATTCTTCTGTTATTAGCACATTAAAAAAGGGTGGCTAGTTCTACACTGACCTTCACCAATATATACAAATCACTAGTGTAGGCAGCCCATTCAGTAGAATACACCGACTGCATCTCTGCAGAGGGGTTGGATCCCCCTCTCTAACGAGTGTCCTGATATGACACTAAACAATCAGATGGTGAAGCTCAAGTAATGCTGAACCTTTGGGGAATGTGGGGTACACATTCATTACCATCGCCCCCAGGTCCACTCTGATCCGGAGTGGCAGCAACTGATATTGTCCCATATATGGGTCAAATAGGTGCGCGTGGTGTAATGGTTATCGTCGCAGGAAATGGACACGGCGACTCGAGTTCAAATCCTGGACGAGACTGATTGCATTTCACATAGCACTAATACCCTTGGGAAAGGTATGAATCCAATTATTCTCCCTCCAGCTATGGGTAAATAGCAGGGCAGACTAGGTTCTTCAGCCTTGGTGAGGCAACTAGTCTAGGAGAAGGAAAACTCTGAATTCAAACCTGTTAAACTCCGCTTAAAAAATTGACCTTGTGTCATATCCTGCCCGAGCGGAGGGGTTGGTAAATATGATATGATATATTGGTCAAATAGAACTGTTTTGCATTTAAACGGAGTGCAAACAAATGACTTGAATTGAATTGTTAGAAATAGGACTGTTTGATCATTTAACTGTGTGAAAACAAATGACTGATGTTTAATATAATTGTTACTGATACATAGCAATACTTGGAACCATTTAACTTTGTTTACAAAGCGTATATATCTAATATATACGTATGAACCGGATTTGGCATTAAATAACATACAATGATTGATATGCCATAAAACCAAACCAAACCAGTGTTGGCAGATCAGGGGTATAGCCTTCATATACTATACACGATTGGAATACCTTTAAATAATACGAAGGAATTTTCTTTTTCTTGAATTCAAAATCAATATTCCTAGGATCCTTATTACGTTTGCATATATGTACGTATTCTTACAAAGAGAGTAGATCATAACGAGATATTTATAAGAGGAATACATTTAAAACGCTCTAACTTCAAGTATAAACCAATTTTCAATCCAAATTAAGAACAGAATAACAATTTTGTGGGGTTTCCATTCGTGCTGAGCATCACTTTTTAATCATTCACAGTCCCGATATAACAAAGATGCTAATCAATCTTCCTAAATCGACCCATCAATATCATCATGGATCACAAACGTAAAAGAGCTAGAAGGAAAAAACGACCATTTTTTTTTTATGGCAGTCACTAATATATATGGGGATAATCATCCGTTCTACGATCGTAGATTGTTTAGAAAATCGCGCCTGCTACGAAACCACCGACACTCATGTTTCTTGATGCTTCTAACACCTAATATTTTGACCCCTCAGCTGTGAATTTAAATTATTTTTTATTTCTATTTTTTTATTTTGTTAATTGTTAAATACGAACTGTAACTCCACATTTGCTGTTCTGCAAATTCGAGAAAAGCATGCAAAAAGTTAGCTGACGAGACGGAGAGTATAGTAATATTCTCCACCGAAATAAATTTATGACAACTTAACCAGGTTTGAGTTTCCATCTGATTACACAATATATATATATATATATATATATATATATGTGTGTGTGTGTGTGTGTGTGTGTGTAAAAGAAAAATTTTAATTATATGATATAATATATGAAGTCGTTCGTAGTTATCGTTATAGAAAATGGAAGAGGCAAGCGTAATTCGAATTTTGGATTACCCTGGATTATCACGTACTGCTGATACTCATGGAAAAGGTATAAATCCACCTATTATCTCTCAAGCTATAAATAAATAGTAGGGCAGACTGATCGTTTAATTTTGGTATGGACAGCGGTCTAGGTATTCAAACCTGTTAAAGTCCGCAAGAAATTGACCTTTTGTCACAATCTGCTCGTGCCAAGGGGTTGGTAAATGATGAAATGTTGTCTTTGAAATTTCAGTTTTGTTCAAGTTTACTGATATTTGTGTTATCAATTATTCAATTTCTTATCAGTGTGATGTTTGGGTTAAAAAATTGAATGACCAACAAACCAGACAAATAATGTTCCGAAAATTACTGCAGACATATTTTGTTCTACTTGTCCAAAATATTTCCTAAATGAAATTGTCTGTAATAATATACAAATAAATTATATCGAAATGCAATACTTACCTTCACCATCTAGATAAGAAGAAGTTTCAATCATATGTTTCATTTTTCCTTTTTTGCGGGGCGGGGGGACTTAAGAGTCATATTTTAGTCCCGAAAATTATATGTCAACATTCAAACGTAAGTTTCTATATTCTTATGCGTAGGTTGCAAAGACTAAAGAAATAGATGGGTGAGTCAGGGGTCGTCTAGTGTTTCATTTTAATCAAATATAGATACAGAATTTCCCAAATGTTAGTTTAGAAATAAAATATTTCTGATTGCTAAACATGATTACTTTACCGTAAAAGAAATTTACAAAATAGAAATCAGCTTGTTTAATTAAGAAAAATTTTGCATTAGATGTTCGTCATTGTTAGCCTTTCTAAAATCTCGCTGAACTCTAAGACTTACTGTACAAAGATTTCTTTTAAAATGTCCTTCACATTCAGGAAAACTTACTCTGGGTATTTACTTAACATTCCACGAGGGGGTGTTCTCGTGGTGTAATGGTTAAAGCGATGGACTGCGGAATCGTAGTAAGCGAGTTCGTACTCCAGCCGCGCTATTACGTTCACTTTCGGGCAAATACCCTTGGGAAAGGTATGAACCCCCTTATCTTCCCAGCTATGGGTTAAATAGTACCACTACTGTTCTTCTCGGAGAATGGCTTTGGCATTAAATAACCTACTAAGAGTTGATATGCCATTAAACAAAGAAACCATCTTAACATTCCACAACGGGAAGGATGTGATCCATGGTCCAATTTTTATACGGCGGGGGGGGCTTCCGAACATTTATGCACGGTCAAGGGTAATACTAAAAAATTGATTGGTCTCCATCAGCAATGGACCAAACCTTTCTCTGTTTAGACCAGGGGCAGGTGCTCTTTGGGCCAAGCTCCTCAATATATTAGTATGAACCAAAGCTCGCGTTTTACTTAACCCCTCCGCCACGGATAAGATGCGGTACAAAGTCACTATATTTTCAACAAAAAGGCTTAGTCTTGTGTCAAGAGTAAGGATCAAACTATGTATTCTAGAGTCTAGTGAAACTAGATTGCTATCCACAATTCCATCAATTCGACGCCCAAGACGGAGCCTTATTAGCTGTTATATATCTTGAAATAATTAACAGTCGTATATTTCTGAAAACGTTGCTAAAATTATTTGGTTCAGATGTCTGTTCGTTTATCTTGAAACGAGCAGGCGCCATTGAAAGGCATTTAAAGGAAAGATGTGATCTGGAGCGAACTTGACGGGCGTTGGTTTAAGTATATCTCGCGAGGACTGTTGACCTAGACGAGTGGGCGACTGCGAATAAAAAAGGTGGGAACACCTTCCAAAAAAATCTTTTTTCTTCTGTATAGGCAAAAATTAAGTAAATAAATAAGCTGAAAGATAAACACAGTGAAAATTATGAAAATGAAATAAATAAGCAAAAAGAAAAAATTATTCACACCCAAAAAGTGACTCCCCCCCTTTAAAAAAGATTTCCTCACATTTACAAAAGAAAATTAGAGGGTGTGGTTATGACTCATCTGGTAAAGACATTCTTTTCTTTCCTTTTTTTAATTCTTTTCTCTTATAGATATACAGATGGTCGGGTCACGTACAAATCTATATTTGGGCATCTAGGCCTGGGTATGTTTTTTTTTTTTTAATGTCTTCAAAATAAATAAAAGTCATTAAAGACACATCAAACCCCCAGAAAATGTGAACACTGCAAATCTTATTCAGTCTACTAGTTATATTTATATTAATTCCTGACCAATAACAATTTCCTTTTTGTTTGTGTGTTTGTTTGTTTGTTTGTTTCCTAATTTTCAATGTCTTATAAAAGTAAAAAAAATTACAAAATTCTTTTTTTCTATCAAAATTATACTGTAGCATTGTGAAGGAACTTAGAATTCGCTGACTGTATCCCCTGAAAAGGAATAAGACCCAACTCACCCCTAAAAAGGTGTATTCTTTTCTAGTACAGTCTCTGATTTGTGTCCATATCATTGACCTTGCTCAGTCGACTGGAGCTGTAGAATACACCGACTGCATCTCTGCAGAAGGGTAAGACCCCCCCCCCGCCCAACGAATGTCCTAGATATAACACAAAACAATCTGATGGCGAAGCTTTAGCCTTGGAGCGTTGGGGAATATAGAGTACTCCTTCATTGCCATTGCTCTCAAGTCTACTCTGGTTTGGTTTGGTTTGGTTTGGTTTGGTGGGTTTTATGGCATATCAACCTTTGTAGGTTATTTAACGCCAAATCCGTTTTTATGTAAATAATCTGTTCTATTTAAAACAATTCAGTTTAGCATAAGTACACAGTTTAATTGTCAAAAACATTTATTTCAAACTATTCCAGAAGTTATATGTAACAATTCAGTTAAGTGTAAATACAATTTTAATGTCGAAAAACAGTTCTATTTGAAATAATTCAGTTAAGCATAAGCACGCTGTTTAAATGTAAGTACATTTCTATTTCAAGCTATTCAGTTTACTCAAACAATTCAGTTTAGCATAAGTATGCTGTTAGTTCTATTTAACCCATAGATAGGGCCCTATCAGGTGCTACCATTCCGGGCCAGAGTGGACTTGGGAGCGATGGTAATGAAGGGGTACTCCGCATTCCCCAAAGCTTCAGAAGTCTACTCTGAACCAGAGTGGTAACATCTGTTAGGGTTCTATCAATGGGTCAAATAGAAGTGTTTGACATTTAAATTGTGTGCAAATAAATGACTCACATTAAATTGAATTGTTAGAAATAAAACTGTTTACCATTTAACTGTGTAAACAATGACTGTCTTATTAAATTGTTTGGGATACATGACAAAATTTGGAACAATTTAATTGCGTGCTAACGAATGAATAATGTTGAATAGAATTATTAGTTTTAAATAGCAATTCTTAAAACTCTTTAACTGTGTGCCAAAATTGAATTATTGGTATTAGATAAAAATACTTGGAACTATTTAACTCTGTGCAGATGAATGAACAGTGTTAATTTGAATAATTCGTGTTAAATAGCAATATTTGTAACCACTTCCTTGTGTGCAAACAAATGATAATATTAAATAAAAATGTTTGTGCAAATCGCAATTATTGAAACCATTTAACAATGTAAAAACAATAAAAATATTTGTATGCAAACAAATTAGTCGTAACTCATTTAAAAATAAATTTACCAAAAAAAACTATTCACTCACAAATGATATATGTAAAACCATTAAACTGTGTGCAAAAAAAAAATAACTGATGTTAAATTGAATTGTTCGTGTTACATACCAATAGAAATAAAGTAAAGTTGGCGACCATAGTCGAGGATGACCCGACGGCTCCCTTTTCGATAGCTACTACACCAAGGTGTAGGGGAGGGCGCTACTCCTTTCACTGGATTGCTCCACTTTACCCTTGATCCGTACCTTATAATGCTGAGTGTTAAGCAAGGAGGTATCAAGTACCATTTTCTGAGTCTCTGGTATGACTCGACCTGGGATTGAACCCAGGTCTTCCGGACCATTGGCGAACACTCTGACCGCTAGGCCAATGCCCGGGCAATATAAATAATTAATAGTAAATAAAATTATTTACATTAGAAATGATTGAAACCAATTCTCTATTTAAAAAGAATGAGCTCGAGGTTGTTTAAAAATGTTATCGATAAAATTTATTTACAAATAGCATATATTTGAAATATATGTATCAAGAGGAATAGGAATTAGATAATCTGCAAAGGTTGATATGCCATAAAACCCAACCAAACCAAACCAAACCAAATATGTCATATGATCAAATTTAAGTGGGGAGGGGTGTTTGCAAAACTATTAACCAACAACTGTTTATGTTCACTTGTTTTACTTTTTATCGAGTTGTATAAATTCAATCATATCTGACTATACCCACCACAGAGGCGTACGACCAAAAAACGGTGTCCCGGGTATGATACGCATCTGATGTTGAGGCTCCAGTTCTAGAAATCTGGAGAGTGTGGAGAACCCCTCCATTGCTATTACTCTCAGCTCCACTCCGAACTGGAATGGTAGTGCCTATTAGGGTCCTATCCATGAGTCAAATAGATTTGTTTAAAAATTATTCGTATTCAATAGGACTGTGTAAAAAAAGGACACATAAGAAATAACTATGCAAAAAAATGTAAATATGAACGTACAATGAACGCGATTCCCAAATCTCTAGATATGACATATCCCCAGACGGTTTGACATGCCGTCGAAATCAATCAATCAATCAGAATAATTGTTTGGTTAGTTTTCTTTGTTTAATGGCATCTTAACCTTCGTGACAAACATGTATCTAAGTTTTTTTATTCTTTCGATGTTTCTATTTACCAGACCGGCTCTGAATAGTGGAGTCTGTCCCCAAGCTATCTGGAGACGAAGAGAATCTCTTTACTCAAGTTGTACCACTGTAACCTCTAAGGGCTCAAAGCTACCTGGGAGGAGTCTAAATGTTAAGACCAAATTACTTCACTTGGTGTCTGAACTTCTCTTTAAAAGTCCAAACATATTTTACCCGCCTTTTTCTATCATGGGATATTTATCAACCAACCATCGTTTAGTTTTCTACAAAAACCCTGTTTCACATAGATTCTTTTATAGAAAGGATGACACATGACTCCACTGTCAATCACGGTCACCCAGGCTGCAAATGTTGACTTCGGGGGGGGGGGTTATAAGTCAAGTTTAAACTTCTGTATTCATTCGCCCATTACGTAAAACTGAACATTGACAATCTCATTGACATTCAAATGTATTTCTTCATTTCAATACTAAAAATCCGTTACCGTGACAATCCCTTTTTCTCATTTCAATTGATTTCTTCTGTAAAATAATGTTCAATAATTTTTTTTTAATCATTTGCTATTCATTTCTATTGCAAAATCATAATCAATAAATGTGTGTGTGTGTGTGTGTGTGTGTGTGTGTGTGTGTGTGTGTGTGTGTGTGTGTGTGTGTGTGTGTGTGTGTGAAAGAAAGAAAGAAAGAAAGAAAGAAAGAAAGAAAGAAAGAGTGCGTGAATGTGGCTTTAGTAGGGCAACTGGTCTAGGAGAAGGAAAAAAGCTCTGAATTTCAATCTTGTTGTTCAGGAGATTCTATAACTCACGGATGCACCATTTTCTGTTATCAGGGTATCCGAAAAATGTATCTTGTTCTGCCCAAACCTTCATCACTATAAACAAATCACTTGTGAAGATAGTTCAACCGTTCACATCTTTAACCGAACTAGTGGGCTCTCATACGTCGATATCAACGGGACCGATGGTCGATAGGGTGGGATGGCGAGTGGGAGTAAAAGAAATCCGTACTGTCGGCATGTCTTCTTCATGATGATGATGATGATCTTTGGTTTAAAAGAATTTTGTTTAATAAAAAGTACTTTATTGGCGATGTAATCATTATAGTCCATCACAGTTTTGACATTTACCTCACAGATCCCACACTTGATAACGTAGGCAATTTATAAAGGTCCAGTATTTTGCAAGTAGTACAAATCTTTTCAGTTGAATATAGATACTGTGATATACTGTGCCAGACTAAACTAAGCTTAGTAAATATCTATATTCACTTGAATTACAAACCAAGCCTGGTTTTTGCACTTGTGATTATCTTTGTACGAATAAACAGATTCAAGTATTTTGTTTTTACAACTGTCTGGCGTATGAAATGTTAAACTTCCAATGATATCGAATAAACGATTTTAATCTAAAGTTTCTTCCTTGCATAACCTACAATGAAGAACAAACTCTATCACTGATAGAAATCTGACAAAATTGAATTAGGAACCAACATCTAATAACCTAAAACAAACTAAGTTATGTCAATACAATGTTTCTATATCTACCTTATTGTATCTATTGACTTGCATATATATATATATATACATATATATATATATATATATATATATATATATATATATATATATATATATATATATATACTAGCAGTGGTATCCGGCATTGCCCCGGAGGGAGGGTGATTTTATGTATCACAATACTAACTGTTCAAAGAATTTTAGATAAAATTCAACTTCATACGTGTTTGGGGACGATACTATTTGCATATCACATGTCACTAATACTCTTGGGGAAGGTATAAATCGAACAATTCACCCTTCTACTATAGGTAAATAGTAGGGAAAAATGAAAACTCTAAAAAATTGACCTTGTGTCTTCATCATCAAGTTGTGATGTTAGCACGTAATCCCCTCTCTCTCTCTCTCTCTCTCTCTCTCTCTCTCTCTCTATCTATCTATCTATCTATCTATCTCTTCCCGTCCCTATAACTGATTACTCTTTGCAGGTCCTCTAAACTACACCCGGGGTCCGCACGTAAGTCATTGTTAGTCGGCCAGCATTGGTGTATCCATGTGTTGGAGTTCGAAGGAGAACGTCGCTTATGAGCTCATCCTTACTTACCCAGCATGACTTGTTCGTCTTAGATGGTTTTTGGAATGAGATGTTGGTAGCTGTACAACAGCAGTTTTAAGGGGTCCTGCTTCCAGGATTTGTTCAAAGCAGCACATAGCATTCTTGTGTAGTTCCCATCTGGCTTTTTCTATAAGCGTTTCGTAGGGAGTCCAAGGGGGATGCAACCATACAATCATAACGACACGGACTGTACATACGCACAATTTTTTTAATAGGAATAAATCATCAAAATATTTATAAATGTAGCTGTAATCAATTATTTGTACATAATCTCCTTCGTCGAGTATTTGATAATCTGAAAAAATTCTAGAAAAAAAACATACAATTTATATAGAGTCTCTCACTTAAAAAGTTTTGCTGTATTTTCAACCTGAGAGTTGTTGGGTTTTATTTTTTAATTATTCGTATTTGTTTATTGGTTTGCTTGTTTGTTTCTTTGTTTAGTGGCAGAGGAACATCTAATGATTAATTCATCCGTCCCTATCATCTATCGCTCACGGCGTGTCTTCCAGACTACATCCAGTTTCCGCACTGAGCTGGTGTAGATAAGCTCTTGCTGGTCGGCCACCACTGGCACGTCACATATAAGCTCGTCCTTGCTTCTCCAGCAGTGTCCCGCGTGTCTTGTTCGTCTTACTTGGATTGATTGAGAGATGGGAGGTAATTGGCCGTACAGCTGTTGTTTCCTGGGGTGTTGCTTCAAGGATTTGCTCAATATAGCTAGTAGCATTCTTGTACAGTTCCCGTCCAGTTTTTTCTCAGCGTCCACGTGGTGCATCTATAGAGTAGTATTGACACAACCGCTGCTTGAAAGAAAACCCGTTTTACTTCATCAGAGAGACTTCCATCTATAAGGGTGGCGTCTATTGATGAGATAAAAAAAATAAACAGCTAACGAAAAATTACCATGACTCTAATTCAACTCTAATATATATTGTAACAGTATTGATTGTCACTAATTCACTTTGTGGGTTTGTGGCAAACCAAGTGCGATATAATTTGGAGAGTGCTCAATATCTGTGATAGTGCTATTATATAATAATAATAAATAAATATATATTTATTTTCAAACCTATATCTATATATAAATATATATATAAAGTAAAAACGTACCAAAACACAAACAAATATGAATATGACTAAAAGTTTCATGTTAAAAACGATCGTCTGGATGTTTTTTTTTTACTTTACAAGTAGATTGATCGATGGATATTCAGAATTGTTATTCCACTCTACAATATAACTGTCGGTCATAACACAATTGATATATTATATATGTGTGTGTGTATGTGTGCGTGTGTGTATGTGTGTGTGTTCTATCGACCAATAAAATAATGCAAATTTTTATGAAGACTATAAAAAAAGACAGCCTAAAGCTTCTACTGTTTTTTTACTTTTTGTTGGGTTTTGTTTTGTTTTTTTGGGGGGGTGGGAGTTTCTTTGTTTTGTTTTTGCTGCTGTTTTTGCTTTGTAGGGTGGGTAGGTCAGTTGTAATTCAAGAACTTTTGATCATTTTAGTCATTATCAAGAATGCAGGCTGTCGTAATGTTGTGTTTGAAACCCAGAAAATCGTTGAGTCATCGAGGAACGTTGTGAATTTTACGATTGAACGTTTTCGTCACGTGATAGTGATGTAAGGGTTAAACGGTTTAAATAGAAAAGGAAAAAGTCAGACACGTGTCCTATAAAAAATATCACTCCGGACCGACGTTCAAAACAGGCAAAAGTGGAATTGTTGTTGTTGTTGTTGTTGTTATTGTGTCGGTAAAGGAAGGAACCTCTTGTTCTAAAAACTGTGGCCTATCCACAATGAGGTGGAGGAGGCAGTTTCGCTCGGCCTGTTCTGGACTTCGGTCCGGAGCGTGGCCCTGGAAAAGGAACAATGGCAGACTTGGGGCCTTTAATTAGGCACCTAGTTTCGACTAGGCTACCTTCGGGTGGGCGAGCTGCATTTTTGTCTCCTTTGTCCCTCATGCACGGCACTAGACCAAGCGTCTAGTTTAAGCCGTTAACTGGCATACGTGCCCGGACCCACATTTGGGTTCGTGAAACTGCTTGCCTCATCAGGCTCACATTGCACTAAGTGAGCCGATGAGCAGCACAGACAAGCAGGGTTCGAGTCTCGGCTCGTTCCCGACCTTCCCCTCCCCTTTATCCCCACTTTAATCGGCCTTCGGGCTTTTGACCTTGTGTCAAGTCGTGTCTGGTGGGAGGCAGCGACAAATACTGGGCAGTTTCGCTCGCTCCCAAATTTAAATTACTTATTTGTTCTCTGCCAGTCACTGACTGGCGGCTTCTTTTCAAAAATCCCCAACTCGAGTATGACCGTTTCTCGCACTTACCATGATAATTCTGATGGTTTACTCTTAGTGGTAATCAGTCAAACTGACGGTAAGAGGGTTCAGCAGAGGTGAAAAAGATGTTTCTACATTAAATTTTCACCAGCGAATAATAAAATCTGCGTTCGTATTTCGATTCCGACTTGGGTGACGAAAATAGTCTCCTTCAAACTCATACTGAGTTGTCCTTCTGAGTTTTGTGAGAACATCTGTGAGACTCATCAGGAAGAAATTCTACGATATCCCAACGCTTCAAGTATAATTATAATTGAAGCGTTGAATGTGAATAGATTAATTATAATTAGTCTATTCACACGGAGCAACTGATCGAGCGCTCTTCGTCTCATGGGTTGACAATTTTTCAAGATCACTAGGAATATAGTTATCACTCACATTACTATCACTACTACTGAAATGCAATTACCACCTCCGCACTGTGCTCACATCCAATTACTATCCCCATAAATGTTCAAATCGTGTCAATGAACGTTCGTTATTTTTTTCTGCATAGAAGAATTCAGTTACATACCTTTGTGTTTAATGCAATTTTACGGCTAGAAAAGTTTTTAGATTACCACATAGGCGAGAAACTGAGTCATTAAGTGCTGTTGACTCTGTGTCTACGCAATACAAACACATCCACACACACACACACATACACGCACAGTGTCGATACTGATGTATGGGTGCACTACTTGGACGCTAACAAAACTGCTAGAAGAAGCTAGACGGCAATTACACAAGAACGTTGCGAGCAATATTGAACAGGTCCGGGCGGCAACACCCCACAAGGCACCAACTATACGGCCACCTACCTCCTATCACGACAACTATCCAAGTTAGACGAACCAGACATGCAGGACACTGCTGCAGAAGCAGGGTCGAGCTCATAAGTGATGTACTCCAATGGAACCCCACATATGGCCGAGCAAAGGCAGGACGACCAGCTCGAACAAACATACAGCAGCTATGTGAGGATACGGGATGTAGCCCGGAAGACCTGCCAGAGGCGATGAACGATAGGGAGAAGTGGCGAGAGAGGGTCAGGAATATCCGTGCTAGCGGCACGACATGATGATGATGATATATACGTAAATCTCAAACCATGTATGCAAATTGGTCGACGGGATCCAAACCAAGTAGTTTCGCTACAGTACACTCGATTCCTTTGTTTATTGATACAGGTTATTAGTTTTCAAATTACTCGTTAGAACGTTGACTGCTAAGAACGTTGTTTCGACTTTCCAATGACGCTCTCATATCGTCATATAATTTAAATCAATATCACCGATTCATCATGGAGACCATGTACTCTGACTTCGCACGTGATTTTTTCACTCCCGTTCAGAGTATTGATGTGATATCTAATCAGTAAATTCAAATCTTACATAAGAGAATTAACGCTTCATCGCAGAAATGTTGTGAATGCGACAAAGAGTTATACTAAGAACTTACCCTTGTGTAGAGGATACAGTCGGTGTACACGAAGACCCTGTCAAGGCGACCAGCTGTTCGTGCTGATTGTATTCGTAAATCTCCGCGGGGAAGGTACTGACACACTATATGGGTTCCGTCACCTGTCTACTGGAACATATCAGCCAAGTCAGCCAATGCTGAAGAATATGCAGCCATCATCCCTGCATAGAGGTACTATTTACCAACCCCTCCGCTCGGGCAGGATATGACACAAGGTCAATTTTTAAGCGGAGTTTAACAGGTTTGAATTCAGAGTTTTCCTTCTCCTAGACTAGTTGCCTCAACAAGGCTGAAGAACCTAGTCCGTCCTACTATTTACCCATAGCTGGAGGGAGAATAAGGGGGTTCATACCTTTCCCAAGGGTATTTGCCCGAAAGTGAACATAATAGCGCGACTGGAGTACGAACTCGCGTACTACGATTCCGCAGTTCATCGCTTTAACTATTATACCACGGGGACACCCACCATAGAGGTAAGACTCTCCACATACAAACACACACGCACACACTGTATAAGACACTAAACTGTATCAGATGGTGTAGTTCCAGTCCTGGAGTTTGTGTGAATGTGTAGTACTCTTCCATGACCATTACTACCAAGTCCACTCCGACCCAGAGTGGTAGTATCTTTTAAGGTCCCACCTATGGGTCAAATAGGTCTGTTTAACCATTCAACTGCGCGCAAACAATTGACTGATGTTAGTGTTAATATTTGAAACCATTTAACTGTGTGCAAACAAATGAACTCCGGCTCGTTTAAAAAATTGTTATCTACAATCTATATATTTACAAATCATATACACTTATTTTATATGTATGAACAGGACTAACTGTGTGCAAACAAAAAATAAAGTTACCTTTAAACTATTCGCTTACAAATTATATATATATATATATATATATATATATATATATATATATATATATATATATATGGATTTGGCATCAAATGACACGCAAGGGTTAATATACTATAAAACACCCAACAAACAAACTTTTATCTTAACACGACTGTTGCATTCAACCTTTTTTACACATAATCTGCCCCCTCTCTCTGTCTCTGTTTCTGTCTCTGTCTGTCTGTCAGTCTCCTTCTCTCTCTCTCTCTCTCTCTCTCTCTCTCTCTCTGACCTACCATTTAACATAATTCTTTTTTCCCTTAACTCTTTATTTTTCTTTCCATATCCAATCTTCTTACATCCAATCTTTTTTTCCTTTTATTTAGCATCCCACCTCTCTCTCTCTCTCTCTCTCTCTCTCTCTCTATCTATCTATCTATCTTTATATATATATATATATATATATGAAGATACAAAACTAAAATATTTTTCCTAAAATCTTGTTCACTTTCTTCCCATAGAGGATTGCGTGATCTTTTCTTTTTTCTAGATCATTCTCTTTTTTATTTTCTTTCTTCATTTCTTCTTCAACACATCTAATTCATTTTTCTTTCCTTTTGTCGAGCCTTCCTCCCCCGCTTCTCTCTCTTACACACACACACACACACACACACACACACACACACACACACACACACACACACACACCGTCGATCCCCCCACACACTTTATTTCCCTCTTTTTTTTTTCCAAAAAACAGATGCACGATCACGTGATCTTTTCTTTTTATGTGTCTCTCTCCTTCTTTCTTTCTTTATTCTTTTTCTTCCTCACATCTAATTCATTATTCTTTCTTTTCATATCGTCCCCCCCCCTCTCTCTCTCTCTCTCTCTCTCTCTCTCTCTCTCATACACACACACACCTTTTGATCACATTTTCTCTCGTCACTTTTTCACACATTTTTCTCTCTTTTTTTCCTCTTTACTATTTTTCATTCAATTAATATTCTCCCCCTTTCCTTTCTTTCTTTTACCCTCTGCTTTATTTTTATATTCTTTCTCTCTTTCATATGATCTATCTAACGTGCACACACACACACACACAGAGACACACACACACACACACAGAGTGTGCGCCGCCCTTTCAATTACGTCCAGAGGAAGGTGTTAGGTATGATACAGTCACCAACCAACCGTACAAAACGTGTCACAAGTGTCGACAGGAAAGTTTAACAAAGCGTATGATAAAGAAGCTTTACGCTTCAACACGCTACTGTGTATCGCTGTCATCACGATACCCTGTCAGTCCAGCCATGCGTTTGGTCCGGTTTATTTGATGTAACACTCATATCGAAAATAACTCATACAAAGAGAGTGACAATGATATATTTTTAAAAAGTTCATCTTCTTGCTTTAATATTACACCAAGACAATAGAAACTTATAATTGTAGTTATTTTCTAAGCACTAGGTTAGGATCATAAGGTACACAATAAGCTTTGGGTTTCTTTGTTTAATGGCATATTAACCTTCGTGGCTTATTTAATGCCAAAGCCATCCTTGAAAAAGAACAGTAGTGGTACTATTTAACCCAAAGCTTGGTGGGTAAAGGGGTTCATAACTTTCCCTTGAACATAATAACTTGACTGGAGTTTGAACTCGCCTACTACGATATCGTAGTCTATTACGCCACGAGGACTCCCCCCACACCCAGTGAGAATCGAATTCACTAACAATGAACAAGCTAACAAAAGCTTACAACACGTTGGGTGACCTAAAACTAAACTCAACATAGATTGGGCTCAAGGCCACAAATAAAGAGTATCTAGTGAGGATCGAACCCACTATTCTACAGTAATTCATTTGAAAGATTTGAAGACATAAAACTACAACGAAGTATTCACATAAGTTAACATTTTATTATAATTCATCAGAAATCTGCCCGTGCAAACAACGAAACTTTCAGAAATTCTTAAGTTCATGCCTGGAAACGTTTTAAACTGTATCAAATTTGGCTCTACTAAGTTTTAGAGGAAATGTTTCTTCCAATGTATATCTGTCAACTTCGCTGTAAAAGTGTGTTCATCTCACACTCAGCATCGCAAACCCACTCTCTTGGTAATCATTATAAGAGGC
This sequence comes from Sepioteuthis lessoniana, assembly GCA_963585895.1. NCBI lineage: Eukaryota > Metazoa > Mollusca > Cephalopoda > Myopsida > Loliginidae > Sepioteuthis > Sepioteuthis lessoniana. The sequence continues at coordinate 67,630,432 of OY757905.1, read as the reverse complement.
TGATGGTTATTTCCCTTTCTATGTGTAACTTAGACTCTCAGACGTGACCAGGTCTTGCGCTAAGAGGGAATCTTAAAAGTCAGCTAACGAGATTTTTTTCAAAGCTTAAAAACACAATTTCTTCTTAGATATAGTTTGTAACTACCTCTCCATGTCTGAAAAATAAAAAATTAAGAATCCATTCGGAATATCTATTGATACTTTGTTGTTTCCGTAGTTATCTGAAATGGTCAAAATCCAAAGCAGCACTCCGTACGCCACGCTCGCTGTAACAAGGCTATAACCCTTTGTAAATAAACCATAAAGACAAATAAAATGTCCTTTAAATACAATCAATTTCCCTTAGTTTTAACGAAAGCGACTCCACGTTTTTATTTTAAATACTAACATTCTAACAACCCATACGCAATATTCGCCCAGTGAGCGGAGCATAGAATACGCTGAATGTATCCCTTGCATAGGACTAAGATCCTTACCAAAAGTGAAGTCCTGGATATGACACAATCTGCATTAATAGTGAAGCTCCAGTCCTGAAGATCTAGAGAGAGAGAGGGATGCATCTTCACTGATATTACTCCCAGGTCCACTCTTACCGGAAGTGGTAGTACTTCTACGAGTCAAATAAATTTGTTTGAAAATTATTCATTTTCAATATGACCGTGTGCAAAAAAATCTCTTTAGAAACAAACATACAAAAATGCAAATATAAACGTACAATGTACGCAATTCCCTAAGCTATAGGCATAAATTAACCCTCGATGAGTTGGCATGTCATTAATATCAATCAATCAAGCAACCAACCATATATAAAATGGCAATTACTGATCGTTGTTATTAGAATCTGCTCATGAGACTCAAAGGGTTATTTTCATTCAAATCATAGAATGTTAAATGTTAATGAAAAAAAAAACTATGGATATCTTATGATGATTAGATTTTAAAATAAGCTTTGTATAAAGAGGCATAAGGCCACAAATATGGAGACGCTTGTGATATAATGTTTATTGACACATGAAATGGACACGGTGACCTGAGTTCAAATCCTGGACGAGGCGGTTTGCATTTCACGTAGCCCTTGCAAAAGGTATGAATCCAACTATTCTCCCTCCAGCTATAGGTAAATAGTAGGGCAAACTGGGTTCTTTAAGCTTGGTATGGCAACCGAACTAGGAGAAGGAAAACTCTGACTTCATACTTTATACTCCGCTTAAAGAATTGGCCTTGTATCGTATTCTGTAAGTGTAGGGTAAATACATGAGGCTACAAATATAGAACCCCCACAACCAACTGAATTCAATGACAATCGAACTCTCCGACAATCGGATTTAGAATAAAATGTTTGTCTATCTCCGACGGTCATGTTCTCATCTCATTGCTCCAAATGGAAGGTTCCGTGTAGTTTTACCTCCTTGTAATACTTGTTACGGGAACAGAACAATCTTTTATTCTTCGCCACGAGTACGCAGTTAAAATGACCATTTATTGCATTCTGTCCCAGAGACAAGGTAGTTAAATACTAAGCGAGCTTACAGGCAATGGGTTGTGAGACTTATTTGTTAAAAATCTTTAGGCACTCCTACTACATGATTATATAGTGTTCTGAACATTAAAATTAGTTTTTCGTCCCACGCTAGCATGATCGTCGTCCTCGGTCTGTCCAACTTGTCAGACTTGTCTCCCGCTGAATAGTGCAAAAATTTCTAATTTGCGTCGGGATTCCCCTTCGGCGACGCCTCGGCCAGCAACCAATAAACCAAACCCTTGCCTTTTTTTAAGTGAGAAGACAGGTACCTTCTGAAAGAAAGACCTCCAGGAACTAAGCAGTCATTAATTCTCACCCAGTCGGGTCAGTATTTCTAGACTACTTCAAAGGGAGTGCCGACCAAATTTAATCATCAAGATGTGTCGACAGTACGGATTCCCTTGACACTCACTCGCCATCCGTCCCTATTAGTAATCACTATAGGCAAGTTCTCTAGACTGCATTCAGTGTCCTCACAGAGCAGATGAATCTAAGTTTTTGGTGGTTGACCTGCACTTGTGTGTCCATGTGTGGGAGTCCATAGGAGAATATCGTTTATGAATTCATCCTTACTTCTCAGGCAGTCTTGTTTGCCTTAATTGGATGGCTGGTGAGATGGGAAGTAGGCAGCCGTATAGATCCTTGTTTTGAAGATGCTGCTTACAGAATTTGTTCAAAAAGGGCGCTGCATCTTTGTATAGTTCCATCTAACCTTTTCTCTATACATTTCGTTAGAGTCTAAGTGATGCAACCATACTACAGTACCAACTAGAAAGCTTTTCATAGAAGCCTTAGAACTTTTTGATCACACTATGTACTGAAGAATATAAAAATATTGAGAGTACTTCTCTTATTGGATCTGTACCGGGAACTTACAAATGCGACTCGTGTGAAAATTCAACAAGTACAAAAAAGGGAAGAGAAAAAAGAGAATGAAGCCGAAAAAAAAAATCTTAACACCTCCGTTGCAAACGACAGCACGTGCATTGCATCTGTTTCTAATTTTCACCCCATAAACAATCAAATATCACATCGCAACGTGGTTTTACGACATCAGCTTATCAAAAACAACACATCAGACATTTTAATATATCATGCCACTCCCTAATTAGATAATGTCATTGAATCTCTTACCATGCAATATCTGACGGAAGATAGCATTTTAGATGTAATCTAGTTTAGTTTTTTAAAAATGTATATTTTAAAAGTTTATAAACAATAAATGCATTCTTAAATAAAATTCATAAAAACTTTTCCCGTGTCTTTAATTGAGCAAAACAATTGATAAGATTATTCTCGCTTGATATAATGATTACCTTATTATAATCGAGGTTATGTGTCTGTCTGTAACTACGTCACCATCAACATCACAACTCCCTGTGTTATTTACATCACATTTTCCATGATTTGTTTTGGTTGGGATACTTAATGCCTAATCCTGTTTATACATATATATTAAATACATATGGCTTGTGAACATATTGCTGATAACATTTTTAAACGAGCCTAAGCTCATTTTTTGCACACAGTTAAATGGTTTCAAGTATTTCTATCCGATACGAATAATTCTATTTACTATAAATCATTTATTTACGCACAGTTAAATGGTTTCAAGTATTGCAATTTAATATTAGTTATTTGTTTGCAAACAGTTTAAATGTAAAAATGTTCTATTCAACCAATAGATAGGACCCTATCAGGTGCTATCACTCTGAGTTAGTGGACCTGATAGTAATGGCTATGAAGGGGTAATCCGCATTCCCCAAAGCTCGAAGGCTGGAACTTCGTCATCAGATTGTTTAATGTCTTATCCAGGACACACGTTAGGGATGGGGGGGTTCTCCTCTCCAGAGATGCAGTCGGTGTATTCTACAGCCCCAACTAACTGAGCTGACATTTTCCATGATTTTATTCTTATTGACATTGTTTTACATCATTGTAAGTGGCTTTATAGTAATTTACTAAGATTTTTGCGTAGGTGTAGCACAAGGCCGTAAGAATGGGGCACCCAATAAGACTCGAACTCATTCGTGTAGGTTTAGTTATCTAGCTTGCTAACAATTACCCCACCCGAAACTTCTGGTTTATTTGAATACTAATACCTGCAGGTGTATTTATATACACAACCAAACAATGGTTTCCAGTGTAAGAACGATGTCTAATTGGGCACCTCTGGTGGTGCAACGGTTAGCAAGCTAGACTAGTAAACCTACACGAGTGAGTTCGAGTCTCATTGGGCGCCCCATTCATTCGGCCTCGTGCCACATTGAAGCAAAGAGCTTTGTAAATTACGTATGGACGATGTCTAATTTGCCTATTTATCTTAAGAATTTCATTTTAATAAATATTTTCTTGGCTTCAAAGATTTTTGATAGTTTAGTTTATTTTTAATGAATATAAATTTTAAAAGAAATCTATTACCAAAATTCGATAAATCTTAAAAGAAGTCTATTACCAAAAAGAAATAATTTTATTCTTCATCGCCTAATTTTGTTAAATTAGGAAAAATTTGCAATGAAAGCTGTGAGTGATGAGTATGAGCTAGCGTCCAAGTGTTCTATAGTTCAATTATATTTTTTTCTATTTCAAATAATTTTAAGGAAAAAACAATTTTTTATTGTAATGATTTTTATAAATAAATACTCCCTCACTGTTATTGATTTATAATATTATTGTTTTATTCTCAAAGGTATTAAAAGCAATTCTATGTATAATTTCTATTTAGAAGTCAAATGAAATAAAATCAAAACCAGTGTAATCTTTTTATATACGTTCCTATTTAATTTAGTTATACTTTCTAATTTCATATATCTACTACATTAGAATATAATATAGTTAGTTGAGCAGTTGACAGGTTTATTCCGTTGGTTGGTTTGTTACTTGGTTGGGTTTTATGGCATATCAACTTTTAAAGGTTATTTAACGCCGAATTCATTTTATGCAAATTATCAGTTCTATTTCAAACCATACAATTTACCATGAGTACACAGTTTCATTGTCAAAAGCATTTCTATTTCAAGCTATTCAGTTTAGTCAAACAGTTCTAATTCGAAAATTCAGCTTAATGTCAGAAACAGTTCTATTTTAAACAATTCAGTTTAGCATAAGTACGTAGTTTAGATGTCAAAACTCTTCTATTTCGAGCAATTCAGTTTAGCACAGGTACATAGTTCAGTTCTATTTGACCCATAGATAGGACACTATCAAGTGATACCACTCCGAGCCAGAGTAAACCTGGGAATGATGACAATGAAGGGGTACTCCGCATTCCTCAAAGTCCATCATTACTGGAACCTCACCATCAGATTGTTTAGTGTCATATCCAGGACCCCCGGCTTACCCCTCTACAGAGATGCAGTCGGTGTATTCTACAGCCCCAGCCGACTACGCAAGTTTATTTCGTTGGGTGGGTGGTTGAATTGTAATTTTTAATCACTACATGTTTGAATAAAGACCTTTGCTATGGAATTTTCTGAATTTTCTTGTGTTTGCACGATTAAACGATTTATTTATTTTAACGGCACTGTGTTCATTGTACGTTCGCATGTACATTTTTTTGGTTTGTCTTTGTTTCTTGAGAGGTTTTTTTTTTCACGTGGTCCTATTGAACTCGAATAATTTTCAAACAGATCAATTTCACCGATAGATAAAGACATAAGAGGTACTACCACTCCAGATCCGAATGGAGCTGGATGTAATGGTAATGAAGAGGTATTCGACACTCTCCTGAACTGGAGTCTCACTATCAAATGCAGTTTAATATTTTACCCAGGAGGTGAAACGTACATCGAATGTCCATAAAGATAGAACATAGGAATCTCGAAATTCGAAAAACACGTTACGACTTCTCAGTTCAAGTACGAAACTTTTTATTACCTTTGAGTTTAAAGGTTCTTCGACATGAGGAGAGAGAGGCACAATCTTTCTATTCTGGCTTTTTCATCTGCCCCCCCCCATCTCGTGCAACACCTTCCCAAGGCCTCCATGAGCAAGCGAAAGTCAACCCTTCTCGTCCGGTGTCTAGTCTCAAATTCCAAAAATCCTCCGCGCGCTTCCGGTGCGTGACGTCATTATCACTTGCTAGCCCCGTTTCCCATCTCGGACTATTGGGACATCTCTGAATGACACGTCCGCACCTACGTTAATGTTGCACCTAAGTAACCCATGCTCTGAGCCGAAAGGTTCTCAGCCTAACTAAGCCCCAAAGCATAAAATGAAATCCCTCGGCCATTATATTACAAGGACACTCCTCTTTAAAGATGGCCCTTACATTTCTACTGGACATACAGTCAACGTATTCTGAGCTCCATTGAGAGGGCGGATAGATCAATGAGGGCCAGAGCTTATATGATTATAAAAAAAAAAAAGAATATTCGAAAGTATTTTACAAAAAGCTTGCCTACATTCATTCATAAAATAATTGCAGAATTCCCAAATATTTATTGTAACCGAATCACTAGAAGAAACTCCTTTATTCAAAATGTCCCCTTTCTTGATTGAAAAAATTATCTTAAGCAAAGAAAACCCTTAGAAGCGGCAATCTACTTGTACAGGTAGATAACAAAAAAGCTGAAAACCAAAGAAAAATTAAAACCTTCTACAATTCTAAGTGCAAAGTTTACCCGCATGGAAAACTTAACATCTCAAAGGGAGTTATTAAAAACAGAGAGTTATCTTTAGCTTCATCAAAGGAAATACAAACAGCCTAAAGGAAAAAGAGCCCACAGCCTACAAAAGAAAAACTATTCGAAGGAATCGGGAAGAAATACAAACTCATTCACACATTTTGACATTTAACTAATCCATCATTCCCAAGAAAATAAAGGTTGAACACTCCCTCAAAAAGGTAGATTAATACATCCCCACACCCTTAAAGCCCTTTAAATATCCACACTAGAAGAGCTGCGGAAGACTCCGACATATGAAAGGTGTAGCCAAAAAGACCCAGATCACATGAAGAAAGCTTATCCCAACGAAACTAAATGCTCAATCACCCAAGGGAACTACCCCGCCTTTTCAAGAATTTATACTATAAGCAGAAAAAAAATGGAAATCATGGAAGTGAAATACAGAAGAAATATAACATTTCTAGAAGCAAGAAAAATAGTGGAATCTTATATGAACATAGAATCTACAATAATGTAACACAGGGGTTAAGTTCAATCAGCAGCAAAAACAATCAACCAGATAAATACAGAGCTCTCCTGGAAAAAAACTAGTACAAGTAGAACTAAACGAGGGTTCAAAATTGAAGAACAGTTTTAAAGAACTCATTCAACTGAAATCAAACAAAAACAAAAGACCCTACAAAAATTTCCCTTACCACTGCCCAAAAATATCTAAAGAAAATTCCAAATCTCCAAAATAAATACTGTAAGGAAAAAAGATATCACCGATCCACCCACCAATTCCCAAAATAAATCCAGACCAAAGCAACAAACTAAAGCACATTCTAATTACCCTCAACCAAACTCGAACTTTTCCCTCCCAATTTGAAATAAGTCATGCCCTACCAACAACTGAACAAAAACGACTGAAAATGCCAAATCCGTCATCTCAATCCAGAGACCTCTCAACGTCAAGAAGAAAATCACCCCAAAAGACTAATGAGAAACTAAATATTAAACAAGACCATAGAGGAAAGCAGGGATCATGTGATTTCCAAGGGAGAAAACAAAATAAGACCAAAATCCTAAAAGGGTTCGAAAGTCTAGATACTGAAACTAATTGCATGGTAACAAACTTCAAATTAATACACACGCATACACACACACACACACATATATATATATATATATATATATATATATATATATATATATATATATGTGATACGTCTGCGATGCAGGACAATCTACAAACCAGAAACCTGTGACTCAAAAGTGTTCACTAACTTTTTTTCTCGTGCTCTAACAAATCATCTAATAATGATATTTGCGGACAAACTATTTACTTATAAATCATATATGCAAAAAAAAGGAAAAGATTTGGCGTTAAATAGCCCACAAAGGTTAATAAGCCATCTTGTAAAATAACTTCGGAGTTAGGATTTTTTGAGCCCAGCCCAAAGAGCTATTCTTTTAAGTTTATCTATTTTGAAGCAATAAAAATTCTATTTAACAAGAAACTCTTAAACTTGGGTTGGATTCAAAGTCCTGACTCGAATCATTATCAATAATTGTTTCAACTCGTTAACTTTTGCTAGCTTTTTTCATACCTTACAATGTTAATTTAAATACATTTTGTTGACAGACTTCATAATAATAATATTACACGAAGGAAAAACTAACATGGCTACTCATTTAGGGCCCATTAAAATCAGCCCTAAAAACAAAATCTTTCAACAAACGTGACTCAGACGAATAGATTTTACACTTGAATAATAAAAATAATCTTTAAAAATCTCAAATGTGTTTTACTCTCCGTTTTTTTAAAGAATATATTTCTAACTTAACAGCTAAATTTTGACAATAAATATTTTTTTCTGTTTATCATATGAGTGAAATTTAATAAAACGACATGGGGCCCAATAGATTTGAGCCCCAAAAATGTTCTTTGCCCGTTTATGCGTGTTTGTCTGAGTTCGTATGTGGATCTCTGATATTTTCTGCTGGCTCAGGTTAACATCAAAGATTTTAGAGGCAACTGAGAATTCTACACATGAGCACGCGTAACACCGCTGACCAAGAGTCGCTGCTGATATATATATATATATATATATATATATATATATATATATGTATGTATTAAAAACGATTTAAACTGCAAATACGAGTAAATTAAAATCTCATTGAATTAACTAGACCTTATGCCAGACATGTTCTCAGACGAAAGTATCAAGCTGGAAAGACACACACACACACACACACACACACACATATACACACACAAACATACATAGACATGTGTATACACAAGAAAAAAAGGGAAAGAGCTACTAGTAAAGTTAAAACCATACAGCCCCACACACAAAAAATCCCCAAGACACACACACTCACACATACACACACACACACAGAGAAGAAAAATAACTGTTAGTGAAACCCCAAACCACTCCAACGAGCGTCCACACACACAACGATAAACATATCAAATATCAAAGAGGGGTAAAACAGACTAAAGTAAACACACTCTAAGAAAAATGGAGAATAACCCCTATATAAAACCCGCTCTAACCAACTGGAAAACATTCAAACTGCAAACAAGAGTGAGTTCAAGGCCTTGTGCTATATATGTTCTCTGACAAAAGCAACAAGCTGGAAACATACACATATATAACACGTATGTAAGAACAAAATAAATAAATTCAAAAAAATATAAATCTCTTCGTGGACCTACCTATTTTAAATATTTTTATTCTTTCTTTGGACCTACAACAAACATTTTTATAAACATATATATATAATAGTTGTGCTGATAGCTTAGAATCCATTAATTCTCTCCCTCTTCTCCTATCGTCCATTGCTCCTGGCCTGTCCTCAAGACTGCATCCGGTGTCTGCATAGAACCGATTTATGTAAGTATTTGCTGATCGGCCGGCACTGGTGTTTGCATGTTAAGCAATCCATATGAGAACGTTGCTTATAAATTCGCCTTTACTTCTCCAGCAGTGTCCAACAAATTTTGCTCTCCTTACTTAGATGGTTTGTGAGATTGGAAGGAGGTGGCCGTACAGCCACTGTTTTTTGGGTACTGCTCCCAGGATTTGCTCAAAACAGTACCTAGCATTCTTGCGTAGTTAATATACGCTCACGCTCACTCACTCTCTCTCCCTCTCTCTCGCATATATATATATATATATATATAAAGTTAGCTGACCGTAATCGAGGGTGACCCGAAGGTTCCCTCTTCAATAGCTACAACACCGAAGTGGAGGGAGGCGATATTCCTTTCCCTGCATTGTTCCACTTACCCTTGATTCATACCTTATTATGCTGAGCGCGAAGTACCATTTTTTTTTTTTATCCTTGGTGAGACAACCTGTGATTGAACCCGGTCTCCCGGATCTTTGGTGAACGCTAAAACCATTATGTCAGTGGGCTGAATTATTTATCAAGTGTCATCTAATTTTCAACCAAAGACTCATGTATGAGACACCCAGTAAAGATCGAACTTACTACTACTATTAATAATAGTGTTAAATGAAACTTTTTTTCTGAATCATGTAGAGGTAACCACTAAGTCGAATATTAAGGTGAGGTTTGCCACTTTACAGGATTTTGGGGTCTACCACTTAATTTCAGCAATAAATGGAGGCCGACTAATATTTTCTATCTATAAAATACTAATCAGTTCGATTCTCACTTGGTGCCCAATATTAATGGTTTGGTTTCTTTCTTTAATGGCATATCAACCTTCGTAGGTTATTTAATGCCAAAGCCATCCATCTAAAACTACAGTAGTGGTACTATTTAACCCATAGCTTGGAAGATAAGGTGACTCATGCCTTTTCTAAGGGTATTTATCCGAAAGTGAACGCAATAGCGTGATTGGAGTTCGAACTTGCTTACCACGATTCCGCAGTCCATCGCTTTACCACTACACCACGTCGACATCCCCCTCATAGTTATGATTTTATGCCAAACTAAGCATAGTAAATTAATATAAAAGGCTTGTCAGTTGCTAGGTACATTCATTTCGATCAGAGTTGAGAAATGGTATAATGGTCAACAGAACGAGAAATAGAATCAGTAACCTAATAGAATCAGTAACCTAATAGAATCAGTAACCTAATAGAATCAGTAACCTAAGTTCTAATCTGGCAAACGTTGATGATATTTACTTTTCACTAAAGCTAATTATCCTCTGTTCAAAAGATAAAACAAAGCAGAACATAACATAATTATTGGTTGTCAAATCAGCAAAATATTGCAGTAATTTGATTAATTTTTCTTCTTATATTTACAAAATTATCTAACACGTCTACAGCTATTCGAAAGCGGAAGACAATCTTTAAAACGTCGTCTTACTGCTCAGAAAGTGATGAATGCTAACTTTTTCCAGCTTATCAAGTTCAGGAATCTCAAATGTACCCCAAGGGCTCAAAGTATTTATTTCAACATTTTTTAAGGGATAATTGGAATTGATTCTTCTATTCAGCCCTATTTGCAGGGCCTAGAAATGCTAAATTGCATTCAATGGGGTAAACCCTTCCAAAAAAGGATGTGTCTAAAATATAACTCTAAACTGCATCAGATAGTTAGGCTGGATGTCTGAAGATCTAGGGAGTGTTTACAACTCCTTCATTGCCATTACTCCCAGGGTCCCATCTATGAGTCAAATAGATCTGTTGGAAAATCATTCGTATTAGAAAGGAATACGTGAAACAATATAACTGTGTGCAAACCAATGATTATTATTAGATAAAAACCATATAACTGTACATAGATTATTTGCATTAGATAGGTATACTTGATATCATATAATTGTGTGCAAACAAATAATTAGCTAAGAGTGTAATTTTAAAACATGTAACGGAACAATGAAAATATAGCTATGATTGTAATCAAATATATACAAATGCATCAAATTTTGACGCCCATTCGGCTGTGGCTGTAAAATACGCCGACTACATCTCTGCAGAAGGGAAGATCCCACCCACAATGATTGTCGTGGATATGACACAAAACTGAATCTGTGAGGCTCTAGTCATAGAGCTTTAAGGGAATGTGGAAGACCCAATCGTTATCATACCTACCAAGTCCACTTCTGCCCTGGAGTGGGGCACCTCGGGTGGTGTAATGGTTTGCAAGGTAGACTAGCAAACCTACACGAATGAGTTCGATTCTCATTGGGTGCCCCATTCATGCGGCCTTGTGCTACATCTAAGCAAAAAGCTTAGTAAATTAACACTTCTGCCCCGGAGGGGTTGTACCTGTTAGGATCCTATCTATGAGTCAAATAGAACTATTTAATCCTTTACTATACTTGAAACCATTTAACTATTTGCAAACAAATGATTAATGGTAAATTTAATTATGATTATAATATAGCAGTGCTTTGAACTATTTAACAGTGTGCAAACGCATGAATAATGTTGAATAGAATTATGAATATTAGATAGCTATGCGTGAAACCATTTAACTGGGTTCAGATGACTGAGCTACGGCTCGTTTAAAAATGATATTACCAACAAACAATTTGCTTACAAATGATTGCCCCCAAGATCCACTCTGATCTGCAGTGGTAGCACCTGATAGGGTCCTGTCTATGTTTGACAGTCCTGTTTGACCTTTAAACTGTGAAAACAAATTATGTACTTATAATAAACTGAATTCTTTGAAATAGAACATTTAAAAAATGACTGATGTTCAACTGATTTTTTTGTGATACATAGCAATGCATGTAACCATTTAACTTTGACTTATGCAAAAATGAATTGTTAAAAATAGAACTGTTAGACCATTTAACTGTGTGTATCAACAAAATTTGTTTGCAAATCATATACCTAATATATATGTAAAAACAGGATTCGGTATTAAATAACAACAGTGGTTGGTATGCCATAAAACTAAACCAAATATCCCTTAAGAGTTGATATGCCAGAAAACACAATGAAATAAACAAAATAGATAAGTTTTGGCATTAAATAATCCAAAAGAAGTTGATATGCCGTTAAACAAATCAACCAAACTAATTAAACGAGCTTCAGAGGCTCAGTCAAATTTTCTTTTTTCTTTTTAAGGGATATATTAGAATTGGTTTTACTATTCTGTTTTTCTGGGAGACGTTCTGGATTTTGACATCGTAATAAGCAAGTGTGAACTCCCGTCGTGCTATTACATTGACTTCCGTACTAATATCCTAGGAAAAGGTAAGAACTCCCTTATCCCTCCAGCTATGGCTGAAATAGTACCACGACTGTCCTTTTACAGAATAGTTTTAGCATTGAATAACCCATTAAGGTTTTGCCCAGTTGGCTGGGGCTGTAGAATATACTGACTGCTTCTTTACAGAGCGGTGAGACCCCCAACGATTGTCCTGAATATGACACTAAACAATCTGATGGTGAAGTTTCAGTGATGCTGAAGCTTTGCGGAATACGGAGTACTCCTTCATTGCCATCGTTCCCAGGTTCACTCTCGCCCAGAGTGGTAGCACCTGATAGGATCCTATCTATGGGTAAAATAGAACTAAACTGTGCACTTATGCTAAACTGAATTGTTTGAAATAAAACTGTTTTGACATTTAACTGTGTGTAAACAAAAAACTATACTTATACTAAACTGAATTGTTTAAAATAGAACTTTTTTGACATTGAAACTGTGTACGTATACTAAACTGGATTGTTTGAAATAGAACTGTTTATATGTATAAAAGTGGATTTTGCATTGATGACCTACGATGGTTGATGTGCCATAAAACCAAACCAAACCAAACCAAACGTATTAAGGTACCATTCAAACAAAGAAACTAAACAAAACCCAATGTGTTTTTCTCATATAACAATGAAAAGCTCATTATCTTAATTAGATGTTTTTGTCGGATAACATTCTTCCTAATTTTTGCTCAAGTCTGCATCCTCTCTCGATATTTTTGATATATAATTATTCAGTTGTACGAGAGACAACTTTTTTATCCTCCAAAAATGTAATTTTTTTTGTGTCTATGCCAAACATAGCACTATGTAACTTCATCAATTGATCTAGGTGTGGCCAATTTGATGCATATCTTGGACACACATGCATGCCTTCAGCTCTGGCAGCAAGCTGAATTCTTCAAAACATTCTGCTGCGTTTTTTTTTTTCTTAGTTCTTGTCTTTTCAGATGGTTGACGACTCTTCAGACAATCCAACTCAACACATGGCATTATAAAAAAAAACATTCTAATTATTCTGGGGTACAAATTCATCCGGGAGACCAGAGTTCAATCGCAGGGCGAGTCATACCAAAGACTCAAAAATAGTACATAATGTCTCCTTGCTTAACACTCAACATTATTAGGTACGGATCTCAGGTAAAGTGGAGCAAGAGCGCCCTCTCAAACACCTCGGTGTAGTAGCTCTTGAAAATGGGAGGCTTCGGGTCGACCTCGGCTACAGTCGGCCAATTCACTTATATTCTAATATTTATTAATTGCTTCTTTTGAATCCGAGTAGCCAACATCTGTACCTTTAACACACAAACCAGGGCTGCTAGAATTTTAGCCGTAGATTCACCGTTTCTACATCACAATTGCGAATAAAACGTTGCGATTTTATATTTTACATATAATTCTATTATTTTTTAAATATATTTTGAATTGTCTATTGAATTGTGGAACCAGTTATTTAACAACCTGTAAAACAGTTAAATAAAAGGTTACAGCATTTTACATGTTCAGCTATTTTTCAAGCCGGAGTTAAGGGTGAGTAGTCCACAGTTCGTGGGAGGCTTCTCAGTGTTCTAAGGGTTCATTTGTTCAAGTAATAATAAACGTGTTTATCCTAAGAACATATTAATTCGTTTCTCTTAAAATTTTAGCCTTATGTCATCTCTATATTATTACAAGCAAGGTAGTTATAAATAAAAGCGTATATATATATATATATATATACTCCCCTACTCCCGTAGGATTGAGTTCTCCGGCGAATGAATTAATCATGTTGCCATTAGTGTTTATTGCAAGCCTCTTCATATATGAATTGAGGTCTCGGTAGCCGTTAAGCAGATATATGTAAACAATAGTAATTGTGATTCATAACTGTTTAAAATTCGCTTCGATGCTACTAGCTTCTCGTGGCTGAAGGGTTAGAAGCTTGGATTGGCGTTTGAGTTAACCGGGTTTCGATCCCAGCTACAGGAAGCTAATATTTCTAGCCACACTGATGAGTTCTGATAGAACGAAACAGATCTGTCTGTGGATGACTGACCTACCTCGGGCGATGAACGATAGGGAGGAGTGGCGAGAGAGGGTCAGGGATATCCGTGCTACCAGCGCGAGATGATGATGATGATATATATATATATATATACATATATATGAATGACTGTGAACTAAGTGCTAATATATATTGGCCTAATGCGTAGAGAATTCGCTAATGGTCCAGGAGACCGCGGTTCAATGCCAGGTCGAGTCATACCAATGGCACAAAAAATGGTACTTGATCCCGCCTTGCTTAACACTCAGCATTATAAGGTAGGGATCAAGGGTAAAGTAGAGCAATCAAGGGAAAGAAGTAGCGCCCTTCCCTTCACTTCGGTGTAGTAGCTATTGAAAAGGGAGCCTTCGGGTTATCCTCGACTGCAGTCGCTAACTTTACTTACTTAGACATGCGAGATCGAAAACCGGCTGATTTTACGTCAGTCGGATCTCTTACCTCAGACATCGTCATTCTCTGCACCAGTAAAGGAATATTTTACGTATATTTTTACACAGTTAATTTCTATGTTGTCTTACAAACTTTGTTTTATAAAATATAAATTATCTAGAATTCAAAGCAACTTAAATGGGTGAACTTGTTTAGAAAATCAATCTTCAGTACAAAATTTAATTGCTAAATTATTTTAGAAATCTGCGGTCTTTTCTCAGAGAAAATTCTTTTCATATAAAATAATTTCTTTAAAATTTAAACAAATTATGTCGGCGAAATTATTCTGAAAATATAATTCAATGTAAAATTTTAATCATAAAAATATTTTTGATCTGCAGTCAATTCTCTTTGGAAGTTTATTTTAAACATACTGAATTTAAGGCCAATAAGAATTAACAATTATCAAAATATTGAAAGTAGATATTCCGAAGGAAGAGAAATATACAACCAAACCAAAAAAAAATCACCACTCACTCTAAAGCCAAAAAGAAATGCATAGACTGCGAAAAACCTACAATTTCTCTATTTATTTATTTATTTATTTACTTTTATCTTTAAAACAAATAATTTTGGCAAAATTCTATTTAAAAAAATATTTAATTTGAATTAGATTATTATTTGAAAGAAAGAACAATTTTTTTTTTGAATCTTGAAACTATCTAATTCTTATTTAATAAACTTTCAGGTTAGAAAACGATTTAATTGAAAAAAATAAATAAATGTGCTTTATTCAAATAATTACTTACCAACAATTAATTAAAGTTCTTATTAGCAACCTGTAAGTAATATAAGTAATCTGTTTTGGGACACAAGTTTATAAATATTTGCGCTACCAGGTAATCATTCTAATAAACTCTCAAACAATTCTGAATTACTTCAGTTCTAAATCTTTAAATCTGTGCAAATCGGTCAATTCAGTTGTGATACGTTTAGATGAAAGATTAACAAAAATTTCGTAAAAGCGGGTTATATATATATATATATATATATATATATATATATATATATATATATATATATATATATACACACACACACACACACACACATATGAACTGTAATTCCACATTTGCTGTTCCGCAACCTCAAGTCTGACATGTAAAAAGTCATTTGGTGAGACGGAAAGAATAATAATATTCTCCGCCGAAATAAATTGTTTATGACAGCTTCACCAGATTTTAGTTTCCTTCTAATTGATTATACACAAGGTCAATTTTCAAGTGTAGTTTAATAGGTTTGAATTCAGAGGTTTCCTTCTCCAAGACCGGTTGTCACACCAAGATTAAAAATTCAGTCTGTTCTATTTACCCATAGCTGGAGGTAGAATAGTTGATTGCACACCTTTCCCAAGAGTATTAACGCATGTGATATATATATATACATATATATATACATATATATATATAAAAGTAAGTAAAGTTGGCGACCAGAAGGCTCCCTTTTCAATAGCTACTACACTGAGGTGTAGGGGAGGGCGCTACTCCTTTCCCTGGATTGCTCTACTTTACCCTTGATACGTGATGCTGGTACTTTGGGGAATGCTGAGCACCCCTTCATTGCCATTGCTCCCAGGTCCACTCAGGCCTGGAATAGTAGCACCTGATAGGGCCCTATCTATGGGTTAAATAGAACTAAATTGCATACTTATGCTAAACTGAATTGTTTAAATTAGAACTGTTTGACTAAACTGAATAGCTTAAAATAGAAATGTTTTTGACAATTAAACTGTGTACTTATGATGAACTTAATTGTTTGAAATAGAACTGATTATTTGTTTAAAAATGTGTTTGGCATTAAATAACCTACAAAGGTTGATATGCCATAAAACCCAAACAACCAACCAAAATATAAGTCATTGTAATTTACATACTGCTACAACTAATAATACTACTAATACTAATTCATGTACTATTAATACTAATACAAATTTATATATTATTAACATTAATACCAATACTAATTTATGCACAATTAATAGTAATTGTAATTTATGTACTTTTAATATAAATACTAATTTATGTACTTTTAATACAAATACTAATTTATGTACTCTTACTATTAATACTAATATTAATTTAAGTACGATTAATACTAATTCAACGCTTGTAACCTTGACAACATCTCTATTATCACCCACCCCAAAACAACGAGTCAGTAACCCATGCCCAAGGTTTTTTGAAATCTCAACATGTGATCGGTGGCAAAAGATTGCTTCAGGGTAAGTTTCATATTATGCAACATTTGGGGAGGTTTCATTTATAAAAGACCATCACTTGTGATTTAAGGCTTTGTCGTTGCGAGAGAGAGAGAGAGAGAGAGAGAGAGAGAGAGATAAAAGCCACCCATATCGCCAAGGTAGGATTTCTGTTCAACACGGGATCGGATTTCTGTACGGTGTGAAATTGTTGGGAGTTCACGCTTTCATCCACCGACACTTCAACCGGGGGGTCAAGGGAAAACATTTCTCTGGACCAGTGAACACACGAGGGTGTCATACCTAATTTCCTCTTGTTTATAATCTCTCTCTCTCTCTCTCTCTCTCTCTCTCTCTCTCACACACACACACACACACACACTGAGGGAAGTCTCGTGACCTTACGTGCAGAATTGCGATATCGTAGAAAGCTAGTTCGAACTTCAGTCGCACTATTACGTTCACTTTTGTGGAGGTGCCCATGGTGTAATGGTTATCGTCGTAGGAAATGGACACGGCGACACGAGTTCAAATCCTGGACGAGACTGATTGCATTTCACATCGCACTAATACCCTTGAGAAAGGTATGAATCCAATTATTCTCCCTCCAGCTATGGGTAAATAGCAGGGCAGACTAGGTTCTTCAGCCTTGGTGAGACAACTAGTCTAGGAGAAGGAAAACTCTGAATTCAAACCTGTTAAACTCCGTTTAAAACTTGACCTAGGAGGAGTTAGTAAATATGATTACGTTCACTTTAGAGAATAACCGTAGCGATTCTCTTTAACCCACAGCAGAAGGAATTAGAGGGTTCATACCCTTCCCAAGGGTTATAGTCAAAAAGTGAACATAATACTGTGACTGGAATCAGAACTCTTTAACAACGAGGGCTAGTACGTTAGCCACCACACCACGAGAATTAAACGTTTTATAAATGATTAAAGAATATTAACATTTGTTAATGATTTAAACTTTTTAGATTTATTTATTTATTTATACATTTTGGATTGATTGATTGAGTGATTAATTCATTCATATTAATAGCATGTCAACCTGTCTAGGGTTTTTTATGTTTAGAGGTTAGAGAATCACTTTCATTGTACGTGTATGATTACACTTGTATCGTTGTTTCTAAAGAGTTTTCCACTCATTTATATATGTATGTGCTCGTGGTGTAATTGTTATCGTCGTAGGAAATGGACACGTCGACACGAGTTCAAATCCTGGACGAGACTAATTGCATTTCACATAGCACTAATACCCTTGGGAAAGGTACGAATCCAATTATTCTCCCTCTAGCAATGGGTGAATAGTAGGACAGACTAGGTTCTTCAGCGTTGGTGGGGCAAGTAGTCTAGGAGAAAGAAAACTCTGAATTCAAACCTGTTAAACTCCACTTAAAAATTGACCTTGTGTCATATCCTGCCCGAGCGAAGGGGTTGGTAAATATATATATATGTATTCGTATCAAATACAAATAATTTGCACATAGTTGTATGGGTTCAAGTATTTTTTTTTCTGTTTAATAATAGTTTGAAGTAATTTTTAATAATAGTTTGAAGTAATTTCTATTTAATAGCAATAATTTTTCCCAGTTATATGGTTTTGAGTGACTAATAAAGTAAAAGTAAAGTTGACGACCGTAGTCGACGGTGACCAGAAGGCTCCCTTTTCAATAGCTACAACAGCGAGGTGTAGGGGAGAGCGCTACTCGTTTCCCTGGATTGATCAACTTTACCCTTAATACGTACCTAATATTGCTGAGTGTTAAGCAAGGAGACATCAAGTACCATTTTTTTAAGTCTTTGGTATGACTTGACCTGGGATTGAACCACGGTCTCCCAGACCATTGGCGAACACTCTACCAATTAGACCAATGAGTAACTAATAAGAATCCCTTATAAACAATTATAGCTTAAAGTAACTATTTCTAATATAAATAATTTATACACAGTTATATGGTATTAAGTAATCAAATCTAACATAAATGATTTTCAAACAGATCTTTTTAACCCATAGATTGGACCCTAACAAAGTGAATCTGTGATTAATGGCAATGAAAGAGTACTCTCCACTGCTTAGAGTTCAAGAACTAGAGCCTTACCACCAGATGCAATATTGTCTCATATCCGGGACACATAGTTAAAAAGGAAAAAACATACGTAGATATTTATTAAGCTTAATTTAGATGGGCACAAATATGGGGTAACCTGTCAGAATCGAACATACTATTAATGATATGCTGGCCACCCTCGCCAACCATAATATTACGCGAGGTTAGTCTGGCACTTAGGTTTCAGGTTTCTTACAAGACCACAACGAATCAGAGTTATCGCTACTTTGCAGTTTTAGAAACCGGTGCTTTAAGTATGACTTGATCGAGGTGCATACGATAAGTTTCCAGACTTTTTTCGTATGAGCACTTTTATTTATCATATTTACCCAACCCCTCCGCTCGGGCAGGATATGACACAAGGTCAATTTTTTAAGCGGAGTTTAACAGGTTTGAATTCAGAGTTTTCCTTCTCCTAGACAAGTTGCCTCACCAAGGCTGAAGAACTTAGTCTCTCCTACTATTTACCCATAGCTGGAGGGAGAATAATTGGATTCATACCTTGCCCAAGGGTATTAGTGCTATGTGAAATGCAATCAGTCAGGTCCAGGATTTGAACTCGTGTCACCATGTCCATATCCTGCGAAGATAACCATTACACCACGGGCACCTCCTACTTTTATTTATAGTACACACATGAAACTCTAGTCCCCTTCGCATTAATCTCCTCCGGCTGCAATGCACTTGTTCTTCCGTTCCAACACTTTCTAGAAGGCTCCATGGAAGTCCTCTTGTGTGAGTGTGTCAATGACCTTCGTCACAGCCTCTTTCATCTCATCAATTGTCTCATAACAGCAGCCTCTGAGCTTAGGGAATAACCAAAAGTCACAGGGAGCAAGCTCTGGACTATAGGGAGGGTGAGGAACTGTCTTGATGCCCATCTTGGTCAAATAGTCTGTGACAAGGATGGAGTTGTGGACTGGTGCATTGTCCTGGTGGAAATGCCACTGACCCGATTTGAAGAGTGCTGGCCTCTTTTATTTCAAAGTTGAAAATATAGTGACTTGGTTCTCCATTTTCTCCTTCATAGATAAATAGATACGCATACATATATACGCGCACACACACACACACACACATATATATATAAGTGTTTCTGTGTGTCTGTGTGTGCCTGCAAACAATACATTAATAATTCTTTCACGTCATACCCCTAGCAGAGTCCATATCTGTCATTATAGTCGTCTAACAAAACTAAAGGCCTTACCTAAACGTAAACACGAAATGTTCCTTTGCCTCGTCATGAAGACGCTGCCTAATTCGACATTACATTTTCATTCGCTTTGCTTGTTGCTTGCTAAGATAGTTGCAGTCGATGTTTGAACCCAGGAAAAAGAGCCATTAATTTGAATTCAAATTTTCAAAAAAAAGTGGACCCGTCCCACTTTAACATTGGCGCATCATAATCTTCGACGCCATCTAGCGATTTGTCAGATTAAAACATTTTTTATGTTCCTGTTTTTGCTTTCTTTCTACTTTTACACCTTTTTATCTTTAATTTCTTTTTCCTTCCTTTTTTCTTTCTCTTTCTTTTTTCATTTTCTATTTTCTATTCCATCGTTTTTTTTCTTTCATTTTCTCATTTTTTTATTCCTTTCACTTTACTTTTATTTTGTTTTTTTTTTATGCTTTTTTTACATCATTTTCATCTTTTGCTTCATTCATTTTTCTGTTGTCTTTCTTCTACTTTTTTTTCCGTTTTTTTTTTTTTCTTCCTTTATTTTTTCTTTTCCTTTCTTTTCTTTTTTCCCCTCTTTCTTTTTTTTAAATTCTTTTTTTACGTCTTTTATCCTTTACATTTTGAATTTTTTCATTACTTTTCTCCACCCCATCTCTCTCTCTCTCTCTCTCTCTCTCTCTCTCTCTCTCTCTCTCTCTCTCTCTCTCTCTCTCTCTTCCCTCATTTAAACAATAAAAACACAGAATATTTTCAGGTTAAAAACTCTTCCACCCTTTTTCCAAACATGTCATTTATATTTATAGTTTTATTTTCAGTTCATTCTTTTTGAAATCCGGTGTCTAAATAGGAGACACCGGTAAGCCAGTGCATATCTGTTGTAATCACAAAAACACAATAAATCAACTTTCTTGAATCAACGCACTCTAACAAAATTCTCTTACTCTTTTTATTATCAACCTGCCTCCTCCTCCTTCTTCCTCTTATTCTTATTCTTCTTCTTATTATTATTATTATTGCAATCCTTGTTGTTATCGTTCATATTGTTTCCTTATCGTTCACTTTCTTAACATCATTGCAATAACCGTAACCTGGCAAAATTCTCACATGATAGCGAGAAACTTATTTGAGAAATATGCTCAGAATAATAACTTCAAGAAAAAAGTAAATTCCAGTTCAATTCGTAACTTAATGATTATTTTTGAGAGTCATAATTCGCTCTGAACGTCATCTTAATATATATATATATATATATATATATATATATATATATATATATATAATAAAAATCATACCTAAAAATACATACATATATATATAAAGTTGGGCGGGTTTCCATCCCAGCTTGAAGCGTCCTGCGTGTCTAGCCACACTGATGAGTCATACAACAAAACAGTCTGTCTGTGGATGACAATATATATATATATATATATCATATAAAAGAAAAACCCTTAAAAATTACTCATATTTTGTGTGATAATATTTATTTCAGCAGACCCTATATTTTTTTAATGTTAGATCTGCATCTTCAGACACAGATATAATGAGAAATTTCTAATGAAGATTTAGAAAAACCTTCATAATTCCGACCATCCTATCTCCATAACTCAAATTTCATTTCCTTTTTTATTTTTTTTATGTTTTTATTAAGTAAAGACCAAACAATTTGTTTTTCCTCTGTGATTGACATATTTTTTATGTAATGGCAACAAAGTTTTAAACCCAATGAAGAAGATAAGTAAAAATATAGGATAAAGAAATAAATTGATTTGCAGAGTTCCCTGAGTCTCTCTTACCATTTGTACCTATCATCTTCTGGCTCGTCTTGTTGGCTGGGGCTGTAGAATACACCAACTGCACCTCTACAGAGGGGTGAGACCCCCTCCCCAACGAGTGTTCTGAATATGACACTAAACAATCTGATGATGAGGTTCCAGTAATGCTGGAGCTTCGGGAAATGCGGAGTACCACTTCATTGCCACCGCTCCCAGGTCCACTCTGGCCCGGAGTGGTAGCACCTGATTGGGTCCTATCTATGGGTCAAATAGAACTAAACCATTGTTTCGAGAGTTTACTATTTTTGCATTTAAACTGCGTATTTATGCTAAACAGAATTCTTTAAAATAGAACTGTTTTGACATCTAAACTGTGTACTTATGCCAAACTGAATCCTCTGAAATAAAACTGTTTTTTTACATTTAAGTCTGTGTATTGCCCAGTTGACTGAGGCTGTAAAATACACTGACTGCAACTCTGCAGAGGTTTAAGCCCCCCCTCCAAGAGTGTCCTGTTTATGACATTAAACAATCTGCTGGTTTGGTTTGGTTTCTTTGTTTAATGATATATCAACTCTTTTTAGGTTATTTAATGCCAAAGCCATTCTCCTAGAAGAACAGTAGTGGTACTATTTAACCCATAGCTGGGAGGATAAGGGGATTCATACCTTTCCCAAGGGTATTTACCCGAAAGTGAACGTAATAGCGCGACTGGAGGTACGAACTCGCGTACTACGATTCCGCAGTCCATCGCTTTAACCATTACACCACGAGCACACCCCTACAATCTGCTGGTGAGGTTCCAGTGATACTGAAGCTTTGGGGAATGCGGAGTACCACTTCATTGCCATCGCTCCAAGGTCCACTCTAACCCGGAGTGGAAGCACCTGGTTGGGGTCATATCTTAGGGTCAAAAAGAATTAAACTGCGTACTTATGCTAAACTGAATAACTTAAAATTGAACAGTTTTTACATTTAACTGTGAGTGGATAAAATCTATACTTATACTAAACTGAGCTGTTTGAAATAGAATTGTTTAACTAAGCTGAATTGCTTGAAACAGAAACTGAATTGTTTGAAAAAGAACTGATTGTTTGTATAAAAATGGATTTGCATCAAATAACCTACAAAGGGTTGTAATGCCATAAAACACAAACAACCAACCAACCAAACAATCATCTCCGGGCAGAGCCCCCAAATTGCATCCAGTGTCTGCACATAGCAAGTCTCTATTGTTACACACACACACACACACACACACACACACACACAAATATATATAAAATAAAATCATCAGACGAAACTTTATCCACACACACATTATATATATATATATATATATATATATATATATATATATATATATATATATGCAACCACAACTCATCAAAATTGACACATCAAGGCGAAATGTTTTTTAGAATAAAGCAATTTCCAATTTAACTTACAATCGCCAATATATACATATATATATATATATATATATATATATATATATATATGTGTTTGTGTGTGTGTGTGTGTGTGTGTGTGTGTGTGTGTGTGTGTGTGTGTGTAAAACCTTGGAGTAGAGTAAAGGAGAAGTCGAAGGTAAAGTATGAACAAGAAAAAAAAGACATTTCATTAGATAAGACTACTTCATAAAATAGGTGAAGATTACATTGCAATATAAAACTCGTTACACATAACAGTGCGGTGAAAGTAATATTCCCTTATCAAGAAATAAAAGAACAATTTAAAGTCTATCAAACCGAATTGAGATTATCCTCTGTTTTACCAACTTTGTCCTCAATACTTGTGGGCGTTCATTTTTTAGACAACGTCAGCCGGGACACTCCTACAGCAGGGCACATTAGCATTTAAATGCATGTAAGCGTTTGTGTTCAAATAGAGTCAACAACAATAACAACGAAAATTAATCAGTCTTAAACCTCCTTGTTTTCTCACGCTCACCGTGTAGACCTCGTAGAGAAATGTATGATAATCTACTTTCGACTAATTTTACTATCGTAGTGAGTTCGATCCTTACTTTATGCCTTTCTTTGTATAATTTTAAATTAGTAAACTGAGGTGCTAAAATTTTAGAAACACTTACTGAATAAAGTGTAATTCTTCTCTTCACCCCCAATATATATATATATATATATATATATATATATATATATATATATATATATATATATATATATATATAAGCGTTTGTGTGTGTGTGTGTGTGTGTGTGTGTGTGTGTGTGTGTGTGTGTGTGTGTGTCGTATAAAGGCGAAAAGGAATGAATAAAAAATCCGATATACAAACTTTTGTTTCTTTAAATTGATTGAAAGTTTTGCTAAAATTAAGAATACCAAATCTTTTCTTGTAAGCAAAAATAATATTAATCTGATCGAACATATTCTTAATATCGTTAAGAGATGAGATCAATAAGCTTAGAATAATGGGGCATATTTTGGGTATGTAAAATGTTCTTGGTATTAGAGTGTCACTCTTCAGACAGAAAAATGTATTTGTCTTAAAGAATATTATCTGATTAAATTAGCAAAATAATTGATTATTTTTAATGGGTTTTCTTCCTTCACTTTTTTCAAAGCAAGTCAAATGCTGTCATCGGCGAAGTATCTTGAAATTTAAAAACTAGTGCGAATGCAAGAATATAGATACAAAAATTACAGCTTCTCGAGCCTATGTTTTTGTGCCAAAAAAATTAACACTTTTTTTAGTTTGGAAATTAGTTAAGTTCATATATATATATATATATATATATATATATATATATATATATATATATATATATATATATATATATATATATATTATGTATACACGAGGATCATTAAATAAGTTTCTAGACTTTTTCGTGTGGGCACTTTTATTGATAGTACACACATGAAACTCTAGTCCCCTTTGAAGTTATCTCCTTCGGCTGCAATGCACTTGTTCTACCGTTCCAGCAACTTCTGGAAGGCCTCATGGATGTCTTCTTCTGTGAGCGTGTCTATGACCATCGTCACAGCCTCTTTCATCTCATCAGTTGTCTCATAACGACAGTCTGTGAGCTTACGGAATAACCAAAAGTCACAGGGAGCAAGGTCTGGACTGTAGGGAGGCTGAGGAACTGTCTTGATGCCCATCTTGGTCAAATAGTCTGTGACAAGGATGGAGTTGTGGACTGGTGCATTGTCCTGGTGGAAATGCCACTGACCCGATTTGAAGAGTGCTGGCCTCTTCCGACTAAATCTCTTCCTGAACTCCCTTAAAACCTCAACATAGTAACACTAACCCTTTGGCCAATCAATTCTGGTTTATTGACTTCCTTACTCCTCCTGCACCTCTCATTATCCCTCACAGACTCCCTGCCTTCCTTGAATCTCCTATGCCACTCAAAAACTGATGCTAAATTCATGCAAGATGGTCAAAAAACCAGTCTGGAGCATTCCATACGTTTCTGTGGTATTTTTTCCAAGTTTAAAACAGCATTTTATTGCATATTGTTCTTCTAAAGTGTCAGATTGCATTTTGAAATTCACCAGCTGTGATAATTAGTAGGGTGTATTCCAATTGCTACTGTAGCTGTTTATTTTAACCTGAAATCATATAAATTGGTCAGTCATCTCTTAAGATGTATAGGAATAACATACTGAATTTTCAAGAGTCTACGACAATTTACAAAAAAGTCTGGTAACTTATTGAATGCACCACGTAATTATTAAAAATAAAGTTATCTACAAACTAACGCTTGCTTACAAAACACACACACACGCGCGTGTGTGTGTGTGTGTGTGTGTGTGTGTGTGTGTGTGTGTGTGTGTGTGTGTGTGTGTTTTAAGCGAATAGTTTGTTGGTAACTTTATTTTTAAACGAGTTAGAGCTTATATATTTGGTCAGTTAAATGGTTTCGATTATTGTTGTTTAATATTATTAATTCTATTTAATATTAAATATTTCTTTGCACACAGTTTCAATAGTTTCAGGTATTACTATCTCAGCGCAAATGACCCTCACCAACCGGCTTATTGCCCATTTAAGAAAAAATAGGATTGAGTACTTGTTTACCAAAAGAGAAGAATTTTGAAGAATATTGTCGAGACAATCATAAAAGTAGTAGGGGTGGACATGACTAACCGAATGATCAGATTGGGCCTCTCCAACAAGCAATCTAGCCAAACAAGCAATCTAGAGGACAGAGTGTTGTTTTGCAGGTCACTTGATCATTTCAGTTACCGGGTCAACGACTGCTCAGCCAGCAGGATCCCATCGTCAAGCATTACGAGCAGCCATCCACGGCCCACGAATGGCCTCGTTAGGAGAGGTTTAACACTCTGAAAATGCGCAGTGGGCGTATTCTACCGCTCCAACCGTCAAGGCGGTGTTATTTTATCAAGTTGATGCAACAATACGCTCCCCTGGCGAGGATTGAGCACTTTGCCGAAGGAATTAATGGTTGCCACACGCGTTGGCCTTTTAACATTTTAAATAGCTACAATATATTCCATTCTTAGTTAATATTTTCCGTATATCTCATAATTTTCATGCTTTCTATTTTTCTTTCTTTCTTTCTTTTCTTCCTTCTGACTCGAAATCTTTCTCGTTAAACAAACGTACATAAATTCTATACAATATTCCTAATAAGTCAAATGACGTAATTTAAACATCAAACGCTGATTCGCCAGTTAAACGGCCAACTTTTTCTTATTATACATATTTTCTCCTAGGTTTTTGTATTTCACATTCCTAAACGTCCATCGTTAACTTAAAATTGTTAATATCACCCCTCATGGTCCTGATGAGGGTTCAGTAGAACCGAAACGCTATAGTGTCGACCTCTTAATAAATCATTCCTTCCACTTGGATCGTTGTTATCAGTTTTTCTACATATTGTTGGATTACAATCCTTTATTTACTCTTCATATATATATATATATATATATATATATATATATATATATATATATATAATTTCAAGAAAAAGTCCATATTCGGTCATATTAGGGTAATAAATTTATTTCTATCCTATTAAGAGCATTGATAGGAATCAAAGACTTCAAAATAATTTTAACAGGACTTCATCAGATCCAATAAGAAAATAAAATAATATTCCCGCTTCTCTCAACATTTTTTCATGTTTATATATATATATATATATATATATATATATATATATATATATATATATATATATAAAATGATGAGAGAAGCGGGAATATTTCTTTGTAATTATTTCATTTTTTTAATTGTTCTCAATGAGTTTCAATCTTAGATCATCACCAAGAAAAAAAAATTTTAAAGAGTTCATATTACACTGTCTTAATACATATTAGAAAGCAAAAATAAAAATAGGTAGGCATTTAAAGTTAAGTGGAAGCTGTTAAAGAAAACATATTCTTGTATTTCCTGGTCATGATGTCATTTCCCAACAAAAAAAGAAAAAAAAAATCCAATCTATGTATTCAGTTGACCCTGATGCTAAATATATTGAAATACTACTGAGCATAGATGGGTAATGTTGAAAAATCTCACTATTGTCAGCACTCACAACCAACAAACATATCCATAAACACCTCAGGAATTGATATATTCCTCCCGACTCCAGGATAATGTAGAATCAATATAATTTCACATTGCCGCCGTTATTTAGTAGAAGAAATATCCTACATTTTTTTTTTGGTAACTTTTTCTAAAATTTTGGTATCTCATTTTACTAATCTGAAATTTGCATAAAGAAAGGAATCAAGAAAGTGTGTGAGAGAGTGAGAGAAATTGAATTATTTCAGGTTATTTTATTTTTGTATCTATAGAGTTAAACTTGTTTTTTAATAGCAAATCAACCTTCTTGGGTTATTTAATGCTAAATCCATCCTTCTAGAAGGGCAGCAGTGTTACTATTTAACCCATAACTGGGAGGATAAGGGTGTTCATGCCTTTCCTAAAGGTATTTATCCGAAAGTACACGTAATAGCATGACTGGATTTTGAACACGCTAACTAGGATTCCACAGTCCAGCGTTTTAACCCTTACACCTCGAAAACAACCCAGTGTTAAACTCGAGACATTCTACCCACCAATAGGTTAAATAGTACCACTACTATTTTTCTACATGAGTGGCTGTGGCATTAAATAACCAAGGCGGGTTGGTTATATAGAAACCAAGAGATATTCTATAGGAATATAGTGATGAATAACATCTTATGGGTCATTTACAAATGAAGTTCCTTCGGTTGATTCCTTTTTATTCTAAAGAAAACATTTAAAACTTATAGTTAAAAAAAACTATTGTTAGAAGGTAAGATCTTAATTACTTTTAATTATATATATATATATATATATATATATATAATTGGCTGGGTTAAAGGTTTTGCAATAATTTGTTAAGGTGAGGCACAATTCGGCAACACCGGACGATTTTGCCATGGTCGTGAAGCTGACCACCACTCTGGACTGGGGGATGCCGAGCTTACTTGATATTCTCCAAGTGTTACTTGTCGGATTTTGATAAATCATCAATTTTTTTAGCTAATTTCGAACCTACCTAAAGAGTATGAATAAGCGAAAAAATGAATATTTCTTCAGTAAACATGGAATTATACTTACTTAACAAACAGTAAGTATGGAATCATTACTTAAATAACTTTCGGTTTATTTCTTTTGAATGAAAATCGACATTCTATTCTTTCAAGAATGTATTTTATTTCAACTCGTTTAATTTCTCTTAAATTAAACCAATATTTTTTACATTTATATTTGCGTTAAAGATTTTTATTTGTCCCCTGCTAAATATAATATCAGCAGCAATTCGCATACATATTTAAGGCATAAATATATTTTCTCTTTCACATAGTGCCATACTTACACAAAAGAATTATTACTCATACAAAATATGTCCCTTCATTTTAATCTAACAATTACTGCAATAACTCATTGCACGAATCTTAACAATATCGATTAAACCTATCTGCACTATATCTATTATCTTTGCTTAAAAGAAAAGATTTTTTACTTTTGTTTTTAGCAACCTATTCACTCAATTTAAAGAAATAGAATTATAAAATCTGTAGATCGGATTATTATTTATTTGTTTTCTTCATCCAAAATATATATACATACATATATATATATAAACAAGATTTGTAATTAGATCAACCACAAGGATTGATATGCCATTAAACCAAAAACCTAAACGAAATAATTGATAAAATAATAGGTCTTAAATATGCAGCACGAGACTAGAGACGAAAATGATTGTAGAAATGTTGTATTACGTTAGTCTTCTCCGTGGGAAAAGCCCGTTTGCCTTGTAATTCAACATTCGACACCCTGGCTTTTTACTTGTGCTCAAATGCTGGCATCTCAAGTCTTTGGGAAATACGTGATTATGACAATCATCAAATCATTAAATTTAAGGAATATTAAGGTAGTAAATTTTAAACAATTAAAATACTATACATTTTAGTACATGATACAGTTTGACCGATTAGACGTATAATTTCTTCCCCAAACAATTTTTAAAAAATGCAAATCCTTTCTTGTTAAGCACTCACCGCTGGTATCGTGGTCGAGCAATCTAAGGCGTTGACTGAAAGCGTCAGTCTCTTCAAAGACTATTGGTTCGAGCTCCATCGGTGCTCTGAACCGTCCTAAAAATAGAGAATACCAACAGACTTAAGCATTTTAATAACGACTTCGACTGAGACTCGGTTCGTGCGTGACCACTTCTATAAAATGACTTTGTTTTAAATTAGACCTGGTGGAAGGTTAGATAAATATCAAACACTTTTCAGCACCCCTCCTAAATAAATGTGAGAATGTTCAGAAAGTAACTGCCTTTTACTAGAGAGGATATAAAAACAAATTTAAGTTAAATTTACTTAAATATTATGATGTTTGGAAAGTAATTAAATTTTAACGGAGAGGATATAAAAATATCTGTTAAATTTACTTGAATATTGGGATGTTCAGAAAGTAATTACATTCACCAGAGAGGATATAAAAACAAATGTCTGTTAAATTTACTTAAATATTACATATGAATGGTCACTATACTAAACATTTTATTAATATCTGATTTAATCTCTCCAGCTTTAAAATCAGGCTAACAAGTTCAGTGTTAAGAAAATAGAAAATATCTTAAAACGGTTGTGCAAACATTCACTAGTTACCATATCACCAAAGTAAATATGCAAATTTCCTTTGCTTGCAAAAGAATATGCTGCCATCTTACGAAAGAATAACACACTATCGTATGACGAGTTATCTTGTCGGTGTCAGCCAATATGTGATTATTTTTTGAAACCTTTCTTCTTTTTTTCATAGTTTGCATTTTTAGCGATATTTTTGTAGAATCTAGATTCTTCAAAATGCGTGAGGCACTGAATTGAACGAATTTGGTGTTTTATCCGATCTACAGCGCCATATAAAATGATTGGGTAACCAAGACTTCTGATCTTTGGCCAAATTAAGCAAAACTTGGAAAAATGACAGTGGTATTCCTCAAAATGCCAATTTACCCTGCGTTTAAACCACTTGTCTCCCAAGGAAGAAATTCCAAATTTAAAATTTGAAATTTTAGCCAGGGGATGAATTGGGGTAGAAGTTAGCCGGTATTGGTAAATTATTGGGGGAACTTTACCAGATGAAAATTTAAAAGGGGAGTTAAAATGAGGAAACATGAAATAATAAAGAGATTAATTGACTGATTTTCACGATATGTCAAACTGTCGAGGGTTATTTCATGCCCAGGGGTTAGGGAATCGCGTTCATTGCATATTTATTTTGTGTCGTTGTTTCTTAAGAGTTTTTTACGCACAATTATATATCAATTATTCCTATCTAATACAAATAACACTGGTTTACAAAGAAATTGAGGCAAGCACAAAAATACCCGTTTTTACCTAATTTGAGGGTGCTGAATTCAAATTTGAAATCCGTTTTTACTCATCACCTCTAGTTTTTTTTAGATGTGCATAGTGTGCATTTTGTGCATATACGGTACATAAAGGTGTATATGAAATCAGGGTTAATTCTAATATTGTGAAACTTATGGCTTATTTTTTAGTTATTATGCACTAAATGTAAGTGATAGCATTACATTATATATATGTATATATATATCAAGACGGATTTTGACAGTTAAGGCAGCAGGTCTCAATCCACACTCTGGCAGTCATTGGAAGAGGTTGTCTCGCAGGCGGCGCAGGAGGTTGGTGTCTCTCAACTATCGTGTTACACATCTTTTGGGTTACTAAATATTATTATTACATTTTCAAATGCACATTTAGTTTTCAACTTTGCTTTTAATTTTGCAGAGAGCCGCGAAACCACGCAGATGATTGTTATTTTTGTTCAACTAATATAACTGGTTTCAATGCATCTTCTAGGAAAAAGATCAAATATCCCAACCTTTGATCTGCTATGAGACCCGTTCGCCATTCAGATAATCTTCCTGTACCCACACCTCCAGTAAATAAGGATCTTCTTTCCTCATCAGATGAAGGAATGCTTTCAAGGGAGGATTCTGCCGAGTCAATATCTTTGGAAGATATTGAGTCTACATATTCAGGAACAAGTGGCAATGAGCAACACTGGATCACGTAAGAAGAGCTGAATGATCTTGCTCGTGATTTGTATCTGTCAAAACAGCAATCAGAGCTCTTGACTTCTCGGCTTAAACAGTGGAACCTTGTCCAGGAAGATGTAAGGATCGCCAGTTTTAGGAATCGGAACAAAGACCTTGCATCCTTTTTCGACATGGAAAATAGGTTGTGCTACTGCACAAACATACCTGGCTTGTTTACGTCCTTTGGTTTGCCACATAATCCTTCAGACTGGCGTCTTTTCATAGACTCTTCCAAGCGAAGTCTCAAAGGTGTTCTTCTGCACAACGGGAATAAATATCCCAGCATTCCCATTGCACACTCCGTCCATCTTAAGGAGTCCTATGACAATATGGAGCTTCTTTTAGAAGCTGTTAAGTACAGCGAGTACCAATGGAGTCTGTGTGGGGACCTCAAGGTCATTGGTCTTCTTATGGGTATGCAAGCGGGCTTCACAAAGTACTGTTGTTTTCTCTGTCTCTGGGATAGTCGAGCAGTATCCCAGTATTACAAGCAGAAAGACTGGGGGTCTAGAAGCACTTTTGTTCCTGGCGAACACAGACTCAAGGAGAATCCTCTGGTGGACATGAATAAGGTGCTTCTTCCTCCTCTTCACAACAAGCTTGGTTTGATGAAGAATTTCGTGAAGGCGTTGCACAAAAATCGTGCTGCCTTCCAACACTTGTCTACTGTGTTCCCAGGTCTTAGTGCTGCCAAGCTCAAAGAGGGCATCTTTGTCGGACCTCAGATCCGAGAAGTGCTGAAGGATACTGATTTTGAGGAGCTTCTTAACTTAAAAGAACTGAGAGCATGGGAAGCATTCAAGTCAGTCTGTAGTGGCTTCCTTGGTAACACATGCGTACCAGATTACCAATCCTGTATTGAGAAGTTGCTAAAGTCTTACGAGGATATGGGGTGCCGAATGTCACTCAAGATTCATTTTCTCCATTCCCATCTCAACTTCTTCCAGCCAAACTTTGGAGCAGTGAGTGATGAGCATGGAGAAAGATTCCACCAAGACATTAGGAAGATGGAGAGCAACTATCAAGGCAAATGGAACCCCGGCATGATGGGAGACTTCTGCTGGATGCTCTTGCGGGACATCCCGGAGGCAAAATACACAAGATCTTCTAAGAAAACACACTTTTGACTGTCTGTGGTACTATGAATTGTGTAATTGTATCATCCAAGTATATTGATTCAATCAGTGTTCTTTATCTATCCTGTTTTATCTGTCATAAGCTGCTGTAACTCTTGAAATATGCACATATATTCTCTGTTTATACTAAAATGAGACTATTTAAAAGCCAGAAAACTAGAGATGATAGAGCAAAACTATTTATAAATTTGAATTCAGCACACCCAAATTAACAAAAAACACCTATCCCCATTGCCTCAGACCAAAAATTTATTTTTGTAAACCAGTGTAATTTGCACAAGGTTTTATAGTTTCAACTATTCCTGTTTCAAGTCATCATTTCTATTTAATGATAGATATTTCTTTGCACATGTTACATGGTTTAAAGTAACTAATAATGATAATCCTTTGTAAAAAAAAATTACAGCCTCAAGTAACTACTGTAAAAAGGATTAGAGATTTTAGTAAAATATTTTAGAAATAAATTGTTTTCGAACTAAATTTTGATTTCGAAATTGGAAGGTGTTCGATTTGTAAAAGTCAAGGCGAATAAGCCTTGTTTTGTGCAAATATGTCAATCA
Organism: Sepioteuthis lessoniana; assembly: GCA_963585895.1. Taxonomy (NCBI): domain Eukaryota; kingdom Metazoa; phylum Mollusca; class Cephalopoda; order Myopsida; family Loliginidae; genus Sepioteuthis; species Sepioteuthis lessoniana. The sequence goes on along the minus strand of OY757905.1, from coordinate 67,597,058 downwards.
TATTAACGTAAGCAAATTCATAATATCGATAAGTTTGTTTAGCAAAGTATATTAAGATAAACAATTCGGTAAATATCGGCTGATATTTAGCAATGACGTGTCACTCAATGTTTTAATGATTACGTGTGATTAAAGCATTAAAGAAAAAATAAGAACATATATAAGAAAGCGATTCAAAGACGTCGGGGACAGTTAGAAGGACTAGAAGCACCAGAAGAAACAGAGATGCCACAGACGGTATACGAGGCCCCGATGGGGATCCTATTTACCCAACCCCTCCGCTCGGGCAGGATATGACACAAGGTCAATTTTTAAGCGGAGTTTAACAGGTTTGAATTCAGAGTTTTCCTTTTCCTAGACTAGTTGCCTCGCCAAGGCTGAAGAACCTAATCTGTCCTACAAATTACTCATAGCTGGAGGGAGAATAATTGGATTCATACCTTTCCCAAGGGTATTAGTGCTATGTGAAATGCAATCAGTCTCGTCAAGGATTTGAACTCGTATCGTCGTGTCCAATTCCTACAACGATAACCATTACTCAATGGGCACCTCTATTTACATTTATATTGCATCAAGTATTCCTATTGAGTGCGAAAACTAGATGGGTCCCTAACAGGCACAATCAAACCAAGTCTGAGTGAACCTGGAAGAAATGCTAATTAAGGGGCACTCCTCACTCCCCAGATCACAAGAACATTAAACCTCACAATGAGATGCAATTTATTGTCATTCCGAGGCGAGGGAAATCTTGACTCCTCTGTATTCTAAGTCCTGCCTGCAAGGCATGATTATAAAGGGAAGAACAAGACCAGAGAAAAACACTATAATGAACAGCTATCGATAAGCTATCGGTCATATGGAAGTCAGACCTGACCGATAAAATAAAACACAGTTTTTTCCAAACAGCGATCGTATCGATACTGCTATATGGATACTGCACATGGACGCTAATAAAATATATGGAGAAAAAGATTGACGGCAAATACACAAGAATGCTGCGAGCAATATTGAACAAGTCCTGGAAGCAGCATCCCACAAGGCAGCAGCTGTGCGGCCACCTACCACCGATCACGAAAGTTATCAAAGTTAGACGAACCAGACATGCGAGACACTGTTGGAGAAGAAGGTACGAACTCATAAGCGACATACTCCTGTGGACCCCTTCACATGGACGAGCAAAGAACCTATATACAACAGCTCCGTGCCGATATAGGATGTAGCTTTGAAAACCTGCCGGAAGCGATGGACGATAGAGAATGATGACGAGAAAGGGTCAGAGAGATCCGTGCTGGCGACGTGACGATCATGAATAGCATTTTATAAAACAAATATTTAAAATTTACAATTCTGACTGCTTGTACGGTATTCTACAAAATGCCACAAATTAATCAATGTCATTTAATATTACTTATCCAAATATTCTATTTTGTATCTAATGTGCATTTATTACAAGCAAACAGAATGGTTCGCGAAATGCAGCCGCGCTAAAACGTTCACTTTCGGAGTAATACCCTTGGCGAAAGATATGGCCCAACCTTATCTCCCCTGTTATATAATAGTATAACAGCTGTTCTTCTACAAGGATGGCTTAGGCATAAAATATCCCACGAAGATTGATATGCCATTAGACAAAAAACCAAATCATTAAACATTATTAATACCTTTAGTATTTTGCACAATTTCCAGAAGACCACTTTTTTCATCCATTCATAACTTGTCTTGTAATCCTTTTATGTCAGTTTGCTATATTCACTAGTAATGTGATGAACTATTTTATCTCTATCACCACATAAACTTCACTCGCTATTTTTCTGCGTATTGTTATTATTATTATTCCTTGCATGTTTTCTCCACCAGCGTCAGCTGATAGTCTTTCATCGGAGTCTAAGTGACAGCAAGTCTCCTCAGCTATCCAGGAATCTTCTCAGTATTCTGGTCGACCTCACCAATGATTTAGTTTTGATGGTCTCGATTCTTCCTCTGATGTACAAAACTTCCAGCCCCCTTTCCAAACTTTTGGAGACCGTTTCAACGTGTCATAAACAATTGGCATTAACTTTATTTTCATATTCTACAGCTTTCTTAGTTCTCTGGCAAGGTCCAAATTCCTGTCTTTCTTTTATCATATTTACCAACCCCTCCGCTCGGGCAAGATATGACACAAGGTCAATTTTAAGCGGAGTTTAACAGGTTTGAATTCAGAGTTTTCCTTCTCCTAGACTAGTTGCCTAACCAAGGCTGAAGAACCTAGTCTGCCCTACTATTTACCCATAGCTGGAGGGAGAATAATTGGATTCATACCTTTCCCAAGGGTATTAGTGCTATGTGAAATGCGATCAGTCTCGTCTCTTTTCGCTTTCTTTTATTTTCACTTTTCGGTCCGCTGGGATGGCAAAGTACACTATATGGCAAGTTCTCTTTTTTTATTAATAATCAAGAGGCTTGATCTGGCCGGGATTAGATCATCCATTTGTATTTCAAAATCCGAGAGCATTTTTTGTGCCTTATTCTTCAGGATGGATTCTGGTTTGTGCATATTTTACAGTTGTTAATTTTTCACAACAGCTTTTTACTGGAAGTCTTTTCACTGCGAGTCTCCTCGGTTCTCCAGAACTCTTCTGAGTATTCAAGCCGATCTTAACAGTGCTGTGTCTTCTGTATGGTCTCGATTCTTTCTCAAATTACATAATCTCTCCAATCTTTTTTTCTAAGCCTTTGAGAACCGTTACAAACGCGCCAATTACAACTCGTATCGCCGATACCTTCATGTTCCACAGTTTTTCAACTCTCTAGCAAGATTGAAGTATTTGTAAACCCTTTCACCTTCTTAATTTTAACTCTTGAGTCAACTGAAACAGCAAAATTTACGAGACGGCAGGTTTGTTTTATTTTGTTTTGCTTTGTTTTCTCGGTAGGGGGGGTTATAATTGACACTAAGTAAGACGTTATTTTTATACATCAACCTATTTTATTGGTCATAGTTTTTTAAAGCATTTTAATATACTTTTCTTGTCTCGTTGTCAATTTTGGTGAAACTTGAGAGTTGACTCCGTATTAATAAACGGGCTTGATGAAATTTGGCGAGTCTTTAGATTTTACAATGATGCATGAAGGCAGATTGTTTCTCTTTTGATAAGGCTTGTATATGAGGAAGTACTTAAGACTCATCGAAAAATCTATTTACACATATTACACACGTATTGATCCTAGATCAAAATTGGAATCACCATTCAGGATAATGCAAATTTATTTTCTGCTTCTGTATATTATTTGCAGATAGATAGATAGATAAATAGACAGATAGAGAGAGAGAGAAAGAGGGCGAGAGAAAGAGAAAGAGAAAAGAAGAAACAGAGAGAGACAGATAGATAGATAGATAGATAGATAGATAGATAGATAGATAGAGAGAGAGGAGAGAGAGAGAGAGGAAGGAAGGAAGGAAGGAAGAAACAGAGATAGACAGTAACATAGATTGATAGATATCAAAAAGTAATTTTACTTATATATCTATATAAAAGTAAGTCACGTCTATTCCGCATGGCGTTTAAACATCCCACGTGGCACCATGGTTACAACGTTCAAAAAAGATTTTAACATTCAACATCGTGTTCATTTATTTAAAAAAATGTCTCTGACGATTAAGTTTTACTTTGAAATTAATGAGACTCAAATAATTATTATTTCGCATTGCAATAGCCCTCTAAATTAATTCAATATAATAAAATATATCTATGTTTGTGTATGTGTGCGCGCGCACGAGTCCACACGCATGCACACGTAATTATGGGGAATTGGACACGGCGACACGAGTTCAAACCTGGACCAGACTGATTGCATTTCACATAGCTCTAATACCCTTGGGAAAGGTATGAATCCAACTATTCTCCCTCCATCTATGGGTAAATAGTAGGACAGACTTGGTTCTTTAGCCTTGGTGAGGCAACTAGTCTAGGAGAAGGAAAATTCTGAATTCAAACCTGTTAAACTCCGCTTAAAAATTGACCTTGTGTCATATCCTGCCCGAGCGAAGGGGTTGGGTAAATATGATTATGGGGAATTGTAAATTCGAATACAAACGTCGCGTGTAAAAACATCTCTGGCGAAAGTGAAAACTGAATTTGGTCAAACCACAAGATCACGCCACTGTTGGACACACCCTATGAGATGGAGCAAACGATGGGAGTAACGGTTAGATTACCGCAACAAGATTGAGTCACATTTAGAAATGGTGTGATATGGACAGAAACTAAAAAGAAGTACTGATAATGCCTCTGACTTTGGGATTTGCTTTTACTTATAACACAGGAAACGCTTGTTGATGTCCAAGAGTCAGGCTCTTATTTTGCCTTAAAAGTGCATCACTGACGTAAAATATGTCATACAACACTCATTCTCCCCCCCCTCTCTCTCTCTCTCTCTCTCTCTCGTATATATATATATATATATAGTTATTTTTAATTCAGATAATGAATACTCACTCTCCTTATCTATCTCTCTCTCTCTCTCTATATATATATATATATATATATATATATAGATAGATAGATAGATAGATAGAATAAGATAAGTAATTTCGTGTGTGTGTGTGTGTGTGTGTGATTACTTATTTTTTAATCTCTGATTATTTGTATTTCCTAATTGAGAGAAAGAGTGCTATATATATATATACCAATAAATGATCTTTCCGGGTGGTTAGGTCTGTATGATACTCGGCAGAGGAGTAAAAAAACTCCAAGCCACAAGTACACTCGGTATGATACTAAACTACATCTGATGGTGAAGCTCCAGTTCTGGAGCTTTGGGGAAAGCGGAGTACAACTTCATTGCGATTACTACAAGGTTCTCTGACTCTAGTTGGTAGTCCCATCTAATTGGTCAAATAGTTGTGCAATCATTTACTAAGGGTTATCATTATTAGTTATTTGTAGTTATATGTAGTTGTGTACGAATTATTTCTATTAGGTAGAATACTTGATAAATAGAATTATTAGTGTTAGCTAACAATACTTGAAACCATTCAACTGTGTGCAAACAAATGAACTCTAACAACTCGTTTAAAAATAAAGTTACCTACAAACTGTTCGCTTACAAATGATATATATGTATAAACAGGATTTGATATTTGATAACCATTAAGGGTTGATGTACCGTAAAAGACCAACCAACCAGATATTTATGATTGGTTGTATAAATTTTCTTATACAAAAAGTGTGCCTCTATATGTGTTTTCTGTGCCATTTTCACGTTCAAACGACAAGGGTTATTCACATAACGTTGGGTATAAAACCTGAAAATACTTCTATTTGCGACATAGTTTATATTGCACCAAAAGTTATTAGAGATCACCACATATAAACAGAAATCTTTAATTCTCTCATAGAACAAGAGAATTTTTATATTAGACTTTTTTTTCGAATGATTAAGTTAAAATTCATTCCGGAGTGCTATTATCAGTTACGGATTCATCGATGGATCAAATTATTTTTTTTAATAGATATTGGTAAGAATTATTTTAAAGGAAATAAATATTGACTCTTAAAACACTGATATCGCAACGAAGTATAAAGTGTTTTTAAATGTCATTCTTATTGTTATATATATATATATATATATATATATATATATATATATATATATATATATATATCATTCTTTAAAAAACTTACTAATCAATTTTCTCTCTCTCTCTCTCTCTCTCTCTCTCTCTCTCTCTCTCTCTCTCTCTCCTCAATATATATATATATATATATATATATATATATATATAAAAGAAAACCTTTAAAAACTACTCATATTCGTGTAATAATATTTATTTTAGCAGACCCGATATTTTTAAAATGTTACAGCTGCATCTTCTGACAAAGAAATATTGAGAAATTTCCAATGAAAATTAAGAAAAAGACACAAAAATTTGGTCACCCTATCTCCCTAAACCAAATTTTATATATATCCGAGGATCATTAAATAAGTTTCCAGACTTTTTCGTATGGGCACTTTTATTAATAATACACACATGAAACTCTAGTCCCATTCGAAGTAATCTCCTCCGGCTGCAATGCACTTGTACCGTTCCAAAAACTTCTGGAAGGCCAATGACCTTTGTCACAGCCTCTTTCATCTCCTCAATTGTCTCATAACGATAGCCTCTGAGCTTAGGGAATAACCAAAAGTCACAGGGAGCAAGCTCTGGACTGTAGGGAGGCTGAGGCACTGTCTTGATGCCCATCTTGGTCAAATAGTCAGTGACAAGGATGGGGTTGTGGACAGGAGTACTGTCCTGGTGGAAATGCCACTGGGCTGATTTGAAGAGTGCTGGCCTCTTCCGGCGGAATCTCTTCCTGAACTCCCTTAAAACCTCAACATAGTAACCCTAATCCTTTGGCCAATCAACTCTGGTGTATTGACTTTCTTACTCCTCTCATACCTCTCATCATCCCTCACAAACTCCCTGCCTTCCTTGAATCTCTTATGCCACTCAAAAATTGATGCTTGATTCATGCAAGATGGTGGAAAACCAGTCTGAAGCATTTTTTCCAAGTGAAAACAAAATTCTATTGCATATCGTTCTTCTAAAGTGTCAGATTGCATTTTTGAAATTCACCAGCTGTGACAATCAGGCTTTAGTAGGATGTATTCCAATTGCTACTGTAGCTGTTCATTTGAACCTGAAATCATAGAAATTGGTCAGTCATTTCATAAGATGTATAGCAATAAGATACTGAATTTTCAAGAGTCTACGACAATTTTAAATGCCTGTATAATAAAGTCAGGAAACTTATTGAAGGCACTATATATATATATATATATATATATATATATATATATATATATATATATATATAAAGATCAGTCCATTTGTTTTTTTCAGTCTAGTTGACATATGATATCCAATTTTTGTATCAAGATGTATCAATGTTTGACTCCTTTTTCCTTTTCACCTTACTTTTATAGGGTAGAACGATAAAATGTCGCCCCAGAAAAAACGACATGATTCCATTTCCGTTTAATGAAAACCGGTTTTCGTTTTTTGTTGCAGACCATCTACTAATTGGCCAGTAGTGTACAAATCCCAAGAGCGATAGGAGCCTTCTATCATGTCTGAAAGTGATACAATGTTCAACGAGCGAGATCGGAGATGCGCCACTGTACAACTCATACTCTCTACCGATCCAAGTTATGACAACAGGACCAATGCCAGCACCCTCAAACTGCATCGCTGGATTGCCACGAATAACAGGGACGTGCCCAGGGTGAGGAAAACAAAGTTTCCGGCTACGGTTATGGTCTTTGGTGTGGTTTCAAGTGAGGGCCACATCATACCACCTCACATCTTCGAAGTCGGCTTGAAAGTCAACACCGAAGTGTACTTGGATGTGCTGAAGAGTGTGGTGATCCCCCGGTGCAATCAGGTGGCCGGTGGCAGACCCTGGGTGTGGCAGCAGGACTCGGCGCCGGCCCACAAGTCCAAAGAGACCCAGGCTTGGCTTCAGAAGGAGTGCTACGACTTTGTACCCTTCTCTCACTGGCCCTCTCCTCCCCCGACCTGAACCCGCTGGACTATTTCGTCATACGTCGAGAACATCGCCAACATGACCTCCCACAACACCAAAGCCAGCCTGATCGCCGCCACCCGCCGAATATTCGCCGAGCTCCCGCCGGCGCTTGTGGAAAAGTATGCTCCCAGTTCTGGATCCGTATCGAGGCGGTGATTGAGGCTGAAGGCGGCTACATTGAATAAATGTCAGCTCTACTACATAATCAAGTTACCTGAATTGATTTTTTCAATAAAAGTCTTAAAATAAAGCTGTAGTGTTGTTTTCTTTAGGGCGTCAATTTTATCGTTCTACACTGTATATTATGACAAACCAACTTAAACCGAAATGAAGGAAATAAATTTAAAAAAAGGAATAAATGAATTTAAGGAGAGAAATTTATCTAGCATAAATAATTTACATGAGTATTAATAACCTCTTAACAACATTAAATTATATTATAAAATATCATATTATATATTAATACTATTTTATCAAAAAAATAGTCATACCGATATTTTTATACGATATAGTTTTTTGAAATATTGTGTAAAAAGTGCAAATTCATTCAGTGTAGAGTAGATATAAAACCATAATTTTAAAACGACAGCCATTCAATATTTTTCTCGTCACTTTGAATTTTCACGTGTCACCAAGACCCCAAATAATATATATATATATATTGGCATAATAATTTGAGTGTTCGCCAATGGTTCATGGTTTAACCCCAGGTTGAGTCATACCAAAGACTAAAAAATTATACTTAATGCCTCCTTGCTTAGCACTCAGTTTTAAAAAGTGCGGATCAAGGGAAGTAGAACAATCTAGGGAAATGAGTAGCACTCTTCCCTAAACTTCGGTGTAGTAGCTATTGAAAAAGGAGGTTTCGAGTCACCCTCGATCACAGTCATTCAACTCACTTACATTAATATATATATAGTCATCCACAGACAGATCTGTTTCGTTCTATCAGAACTCATCAGTGTGACTAGACATACTAGCTTCCCGTAGCTGGGATCGAAACCTGGTTGACTCAAACGCCATTCCAAGCGTTTAATCCTCAGCCACGAGGAACCAGTAGCAGCAAAGTAAATTTTAAACGGTTATGAATCACAATTACTATTGTTTACATACATCCGCTTTACGGCTACCGAGAGCTCAATTCATATTTGAAGAGCCTTGCAATAAACGTTAATGGCAACACGATTACTTCATTTGCTAGAGAACTCAACCCTACGGGGTAGGGGAGTATATATATATGTGTATATATATATAATGATAATATATATATATATATATATATATATATATTTAGAGGGAGAGAGAGAGAGAGCGTGTCTGTGTGTGTGTGTATGTGGGGCTGTGTTACCGACAGACAGAGATAGAAAAATAAGAGACGAACTGTTATGTTTACTTAATCTGCTATCTAAAAACGCGGTATTGTTAAAAGGATTACAATGCTGCTAAACTGAATAAAATCCTAAATTTCAAAATACTTCTTTCATTATTCTTTCATCAAATAAAATATCAGTGAGTGGGTGCTTATATGTACTTGATACGACACTCTCACAGACATTTGACTAAATCTTTAACCTATTTTGTGTCAGGTCTTAACCTTGTGCAAAGGTTTCTTGTGCTTTTTTAAACTTTTGACAAACAATTGAAAATCCCTTTATTTGGAACCTTCGAGGACACACCTACTGTAAACTGTAGCCTACAAGCCGATCTGATATATAAGTCAGCCTCAAGGTTTTTAGCTAAGAATTTTGGGTTCGACCGAAACCTGCTGTACAGGTCGACCCCCAAACATACAGTAGCCTACTTGTAGGCCAAAACTTATCCAGTAGGTCTAAATGGAGGTAGGCTATGATAACTTTTATTTGAAATGTTGCGCAATATATGAACTGTAATAATACCAATGTGTATATATTCGATCTTTGCCTGGCAAACAATAAACGAAGTGAGCAGAAGAAAGAACACAGCCAAAGCAAAACTTAAAGCAGCAAACCAACAAGAAAGAATAAAACTGTGGAAACAGCACTTCGAAAACTTACTTGGAAACCCACCAAAAATAACGCATGAACCAATCACCAGAATAATTAGCAAACAATTAGACATTAAACTTGGACCGTTCACACAAGGAGAACTCGACTCGGTTCTCAGAAAAATTAAAAATAGGAAAGCTGCAGGACTGGACGAAATTCCCCCGGAAGTATGGAAGACCAGACAATTCGACGACATACTGCTCCGACACTGCAACGCAGTATACAATCAAAATCCGATAGATAGATGGACGAAGGGATGCATACTCCCCTTCCCTAAAAAGGGGGACCTCGGATTAGCCAAAAACTACCGAGGCATAACACTTACATCCATAGCTGCCAAAATCTACAATGCCCTACTACGAAACCGCATAGAACCCAAAATCGACAACATACTTAGAAAAAACCAAAATGGCTTCCGAAGAAATAGATCTACGACCTCACAAATACTAACCATCCGCAGAATCCTTGAGGGTGTACGGGCAAAGAACCTACAAGCGACATTAATATTTGTCGACTTTACCAAGGCTTTCGACTCCATTCACAGAGGAAAGATGGAACAAATCCTACTAGCGTACGGCATACCTAAAGAAACCGTAGCGGCAATAACGATTCTCTATAGAAACACTAAAGTAAAAGTACGATCACCAGATGGAGACACAGAATACTTCGACATTGTAGCAGGAGTACTACAAGGGGACACGCTGGCTCCGTATCTCTTTATCATTTGTCTAGACTACGTACTTAGAACATCGATTGACAAAATCAAAGAGAATGGCTTCGAACTGACGAAGAAAAGAAGCAGAAGATATCCCGCAACAACAATTACCGACGCCGACTACGCCGATGACATAGCGATACTGGCAAATACACCTGACCAAGCCGAAACACTTCTGCACAGCCTGGAACGAGCAGCAGCAAGCATAGGCCTCCATGTTAATGCACACAAAACGGAATATATGTGCTATAACCAAACGGGGGACATCTCCACTCTAGAAGGAACCCCTCTTAAACTAGTAGACAAATTCACGTACCTAGGAAGCAGCGTCGAATCAACCGAAAAGGACATCGAAACGAGGTTAACGAAAGCATGGACAGCTATCAATAGGCTATCGACTATATGGAAATCAGACCTAACCGATAAAATGAAACGCAGTTTCTTCCAGGCAGCGGTCACATCGATACTGCATTATGGATGCACTACATGGACGCTAACAAAACGGCTGGAGAAGAAACTAGATGGCAATTACACAAGAATGCTGCGTGCAATCCTCAACAAGTCCTGGCAGCAACACCCCACAAGACACCAACTGTACGGCCACCTGCCCCCTATCACGAAATCTATTCAAGTTAGGCGAACCAGACATGCAGGACATTGCTGGAGAAGCAGAGATGAACTCATAAGAGATGTACTCTTATGGATCCCCACACACGGCCGCGCAAAAGCAGGACGACCAGCACGAACGTACATTCAGCAGCTGTGTGAGGATACAGGTTGTTGTCCTGAAGACCTACCTAGGGCGATGAACGATAGGGAGGAGTGGCGAGAGAGGGTCAGGGATATCCGTGCTGCCAGCACGATATGATGATGATGATGATGATATATTCGATAAACTGTCATTATGTCTATTCAAATTGTCATTACTTCAGTGGTGTATCCTATTTACCAACCCCTCCGCTCGGGCAGGATATGACACAAGGTCAATTTTTAAGCGGAGTTTAACAGGTTTGAATTCAGTTTTCCTTCTCCTAGACTAGTTGCCTAACCAAGGCTGAAGAACCTAGTCTGCCCTACTATTTACCCATAGCTGGAGGGATAATAATTGGATTCATATCTTTCCCAAGGGTATTAGTGCTATGTGAAATGCAATCAGTCTCGTCCAGGATTTGAACTCGTGTCGCCGTGTTCATTTCCTACGACGATAACAATTGCACCACGGGCACCTCCACTTCAGTGGTGTATGATGTATGTACTTTTTCTCTTAAATCAGAATTACATCAGCCATATATGAAACAAGGAAATCTTACACGGGCTTATATTTATATGAATTCAGGAAATTGCGCAGATAATGAATACACTGTTGTTGTCTGACTGGCCGCCTAGTTGCTGTGACGTTCCTGTTTATGTATAAAGTCAGTACATCAGCCGTTGGAAAAGGCGTGTGATATAGCTTTAATTCAATACTTAATTTGAACAACAGTTTTTGTTGTTGTTCTTTTTTTTTTAATATTCGTGTTAATTTGATAAATATGTTCACCAAATACATATTTAAATTGGAAATGTTTGTGGCAGTCTGCTGGAGTTAAGGAAAGTGGTGTATATCAATTGTTAGGAATACTGTTCCAATAGTCGGGCAATCTGTGGTAAAGGTTTGAATTTTAGTCTTGTTAATGCTGCGAGCTGTATTGAACAAGTCCTGGAGCTAACACTCCACAAAACAGCAGCTTTACTCCACCAACCCCCTATCACGAAAACTATCAAAGTTAGACGAACAAGACATGTGGGATATTGATGGAGAAGTAAGGACGAACTCATAAGCGACATACTCCTGTGGACCCCTTCACATAGACGAGGAAAGGTAGATCAACCAGCTAGAACCTATATTCAACGGCACTATGCCGATAGAGGATGTAGCGTGGAAGACCTCCCGGGAGCGATGGATGATAGAAATGGGTGGCGAGAGAGGGTCAGACAGATCCATGCTAGCAGCGCGACATGATGATGATGATGATGATATAAATCACCCGTAGTTTTGTTGAGATTTTTTCAAGTTTAAAACGTCAACTTATACGTCACAATTTACGGTAATATAATTTTTCCGCTCTTTTATTTTTATAATTATGACTTCTACAAGAAGTGTCCGTTAGTACAATAAACAAAATAAACTGGGAAGTTATTTCGTATTTTTAGTAAATAAAAACAACTTAGACTACAGTTAACAGTATACACCAGTTCCAGCGTAAAATTAATAGTGGATACAATTTAAAAGCATCTGCACAACAAAACACGAGAGTACACTTCAAATATTCAAAGCTGAGACTCTGCATTTTAGAGAGAAAGCATCTCAGATATTGAAAACAAAGTTTCACTGAATTCTAAAGAAAAACAATAAGAACTTGATAATACCCTTGAAATTACCAATGACAGTGAAAAGTATCGAGAAGAGAATTTTAGGGAATTTTAGGCATAGAATTGAATATTAAATATGCTGTACGGCCACCAACCACCCATCTCGAAAACTATCCAAATTAGACGAACCAGACATGCAGGACATTGCTAGAGAAGTAGGGACGAGCTCATAAGTGATGTACTCCTGTGGACTCCTTCACATAGCCGAACAAAAGCAGGGTGACAAGCTCAAACCGACATACAGCAGCTCTGTGAGGATACGGGGTGTAGCTCTGAGGACCTGCCGGAAGCGATGAACGACAGGGAGAGGTGGCGAGAAAGGGTCAGGGATATCCCTGCCGATGGAACGACATGATGATGATGATGATGATATATATATATATATATATATACACAAAAGGTATATGAAAAAGAAATCATTTTCTATTTGCCTTACAAGAGTGCGTCAACTTTCAAAAAATGTTAACACTTTACTTATTTGGAGATTGAGAACGCGAAACTCAGAATAGTAGGAAGAACTTTCATGATTTTTTCAAATTTTGACACACACACACACACATACATATATATATATATATATATATATATATTAGTTGCCGACTATGGTCGAGGGCGACTCGGAGACTCCCTTTTCAATAGCTATTGAAAAGTAGGGAAGGACATCACTCCTTTCCTGGGATTGGTCCATTTACTCTTGATACGTACCTTATAATGCAGAGTGTTAAGCAAGGAGACACATAGGCATCAATATATATATATAGATATATATATACATATTATTAAATATCCCACAAAGATTGATATGCCATTAAATAAAGAAGCAAAACCTAACTATATATATATATATATATATATATATATATATATATATATATATATGTATGTACTGGGGTTTGGGGGGGGGTTATTTAATGGCATATCAATCTTTTTGGGATATTTAATTATATATATATATATATATATATATATAGTCATTGGTAATAATTTCTTAATGTTAAATAATATTAGTCGTAAGCGGCAGAACCCTTATTTTAATGATCTTTAAAAATACATGACTTTCCCAGTTCGTTTTCTTTGTTTTGCACTTGGGACTGAACCATAAACCTCTTGAAAACTAAACTAATTTAGAAATTCAGCTCGTTTTAACGATTAATGAGAATAATTTTTCTGTTTCTTTTTTAATTATTAATGTTTTCTAAGACTAAAAATTATCATCCCTAACGAGTACTGATTCACTCAATTTGATTCTACTGTGATTGTCCAAGCATTTTGAGTGTAGCATTCCAGAAATTATTTAATGGCCTGAACGTCACTTTATACCAATATTTTTACATATATCGGGCACGTCCTATACGTGACCTCCCAAAGTTTATCTGATAAATTCCTCTTTTCGTGTAATTTGATATATCAAGCAATTCGAAACTCAAACAACGTAGTGGATTTAACGCAGAAAAAAAATCAGCCATTTTCAATTAAGTTACGCCTCGACCCAACTAAACTATGAACATTATCTGTTGAAAATCCAAAATTCGTCGATCGAAAAAGCCACAACTTAATCTTTCAAATGTCTGTATATTTTTGATACATTAGTGGACATAGTAGGACTGAGTGCCAAATACAGGTTATCAAGTTTTACTTTCGATTTTATCGGCAGTCTTCGTCAGAACTTTGATTTAGAAGGAAATTAACTTTTTGCATACTTATTTATGGGCAAAGCTTGATAGAATATATAATTACACACTTATAATGTTTACGACGAAAACAGTTTTAAATCAGTAAAATACAGGGTTCCATGGAGAAAAACGAAACGAAAAATATCATATTTTAACAATGAAATCAAAGCAAACAAGGTAAAAGCTCATGACTCTAAGTTTCACGTGGTTAATCTTCTAATTAATATGTATTGATATGTCCTAATACATACTCACCGAAATATCATTCACGTGAAGTTTAGTCATGAGTTTTACCCAATTTAATTTGATTTACACTCCGTGTATATATATATATATATATATATATATATATATATATATATATATATAGTTTATATCTATATATAAATATATACTTTATTGTTTATATAAATATATATATATATATATAGTTAATATATATATATATATATGTAGTTTATATATATATATATATATATATATATATATATATGGATATATAGTTTATATATATATATGTATATATATATATAGCTTATATATATGTATATATATATATATATATAGTTTATATATATATAGTTTAAATATATATATATAAACATATATAGTTTATATATATAGAGAGAGAGAGTTCATATATATAGAGAGAGAGAGTTTATATATATACATGGTTTATATATATATATATGTATATATATATATATATATATAGTTTATATATATAGTTTATATATATATTGTTTATATATATATATATATATATATATATATATAAACAATATATATATAAACTATATATATAAACTATATATATATATATATACATATATATATATATATAAACCATGTATATATATAAACTCTATATATATATATGAACTCTCTCTATATATATATATAAACTATATATATTTATATATATATATTTAAACTATATATATATAAACTATATATATATATATATATATATATACGTATATATAAGCTATATATATATATATATATATATATATATATATATATAGTTTATATATAGTTTATATCTATATAGTTTATATATATATATTTATATATATATAGTATATATATATATATATGTATATATATAGTTTATATATATATATAGTTTATATATATAGTTTATATATATATATATATATAGTTTATATAAGTATATATAGTTTATATATATATATATATATATATAGTTTATATATATATATATATAGTTTATATATATATATATAGTTTATATATATATATATAGTTTATATACATATATATAGTTTATATATATATAGTTTACATATATAGTTTATATATATATATATATATATAGTTTATATATTTATATACAGTTTATATATATATATATATATATATATATATATATAGTTTATATATAGTTTATATATATATATAGTTTATATATATATAGTTTATATATTTTATATATATATATAGTTTATAAATATATATATATTTTTTATATATATATAGTTTATATATATATATATTTTATATATATATATATATAGTTTATATATATATATATATAATTTATATATATATATAGTTAATATATAATATATATTTTATATATATTATAGTTTATATATATATATATTATGGATTATATATATATATATGCTATAGTTTATATATATACTATAGTTTATATATATATATATATACTATAGTTTATATATATATATATATACTATAGTTTATATATATATATATATATATATATATATATTACAGTTTATATATATTTTAGATTATATATATATATATATATATATATTAGTTTATATATATATTATAGTGTGTTTTATGTATATATATATATATATATATATATATATATATATATATATATATATATATATATATATATATAATAGTTTATATATATATTATAGTTTATATATATATATAATATAGTTATATATATATATATATACTTTAGTATATATATATATTATTTTTATTTATATGCATATATTATAGTTTATATATATATATATATATATATATATTATAGTTTATATATATATCTAAATATATATATATATATATATATTATAGTTTTTATATATATATATAATAGTTTATAAATGTACATTATTCTTTATAAATTTATATTATACTTTATATATATATTATTTTTTATATATATGTATATATATATGTATATAGTTTATATATATATAATTTATATATATATTTATATGTATTTATATATATATAGTATATATATATATGTATATATATAGTTTATATATATATAGTTTATATATATATATAGTTTATATATATATATATATATATAGTTTATATATATATATATATATAGTTTATATATATATATAGTTTATATATATATATATATATAGTTTATATATATATATATATAGTTTATATATATATATGGTTTATATATATATATAGTTTATATATATATATATATAGTTTATATATGTATATATAGTTTATATACGTATATATAGTTTATATATATATATATATAGCTTATATATATATATAGTTTATATATATATATATATAGTTTATATATAGAGAGAGTTTATATATATATATATATATATATAATTTATATATATATATATATAGTTTGTATATTTATATACAGTTTATATATATATATATATATATATATATATATATATATATATAGTTTATATATAGTTTATATATATAAACCGAACTAGTCACCTTCTACGAGGAGCTATCCTCCCTAGTACGTAGCATTCCGAAACACAACCTGCTAGTCATTGGCGGAGATATGAATGCACAAATCGGGAAAAACAGAAACAACAAATACAGCCTACACAACACGTCAAACAGGAATGGACAACATCTAATTGATTTCATGATAGAAAATAGATTAACATGCCTCAATACAAACTTTCAAAAAAGGGAGGGAAAATTATGGACCCACACATACGCGAACAAGAGTAAAGCACAGATAGACTACC
>OY757905.1:67527034-67579476 GCA_963585895.1 Sepioteuthis lessoniana | reverse complement strand
CACACCTAGAAGCGGCATCAAAATGTATCCCAACAAAACCTAGAACTAAATATAGAGTCCCTTGGGAAACATCAGAGGTTAGAGAAAAACGTGCACTCGTGAAAACTGCCTCCAAAAGCTATCGGAAGAACCCAACAAACACAAATGCCCGAAAACTAGAAAAAGCACAATATCAATTAGCAGGAATATATCTAAAAGAACAGGCAGAATACATACAAAATCAGATAGATAAGATTAGAGACTCGGTGGAAGATAGACAATCCAGGATAGCCTGGCAAACAATAAACGAAGTAAGTAGAAGAAAGAGCACAGCCAAAGCAAAATTGAAAGCTGCAAGCCAACAAGAAAGAGTAAAACTGTGGGAACAGCATTTCAAAAATCTACTAGGAAGCCCACCGAAAATAACGGATGAACCGATCACCAGAATTATCAGTAAGCAATTAGACATTAAACTAGGGCCTTTCACCAAAGAAGAACTCGACTCGGTTCTTAAAAAAATCAAAAATAGGAAAGCTGCAGGGCTAGACGAGATCCCCCCAGAAGTGTGGAAGACTGGAAAATTCGACGATATACTGCTCCGGCAATGCAACGCTGTCTATAGTCAAAATAGGATAGAAAGATGGATGAAGGGATGCATCCTTCCTTTCCCTAAAAAAGGCGACCTCGGATTAGCCAAGAACTACCGAGGGATAACGCTTACATCCATAGCAGCCAAAATCTACATTGCCCTACTACGAAACCGCATAGAACCCAAAATAGACAACATCCTTAGGAAAAACCAAAATGGCTTCCGGAGAAATAGATCCACAACCTCACAAATATTGACCATCCGTAGAATCCTTGAAGGCGTCCGGGCAAAAAACCTTCAGGCGACATTACTATTTGTCGACTTTACCAAGGCCTTCGATTCCATCCACAGAGGGAAAATGGAACTAATCCTACTAGCATACGGCCTACCAAAAGAAACCGTAGCAGCAATAATGATCCTCTACAAAAACACAAAGGTAAAGGTACGTTCACCAGATGGAGACACGGAATACTTCGACATTGTTGCAGGAGTACTACAAGGAGACACGCTAGCCCCATACCTCTTTATCATCTGTCTAGACTACGTGCTTAGAACTTCGATCGACAAAATCAGAGAAAATGGCTTCGAGCTGACTAAGAAAAGAAGCAAAAGGTACCCCGCAAAAACAATCACAGACGCCGACTACACTGATGACTTAGCGTTACTGGCGAATACGCCTAATCAAGCAAAGACACTACTGCATAGCTTGGAACGAGCTGCAGCAGGCATTGGCCTCCATGTCAATGCGCACAAAACTGAATATATGTGTTACAACCAAACGGGCAACATTATCACTCTAGACGGAGCCTATCTGAGGCTAGTGGACAAATTCACCTACCTAGGAAGTAGCGTCTCATCAACAGAAAACGACATCGACACACGGCTGACGAAAGCATGGACGGCTATAGATAGGCTCTCAATAATATGGAAATCAGACCTGACCGATGAAATGAAGCGCAGTTTCTTCCAGGCAGCAGTTGTATCGATACTGCTATATGGATACACTACATGGACGCTAACCAAACGGCTGGAGAAGAAACTTGACGGCAACTACACAAGAATGTTGAGAGCAATACTGAACAAGTCCTGGCGACAACACCCCACGAGACGCCAACTGTACGGCCACCTACCTCCCATCACGAAAACTATACAGGTCAGACGAGCCAGACACGCCGGACACTGCTGGAGAAGCAAAGACGAGCTCGTAAGTGACGTACTACTATGGACCCCCACATATGACCAAGCAAAAGCAGGACGACCAGCCCGAACTTACATACAGCAGCTATGTGAGGACACAGGATGTAACCCAAAAGACCTGCCGGAGGTGATGAACGATAGGGAAAAGTGGCGAGAGATGGTTAAGGATATCCGTGCTGGCGGCACGACTTGATGATGATGATGATATATATATATATAGTTTATATATATATAGTTTATATATATATATATATATATATATAGTTTATATATATATATATAGTTTATATATAATATATATTTTATATATATTATAGTTTATATATATATATATATTATGGATTATATATATATATATATATATATATATACTATAGTTTATATATATACTATAGTTTATATATATATATATATATACTATAGTTTATATATATATATATATATATACTATAGTTTATATATATATATATATATATATATATATATATATATATATATATAAACTATACTCCTGTACCCTCAACTTTAAAAGTGAATGCCCCTTCAGATATAAAAAAGCAATTATTCGTAATGTAATATCCCGTGCCAAACTAATCTCCTCCTCCAAAACAATATTTTATAATGAGGTAAAAAACATAAAACAGGCTCTCATCGATAATGGGTTTCCTAACTATATTGTTGATGAACAAATTAAACGTATGATCAAATATGTTAACTAACAAAATAAACAGTGTACTACTCCATCCAGTCAACAAACATATATCAAACTTTTTTATCGTAACCAAATGCACTACAATTATAAATCCGATGAAAAAATAATGAAAACATTGATTCACAAAAACATACTCCCCACTGATCCTAATAAAAAAATAAAACTTATTATATATTATAATAAGTTTAAAACCTCGAATTTGGTCATTAGAAATAACTCCTCTCCCTCGATTGGGGTGTTGCAAAAAACCAACGTTATATATAAATTTAAATGTCCCCTAGGAGATTGTATCTCTGATAATAATAATATATATGTTGGTTTAACCTCAACTACCCTGTCGAGGAGACTTACAATGCACCTTTCTGACACAAGTTCAATAGCTCAGCATTTAAAAAAACATTCATGCCCAACAACACAACTACGAAAAATTCTCACCGACAACACAACAATACTCGAACATCAAAATAATAAACAAAAACTTCAGATTCTCGAAGCACTATATATTAGAAACCTGCAACCAGCACTTAATAGAATTAATTTTCAAACCAGTGCCAACGTACTTAAATGTCTTTAGCTACTGGCACTATTTACAGAATTACATTTAAAAGCAAGCGCCATAATCTCCAACAGCAAAGACGTCCTTACACAGTAGTAATTTGCTAAAACAAAAGTTACATCACTTTTGTAACAGATTCTCCCCTGATGATGGCCCAAAGTCGGGCAGAAAGTACTAGGGATACATACAACTATGGACAATACCTAAATCAATTCCCCCCGAATACGATAAAAGTAATACGGGAATTCGAACGGATCCAAAAGAGAATATGTAGGCATAAAATGTCTATTATGTTTAATGAAATTTGCATATATATATATATATATATATATATATATATATACACATATATATATTACAGTTTATATATATTCTAGTTTATGTATATATATATATATATATATATATATATTAGTTTATATATATATTATAGTGTGTTTTATATATATATATATATATATATATATATATATATATATATATAATAGTTTATATATATATATATTATAGTTTATATATATATATATTATAGTTTATATATATATACTTTAGTATATATATATATATTATTGTTATTTATATGCATATATTATAGTTTATATATATATATATATTATAGTTTATATATATATATATATAATAGTTTATAAATGTACATTATACTTTATAAGTTTATATTATAGTTTATATATATATTATTGTTTATATATATGTATATATATATATATATATATATATTTAGTTTATATATATATTTTTAGTTAAAGTATATATATTTTAGTTTATATATATATATAATATAGTTTATATATATATATATATATATATATATATATATATATATATATATATATATATATATATATATAAATCATTCCTTTCTCTTGGATCGTTGTTATCAGTTTTTCTACATATATATATAATATAGTTTATATATATATATATATATAATATAGTTTATATATATATATATATATATATATATATATATATATATATTATATATTTCATATATATAAATTATAGTTAATGCATATATATTTTAGTTATATATATATATATATATATATATATATATATATATATATATATATATATAATCTTTAACCCAGCAAAAATGTATCTGCATATTTAGATTTTTATTTGAACAATATTAGTATCCATGCATTTTTGTTAAGTATTTTTGTCAAATTTGTCAAAGGTTATACATGAATGGACTTGTTCATTAAATACAAGTGCCTAGCAATAAATCGCATTTTTTTTTTTTTTTTCCTTTGCGTTGATATTCAAGGATTCCGAATGGCTTTTGAGATTGTTTATCGGGGAGACTGAGAATACCTTGCGTGTTTTAGAAACCGATTTTCTTTAAAAATACTCTTTAAAACTACAATTAAATTTATGTACTCCTCTCTCTCTCTCTCTCTCTCTCTCTCCCCCCCCCTCTCTCTTTCTCTGCCAGGTTATTTCAAACCTTAATGCGTATTTTTGACCGATTTTATTCAACTGTGTGTCCTGACATGACACTAAACTCTACCTGATTGTGAGGCTCCTGTTCAGTGGAGTGTGCAATACTCCTTCATTGACTTTACTCCCTGATCCACTCTGACCTGAAGTGGTAGTACCTGTTATGGTCTCACCTATGTGTCGAACAGATCTGTTTAAAAACTAGTTTATATATACATATATATATATATATATATATATATATATATATATATATATATATATATATATATATATATATAGTTTAATCTTATATTTATATAATATAGTTTAATTTTTTATATATACATATAATATAGTTTAATAAACTATATATATATATATATATATATATATATATATATATATATATATATATATATAGTTTGATGTAGAGAACGCCTTCATTGCCATTACTCCCCTGTCCCATCTGACCCGGAGTGGTAGAACCGGTTAGGGTTCCATGTATGGGTCAAATAGATATGGGTATTTTTTTTACCTGGGATCATTACTTATATTAAATAGAATTAGTAGCGTTAAATAGCAATACTTGAAACCATTCAACTGTGTGTAAACAAAAGAGCTCTGGCTCATTTTAAAATATTATTGCTGACAAACTATCACGTATAACGTATAAGTATAAACAGGATTTGGCATTTAATAAACTGCATTGGGTTGATATGCCATAAAATCCTTCCAAGCAAAAAAAAAAAAAAACGTTGATAGAAGATTTTTAATTTTGTGGTTGTTGTTGGTGGTGGTGGTGTTTTGTTATTTTATTTTTTATGTAATTGAATATTTTCACATTGGTAATTTGCGTTTCTTTCTGGTAGACCGACGATTTCAAAATTTTCTCTTTGCATTGAATATTTGAAAAATTTGGTAAAATGGTAGGTTCCTATCTTTTATTCAGACTGGAAGAAACTATTTTAAGCCAAGTGTACTTTTTGTTAACCCTTTGCCATACTAAGTTACATCCACGAAAATTCCAGAAATATATGGAAAATAATTGCAACAATCTATATAACATTCTTTGATAAATTATAATCAATTGATATTTTATATTTTATTTTCATATTTTAGAATTTGATGAATCAATAACAATTCACGTACGTGGTGTAATGGTTATCGTCGTAGAAAATGGGCACGGAGACCTGAGTCCAAATCCTGGAGGATGTGGTTTAAATTTCACATAGCATAAATACCCTCGAAAAATGTATGCATGCAACTATTCTCCTTCCAACTATAGGTAAATAGTAGGGCAGACTGAACTCTTTAACATTGCTATGGCAACTGGTCTAGGAGAAGGAAAACTTCGACTTCAGACCTCCCAAACCCAGTGCATATTATATAGATACACATAGACATTATATATATATATATATATATATATATATATATATATATATATATATAGTGAAATGAACAAATCGTTATAAAAACATTTTTATTAAATCAGAAAACTGCTCGAATACTTTACAGCAGAGCAAGTTAAAACCTAAAATAAATGCTTTCTCACGTCTTCATGTGAGTCATATTACTACAAGTTTCACGCATCTGAAAATAAATACAATCATCTCATGAATCGTTCCTGACAGTGGATTTCATGTATTTCTTAGATACAGTAATTAAATCAAGTTTTTAAAGAATAAAAATAAATGACGTATTCATCTAATTATAGTTTTTGCTTTGTTTTGTTTTGTTTTGTTTTTTTGCTTTTTTCAATTCTGGGTTTGTTTTTTTGTTTGTTTTTTTTTTTTTTTTGTTTTTTTGGTGGGTTTTTTTTAGGGGGGGATTTAATACATGAAGCTGATTATCATGAGACTGACATAAGGAGGTGAGAAAATATCTCATCCGACTCATTCATATATATATATATATATATATATATATATATATATATATATATATATATATATATATATATATATATATATGAATGAGTGGGATGAGGTTTTACGATAGGAAAGAATTGCAAAGGATTTTTATGTAATACGAAGTGTCAAAAATTATATCTCTAAATAGAATATTGTATTTTATCATGTTATGTAATATTAAATTACACTATTATTATATCTCTGAATAGAATTTTTTAAAGTTATTTGTTTATTCAAATGTACCATTCTATATAACCCATAATATCACAGGTTGGATTTAACAAACAATTCTACGAAAATTATCATATACTATAGATACAATAGAGCCGCAAATACTTGTTGTTGGGGAAAAATAGCGGTGACTATCCATGATTGTATTTTGGTGCCGAGTGAATTCGAACCCGGTATACATAGAAATGTTTTCGACTTTTCATATTGCTGACCTTACCACTACTCAATCGTGGTGTAATGGTTAAAGCGATGAACTGCGGAATCGTAGTACGCGAGTTCGTACTCCAGTCGCGCTATTACGTTCACTTTCGGGCAAATACCCTTGGGAAAGGTATGAACCCCCTTATTCTCCCTCCAGCTATGGGTAAATAGTAGGACGGACTAGGTTCTTCAGCCTTGGTTAGGCAACTAGTCTAGGAGAAGGAAAACTCTGAATTCAAAACCTGTTAAACTCCGCTTAAAAATTGACCTTGTGTCATATCCTGCCCGAGCGGAGGGGTTGGTAAATAGTACCTTACCACTACTCAATCACTTTCAGTATAGATTTATTTTTCGAATTAAATTAAATATTTCTATCAGTAGAAAAAAATTAATGAGTAAAAATCGAATTTTGTAATTTTTTAAAACTATAATTTACTTTTACTAAATTTTAACATGCCATCAGTGTTAATTGTATTGAACAGAAAGTAGAGAGGACGATAGACTTGTTTTCTTTATTTAATGGCATATCAACCTTCATGGGTTATTTAATGCTAGAACCATACTTTATCAATACCAACACTTTTCCTAAGGATAACAGTCAGATAGATAGATAGATAGATAGATAGATTAAATCAATGAAAAGTTACTGATAAAATAGGATTATCATATTTGTGTAGGAGGGTGAACCGGTAAAAATTGAATTTTGCAATTTCTTTAAATTTAAAATTAGTTCTACCAAATATCAGTAAATGGTTCAGAAGGTTAGTACAAGTTGTAAGAGTAGCCACCATTGAGCACTGATACCCTCGTGATGCAGTCATTAACACCAGAAAAATTCTAAGCGTGATAGTCCACACAAGTACACAAGATCCAATGTCTAATTCTTCAAAAAGAAATTCTGCATTTGCTAATCACAGACGGTCAAGAGTTTCGAAAAGGCGTCAGCCTGGTCTTCACGCCAACAATCTATTCCAGCAGAACATTCCTGACTGTTTCCACGCAAATGTTACAAGAAACACAAGGCCCCACTGTGCAGTGTTTATACAGAGAAAGCCACACAAGGGGTAATCAGAGAGGCCGACAAGTTTGGTTGATCAATGGCCAGTTGGTCGTAACAAGGCACTGCGTCTGGGACCCCTTTGAACGAGGTCCACTATCGCGTCATACAACACCTTGAGCAAAAGCGCGTTTGCAGTGAATTATCTCTCCTGCAGTCTGGCTGGCACCGAAGTGATATCATATGATAACGCCCACTGTCTGGACCGAACTGCTAGATGGTAACTTGAGACGAGAAATAGGAGGCCGGAGATTTTTCTATTCTTTTGTAAATTCGTAAAAGAAAAATAGAGATTTAAAAGAAAAGAGACAGAAAGAAGAGACACAGAAAAGAAAAAATAAATGGATTATTGCTTTAAAATGAGATCCTGTTTCGTTTCTATTTCGCTGAGCTCTGGGCTTCTTTTCGGTTTTAATGGTTATTTTTATGTAAATAGAGAAATAGAAAAAAACACGATACATAAATTAGTGATAAAGATACGCATATACTTATTTGTAAGGACAGACTGTAATAGCTACCGAGCAAGCATGATAGATAGATAGATAGATAGATAGATAGATAGATAGATATGAATAGACTGGGTTAGACATACTTACATACATACATACATACATACATATGTTCGTACATACATGCATACTGATAGATAGATAGATAGATAGATAGATAGATAGATAGATAGATAGATAGATATAAACGGACTGATAGAGTCCATAAAAAACTGATATAGATAGAGTGAAATGCACAGAATGACATAGATAGATAGATAGATAGATAGATAGATATGAATAGACTGAGTTAGACATACTTACATACATACATACATACATACATATGTTCGTACATACATGCATACTGATAGATAGATAGATAGATAGATAGATAGATAGATAGATAGATAGATATAAACGGACTGATAGAGTCCATAAAAAACTGATATAGATAGAGTGAAATGCACAGAATGACATAGATAGATAGATAGATAGATAGATAGATATGAATTGACAGACTTAGACACCCATACATACATACATACATATGTTCGTACATACATGCATACTGATAGATAGATAGATAGATAGATAGATAGATAGATTTAATCAGGTACATACATACATACATATCAACCTACTGATACTTGGACGTATGATGACGTCGTGCTGAAAACACCGGCTTTCGTTATATTACCGGTTAAGTTGTAATGAATAAGCTCATTACTTAGATGAGTGACCACTCAGAAACAGCAAATATTGTAAGCAATCTGTGACCTGCCTGTCACACTAAGCAGAGTTTTGTAAATAAACAACTGAAATAAGTGGGCGCTTCGTAGTGTAGTAAAGATTAACAATCCTCACTGGATGCCTCATACTTCAGTCTTTGCGCTAAACTTAAGCTTGGATTAGTAAATAATAAGATACATAGATAAATTGATACGAATTGGTTTGTTTTCTGTATTTAATGGCATGTCAACTTTCTCGGGTTACTTAATGCTAAAGCTATCATTGTAGAAAAGCAGTAGTGGTACTATTTAACCCATAGCTGTGGGGATAAGAGGGTTCATACCTTTTCCAAGGGTATTAGTCTAAAGGATTTACACTCCTATATTTTAAGATGGCCGTGATACCACTTGTTCCCGAAACAAAGATGGTGGACGTCGGTAAACTAATCAGTCTTTGGGACCTATTGGTCAGGAAAGTCACGTGATTTGTGCTCACAACTACGTCCTCACCTTTGATTATATACTGCACATATGGAGCCGACCACATAACAAGGATTGCTTATATATACTCTCGTCTTCCAAGAACTCACTCTCTCACATTTTGACTTCCAGAAACAGCACTCTCTCGCTCTTCATTTCAACTTCCAGAAACAGCTCGACCTTACCAGTTAGTAAGACACAACTCAATACGCATAACATGGGTGCGTATACATTCTGTGACCTTTTCTTTCCTGTTCTGCCTTTTCGGTTAGACTTGTTCCAGTCTCGAACACAGCCTCAGAAATTTCGTCAAATCCCGAAAGAGACAAACAACCAACATGAGAGAAGACATGTTCCTCCTAGAATACATTGCTATATTTCTGTATACTGATACCTTGCATGAAATACTTTGTCAACAGACATTTTATTGTCTACAGGACACTTTTAATGTTTTGTCTTTTTCCATAATATTCGTATTAGTTACATACACACACGCACACGCACAACGGAATATTTAACAGACAATATTAGAATATTCGTAATGTTTTGTAATGTTTCCTTTTTATGCATTTGTAGATATATAAATTTAATTTTGTTTGTACTGCTTTGTTTTGAATGTTTTTTGTCCGCGTCGTTTTACATCGTATACTTCATTTGCTTTACAATAATGAACCAACATAAATTGTGGGAGCAAAATATCTGTCAAACAACATACCCCAACAAGTCCGAAAATTGACTTAATAGCGCGACTGGAAGATAGAAATGAAACGAATTCGATAGATAGATAGATAGATAGATAATGAACCTGCTCTCAGATAAAACAGCGTGTGTATGAAAGGGAAAGAGGTAGGAAGCTCTCTTTTCTTTTGTACGTAACTTCCAATGTGACAAGCTTCACTGAATATACTTCGTTAGGTATAAAAACGAAGTCATTTTCACTACCTAGAATTAAAGACTATGTCAGTTTAAGTGATGGACAATGTTAGATATTTGATAATACTATTGATAGAAATATTTTTCAGCCTGGGAATATACTTCTGCCCTGGGTGTATTGTTTCTGCATGAGTAGAAAAGGTGACATGTAAAAATAATGTAAATATTAAAGCTTTTACAAGAAGATAAAAGATGGGAGGTTATCAGCTTAATTAATCAGCCTATGGAATCTTGGCCATTTATCTCTACTCAAACACAAGCGGTTGACGGCTAAGGTATATTTGAATGTGCATGGAAGTATTTTCGTTTATCAAATCTATTTAGAAACCATGAAGAACCTCTCGAGAACTGTGGGGTTATTTGAGGTTCTGTTGGGAGGCTTAGAAAACGCTGACTATATCTCCAGTAAAGGGTTAAGAACTCCTCCCCTTCCCCCATACCCAAAAAAGGTATGACACTAAACTGTATCCGATGTCGAGGCTGTTGCTCTTGAGATCTCTGGAATGTGAAGTATCCCTCTATAGTTATTTACTCTGTGAGGGTCCTATCTATGCGTCAAATAGTTCTGCTTAAATACTATTAGTTATAATAATTAATAATTACTTGCAACGAAGGATTATTATTTGTTACTTGAAACCATATAACAGTTTGAAACAACATTGGCCTAATGGTTAGAGTGTTCGCCACTGGCCCGGGAGACCTAGGTTCAATTCCAGGTCGAGTCATACCAAAGACTCAAAAAATGATACTTGATGTTACCCTGCTTAACACTCAGCATTATAAGGTAAGGATCAAGGTAAAGTGGAGGAATCCAGGGAAAGGAGTAGCGCCCTCCCCTAAACCTTGGTGTAGTAGCTATCGAAAGGGGAGCCTTTGGGTCACCCTCAACTAAGGTTATTATTATTATTTACTCATTAGAGTTTTTCACTTCAGCGTTAGTTGATGGTCTTTGAGTTTGAGTGACAGCAAATCTCCTCAAGTCTCTAGGACTCTTCTCAGTATTCTGGCCGTTCTCAATAATGCAGTAGTTTGGATTATTATTATTATTATTATTATTATTATTATTATTATTATTATTATTATAGGAATACTTGAAATCCTGCAGCAGTGTCCAAATGTTTGTAATAGATAAGAATACTTGATTCTATAAAACTGTAAATTATCTGTATTAAGAATAGTTACTTGAAGATGAAATTATTTTCTAAGGATTATTAATAGTTACTGCAAATCATATGATTATTTGAAACAAATGATTATTATTAAAGAGAAATAATTATCTAAAGCCATATAATTGTGTGTATTAGATGGAACTACTAAATATGATATAACTATGCACAAAAATCTCTTAAATAACTGCTCATGGTCGGGTTGATATGCCGTTAAAATCTATAAATCAATCATTTTTTTAAATTTCTGCAAGCCTCTACGTATTGTTCGATGATCCTATGTGTTCTGAAAATACTTGTGAGTTGAAAATTGGCTCCTATTTTGCTTTGTCCTTTGAAGACTCATAATCAATAACAGATGATCTTTTAACCTCGGAGATTTATTTCAAGGAACAAATTATCATTCTTTAAACTCTTAAACCAGGTTCGGCAATAAAGTCAGATATTGTTTAGTTCCCTTCTATTACTATACAAAGCATTTCTTTAATAAAAATTATTTACACTTTTTTCATATTGGAACATTGGCAATGCATTTACGTCTCTGTGACGTAATGGGTATCGTGCTGGACTTCGACATCGTAGAAAGTGAGTTCGAATTCCAGTAGCTCTATTCCGTTCATTTTCGGACTAATCCCCTTGGGAAAAGACATGAGCCCCCTTATTCTTCCAGCTAGGAGTTAAATAGCACCACTACTGTTCTTCTAGAAGGATGGCTTTGGCATTAAATAAACCACGAAGGTTGATATACCATTAACCAAAAAAAAAAACTTGCGCAGCAAAGTCTATTAGATTATATCGTAAAGGAGGTGCCCGTGGTGTAATGGTAATCGTCGTAGGAAATGGACTCGGCGACACGAGTTCAAACCCTGGACGAGACTAATTGCATTTCACATCGCACTAATACCCTCGGGAAAGGTATGAATCCAATTATTCTCCCTTCAGCTATGGGTAAATAGTAGGGCAGACTAGGTTCTTCAGCCTTGGTAGGGCAACTAGTCTAGGAGAAAGAAAACTCTGAATTCAAACCTGTTAAACTCCGCTTAAAAAATTGACCTTGTGTTTTAACCTGCCCGAGCGGAGGGGTTGGTAAATAGGATTAGATTATATCGTAATGGTATAAAAATCCTTAATGCTTTGCATTTACCCAACCCTTCTGCCACGGACAGGATGTGACAAAGAGTCTATTTTTAAGCGGATTACAACTAGTTTGAATTCTGAGTTTTCCTTCTCCTAGATTTGTTACCATGCAATTATTAGAGAGTCTAGTCTGCCCTACTATTTACCCATAGTTAAGGGGGAAAAAGTGATCAGTTCTTCCATTTTCCAATAGCGCTGGCACAAAGTGAATCCATTTATATGAGACAAGAAACTTTTTTCTAGCCAAAAAAGGAGTGCACTTAATCTGACACTTCTTACATATCACGGACAGTGAAATTTTCCCATTAAACCAAGCTAAAAATTATGTCAGACTACCGACTTTTTAGTCGCCATTCCTATATATATATATATATTCTAATTATATTTTTTCTGTAACTTTTAGATTTTCTTTTCAATACGTTAAATAAAAATGGGGTGCTAAAATTTGGCAAAACTAATTTTCAGTTTAAACAAATTACAAAATTCAATTTTTACTGATCAAATTTGTTTTTCAAATGATATATTTTTTTAATGCAGAAAACGAATAAAGCTATACGAGGAGTGATGGAGTAGTGGCAATATGAAAAGCATAAAATTTGCCAATGTATACAGGGTTCGAATTCACTCGGCGCCAAAATACAACTATGGATAGTTACAGCTATTTTCCCAACCACCATTATTTACTACACTGTTATATATATATATATATATATATATATATATATATATATATATATATATATATATATATATATTGGCTAGAGTTAATGATAATTTTTATGTTTGTTTATCAAATCCAACATGTGATATGATGGTTTATATAGAATGGTGCAAAAGTCACTTTTAAAATTATGAATTATATTTTGATTCATATTTTATTTCTGGGATATAATATTCCATAATTATTTCCAAGTAATTTCCAAGAGAGAAAATAAGTATAACTGAAAAGAAAATCTATTAACCAAAAAAAGGTAAATATATTTTCTTTTTGATTATATTTCAAATTTTATTTATTAGCTTATTTTGATTATATTTCTTTTTGATTATATTTCTTTTTGATTATATTTCAAATTTTATTTATCTATTTATTTATTATTCAAATTTATTTCAGCTTTTTAAAAGGTAAGTGACTTTTCCACCTCATTCTATAAAGAATATCAGAATCTAAATTCAATGATAAAACCGATATCAACTAGTTCTTAGCAGAAGTTTTTATTTAAAATTTTCACTATGTAAGGTTAGATTTATGTGATTAATGTTCACCACTGAATTAGGTGACATGTTAAGGAAAGAAAATATGTTCGAAATATTTGCAGTAGAAAATAAATCCTTCTTTCATCATTATTATAGAGACGTATTCCTGTACATATATGTGTATGAACTATATCTGAACACACGTGTGTATATATATATATATATATATATATATACGTGTGTTCAGATATAGTTCTTACACATATATGTATAACAATACGTCTCTATAATATATATATATATATATATATATAGAGAGAGAGAGAGAGAGAGAGAGAAAGAGAGATTCAAAAGTCACTTAAATTTTTTAAAGCTTTGGGAAGCTGAAAACAGAGGGTATTTGAGAGCGGACCATTTCCTAATGAGTAGAGTGTTCAGCAATGGTCCGGAAGACCAGGGTTCAATCTCAGGTCGAGTCATACCAAAGACTCAAAAATGATATTTGATGCCTCCTTGCTTAACACTCAGCATTATAAGAATCAAGGGGAGCAATCCAAGGAATGGAGTAGCGCCCTCTGCTATACCGCGGTGTAGTAGCTATTGAAAAGGGTGCCTTCTGGTCACCCTCGACTATATTCCGGGCCAAACTTTTTCTAAAAAGCACCCCGGAGCCTGTTCTGGACTTCGGTCCGGAGCGTGGCTCTGCAAAAGGAACAATGGCAGACTTGGGGCCTTTTAGGCACCTAGTTTCGACTAGGCTACCCTCGGGTGGGCGAGCTGCACTCTTGTCTTCTTTGTAACCCATGTATGGCACTAGAACTCGCGTCTAGTTTAAGCCGTAAACTGGCATACGTGCCCGGACCCACATTTGGGCTCGTGAAACTGCTTGCCTCATTAGGCTCACATTGCACCAAGTGAGCCGATCAGCAGCATAGACCAGCAGGGTTCGAGTCTCGGCTCGTTCCCGACCTCCCCCTCCCTTTATCCCCACTTCAATCGGCCTTCGGGCTTTTGACCTTGTGTCAAGTCGTGTCTGGTGGGAGGCAGCGACAAATATCACCCTCGACCATATTCCACTATATGTATTTACCCAACCCTTCCACAACGAGCATGATACGACACAAGGTCACTTTTAAGCGGACTTTTCTTTCTCTTAGACTGGTCCCCATACTAAGGTGAAAGAATCCAGTCTGCCCTGCTATTTAACCATAGCTGGAGCTAGAACAGTTGGATTCATACATTTCACCAGGGTATTAGCCATATGTGAAATGCAAAGAGCCTCGTCCAGGATTTGAATTCGGTTCACCGTGTTCATTTCTAATGATGATAACCACTGCACCACGAGCGCCTCCAATATTTCAAAAAAGTTCAAAATAATTTCCAAGAGTTAAAATAAATATAATCAAAAGAAAAATTTCTTTCCCTGTTTTTTTTTTTTTTTTCTTCGAAAGTCGGTCAATTTTTAAATATGTAAGTGACTTTTATGTGTCCCAGTATAAACAGCTAATAATTATGTTTATCGATGTTACTCTACTTTGTTAAATATGGAGTAAAGCGAAAGTTGGTTGGTAGGTTGGTTGGTTTTGTGCTATGTCAACACTTTTAGGGTTATTTTATACTGAATTCAGTTTAACAACTATGGTCTCCCATTATATCTGGTATAAAAAGGTATCTTCACAATTTCTTTACCATTTTTCTTTAATTTTTAAAATAAGTAGCTTTTATGAATGAAATAACTAGAGTATAGCTAACATTTTGATGTGGTTGGTGTGGTAACACACTAACACTCTTTAAAAAACGAGAAAAAATATGAATTAATTTTTCTAGATATTTAAGAAGTTGTAGTGTGTCGTCACAATAAAAATATTCAATTGTGACTCTTCTTTCTGGATGAGTCTTAGAACTTTTTGAACGTGCCTCGTACATATAATTGAAATTTTAGCAAACCTTGTATGTAACCCTAACTCAGAAGAAATGGCATATCCATACACAGCAATATAATGGAGAAAGTTATGAAAGACTCATAAGAATCCTTCAATCTTTCATAAATCGAAACATCAGCATCATCATCGATCGCTATTTCATTGGCCCGCAGGCCATCTAGTGAATTATATATATATATATATATACTTACCAATTGATTTACCTATATATGTATTTACCAAACTCACCGCCATGATGTCAATATTCTAAATGGAGTTTTACAGGTTTGAATTCTGAGTTTTCATTCTCCTAGACAAGTTGCTATACCAAAGTTAAATAGCTCAGTCTACGCTACTATTTACCCCAGGCTAGATGGAGAATAGCAGGATACATATTTTTTCCTTAGTGTATTAGCGCTATGTGAAATCCAAGTAGCCACGCCCTGGATTTGAACACAAGTCGCCGTTTCACGTTTTTATTTTTTAAAGCGAGTTAAATAGTATTACTACTGTCCTGACAGTGGCTTTGGCATTGACTAACCACGAAGGTTGATATGTCATTAAACAAAGAAACAAAACTAGTTGTTTACTAAGCATTTCTTAGTCTGACACACAGGCCACAGGTTCCTTACAATACTTGCAATTTCAAAGTAGACGCTCATTCAAATATTGCTCAAATCGATCATTGTTTACCTTCGGTGATCGGGCGGGAACAACTGCTTTAAGTATAAATTGACCGTAGCCATTATATATTGTTAACAGCAATGCTCATTGGCCAATTGTTAAATAAACAAATAAACCTTCAGGTTTGAAAAAAAATAGACAACTTTGCCTGCCTACAATGTCCCTGATGAATGAGTTGATTGATTTTCGAAAGAGAAACGTATTATTTCAAGGGCAAATTCAGCAAAGCACTTGTTCGTTTCTTTTTTTTTTTTTTTCGCAATATACAAAGAGTTCACTCTCAAAATTTTAGATTCATCTCTCAAATTAAGTATTATTTATTTTTAATTTGCATAACGGTTATCGTCGTAACAAAATGAAATCGTCAAACTGGACAAGGCCGTTGGCGTTTCACTTCGAACTGATAGGAAAGGCATGAATCCATCTCTTCTTACCCACCCATCCTAGTCATAAATAAATTGTAGATCAGTCGGGTTCCTTTAGCCAGAGAAAATAACCAGTCTAGGAGAAAAAAATCTCTGAATTCAAATTAGCTGTTCTTCGCTTCAAAAAAGTTCACCAATAGAAAAAGGAAGGTTAACTGCAAATCAAATTCGCAACCAAAGACAAACTGATCTTACCGACTAACAGTGCTAAACGTGGCGACAGTCCAAAGAGGAGTTTTTTCCAAAGTGAAATCGCCTTGATAAGGAAAACAATTTTTTTTACTAGCATTCCTTTCGTGCAATTTTTTTAAATCTGCTTTTCATCGTGACTTACTCAGAATGTTAGTCTACGGCAGTCAGCAAACAATGAGTCTCAAAGTAAAATAAGTTTATTCACTGTTGTAGATAGGCAGTCTGTGATGAAAAGAAGTTAGAATTTAAGAGAAAAGAAATACGCGTCAAAAATTAATAATCTAATTAAAATAAAATCGAAATTGTATCTGTCAAGCCATGCTGGTTTGATTGCCATATCTAAAACACTTCAAAAGGAAATAGCTATTCTGTACTTTAATCTACCCTAAGTTTGGGCAGCTCTTTGTATACAGAGACAGAGAGACAGACAGACAGACAGAAAGACAGAGAAAGAGAGAAAGAGAGTTTGTGTGAGTGTGTGAGAGAAAGAGAGATATTTGCTAAGACATACACACATATACACAGATATACACACACAGATACTCAGATATACACACACTCAGATATACTTTGAAATTCATACACAGATACACAGAGATACATACATTTACACAAAGTTGCATACACACACATATACATGCACTCACACACAGATATACATACACATACCCACGCACTTATACACAGAGATGCACAGACATACCCACACATCCATTCACAGTGTTCCACATACACACACACACTCATACGGAGAGACGCACACACATACCTACACACTCATACTAAGAGATATATACACATACCCACAACGTATACACCGAGAGATACACATGTACCTACACACTCATACACAGAGATGCACACATATCAACACACCCATACCCAGAAGTGCACACACATACCCACAGTCTCATACACAGAGGTTCACACACACATACCCACACATTCGTACACAGAGATGCACATGCATACCCACACACTCATACACAGAGATGCACATACATACCCATAAATTCATACGTAGAGATGCACGCACATACCCACACACTCATACACAGAGATGCACATACATACCCATAAATTCATACGTAGAGATGCACGCTCATACCCACACACTCATACACAGAGGCGCACACACATACCCCAAAATTCATGTGCAGAGATGCACACGCATATCCATACACTCCTACATAGAGGTGCACACAAATACCCACACTCTTATACACAGTGATGCACACATATACCCACACACTGGTACTTAGAGATACACACACATACCCACACACTCATGTAGATAGATGCACACACATACCTACGCACTCATACATAGAAATACTCACGTACAGTCATACGATAGGCGTTCAAAAAGTTCTAAGATTTTACCCAGATTTTAGTTTTATGACACACCACTCATTTTTGTATGAGCCTCACCAGCACAGAAATTATGACATGAAATCTGTATAAGTTTTCTAATTTTATAAAGAGTGGTAGTGTGTTGCCACATTAAAAATGTACTACTGTGGCTTTCCTGAGAGAGAGTAGTTGGATTTCCCAAGAGTATAAGCTCTATTCACAACAATCTCATTCAGAATTTGAACTCTGGTCGCTGCGTCCATTTGCTACGATGATAATCGTTTCACCTTGAATTTCCGGTATATAAACATTTATGAATTGATTTCCTGTAAATGTCGACTTTTGATTACTGGGTGGAGCTTAGAACATTTTAAACGACTCTCGAATATATACATAAATAGAGATACACACACACGTACACACACATACTTCACATTCATACACTGAGATATTCACATATACACAAAAAGATACACGACATTACACACACACACACATATTTACTAACCCCTGCGCTCGGGCGGGATATGATACAAGGCCAATTTTTAAGGTTTAACAGGTTTGAATTCAGAGTTTTCCTTCTCCTCGATTAGTTACCTCACCAAGACTGAAGAACCTAGTCTGCCCTACTATTTATCCATAGCTGGAGGGAGAATAATTGGATTCATACATTTCCCAAAGGTATTAGTGCTATGTGAAATGCAATCAGCCTCTCCAGGATTTGAACTTGTATCGCCGAGTCCATTTCCTATGATGATAACCATTACACCACGGGCACACACACACACACACACACACACACATATATATATATTGTCATCGAAAGAAAGAAAGAGAAGGTTAAAGAAGGAGAGGGAAAGAGAAAGAGGGAAGGGGAGAGTTCTTGTTAATAAAAGCAATCGAGAGAAACTTAAAATATATATTTGTCACGTGATATCCCACGGAGACGATAGAAATAAAATTAATACTATCCTCCCGTCGGAATGAACAGTGGCAAACCGTCAAAGAGTGACCGTTAAGAAAGAATGTAGGTCACAGAGGGGATACCAACAGATGTTGGTACTTAGTAACCTCAGATCGCCGGACACCAGGGGGAAGGAGGGAGAAGCCAAATGATTGGCTGGGGCCCTAAAACGGAAGAGGCACCTTCTCCCCGTCGGCGAAAAAAATGAGAAGAAATGTTAGTTATTGGAAAGGGCTCGTGGCAGACAGACCCATAGTCATTACTCCGGGTGAGGAAGACAAAAACATATCTCGGACACGAGGGACCCAAGTTCTTCAAGCCAGTGTTAAAAATAGCATAAAGTCTATTAGCCCGTGAAAGAAGAAAGATTCTCGAGTGGAACCCCGTCGAAAAATAAGATAAGTAACTTTGGGGCTATTTCTCCTTTATACCCAAATTTTATATACCACTCTCTCCCTCTCTCTCAATTTGAAGGAAAACGAAAGAACAGAAAAGAAGAAAGACATTTATGTCCATGGACTGTTCAATTCATTATATATATTTGACACTTTGAAAGTGTATCTCTTTGTATAGTAAAGGATTCATGTATTTTAATGTTACCACGTGGTCGAAGTTGTTCTTCGCAGTTCTGCTACGAATTTTTTGTGTCACATTTCTTTTTCAGCTTCTGTGTGCCTTATGTTATCTTGCTTAGAATTGTCCTATTAATTCCTTTAAAATATCACACGGGAAACCGGAGTTGCCGACTACTACAATATAATATTATTACGTCTCAACCTAGAGGTCCATATCTTCCATTGTCTAGGGGAAGGAAGGAAAGCAGCCTGGTGGGTGTGTGGGTAGTGTGAAATTTGGAACCCCTTGCCAGCGGCGGTCAGTCTAGCCTTAAATTAATCCCTCACGTAATATGCCAGTTCTTATATGCCTGAGAAAAAAACTCTGAACGAGGACTTATTCTATAAGGGATCAAGTGCCAACCTGCCCCGTCTTCACACGTGCGAAAATAAAAGCCCGTTCTGGGATAAAAGTAAACCTTTCGCGTCACATATTGCTTACATATTTTTGGTTGGCGATCGATATCCTTTATTAGATAAAAGAAACCTCAACTGAATTGTTTTGGAGGTTGATAAGGGCCGTTGTTCCCTTATCAACACCCTTGTAGAATTCGCTCTCAAAGTGACTGCCTTGATGATTGAGTACCATGAGTAAGTTGCATTGAACTGCCGGGTACACATGTCGTGTGATGTCTTTGTTGTTAACTCAGACCTACACAAATGGCCATCCAAGCCATGCTGTTCTTCAGCAAAGATTGCTTTGATATTAAATACCCCACGAAGGTTGATATGCCATTAAACATCGTAGTAAGCAAGTTCGAACTCTTGTAGCACAATTATATTCATTTTTAGACAAATACCTTTGGGAAAGGTGTGAACTCCCCTTATTCCCCATAGCTGTGAGTTCAATAGTATCATTGCTATTTCTCTACAAGTGTGGCTCTGGCATTAAATAACTCACCAAGGTTGATATGCCATTCAAAAAGAAACCAAACTGAACCAAACAAATGGCCATTTCCCTCACGAGTTTTTGTATTAGAGAAGACAACTTGACAAGAATAGAATAATCCCAATCGAGTTGACATGCCGTTAAAATCAATCACTCAATTAATCAATCAATCAAGGAACCAATATATGACTTGCAAAACATGAAAAATAAAAGCAAAATAAACAACAAAATTCAACATTTTTTAAAGTAACATTTAACCTTGATGGCACAATATCGATTGTTGAGACATTGTTCAAATATTATCAAGTTCCCTCTCCTCGCAAAATGACGGTTTGCAACATAATTGTAATATCTCGGACCTGCCATCTATCATATAGAAGTATTGTGTAATAAAGAGAATGATACAATCAATGTTTTATCTATTAGTCGTATGCAATTTTAAACTATTTTATTACCAAATTTATGCTGGAAACTTATATACAAACCTAATACTTTAAACTACCCACACACTCATCCACAATGATGCACATACATACCCACACACTCATACACAGAGATGAACACACTTACGCACATATTCATACACAGAGATACACTCACATACCCACACACTCATTCTCAGAGATAC
Source organism: Sepioteuthis lessoniana (assembly GCA_963585895.1). Lineage (NCBI taxonomy): Eukaryota > Metazoa > Mollusca > Cephalopoda > Myopsida > Loliginidae > Sepioteuthis > Sepioteuthis lessoniana. Next base: position 67,557,795 of record OY757905.1, on the reverse strand, counting down.
ACACACATACCCACACACTCATATACAGAGATACACACGTATAGACATCCGATTGTCGTTCAAAAAGTTCTTAGATTTTACCCATATGTCAATGTGTCTGAACTAATGTATAGATGCACAACCAGGATGCTAACGAAACGCATGGAGAAAAAGCTAAATGGGAAGTACACATGGATGCTAAGTGCTATTCTGAATAAAATCATAAAGTAGTAATCCTACAAAACAGCAGCTGTATGGTCACTTGCCTCCCATCTCAAAAACCATCCAAGTAAGACGAACAAGACATGTGTGGAGAAGTGAGGATGAACTCATAAGTGACGTTCTCTTATGGACTCTATAATACATGGACGCGCCAGTGTTGGCCGACCAGCAAGGACTTACATATATCAGCTCTGTGCGGACACTAAATGCGGTCTTGAGAACCTGCCAGAAGCAAGGGACGATACGATTAGGTAGCGAGAGAGAATCAATAAACTTCATATCATCAGTACAACTTGATGATGATGATGATGATGATGATGTACTCTAAGTATTTCATACATACATGTATATAATCTTAAGTGAATTCAGAGTAATCACTGTTTATCTCTTAAGGTCACTGAGCCTCTCTTTTATATACTTCTGAAATTTCTTTTTCTAGTATTGAACAAACAAAAGTACCAGTTGTTTCAACTTACCCACAAAATACTAAATGGTCTTATCGATTGTCTAACAGGAATCGATGTTTTCAGCGTGATTTGATTGTAATTTCTCTTACCAATCCATATCCAATGCTCTCATTTTATAAATCTCTTTCTAGTGGGCTGTTCATAAAATAAGTATAGAAGCTAGGTCCATAGGGAATTATCTCCCAGTCAGTAACCTTTCCATTGCCCTAAGAGGATTAAGCTCAGTAGCTCTACTGACACCTGTCACCAAGAACAGCAGGCACTTTTTTAGATAAACTCAACATACAAAAATGGTCATATCACAAAAAAGACCGAATACTCTGTTTAAATAAAATGGACTCGACGACCCGAGTTCAAATGCTGAACAAAACTGTGGCTGTTCAAGTTCCAGTTAATCCTCTTGAGAATGCTATGAATCATTATCCTCACTCTCAGTTAGGGTAAATAGTAGAACAGACTGGGTTCTTTTGGCAACCAGTATCGGAGAAGGAAAACTCTGAATTCAAAACATGTAAAATTGAACTCGTGTCACATCCTGCTCATGCTGGAGGGATTGGGTAAATGTATACTTCAAAAATTGTCTTTATTCCATTCCCTCAATTTATTTCTCCTATCCTCTTTGATTAAAAACGTTTTCACCCTTTTGTCTCTGTTTGCATTTCTCCATCTATCAATTTATCAATCTATCTTTCTATCAATCAATCCATCAATCAATCAATATATCTATCGTTTTTTTGGTTGCCCATTCTCTCTCATAATGTCTTTGAATCCAGAAAGTATCCGTATGAGTAACTTTTTAGATGCTTGTTAAACCAGAATCGAAACTTCTCCATCATAAAGAATACGGTCTTTGGCCAAATATTCTTTCTTTATTCTTTCTTCTTTACATATATTATTTTAAAACTATCTTTTAGACATTGAAAGTTAACATTTTTCTCAAAATTCTCTCTCTGTTTCTCTCTATATATATACATACATATATATATATTATAAGTGTTGGTTGTCACTATCTCACTTCGTGGTTTTGTGGCAGACCAAATTCGATATGATTTGGAGAGTGCTCAATATCTGTGATAGAGCTATTATATAATAATAATTACTAAATGTATATTAGTTTTTTGTTTGTTTGTTTGTTTGTTTGTTTGTTGTTGTTGGTTTTTTTTTTTTTTTTGATAGCATGGAAGCTTGGCTGCGACCACAGGTTTCATGGCGTTTTATATAAAAATATATTAAAACTTCCATGCTATCAAATATATATAAAAACTAATGTATATTTACTTATATATATATATATATATATATATATATATATATATATATATATATATATATATATATATCTTAGGATAGCGTACTCACATAGTAGCGCTTAGTGGCAGTTAATTCCTCGCCTTTGCGATCATTAGACCAACGCTAATTTACTTTTCTTTATTTTTGTCTTCTTTCTTATTTTTACGTTCATTTAGTCGTTCTTTCTCTAATCATTATTTTTTTAAATATCTTTTTCTCTCTATCTAATCCATTTAATTTCTTTCATTCTTTTCTTCTTTTCTTTCTTCCTTCCTTTCTTCATTCATTGATTTCTTTCTTTCTTTTTCCTTTCTTTCCTTCAATCCTTCATTCTTCCTCTCCTTCCTTCTTCTTTCATTCATTTTTTTCCTTTCTTTTTTCCTTCTATTCTTCATTCTTTCTTCCTCCCTTCCTTCCTTCCTTTCCTCTTTCTTTCTTTCTTTCTTTTTTCTTCATTCTTTCTATCCTTCATTCTTTAATACCTTCTTTCCTATCTTCTTTCTTCTTTCTTTCCTTTTCTTCCTTCTTCCTTCCCTCCTTTCTTCTTTCCTTTCTTCCTTCCTTTTTCATACATTCATTCCTTTTCTTCTTTCCTTCTTTTTTCCTTTTTTTCCTTCTTTGTTACCTTCTTTCCGTCCTTCTGCTTTCTTTCCTTCCTTCTTTCTTTATGATTAATATATAAATATCAAATAGGCTCTAAGCATGTCTTGTTTATTTAGTTTAACTGGAAACCGGTTTACTCAACTGATATTGATATAAAACATGAATGACATAAATCCTGAATATTATCGAACGGAAAGTGTTACATAACGAAATTGTTCACCCTAGGCAAATTTGATCAGAATTTAGTTTGGTTTCTTTGTTTAATGACATATCAACCTTCGTGGTTTTATTTAATGCCAAAGCCTTTGTTGTAGAAAAACAGCTGGAAGGAAGAAGAGCATTTGGTCATAACTTTTCCGAATTCCAAAATGAACACTACAGATGTTCGAACTCACGTACAACGATGCCGCAGTCAAATGCATTAGTCACTACAGCGCAGTTACTCCTCGGTCAGAATTTAAAAAACAAAAATTAAAATTTAATAAGTAACAAAAATCCCTTTGCCCAGTCAGCTGAAGCTGTAAAATACACCGACTGCCTCTCTGCAGAGGGGTAAAAAAAAAAAACTCCCCAACGAGTGTCCTAGATATGACACAAAGTAATCTGATGGTGAGGTTCCAGTAATGCTGGTTCTTTGGGGAATGTGGAGTACCCCTTCATCGCCATCGCGCCCAGATCCACTCTGACCAGGAGTGGTAGCACCTGATAGGGTCCTATCTATGGGTAAAATATAACTAAACCGTGTACTTATGCTAAACTGAATTGTTTGAAATGAAAGTGTTTTTTTATGCTAAACTGAATTGTTTGAAGTAGAACTGTTTTTGACATTGAAACTATACTTACGCAAAACTGAATTGTTTAAAATAGAACTGCTTGACTAAACCGAATAGCTTGAAATAGAAATGTTTTTGACAATTAAACTGTGTATTCATGCTAAACTGAATTGAAATAGAACTGTTTATTTGTATAAAAACGGATTTGGCATCAAATAACCTGCAAAGGTTGATATGCCATAAAACCCAACCAAACAATCAAACAAAAATCCCGCATCTTACTGTAGTAACTACACGTGGAATTTTTTGATTTTTGTTTTTTGTTGTCGTTTTAATTTGTTTTGCTTTTTTGTAGGTTTTTCTTCTTTTTTTTTTCTTAGTTTTCTTTTGTTTTTTGTTTTTTTGTTTTTGGGTTTTTTCTAGTGGGGAGTGTTGGTTTTTCTTCTTTTTTTTCTTTTCTTTTTTCTTTTTTTTTTTTTTTTTTTTTTTTTTTTGCGGCGTTATTTTTCCAGTTCCTTGCTAGTTTTTAAACTCTTTTTAAAGAATATTACAAATTCTCTTAATTTATCATCAACATCGAAAATAAGTAAGAAATATACATAGGATTGGCCGTTTGCTATATTAGGTAGATGTACATTTAAACATAGATCTAGTAGCTGATGTCTCGAAAGACGATTTTCAAGGCAGGGTTTTATTCAAAATATCCGTGTAATAAAACGTTGGAATTTACTGTATAGGAAATGGTTGGTGAGATGAACATAATAACCCCGAGTTTCACGTCAAGGTCTCTTTTTAAGCACACATTGAAGCAATATTAACCTTCTTATAACAGGAACCCAACGGTTTCACGACCAGTCTAGTTGTAATATAATTACATTATTTCGTTAATGAAAGACTTATTCAAAATTAACAAATGTAGAAACGTAAGTATTGTAGTTCTTATAATCCTTCACCGTATTGAGAGTATTTTTTCTCTCTTGAAGAAACAAACAAATTCAAGAAAGTAGTTCCTACAAATGTCATATTAATAGTATAGTTTAAGAGAATATGGCATTCTGATCATTCTGTTTCGACTGTTGAAAGAACATGCAGCCGTTGCGAAAAATATCGAAACGTGTCGAAATCTAAAAAGAAATTGGCTGTCAACACTCCATAGAATCACGTAAGTGTGTGAAAGAACCTCTTAAGAAACAACAATACAAAAAACTCGATTTGTTAAATTCCAGGCATAAAATAACATTAGACAGGATGACGTGCGGTTAGAATCAATCGTGTAAAAAAAGTTGGTGACCGTAGTCGAGGGTGACCCGAAAGTTCTCTTTTCAATAGCTACTATACCGACATGTAGGGGAGGGCACTATTCCTAACCATGGATTGCTCTCCTTTACCCTTGATCCATACCTTATAATGCTGGATGTTAAGCAAGAACCATTTTTTGAGTCTTTCGTATGACTCGGCCTAGGACTGAACCCCTGTCTCTCGGGCCATTGGCGATCCTGATGTTCAATGTGAAAGGTGCTCTGAAAATAACACCTCCTACTTAGTTCCACTGAAACTACAATAGATACACTGGAACACGATGATACCGTTAGATAGAGTAAGTTTTCAGCTATAAAACACTATTTTTTACATAGTCAATAACACTGACTATACAGGGGGTGTCCTCGTGGTGTAATGGTTAAAGCAATGGACTGCGGAATCGTAGTACGCGAGTTCGTACTCCAGTCGCACCATGATGTTCACTTTCGGGCAAATACCCTTGGGAAAGGTATGTACCCCCTTATCCTTCCACATATGGGTTAAATAGTACCACAACTGTTCTTCTAGGAGAATGGCTTTGGCGTTAAATGACCGACAAGAAACAAAGAAACCAAACCGACTATGCATTTCCGCTAGCCAGGAAGAAGAGAGCATTTCCACGCATGCAAACGATTTGCATCTGAGTAGGCGGCCCACATTTTCACAGCAGCGATTACGGAGTCGTTGTCAAAAAACTGTGGCCCGTGTAGTTCATTTTTCATAGATCAGGGTGATTTTCATTTCGAAGATTGGCAGCGCTGCTGAACAAGAATTGATACACACTTCCCTGTCATTAATGCTAAAAAACATTATTGGCCAACCATGTTCATATGCAATGTTTGATCTCCATAAACTTTCAGCAAACATATTTCGCACGGCGGTATTATGAGGGGTAAGACCCCCACCTCAAAAAATGGGTAGTCCTGGGTATAACACTCAACTGCATCTGATGAGGAAGCTCCAGTTTTGGAATTCTCGGGAGTGTAAAGTATCTCTTTATTGCCATTACTCCCAGGTCCACTCTGAAATGGTAGTACTTGTTAGGGTCCCATCTCTGAGCCAAATAGATATGTTTGAAAATTGTTTTTGATAAGAATACTTGAAATCATATAATTGTGCGGAAATTATTATTATTAAATTGGAAAACTAAATACTATATAAATTTGTACAAACAAATGATTATTATTTAACAGAAATAGTTATTTGAAACCATATAATATATATAAATCATGAATATTAGATAGAAACAGTTAAAACCATAGAACTGTTGGTTTGTTTGGTTTTATGGCATATCAACCATTTTAGGATATTTAATGCCAAATCCTTTATATATATATATATATATATATATATATATATATATATATAACTAGCTGTACCAGGCCACGCGTTGCTGTGGCCCAGTTTGTTTAAATGGGAAAAAAAGAAAATGCATGTTTCTAATATGTTTAATTTTCCAATACTTGTGGATACACAATATTCTTGGTAGTTCCAGTTTCCGTGTAGATAAAGAGATTGTCTGGATTGCCGACTCTGGAACAGGCAACATATGATTGCCCATGCAAGAAGCAATCAGTGTGTAAATATGAGCCACACAATTCTAATGATTGTCCCTGTGCTTTATTGATCGTGATTGCAGATGCCGATCGAATTGGGAATTGCAATCTCTTAAATTGAAATGACATATCTGTTGGAATCATAGGAATTCGAGGAATGAGAACATCTTCACCTATGAAAGGCCCTGTCAAAATTTTTTGCTTCTATGATGTTGGTCATTATTTTTTTTACTGAAAGACGTGTGCCATTACAAAGCTTGGGCTGGTTGATATTTCACAACATGATAATTGGCACACCATAAAATATTTATTAAAAACAAAATAAATGAGATATCAATAATGAAGAAAAAATTTAAGAATAAGTTTTTAGAATAAAAAAAAATTTACTTACTACTGAACCAACGAAATATTTTTTAAAGTTTAGTGTCTCTGTTTAAGTTAACCAAAAAAGAAAGAAAAGTGATAAAACAGAAAAAAAAAAATTCACGTGAAAATTATTGGAAAACGGAAGTAATGTTTACCTTCACAATTCGCGTTCGGCTTTTCTCGGAGAAAAACGACTTATTAAAAATATTTTTTTAATATTGTAATATTTTTTGATAACAAGTATATAAAAACACTCCTGAATTCGAATAAAATACTCTCAGAAAATTTTAAACCAATGAGTGGTATAAAACTGGATATTATCGGTTAGTAACAAACATTTACATTTTCATTTATATAGATTTTTGGATATTAAGTATATAAAAACACGCCCGTATTCGAATAAAATACTCTCAGAAAATTTTAAACCAATTAAAAGAAAGAAAAGTGATTAAAGCAGAAAAAAATTCTCATGTAAAATTCTTGGGAAATGGTTTAAGAAAGAAAACTTTTTAATGGATGTCTTTCGTCGAAGAATGTTGAAAAAAGAAAAGAAAATATTTTGTAAACAATTCGTTAGAATAAAAAAAATTACTTACTACTGAACCAACGAAATATGGTTTAAAGTTTAGTGTCTCTGTTTAAGTTAACCAAAAAAGAAAGAAAAGTGATAAAGCAGAAAAAAAAATCACGTGTAAAATTCTTGGAAAACGGAAGTAATGTTTACCTTCACAATTCGCGTTCGGCTTTTCTCGGAGAAAAACGACTTATTAAAATATTTTTTTTAATATTGTAATATTTTTGGATAACAAGTATATAAAAACACTCCTGAATTTGAATAAAATACTCTCAGAAAATTTTAAACCAATTAGTGGTATAAAGCTGGAGATTATCGGTTAGTAACAAACATTTACATTTTTATTGATATAGATTTGTAAACACATTTTATTGACAACGGTTTTAAACGAACCTAAGCTCCTTCTTTTTCATACAGTTAAATGGTTCCAAGTATTTCTATGTACCACTAATTATTCATTTAAATTGTCATTCTTTTACACACAGTTGAATGATCAAACAGTTATATTTCAAACAATTCAATTTGGCATGAGTCATTTGTTTGCACTCAATTTAAATGTCAAACAATTCTATTTAAATCATAGATAGGACCCTATCAAGTGCTACCTCTCCGACCCTGAGTGAACCTGGGCAGCGATAGCAATTAGGGATTACCCCGCATTCCCCAAAACTCAAGCATTACTGGAGCCTCACCATCAGATTGATTAATGTCATATCCAAAACAATCGCTGGAAAGATCTAACCCATCAGCAAATATTCAGTCGGTGTATTCTACAGCCCCAGCCGAGTGAGCTACCATACAACAGTGTGCAAATTATTTGTATTCAGTAGGAATACTTAATATCATATTACTGCGTTCAAAGAAATGATAATAGAAAAATAAATGCAATTGTAAAAAAATGAAAAGGAACATTGAAAATATAGATATGATTACAATTAAACATTCAGAAATTAATCAAATTTTGGCATTAAATAACCTATAAGGAGTTAAACAAGAAACATCAATGACACACCTCTGCTATTATATCAAACGCCATTTTGTCAAACTGCAAATCAGCTGCTATTTGTATCTAGGTAAAAAAATATGTGTTATTGGCGAGAAGGTTCAGCATCTATTATCATACCATCAGCGTCAGCCACTGATGTTTATTGTTGACGAAAATGTATTATCAGTAGTAATGACAAATTTTGTTTCTTTTTTTATTTTGTTCTATTTTATTTTTATTTTACTTATTTCATTTTACTAAAGTCTATTATCAAACCTTTCTCAATGAAATTTGGTTTGTTGATAGCTCTGTACATAAAACAATGAGAATTGCACAGTTTTATAAACTGCAAATTTCATTGTTTTATATTTTCCATGGAAAATGTATCAAATATTATTTAGGCTTGTTTTGAACACAATAAAAGTTAGATTTCAGTTGCTAGGCATACAGTTTACATAAAAATTCTTTTGGTACACTCTAATTATATGGTGTGATTATATGTATGTATCCAATGTAATACGTCATCGTGTCGTGTTACAAATCTCAGTCCTGACGTCTAGTGTGTTGGAACAAAACAGGAAAGGACAAAAGAAAAATAGGTTTAAAAGCTAGCAAGAAGAGTCCTTTTTCTAGCTTTTAACTCCCTACCAATAAACTGTCACTGCAGTATGACAAAAAGAAAGAATTCAGTTAAACTTTCATGTCGAGATTATATCAAAATACCGTAATTATTTGCATATAAGACGCACTGATTTCATAGATTTTTCAGTCCAAAAGTTAGGAGTGCAGATTATATACAGAAACTATATAAGTAATTTTTTTCCGGACACGTACCTAACTATATTCGGGACGAGATGAAAGAAAGTAACCTATATCTATAGTCCAAACTCATGTGTTGTTTTACTCTGTTGCAGAGAAATATCCACTGGAATGTGTGTTTTTTTTATAATTTGGTTTCTTTTTATGTTTGCCCATTCGGCTGGGGCTGTAGAATACACTGACTGCACCTCTGCAGAAGGGTAAGACCCCTCCCCCAACGAGTGTCCTGGATATGACACTAAACAGTCTGATTGTGAGGTCCCAGTAATGCTGGGGCTTTGGGGAATACGGAGCACCCCTTTATTGCCATTGCTCCCAGGTCCACTCTGGCCCGGCGTGGTAGCACCTGATAGGGCCCTATCTATGGGTTAAATAGAACTAACGGCATACTTATGCTAAACTGAATATCTTGAAAAAGAAACGTTTTTTGACAATTGAACTCTGCTTACATTTGAACTGCGTGCTTGTGCTTAACTGAATTATTTCAAATAGAACTGTTTTTTGACATTGAAACTGTATTTACACTAAACTGAATTGTTATATATAACAGCTTGAATAGTTTGAAATAGAAATGTTTTGACAATTAAACTATGTACTCATGCTAAACTGAATTGTTTTAAATAGAACTGATTATTTACATAAAAATGGATTTGGCATTAAATAACCTACAAAGGTTGATGTGCCATAAAACCCAACAAACCAAACCAAACCTTTTCATGTGACCTTATTTTCGCCACAAGCATGATACATTGTTTTGTAAACATATGCGTCTGTTTGCTCGAAATACGGTGTAAATTTTGTGTTTAAAACATAAACTATAAAAACTATATAATTTCTTATTTTCAGTCTGTACGAAACGATAAAAAATTTGAACAAATGCTAAATTTAGGTTTAATCTAACTGCAACAAATTCTAAAAAGTCAGTGCGTAGTATACATGAGAAAATTTTCAGAATATTGTAGTCCAATGTTAATGGTGCGTATTATATATGAGTGTGTCTTATACTCAAATAGTCATGGTAAGGTAATAGTGATTTTTTTCATTTTGTCAATTTTTTCACTTTGTCAATTTTTTTCCTTTTACGGGTTCTCGAAGGAGGTTGGCGGAAACAAAGAAGAGATAAAGAGATGATGATAACTTCACATAAAAAGAAATGTGAAAAGTCATACAGGTGGTCACAAAAATACCACTCACTGGACTGGTCTAAAACCACTAAGATGTGAAGCGGTATTCACGAGTTGATGAAGGAAGATTTATGATAGTCCATCCCTAATAGGCAGGTGATTTATCTATCTTTGAATTGCTCAGTCAGCCGGGGCTGTAGAATACACCGACTGCTTCTCTGCAGAGGGGTAAAAATACCTCCCCAAAAAGTGTCCTAGATATGACACTAAACAATCTGATGGTGAGGTTCCAGTAATGATGAATCTTTGGGGAATATGGAGTACCCCTTCATTGTCATCGTTCCCTGATCCACTCTGGCCCGAAGTGGTAGCACCTGATGAGGGTCCTCTCTGTGGGTCAAATGTGATGGGTGGTTGGTAGCCGTACAGCTGCTGCTTTGTGGGGTGCTGCCTCCAGGACTTGTTCAATATTGCTCGCAGCATTCTTTTGTAGTTGCCGTCAAACTTTTTCTCCATACGTTTAGTTAGCGTCCATGTAGTGCATCCATATAGCAGTATTGACACAACCGCTGCTTTGAAGAAACTGCGTTTCATCTTACTGGTCAGGTCTGACTTCCATATGACCAATAGCCTATCGTTGCTGTTCATGCCTTTGAGGTCGCGTGTCGATGTCTGTCTCGGTTGGCATTAGATAACTCACAAGGGTTGATATGCCATAAAACACAACTAACCAACTATTAATCCTCTATTTAATACGATAATTAATTCTATAATGAAAATTTGTAATTCTATATTAACTTTTCAATTTTAAATCGCATATAGAATAATTTTATTGTTTAAAAAGAAGTGTGCAAAATAATTTAATTGTAGTGATTTGTATATTCCCAGGAAGACTCGTAAATTAACCAAATAAAACTGAGTGATAAAAACTATACAATTAAGAATAAAACTTTTGGAAATATGCGTCTGTGTGTCTGTGTGTGCGTGTGAATGTGTCTGTGTGTGCGTGTGAATGTGTCTGTGTATCTCTGCGTGTGTAGCTGTGTCAGTGTGTGTCTGTGCCTCTATGTCTCTATGCTTCTCTGTGTGTGTGTGTGTGTGTGTGCGTGTGTGTGTGTGTGTGTGTGTGCGAATCTGGGTCTGTATGTGAGAGTGCGTGCGTGCGTGCGTAGATGTATGTATGTGTTTGAATGTTTCTGTGTGCACGTTTGTGTGTGTGTGTGTGTGTGTGTGTACGTGCGTGTGTCTCTTTCTGTCTCTCTGACTGCGTGTGTCCATGTGTGTGTGTGTGTGTCTTTATGTCTGTATGTGTGTGTTTAATCACTTATAAGTAAGTACACCACGACCAGTACTTTTTATATAATTGATATTCTTCTAAACCAAAAATTAAAAAAAATTATTATTTCTTTAAAAAATAGAATAAACGAAGATAAATTTAGATAAACAAAAATAGAATAAAATCGCAACATTTCAATTACCGAAAAGGGAATTGCGTATATATATATAGATAGATAGATAGATATAACAGTTGAACTTATTTTTTGTTTGGTTTTGTTTTTTCTTTAATGGCATTTCAACTTTTGTGAGTTATTTAATGCCATTTGCTTTAGTACTGCTACCGGTTCATTGGTTCGGTGGGTAGAGTGTTCGCCAATGGTCCGGGAGATCCGGGTTCAATCCCAGGTCATGTCATTGTAAAGACTTTAAAAATGTTATTTGATACCTACTTGCTTAACACTCAGCATTATAAGGTACGTATCAAGGGTAAAGTGGAGCAATCCAGGGGAAAGGAGTAACGCTCTCCCCAGCACCTCAGTATAGTAACTATTGAAAAGGGAGCCTTCGGGTCACCCTCGACTAAGGGCGCCAACTTTTTACTTATATATATATATATAATGCATGTAAATTTGTTATTAGATTTCTTTTCCATAAAAATCTAGTCAGATTTTTTCCGCCGGCTATAATTTGACACTTAATGTATTTCTATTCAAGTACATTACATCTTAGGCCGATGACGTAAATATCTAGTCATATTACGTCATCAATATAATCCATTGTTTTATATGTAACTGGTTATTGCCACAAGCGAACTTAGATAACGGTGTTATCTTTGAAATATGCTTTTATATTATCTAGAAAAGATTTTCTATGCATTCATTATCTTCATGAGATATTTTAACTCAGTCCTTACGGAAGAGAAAACTATCAATTCTTGTAAGGAAACTCTATATTCAAGTTTTGAGATTCCTTATATCTTTCATCTTTTTAAAAAACGTGTTTTAGCCAATAGATTCATTGAAGTCCCTGTTGTTTTCTAAAATAAGATCAAATTTTTCCTTCAAAACTTACTTCCTAAGTGTTTTATTTTTGATTTTTGCCTTTTGCTTTCTTGTTTGTTTGTTTGCGGGTGTGTTATTTTCAGCTTAATTATTTTGAATACGAAATCTTCATCGATATCGTCTTCGGCCTTCTCCTGAACTAGAGTAACCTTGCAATATTTTCCTTTTCATATCATAAAAAAACGCTTCAGTTTTAAATCACGTAGAAAGATAAAAACGTTCTTATGGTCATTAACTTCAGCACACTTATGAGCATTAGGCTATTGAAAGCAGTGATCTTAAATATAGAAAAAATGCATCTATCTTACCGCAAAAAAGCCGAACTTTCCCGAGCGTTTCCAGAAAGAATCGGAATATGCCGAAACGCCAAGCTAATCAAATTTAAAATAGAATAATTCAATCAATTTGTTTTACTAAGTTACAAACAAGTGTAAACATGAATTTATCGCAACTAAACGAAAATCTACAATGTGCAGAAATGGTGATCCAATTCTGCCAAGAAAAAAAAAACCTTATTGGCAAAATTAAAAGTTGCCGGGGATGTGAGCATCGTTGCCACCTAAAAAAAGAAATCAGGAAAAGTTATGCCTGGAGATGCCGTAACACCAAATGCAGGTTTCTGGATTATTATTAAATTGTTAGGTGAAAGTACAGAATAGTTACAAAACACCCGCCCTCCCCATGGTAAGAATGGATTTCTAAATTAACACGTTATTACTTCTGCACGGTACAATAAGTGCATAAATACGAAAAAATATTATAATGATATACAAACCAAAAAAAAAATAGATAAAATGAAAATTCAAAGTATTTTTCATATTGAAAATTACCATACATTGACTGTTGATTTATTCTTTTTCTCCTGAAAAGGTTGGTAACATTATCCATTAAAAATTCTTTTTCTCTTTCTTTTTTTTTCTTTTTTTTTTTTTTTGTCTTCATACGTTTTGTCAACAAATTGGTTGACTTATTTTATCGTCTGCTTGCTTAAATTTCGTTCCGGAATATTCCGATTCTTTCCGTTATCGGCCCAAAAACGCTCGGGAAATTTCGGCTTTTTTGCGGTAACATGCATTAGTACCAAAATGTCTCAGAATCAACAAAAACCCAAGTATACGCTATCATAATTACATTTTTCACGAAGATTGACCATTAGATTTATATATATATATATATATATCCTCATCATCATTATCATCATGTCGTGCCGCCAGCACTGATATCCCTGACTCTCTCTCGCCACTCCTCCCTATCATTCATCGCTTCTGGCAGGTTCTCAGGGCTACATCCCATATCCTCACAGAGCTGCTGTATGTAGGTTCGAGCTGGTCGTTCGGCCATTTGACGGGGTACATAGGAGAATATCACTTATGAGCTCGTCCCTGCTTCTCCAGATATGTCCTGCATGTCTGGTTCGTCTAACTTTGATATTTTTCGTAATGGGACGTAGGTGGCCGTACAGTTGGGGCTTTGTGGGGTGTTGCCTCCAGGACTTGTTCAAAATTGCTCGCGGCATTCTTGTGTAGTTGCTGTCAAGCTTTTTCTCCATCCGTTTAGTTAGCGTCCATGTTGTGCATCCATATTGTAGTATCGACACGACCGCTGCTTGGAAGAAACTACGTTTCATTTTATCGGTCAGGTCTGATTTCCATATGACCGATAGTTTATCGATAGCTGTCCATGTCTTTGTTAGCCGCGTGTCGATGTCTGCCTCGGTTGATAAGACGCTGCTTCCCTGGCAAGTGAACTTGTCTACAAGTTTCAGAGAGCTACCGCCTAGTGTGAAAATGTCACCTGTTTGATTAAAGCATATGTATTCTGTTTTGTGTGCATTGATATGGAGGCCAATGCTTGCGGCAGCTCATTCCAGACTATGCAGTAGTGTTTTGGCTTGGGAGGGCGTTATTGCCAAAATCGCTATGTCATCGGCGTAGTCGGCGTCGGTAATTGTTTTTGCGGGGTACCTTCTGCTTCTTTTCTTTGTCAGGTTGAAGCCGTTTTCGTTGATTTTATCAATCGATGTTCTAAGCACGTAGTCTAGACAGATGACAAAGAGGTATGGGACTAGTGTGTCTCCTTTCAGCACTCCTGCTACTATGTCGAAGTAGTCTGTGTCTCCATCCGGAGAATGTACTTTCACTTTGGTGTTTCTATAATGAATCGTTATTTCTGCGACGATTTCTTTTGGTATGCCGTATGCTAGTAGAATTTGTTCCATCTCCTCTCTGTGAATGGAATCAAAGGCCTTGGTAAAGTCGACAAATAGTATTGTCACCTGTAGGTTTTTTGTCCGTACGCCTTCAAGGATTCTACGGATAGTCAATATTTGTGATGTTGTGGATCTATTTCTTCGGAAGCCACTTTGGTTTTTCCTAAGAATGTTATCAATTTTGGGTTCTATGCGGTTTCGTAGTAGGGCAAGATCAACATGTAGACAAAAAATGTCTATTATGTTCTATGAAATATGCATTAATGAAGAAATGCAGTCAAAATATACACACGCGCACACACATATATATACACACACACACACACACATATATATACACACACACATATATATACACACACACACACACACATATATATCTATATATACACACACACACATATATATATATATAAATGTCTATTATGTTCAATGAAATATGTATTAATGGAGAAATGCTGCCAAAATACACAAACACACACACACATATATATATATATATGTATATTTTGGCAGCATTTCTCCAATAATACATATTGCATTGAACATCATAGACATTTTTGTCTACATATTGATCTTATGATATTCGGCGGGAATTGGTTGATAAATCTTCCAACAACAGAATTACGGAAAATTCTTACCGAAAACACACCAATATTAGAACATCAAAATAACAAGCAAAAACTACAGATTTTCGAGGCACTACGTATTAGGAACATACAACCCAAACTTAATGGAATTAATTTTGAAACCAGTTCTAAAGTACTTAAATGTCTTTAGCTACTGCTGACGCTATTCATAGAAACAAATTTGAAAAGTAAACGCCACACAATACAACAGTATAGACGCTCTTCTTAGTAAGTAGTAATGTACATGCAAAAGTTACATCACTTTTGTAATACATCCTCCCCTGATGATGGCCAAAAGTCGGGCAGAAAGTACTTTGGAAATAACTAATTATGGAAGATTTATAAACCAATTCTCGCCGAATATCATAAGATCAATACGGCAATACGAAAGGATTAACAAAAATTATATAGACAAAAATTGTCTATTATGTTCAATGATATATATATATATATATATATATATCATTGAACATAATAGACAATTTTTGTCTATATAATTTTTGTTAATCCTTTCGTATTGCCGTATAGATCTTATGATATTCGGCGAGAATTGGTTAATAAATCTTCCATAATTAGAATATCACTTGTATATATTCACGAAGGTTGACCATTAAATTTATTTACATATATATATATATAACGGGGCCATTGGTCTAATGGGTAGAGTGTTCGCCAGTGATCCGGTAAGACTGGGGTTCAATTCCAGGTCGTGTCATATTAAAGACTCAAATCCCGCCTTGCTTAACACTCAGTATTATAAGGTACGGATCAAGGGTAGTGGAGCAATCCAGGGAAAGGAGTATCACCCCCTACACCTCGGTGTAGTAGCTATTGAAAAGGGAGCCATCGTGTCATCCTCGACTACGGTCCCCACCTTTACTTACTTATATATATACATATGTAAGTATGTATAGGTATGTCATTCAATAGATATGGAGTTCACAGTGTTACGAACCGACTTTCACTGGGACTGCGAAAACAGGCACGTAACGAGAATAAAAAAATATATATATAATTGCGAGAATGTCCCAAGGTTCGATAAAAAAAAGGGTGAACTATGGGAAGGGAATTTCTCCAATATAAGACTCACGGTAAGTCACAGCAGAATAAGCGACAAGCACTCACAAAACCAACACAACACAATTTGAAGATTTAACAACGAAATTTTATTACAACAATAACAACGTATTTAGGGAAGAATAAGAATATATAAAAAAAAGGCTTTAAGAACAAAAGGGGATGGAACACTATTGTTACTATGTATATATAGAAGTCCGAGACGAATCTTAACTCAAACAGATTTGCATGATAGACACATAGAGGCAAAAGAAATACGGAACTCACTGAGGGTTTAGGACTGGTTAATAATCTCTTTTTTTTTTCTTTCGTTCTTTTTCTCTTTCGTTCTCTCTTTTTGCTTTCTTTCCTTTTTCTCGAAGAAGCTTGCCACAAGGAGTTAGTTTTCTGCTGTCCTTTTTCTTTGTCACATTTCGGGTGTAGTGAAACAGAACCCAGGGATGAATGTCGACGCCTAGAAGTCAAAACCGCTACTGCTATATATTCACTTTTGCCAGTCAGAAACCAAAAGTCCTTCCTTGACTCTTAGGGCCGAACACGTGGTTGATAAGGTAACCCAAAGTTCACTCCAAGAGTTCAAGGCTAGCTAAGATGGGTAAAGAGTGGAAAGGGGTTGACTTGCAATTCCATTTCTTGTCGTAGTCTTTTTTTTTTTCTTCTTTAGCCTCGAATCATGCGTGATTAGAAAAGGTTCGTTTGGCGCCTCCTTTTCCAATTTTATTCTTCGTCTCGGAATAATACGGGTGAATGAAACACACCTTGTAATGTACATAGAAAATATATTTCTTCTATTTTTCTACCCCACGTAACAACAGTAAGATGGAAATCAATAGTAATGAGCCCTTCCATGTCCCAGAAAACTGTCAGCATAACCTTCTTTACTGACCGCTGCGCCAAGAACTTTTTCTTTACAGGAGATTCAGTCTGTTTCCACTCCATGGACTATTTTTTAACTCAAGCTCTCAGAAATAAACCAATGTTTAACACGTTTATAAACAGTTTTTTACTAACATATGCTTCTCCGGACACATCACACATTCTTCTGTGATTTTCGCATAGTTTGCACTTCTCAGCCGGTAAATACTTAATGACAGACCTCTATTCAAGCCTGGAGGACGCAATTTTGAATAGCTTCAAAACAAATATTTTTGAAAGATTATTATAATTTCGTGATAAACTAATTGCAAACAATACAGTTTGCATTTATGAAAAAAATGTTCTGAAAAAAAATATTTTGCTTTGTTTTAAAAAAATCAACTTATTTATTGAATTATCCTCATATATTGTATTCATTTTTCTTTTCTTTTCTTTTCTTTTCTTTTTCCTTTTTTTCTTTTTCAGCGGAGTCGTTAAAAAAAGTATCACTAGATGCATCGGCCATATTAGCGCGACTAAAACGTGATACATCCGAAGACCAGCTTTCATACAACTTGGAGACAATTTACGAAAAGGAATATGATCAACTCGACATTGTTTTTGCTCGTTGGTTTACCTGGGGAATTCGCATTGTCATTTTCATTGCCATTTTACTGATTTCCCTAATGTGCTTCTGCGCATGCTTGAAATATCCTTGTCTTCTTATATGTTCCCAATTGAAAAGTCGTTGTTACTTTGCAATTCTGGACCGTTTAAAGGGCCTTGATGTCAAATATCAAAGACTGAGACGTGGACTTGAAGATATGGACGTTTATCTTGATTATGAAACCTATTTATCCATTAGCAAACTGTGCTATAAAACGAAAGAGAAAAAAAAAGACGACAGTTCACAGATTTCGTACCAAAGATTAGAACCGTAGAAAAAAATTAGAACCCTTTGGCTTATTACTAATTTACAAGGAAATAAACGATGATATGTTTGATTAAAATCAGTTAAATTTGTAACTATTTTTATTGACAGTTAAATGAGCCAACCCCTGTTTTAATCATTAATATTTCTGTCTGTTTGTTTTCTTTGAAATGTAAGATATTTAGGTTACTTATTCATCGATAATGATCGCTTTTTGTCAGTTAATACCTGAATTACTTCCTAACCACTGATAATTCTTTTCTTCCAGATATTCAATCGATTGCAATGATATTTTCAGCGAGTTTCTATACAAAAGTTAGTAGGAATATACTTTTGATTTTAAAATCATGAACAAAGTAACAAATTCTACTGGTAATGCTTCCATCAATTCTTGACCACTGACAACCCCTTTCTCATTTTTAATGCACAGCATACCGATTTTATATATATATATATATATATATATATGCGGAGGTGATGAACTTTCAGCTCTGAAATTATGCCTGATCATAGTCATCATCGAAGGAAAGCCTGGTTGCTGCATTAAGTGCATTAACAAAGAATGAGATTATGTTGAAAAATTAGCATTTCTTACGTAAATGTTTTTTCATTTGACTACCGAGATTGTTTAATCCCCCCTCACCTCATATACACATCTCCTCCTTTCTCCCCCCCCTCTCTCTCTCTCTCTCTCTCTCTCTCTATATATATATATATATATATATATATATATATATATATATATATATATATATATGTGTATATATATATATCAAGTGGGATCAAAAGTATCGAGGCTGAAACGTTAATATTTTATCGATTCTAAAATTTAAAGTTTAAATAAAAATGTCTTAGCAGCTGAACAACTTATATATAAGCATGATAATGATTCCTGTACGTTTTGACAAAGATTAAATGATTCAGTATCATGAGGACGCTGTCATACGGCAAGATCATTGTCTAAAAAAAACTTCTGAATCCTACAATAAATGCACTTTTATGTTGAGACGGCAATGACTGCCCTTAATCAACCGATAAGTTTCTTCGTTTTGGTTGCACGTAATAAATCAATTCTATATTGCCAGTGAATATCTTTTCCCCAAATTGTTTCTTATTTATATAAGTCATCCAAGAAGAGAAAATAACTATTTAAATGCTGGTTTTAAGTCTCTTGATGTTTATAAGCAACATTTTTTTCTAAGATTCGGAAAGTTTCTAAACGATCGACTACATTTGAATGATTCAACAATAAAAAAGCTTATCAAATCTAAATTTTCCCCCTGTCCTGGGAAATCCTAAGTATGAAGCTAAAATGCACCTGATGTTGTGGCTTCAGTTCGAGACATCTGGGAAGCAGGAAATACCCCTTCATGGCCATTACTCCCAGGTCTTTTCTAACTCGGATTGATAGTTCAAGTCCTATCGAATAAATCCGTTTGAAAATTACTTGTATTTGAGGGGATTGTGTGAAAAAAACTCTTTAAGAAATACCTAGATAAGAAAATATGAAAATGAACGTAGAATGAACGCCATTCCCTGACCTCTGAGTATAAAATAATCTTAGGCAGGTTAACATGCCGTTAAAATCAACCATATTAAAAGACACTTCTAAGATTTCCTTAAAATTGAGTAAAAGATTAAGCTACAACCCTTTCATCAACCTATTTGGGGTCGTTCAAAAAGTCTCGACTAGTTGCACACCTCTCACACTTAGATAGGCACAGAAATTAAAATAGAAATCTGAATTAGTTTTTCTATTTTCATAAGAAGTAGTAGTGTGTTGCCACAACAAAATATTCAGCTTTGGCTCTTCTTCCTGGGTGAGGGTGAGAACTTTTCTGAACGGCCTTCGTATATATATATATATATATATATATATATATATATATATATATAAAGAGAGAGAGAGAGGGAGAGAGAGAGAGAAAGAGAAAGAGAAGAAAAGAGAAAGAGTACGTCTATATAAATAGATTGACTGATTGATTTTGTTCTCTTATTTCACAATTGGTAATAAACCATATAAGCAAATGCTAAATAATTATCCCAAATCTTAGTGTCACGGCCCAGTACTTATTGATTTACACTGATTTTCGCCACGAGCCTGCGGCATTAAGCGATGACGCAAAAGAAGACGAAAAAAATAAATAAATAAATAAAATCCCCCGAGGCCATGGAGAGACAAAATCCGTGTACCCAAGGCCAGTTTGAGTCCGTTGGCGCACAGAACACCCACTAACGCAACAAAGCTGTAACCCTAACCTACCTTGTTAAACGTGATTCGGAATCTCAGCATGTTGCCACTGGCTTGCCTGAACGTAAATCGAACCCAGAGATGCAACCCGAGACGCCTTCACCGATCTCATCACGCTTTATGACGGCTATAATGAAACCCTGGTCGATTTCTTGCCGGACACTTGTGCTCGAACGTGAAACGTGAAACCCACGCACTGAACCTACTCTCCACCTTCGGGCTCCCTCAAACTCGTTACTCGGTGTGACATTGCCGTTACTGGTTGTTGCGTATTAAATGCCATGTAATTCTGTGTCGACAGCAAAGAGTGTTAGGCTATCTCAGGTGTGTAATACGCAGGTCGGGTTTCTCGGTCGTTGTTCGTTGGTTTCCGCGGGTTCCCACCCTGATTCATAGTTAAAGTACAAGCGTGCCAAATTGTCCAAGTTCACACTCGACGTTGGTCGGCCTCTGTCAGTGTTAGTTATTTATACTGAATATCGAATGGACGAACAACTATGGACATCAGGTGCAAAAAGATTTGACAGCCTTCTGGGTACCTCTTACAAAATCCAGTCGTTGTAACAGATATTTTAAGTGTCCTGGGCATAAAATTAAACTGCGTCTGGTGGTGAGGCTCCATTCTTGTAGTTTGGGGAATGTTGGGTACTACTTTCATTACCATTACTCTCCGGTTCAATCTAACCCGGAGTTAGGGTCCCATCTATAGCTAAGTTAGATCTGTTGAATTTTTTTGTTAGGAATTAGTGATTTGATACTTTACAGCTGTGTGCAAATTGTTTGTATTTGATAGGATTTACTTGGTAAATAGAATGACTCATATTGAATAACAATGCTTAAACCATTTAAACTATACACAAACAAATGATTAACATTAAATAGAATTCTTGCTGTTCGATTGTGATGCTTGTAAACAATTAACTATGAGCAAAACGTATGATTAATATTAACCGGAGTTATTAGTGTTAGATAAGAATACTTGTAACGATTTAACTGTGTGCAAACAAATGATTAATATTAAATAGTTGCCCAGTTGGCTGGAGCTGTAGAATACACCGACTGCTTCTCTGCAGAGGGGTAAGACGCCCTCCACCCCAAAAAAATGAGTATATGACACTAAACAATCTGATGGTGAGGTTCCAGTGATGCTGGAGCTTTGGGGAATGCGGAGCACCTCTTCATTACCATTGCTCCCAGGTCCACTCTGTCCCTGAGTGGTATCACCTGATAGGGCCCTATCTATAGGTCAAATTGAACTAACTGCATACTTACGCTAAACTGAATTGTCTGACTTAGAACTGTTTGACTAAACTGAATAGCTTGAAATAGAAATGTTTTTGACAATTAAACTGTGTACTTACGCTAAACTGAATTGTTTGAAATGAAACTGTTTTTGACATTGAAACTGTAGTTTCACTAAACTGAATTGTTTGATATAGAACTGTTTTGACATTTAACTGTGTAAACAAAATCTGTACTTATACTAAACTGAATTAGCTAAATTAGAACTGTTTGAATTAACTGAATAACTTGAAATAGAAATGTTTTTGACAATTAAGCTGTGAACTCATGCTAAACAGAATTATTTGAAATAGAACTGACTATTTGTATAAAAATGGATTTGGTGTTAAATAACCTACAAAGGTTGATATGCCATAAAACCCAACCAACCAAATAATATTAAATAGAATTACCCGTGTTTGCAATACCTGAAACCATTTAATTATGTGCAAACAAACGAGCTCTTACAATTCGTTTTGAAAAGGAGTTACCTCTTCACTTAAAAATCATAAATATGTATATACAGGATTCGACATTAAATAACCATAAAGGGTTGACATAACATTAAATCCAATAAGCAGATATTTTAGTACCACGTATTAGTTTTTCTTTTCATTTTTTTCTTTTTTATGGAGGATGGGTATACAAATTAGTATGTTTATAGGTGATATATTCTTACTTTGGGCCGACATATTGCATCCGAAAATCAGATTGAATATTCAAAATTTATATTTTTATAGAATATAAAGAATATAAGTCTTAAATTATCGCCCATAAATAAGTATACTTCTAGTAACTTTTTTTTAAAGCCAATCTTCTTCTTAACCAAATATACCAGGGTTTTATTATTTCTTGTGAAACATTAAACAAAAAAATGTATATTATTAGGTATTATTCATTACCAACCACTACAGCAGTGAAACTCTTTACCAAAAGAAGAAATTACAAGACATCAATAAAATTACACACACACACACACATACACACACACACACAACGAACAGCTAGAACCTATATACAACAGTTCTGTGCCGACACAAGATGTAGCCTTGAAGACCTACCGAGAGCGATGGACGATAGAGAGGGGTGGCGAGTGAAGGTCAGGGAGATACGTGCTGGCAGCGCGACATGATGATGATGATGAGTTTGATAATAAATCATTATTATCAAAACGTATAGATTTCCCTGACTCTCACGTCATCCGTCCCTATCCGCCTATCGCCCCAGGCCGTTTCTCTAGATTGCATTCAGTATCCTCACAGAGATAATGTATGTAAGGCCTTGCTGATCAGCCACCTCCGATGCACCAATGAGTTGAAGTTCATAGAAGAAAGTCGTTTGTGAGTTCTTCCCAACTTCCCCAGCAGTACCCAGCATATATTGTTCGTCTTACTTGGATGGTTTGTGAGATGGGCAGCAAGTAACCGTACAGCTGCTGTTTTGTGGTATGTTGCTTCCATTATTTGTTCAAAACAGCACACAGCATCCTTGGGTAGTTCCCATCTACCTTTTTCTCCGTGCGTTTCGTTAGAGTACATGTGGTGCATCCATACAATAGTACCGATACAGCCTCAACTTTGAAGAATTCCCGCTTTATCTTATCTGATCGATAACCTATTGATAGCAGTCCAAGCTCTCCCTGTGCGTATGTTGACGTAGCTTTCAGTAGATGAGATATTTCTGCCGAGGTATGTGACCTGGTCTACAAACTTCAGAGGCTTGCCACTTGAAGTGGAGATGGCTCCTTCTTGTTTAAAACATTGCGTTCGGGTAAAAGCCAACGCTTTCCTGCAACTTGCTCTTGGTTATGAAGCAAAGATTTGGCTTAAGCAAGTGTATTTACGAGAAACACTGGATCCCCTGGATAGTCTCATGTTCTTTTTGGAAAGAATTATGAAATCCTAATGTTCTTTTTAGAAGAAAATCAATTTTTATTGTTAATTAATATATATGTATATTTACCAAACTCTCTGCGCGAGCAGGATACGACACAACGTCTATTTTCATATGGAGTTTAACAGGTTTGAATTCCGACTTTTCCTTCTCTTAGACTTGTTGTCATACCGAGGTTAAAAAGCCCAGTCTGCTCTACTATTTGCCCATAGCCGGAGGTAGAATAGTTGAACTCATACCTTTCTCAAGTGTATTAGTGCTATGTGAAATGCAAAGAGCGTTGTCTAGGATTTGAACTCGTATCGTCATGTCCATTTCCTACGAGGATAACCACGAGCAACTTTATAGTTAATATATATATATATATATATATATATATATATATATATATATATATATTGTCATCCACAGACAGACTGTTTCGTTCTATCAGAACTCTTCAGTGTGGCTAGACACGCAGGATGCTCGAAGCCGGGATCGAAACCCATCCAACTTTACGTTAGACTAAGTCTCAGACCATTCGGCCAACAAGCGGACTACGTTGTCTAGTGCATACGATAAGTTTCCAGACTTTTTTCGTATGGACACTTTTATTGATAGTACACACATGAAATTCTAGTCATCTTCGAAGTAATCTCCTCTGGCAACAGTGCACTAGTTGTAGCGTTCCAACAACTTGGATGTCCTCTTGTGTGAGCGTGTCAATGACCTTCGTCACAGCCTCTTTCATCTCTTCAATTGTCTCATAACGACAGCCTCTGAGCTTAGGAAATAACCAAAAGTCACAGGGAGCAGCCTCTGGACTATAGGGAGGCTGAGGAGCTGTCTTGATGCCCATCTTGGTCAAATAGTCTGTGGCAAGGATGGAGTTGGGGACTAGTGCATTGTCCTGGTGGAAATGCCACTGACCCGATTTGAAGAGTGCTGGCCTCTTCCCTAGGAATTTCTTCTTGAACTCCCTTAAAACCTCAACATGGTAACCCTAACCCTAACCATTTGGCCAATCAACTCTGGTGTTCTAACTTCCTTACTCCTCCTACACCTCTCATCATTCCTCACAGACTCCCTGCCTTCCTTGAATCTCTTATGTCACTCAAAAACTGATACTCGACTAATGCAAGATGGTCGAAAAACAGTCTGAAACATTCCATACTTTTCTGTGGTATTCTTTCCAAGTTTAAAACAGAATTTTATTGCATGTCATTCTTCTAAAGTGTCAGACAGCATTTTTGAAATTCACCAGCTGTGACAATCAGGCTTTAGTAGGGTATATTCCAATTGCTGGTGTAGCTGTTCATTTGAACCTGAAATCATAAAAATTGGTCAGTCATCTCGTACGATGGATAGCAATAACATACTGAATTTACAATTTAAAAGGCCCATACGAAAAAAGTCTGGAAACTTATCGTTTGCACCTCGTAGGCTATTTAATGCCAAATCCTGTTTGTATATAAATTGAAAATATATCATTTTTAAACACATTTTAGTGATAGCATTTTTAACGAACTGGAGTTCTTTATTTCTTTAGTTTTTCTTTTAATTTCTTTTTCTTTTTTTAATAGTTTCAAGTATTTCAATTTATAACCAGTCATCTGCCAGCAATCTGGTAAATAGCCTTTAGTATTGCAATATAACGGTCACAATTTAACATCTGCTATTTACTTGCACACGTAGTTAATTGGTAATTTCATTTTTAAATAACTTAGAACTAATTTGCTTGCCACTAGTATTGATATTGCTTCAACACAGTTAAATGATTGCAATTATTGCTATTTAACACTTATCATTTTATTCAATATTAATCATTCATTTAGTTGTACATTGATGGTTCCAAATATTGCTATGTTATACCTATAATTCAAGTACACAGTTAAAGAGTTTCAAGTATTGCTTTTTAACACAAATGATTCTATTTAACATTACTCATTTGTTTGCACACAGTTAAATGTTTCCAAGTATTGCAATGTATCACTAACAATCCAATTAGTCGTCACTTGTTTGTTTCCACTCAGTTTAAATATCAAACAGGTTTATTTGACCCATATATTGGACCCTATTAGGTGCTACTACTTCAGGTCATAGTGGACGTAGGAGCAATGGCAATGAAGGGGTACTCCACGTTACCCAAAGCTCCAAGACTCGAGCCTCACAATCAGATCGTTTTGTGATATATCCAGAACAATTGTTGAGGGAGTCTTACCCCTCGGCAAGGATGCAGTCAGTGTATTCTGCTGCCCCAGACGGCTGATCTGGTTTGTTTGTTTGTTTGTTTGTTTGTTACTAATAACAACAAAATATTTTTTTAAAAGAGTTAAAAAGTGATCGATGCTTTTGTTGTAGAGCAGGTTTAAAATCTAAGATACTGAATTATGATTCAATGTTACTCGTTCCGTTACTCCAAGTTTCACCTCATGTCTGATGATTGTGGTAAGACCTGGAAGTGCACCCCAGAGATAGATAGATAGATAGATAGATAGATAGATAGATAGATAGATAGATAGATAGAAAAGCCTAGCAAAGGTGTGGACTCCTATTGACAGGTATTGATCATAAGAAAATCTGATCTCTCTAATAAAACAGGATTTCTTCAAAGCTGTGGTTGTGTCAATACTACTGTATGGACGTGTGACATAGACACTAACGAAAAGGACAAAGAAAAAGTTAGATGGGAACGACACAAGAATGCTACGTGCTGTTTTGTACAAATCCTGAAAGCAGCATCCCACAAAAGAGCAGTTGTACAGCTACTTATCTCCTGTCTTACAAATCATCAAAGTAAGACCATTCCCAGAACTGCTGAAGAAGTAAGGACGAACGAATAAGCGACATTCTCTAAAAGACTTCTACCCATGGGCTCATATGTGTTGATCGACCAACAAGGATTTACATACATCAGCTCTGTGCAGATACACGGTGCAGCCTGACTGGTCTACCAGGAGCGATTGCTGATAGGGGTGGATAGCGAAGGAGAAACTCAGGGAAATCCAAACCGTTATCGTAACTTGATGATCATATATATATATATATATATATATATGAGGTGCCCGTGGTGTAATGGTTATCGTCGTAGGAAATGGACACAGCGACACGAGTTCAAATCCTGGACGAGGCTGATTGCATTTCACATAGCACTAATACCCTTGGGAAAAATATGAATCCAATTATTCTCTCTCCAGCTATGGGTAAATAGCAGGGCTGACTGTGTTCTTCAGCCTTGGCGAGGCAACTAGTCTAGAAGAAGGGACACTCTAAATTCAAACCTGTTAAACTCCGCTTATAAAAGTTGACCGTGTGTCAATTCCTGCCCGAGCGGAGAGGTTGGTAAATATGTATATATATATATATATGTGTATGTGTGTGTGTGTGTGCACGCGCAGGGACACACACATATGTACATATAAGTAAATTTGGTAACCGTAGTCGAGAATGTCCCTTTTCAATAGCTACTACACTGAGGTGTAGGGGAGAGTGCTACTCCTTTCCCTGGATTACTCCACTTTACCCTTGATACGTACTTTATCAGCAAGGAAGTATCAAGTACCATTTTTTGAATCTTTGGTATGACTCAACCAGGAATTGAATCCGGTCTCTCGGGTCATAGACGAACACTCTTCCCACAAAGCTGATATATATATATATATATATATATATATATATATATATATAGTACAGCTCATAAATAGGGAATCGCTGCAATTTCTTAACCAAATATGCCAGGATTTCATTTTTTCCAGTGGAACATTATTCAATCAAAACGGATTTTATTAGATATTATTTATGAACAATGTACAGCTGTGAAACACTGTAACCCAAAATGTGAATATGTGGCAGTACAAACATAAGTGCACCCCAGAGATAGATAGATAGATAGATAGATAGATAGATAGATAGATATGCAATTTTATTTCGGGTTACTGTGGTGTTGCCTTTTATTTATGGTTAATATATATATTACGAAGCTTCTCATTTTGTTATGTTGCATGTGTGCTTGAGAGAGAGAGAGAGAGAGAGAGAGCGTAATGTAGGAAAAAGAGAGAGAGAGAGCGTAATGTAGGAAAAAAAACATGTCATAGTGAGACTTTTATCAGTGCAATACACTTAAAATGCTATTAGAGAATAAAACTGTTTTCAACGACATTTGCAAATGGATTATAATTTTTGGAGGTCTCCATTAGTCTGCTGAACGTCACTTTTTAATTATCCAAATTCTCTTTATATCGAAAATAACAATGGAATGCTAATTAGAATCTTTCACTCATTGCCAAATGTGATCATCAATATCATCATGAAAACCAACAGATTCACGGATCCTCTATAATCTATATATAAAGAGAAAGAAAATGAGAAAGAGAGAGAAAGGAAAAGAGAGAGAGAAAGAGAAAAGAAAATAGATAGAGAGAAGGAAGAGAGAGAGAGAGAGAGAGAGAGAGAGAAAGGGAATCGTTAAAGAAGGGAATGAGAGAGAATGGAAGGAAGAGAAGGAGCATGGGGAAGAAAAAGAGACAGAGACGAAGGAAATGGGGGAGAAACGAAGGAAAAATATGAGAGGAAGGGAAAGAAAGAAAAAGAAAGAATTACGAGAGACAGTGAAAGAGAAACAGAGTGGAAGGGAAAGAGAGAGAGAGGAAGAGAAAGAGAGAGAAGCAAAGAGAGAGAGAGACAGGAAAGAGAAACAGAGAGAGAGAGAGAGAGAAGAAAAGAGTGGAGAAAGGAAAGAGAGAGGAGAAAAGAGAGACAGGAAAGAGGAAGAGAGAGCGAGGAAAGAAAGAGAGAGAGGGAAAGAAAGACAATAAAGGAAAACAGAGCGAGGGGAGAAAGAGAGGTGAAGAGAAAGAGGAAGAGAAAGAGAGACATAGAAGGGAAACAAAAAGAGAAGGGGAAGAGAAGGAGAGACCAGAAAGGAAAAGAGTGAGAGAAAAGAGAATATTGAGAGAGGAAGAGAAAGAAAGCCAGGAAAGGGAAACAGAAAGAGCAAGAGAGAGAGAGAGAGAGAGAGAGAGAGAGAGAGAGAGATAAGTAGGAAAAAGAGAGAAGGGAAGGGAAAGAAAGAGAAAACCTGAAATAATTACTTATTTCCGACTGGTGCGGGAGTTCGGTGTTCCAGTCCAACTAAAATCTAGGATTTTGAATACAGTTGGAAAGAATAATTCATCCAATTTTATCAACCCCTCCACCACCACCACCATCATTTTTCTTCTTTTTGGTTTTTTGCCCTTCCGAGCTAAACCTCGTAAATGTGATTGGTGTTCCTACGAATGAACTCGCTATTATGTGACATCCATCAAATAATGAGACAGTTCAGACGTTTATGAGAAAACAACACACTGTCAAGTTGATAAAACAAAGACAAATTAGAAATACTAGAGTGAGTCAAAAGTTTGCAATATTTTGGTAACGCCGGATGCTTTTACCGAGATCGTGAATATAATGACCTTCACAAGACTGTGTGATGCCAAGCTCGCCTGATACTCTCCGGTTGCTACTGTCAATATTTGCCTCTATTGCCTGATCCACGGCCTCGGAATCCACAGTTTTAGCCATACCTTCTCAAATCCACTTTAAGAATGGTCCCGAGTATCTTACAAGGGCAACAGCCCAGGTATTTATCCCTTTGATGACATTTCAGTTATGTAGTTTGATTTCGAATAGTTTTTTCGTTCTCCTGAGGTTTTCTTCCTTTTTATTTTATTTATTTTATTTTTCATCTCCGTGTGTTTAATGGTGTCCGCTTCCAATATTCCCAAGTATTTGTAGGTTTTCGTTTCTCCGTACGTTCAGATTTTATCTTGATTTGATAGTTCTATTCCTTCCATCATATGAGGTTTTCCGCTTTTCATTATTTTAATTATTTTCTTATTATCGAGCAAGATGTCACGACTGAAGGCTGTTAAGAAATTTTCCGAAATCTCTAATAGTACTATGTTATGGAGATATCTTCTGTGATCAATGAATGGAGATATTTTCTGTGATCAATGAATTTTTTGAATAGGGCCGTTCATCAAGTGCAGTTGACGCCATATTTGAACGTGATCCATAATCACGTGATTCTGATCAAACTTACACCAACGGACTAAAGTTTTAATGAAGAAATTTGCTTCAGAAATTTTTCAAAGAATTTTTTAAAGAATTGGTATGGTATCAAATAATATTAAATTGGCAACCTTAGTCGGGGGCGACCAGAAGGCTCCCTTTTCAATAACTACTACACTGAGGTGTTGGGGAGGGCGCTACTTCTTTCTCTGGATTGCTCCACTTTACCCTCGATACGTACCTTACATTACTGAGTGTCAAGCAAGGAGGCATCAAGTACCAGTTTTAAAGTCTTTGGTATTACGCGACCTGGGATTGAACCCAGGTCTCCCGGACCATTGGCGAACACTTTACCCACTAGGCCAATGAGCCGGTCGGTATCAAATATTCTCTCAAATTCTAATGATTTTCTCACAGTTATATAGTTTCATGTAACAGTGATGGCTTCAATTATCTATTCTTTATACAAATAATTTTCACATAATCACATAGTCTCAGGATTCTTATCTAATGCAAATAATTTTCAAACAAATCAATTTGAATCTTATATAGGACCCTAATAGGTACTATCACTCTGGCTCAGACTTAACCTGGCAATGAAAGGTGACGCTACATTCACCAGAGCTCCAGAAATAGAGCCTCACCACCGAATACTGTTTACTGTCATACACAGGATATATTCGCATGTGCTTGTACAGTATTAGTCATAAGTATTTGAACACACAGATCATTTGCTTCTAAACGTCAGTTTTTTTTAAAAAAGTAGGTTTTCTATTTATGAGTAGTACGTTTTATAGGGTAATTCTCATAAAGGCAATAAAAGTACTTGTCATAAGTAGCTGAACAAACATAAAGTGTATTTTATGGCTTAAGATTGTACAGGGTATTAAGAATTCGAGCAGTTTAGGAACGAACTAAATTATCTTCCAAATAACAATGTCATTAATTTTAAACAAGATTTTAGTAGGATTGAAAAATGTGTTGTTGTTGTTGGTGTTTGTTTGTTTGTTTGTTTTGTTTTTATTTTGTTTTTAATAGTTTTGAAAAAAAAAAATTTTCCAAATATGTCACATTCAGAAGTACAAAACACCACTAAGTACTTATAGAATTGCTTGGAGGTAGCGAAAAATCTGAGTCCCAACTTAACAATGACTAATATCAACATTAGTATGTCCATGATATACTAACACGGGTGAACGGAAGGAAAGA
>OY757905.1:67462034-67522034 GCA_963585895.1 Sepioteuthis lessoniana | reverse complement strand
TCTAATGTTCATTGAATTGTTATTATTTCTTCCTCATTTTTTCCAGACAAGTATTTTGTTTATTTTTACGGCGCGTCATCTGGGTCAGTGCTTGTCTTTCTACGAATGTACACAGATATTTATACCATATGAGAATCAGAGAGTTTATGTATACAAGAATGATAGCTGAGTCTAAGGTTGTTGTCTGTTTTTTTTTTTAATTAATATCTAAGCTTAATTGAGATATCTATAAAAATCAGCTTAGTTAGTCCTAAAGTTAAATAGATATAAATATGAAATAGAATGATTGAGTTATAAAGAGGAAAGAAGATTTAATATCAATTCTTCTTTATTGTTTCTTAAACAAGAAATAAAAGAAGCATTGTTGACCAATGTTTTTTAACCAGTCTTCTCGAAGCAATTCGAGATCTGAGTTCGATTCTCGCCGAGACATTATTTATTATTATAAAATACCCATCAAAATTAATAAAAGTTATTTTGCCAGTTTTTTTTTGGGGGGGGGCTTACTCACCTTCTCAGAATAAACGTAGATATTTTAACCCTATTTATATCATAGAATTAATGTGTCCTAGACTGATTGCAAGATCTAATTGTTCTAATTTCAATTAATCTTGATAATCATTCAGTTTTGTAGGAATAAAAATTACCAGCCAGGTCCTGATAAAAAAAAAGGGTTTCAATTGCTTAAGATAAAATTAAGTTATCTTCAATTTTATTATAACATCAGAGATCGCTGCAAAGAAATTGTTTTGTTTTGTTTTATTGTTTTGTTTTTTTTTTATTTGTTTTCCTTCATTTTTTTTTTTTTTTTTTGTAAAATAATTTTATTTTTTTGAATTGTGGGTTGATATTAGTTATCTGCATTCATTTGTGCTTACGAATGTTACCAACATGGTACAATCAATAATCTTATAACTCCTTCAAATGATTTAGAGGGAATATTTACTTTTTATTGAAATATATAGCGTAACGGTTATTGTCGTAAGAAATGGAATCGGGGACCTGAGTTCAAATCCTGGATAAGGCTATTTACGTTTTACCACGGGCTAATACCTTTGGAAAAGGCATGAATTCATCTGTTCCGCCCGCCTCCTATTGATAAATAGTAAGGCAGAATGGGTTCTTTAGCTTTGGTTAGGCAACCAGTCTTGGAGAGGGGAAACTAAATTCAAATTACCATTAAACAATTTGCTTAAAACATTGACATTGTGTTACATCATAGCCGTGGTGGAAGAGTTAATATATACTTTATATTAAAATGAGACGATTTCCTTTGAAAGTGCGGGTCTATTTAGTCCAGTGCTCGTAATGTAATATCAGACCTCTCAGCTTTTCGTCCTCTACTCTGTGATTTGTGCCAAACTTAGAATCACTATAAAAATTCCATAGTGTTAACAGATGAGTATTTATTTCTTTAATAATAGCACGAAACAAAACAGAATTATTTCTGAATGAGACTTGATACTGAACGCCCTTTTGGGATTCTGTAATTCCCAGACGAATTCCGACATAGAAACCATATTTGTCAAATTAGGATACAAAGTCATACAAATAAACTACCACTTTTTTCATTCATTTGTTTATTCAGTTAGGGCAATTACTACTCGTTCTATTATACATTAATTCATTTAGAACATTTTCCCCGTTGTTATTAAGTCATATTTACCCTTGTGTTTTTCCTCTTATTTTTGTCCTTATCACATCATTTCAGAATTTCTACTTTCTAGCCTTCTTTCTCTCTGGATCTAAAAGTTGAGTTATTTTTACTTTTATACGTTGATTCTTTCCGATCAATTCTCTTGTCTTCGTTATCTTTATCACATCAGTTCATCCATTGCATTTTTCAACTTTCTTTCTACCTGAAATCTTAAGATGAGGTTGGTTGGTTGATTGGTTGGTTTTACAATATGTCACCCATTGTTGGGTTATTTAAACCAAGTTCAGTTTTGTTGGGTTTTGTTGGGGTTTTTTTTGGTGGGGGGGTTGTAAGCAATTATATGATTTCAAGTAAATTATAATAATACGTGACAGAATTGCAAATGTAGATTATGTGAGACAAAACAATCAATCACATAATAAACGAATGTAGCAAACTAGCTTAAAAGGAATATAAGACTAGCATGACTGGGTGGGAAAGGTTATCCACTGGGAATTGTGCAAGAAATTGAAATTTAACCATACTACCAAATGGCATATACACAAACCAGAATCTGTTCTGGAGAATGAAATGCATAAGATAGTTTGGGACTTTGAGATGCAAACGGATCACCTAATCCCGACCAGAAGACCAAACCTAATGTTAATAAACAAAAAAATGTACATAATTATTTTCCATTAATATAAACTCTACTTTGTTTGGAATTATTTTATACTAAAAATTATTTTAGTTTTACATGAATATTTGTTGTTTCCACAATTGAAAATGGGGGCAAATCAAACAGATTGCTCCAGGGTCGAACAGAGGTCTCTCATCAGGTTTTTGCTGGCTGAGAAGTGCAAACTATGTGAAATTCACAGAAGAGAGCGTGATGTACACGGAGAAATATGCTTTAGTCAAAAATGTTTACAAATTAGCAAAACATGTTTGCCACTACGTTTCTGAGTCATAAAGTCAGTTCATGGAATGGAAACACATTGAATCTCCTGTAAAGAAAAAGTTCTGGGCACCTCAGTAAGGAAAGAAAGAGATGCTGATAGTTTTCTGGGACATAAAAAGGACTCACCACTATTAATTTGCAAGTTTAAACAGTGCTTCCTATGGCTAACTCCTTAAGGTCTAACACTTTTATTACTTGGCTATTATACAAGGTTCATTAAATAAGTTTCCAGACTTTGTTCGTATGTGCACTTTTATTGATAGTACACACATGAAACTCTAGTCCCCTTTGAAGAAATCTCCCCCGCTGGTGCATTATCCTGGTGGAAATGCCACTGAGCCGATTTGAAGAGTGCTGGCCTCTTCCGACGGAATCTCTTCCCGAAATCCCTTAAAACCTCGACATAGTATTCCTTGTAGACTATCTGTTCAGTGGGAACCCAGTGCATGTAGATCATACCAGTGCTGTCAAAAAAAAAAAAAAGGAAACATCAAAAGTTTGTGGATGGATTTGCTCTATCTGGCTTTCTTGGGTCTGGGAGAGCCAGCATGCTTCCACTGGGAACTCTGTCTCTTGGTCTCTGGGTCATAGCAGTAGATCCAGCTTTCATCGCAGGTCACCAGAGCATCAAGAACTGCGGGATCTGAATTGATCAGCTCGACCATCTCCCTGCTGTCATGACAGCGTCTCTCTTTCTGATCTTCTCTGAGCACCCTTGGAACAAACTTCGCGCAAATCTTCCGCATCTTCAGTTCCTCGCGAATAATTCTGTGTACAGTTCCCGCACTGATATCAAACTGTGCACTTATTGTCTTTATAGACACACGACGGTCCTTATCACTGAAATTCTTTATTTGGCCAATCAACTATGGTGTATTGACTTCCTTACTCCTCCCACACCTCTCATCATCCCTCACAGACTCCCTGCCCTATTTGAATCTCTTATGCCACTCAAAAACTGATGATCGATTCATGCAAGATGCTCCAAAGGCAGTCTGAAGCATTCCATACTTTTCTGTGGCATTTTTTCCAAGTTTAAAACAGAATTCTATTGCATATCGTTCTTCTAAAGTGTCGTCACGTCCAGATTGCATTTTTGAAATTCACCAGCTGTGACAATCAGGCTTTAGTAGGGTGTATTCCAATTGCTGGTGTAGCTGTTCATTTGAACCTGAAATCATAAAAATTGGTCAGTCATCTCATAAGATGTATAGCAATAACATAGTGAATTTTCAAGTGTCTACGACAATTTTAAATACCTGTACAAAAAGTCTGGAAACTTATTTAAGGCACCTCGTATACCAGACTTTCTCGTTGTCTTACTTTTTCATTTCGTCTATCTTCACTAAGTTGGATGATTAATCAGTGAGTTGGATCTACACAAACACTCGTTTATTGAAACTTTGATCTAACGCCATAAACTTTCATCCATGGCATCATTGTAGGTAATTCCATTCAATATCCATAGCCTCTATTACGATAACACGAATGGTATCCAAACCAGACGATTTAGGAACCTGATTTTAACGCCTAAACTGCTCGGCCATCATTTTTAGACATGGTTAGTTAGATAGGTGACTCAAATAAAAATGAAAAATAAAAGATTAAATCACGTAAATATTTTTAAGTCATTTTATTAACACACCTTTTTATTTCATGTACATTTATAGGCAATATAATATATATTGAATATCTATATGCCAGTTGACTCTTTCATATATTTACGTAGATTTTTAATATTTAGATGATAGGCAAGCAGATTGACTCTTAGTTCCGAACGATGTACACGAAATATGAATTTTGGAACTCGATACTTTTATATTACGAAACTTAGAATCCTATCACAATAGTCTGTCAGAATATCGTATTTTAAAAGTAATGAAATTATATATTCTTAAAAAATTTGATTGATACAAAACTCTGTGATCAAGCCATTTTTTCACACAAAGGAACCGTATATACAAGTATATATTCTATTTCATCAGATTTCTTATCAAATAACTTGAGTGAGTCAAAAGTCTGTCAATATTTTGGTAATGCGAGGCATAAATTGATAGCACTGAATACTTTTTACCGATGTCATGAAGGTGACGAACCACACTGTCAGGTGTTGTGCTCGCCTGATACGCTCCGTGTGCAACTCGCCGGATATTTGCTTCAATGGCTCGGAGCAGGTCCTCGGAATTGACGGTTTTAGGCCTACCTGATCCTATTTATCAACCCCTTCGCTCGGGCAGGATATGACACAAGGTCAATTTTTAAGCGGAGTTTAACAGGTTTGAATTCAGAGTTTTCCTTCTCCTAGACTAGTTGCCTCACCAAGGCTGAAGAACATAGTCTGTCCTACTATTTACCCATAGCTGGAGGGAGAATAATTGAATTCATGCCTGTCCCAAGGGTATTAGTGCTATGTGAAATGCAATCAGCCTCGTCCAGGAATTTAACTCGTGTCGCTGTGTCCATTTCCTACGACGATAACCATTACACCAGACCTACCTGATCTTGTTTGATGGTTAAGGTTCTTGTTACGAGAACAAAATTTCTCGAACCGTTTGGTTACTATGATCAACTGCGCCTTCACCTTACGTACAATAAATGTTTTTGGTTACTTTCACGGTAATATGGCCCAGTTAAAACTCGTAAAGAATAAGTTCCCGAATTAGATTATGCTGCACGTTCATCTGTACGGCTTCCTAATCATACACGGAGTGAAACAATGCACAACGAGTCATCACACCAAGTATCGCAATACTATCAACCACAACGGATACCTATCACGCTTTGAACTGTTTTGGTTAGATATATGCCACATACAAGCGCGTAAAAACATCTGGCAAAATTTTTAATTTTCCTAAGTAAAACAATCATAATAAAATAATGATCCCTTTTATATGTTATCATAACACAGTAAAAATGGTACACCGTAGCGAAATTTTGTTAGCGCAATTGCTTACATCATTTGGCTAACATCAAGATCATTATAACCATAAAATCTTGAGTGCGAATTACAAAGTACTTCCTTTTATTCATTTTTGATAAAATATCCTCCAGTCGCGGCTTATTCGATTGGTTTGTTGGTTTGGTTTTATGGCATATCAACCCTTGTGGGTTATTTAATGTCAAATCCTGTTTATACATATATATAATCAATATACATTATTTTTTGAATTATTTTTAAACGAACCAGAGCTCATGTATTTGTTCATAGTTAAATTGCTTCAATTATTGCTATTTAACATTGATAATTCTATTTATCAAGTATTTCTATCTAACTTAATTCTAATCTAATTATTTGCACCCAGTTTAATGTTTTCAAGTATTGCTATTTAAAAAGTAATAATTTTATTCGACATTATTCATTCGTTTGCACACCGTTAAATGGTTTCAAGTACTCCTATTGATATAGCAAATGAGTGATATTAAAATGAATTGTCCTTAGACAATTCAATTTGATATCAGTCATTTACACACAGTTAATTGGTTTCATGTATAGAAAATTATTAGATATTTCTATTTGACCCATAGATAGGACCCAATCGAGTACTACCACTCCGGGTCAGTGTATTGAAGCCTGGCCATCAAATAGTTTAGTTTCATATCAAGAAATGCAGTCGGTGTAATCTACAGTCGCAGCCGACTGGGCTGAACTAATTTAAATGCTTAACATATGGAGAGCTCAGTGTCAGATGTCCTGATAGCAGCTATATAAATATCAATCAAAGGCACTTGAGTGCAAGAAAATAATTTTCATTCAACGAATGAATATACTACGTCACCAGTTCATTTTTCATCGTTTCTCTCGCAGCATATCAACTCTTTTTGAGATAATTTTTAAAACTTTCAAAAAAAACTTTTTCTTACAAGCAGTTTTCTCCTGATAATGACCTAAGGTCAAAAGTAGTTGTGAACAATCAAAAAATAGATAATGCAAAAGAAATATTCTTATTTGTAATATCACTTTTGTTCCTCTTCATATATATATATATATATATATATAGAGAGAGAGAGAGAGAGAGAAAGAAAGAGAGAGACGAGGCTTATCAGAATTAGCCCAAAGAACTAATCTCTCCGGTCTATCGTTTTTAAAGAAAGAAAAATTATCTCAGAACAAGTTATTTATCCTTGACTTTGGTTAAACTCAAGTCATGATTCGAGTTATCAAATAATCATTTTAACTCACTATTTTTTATAACTTTCTTTTATTTTCATACCTTAAATGTTGACTTAGATAAGTTTTATGGACAGTTTTCATAATAATGTTACACAAAGAAACGTACGTGGCTAGTTATTTCGGGCCCCTGAAAATCAGGCCTAAAAACAAACGAAATCTTTTTAACAACATGAGTCAGAAAAATAGATTTCTGGCGAAGATAATAAAGATAATCTCAAATATGTTTTACTACCCATTTTTCAAAGAATATATTTTTGTTTCAACTTAACGGCTAAATTTTTACAGTAAATAATGTTTCTGTTTATTATTATATTTCATGAGAGCAACTTAATAATACGACATTCGGCCCAAAAGATTTTAAGCCCATGTAAATTCTCTCTCTCTCTCTCTCTCTCTCTCTCTCTCTCTCTCTCTCTCTGTGATTTGTTTCGTTGTCCAAGAATTTGAGGGTTTAACAGGATAGATTCTAGTGACAACTGAGACTGACGCTTTACCAGGGCCAAAGAACATTGTTTTGAAAATTACCTCAGGTAAAGAGAAAATATTGTTTTGGTTTTTGTAGAATGGTTATTTATCAAGTGTCAGCTATGTAAACCTGCAAAGGTACAGAGATTTGATGAATTATATTAAGAATAAAAGAGTGTCAAATGCATTAAATTATTCTCATATTTAAAATATGGTAAATTATGTTCAAAATATGAACCCGAATAATAATGATGACCTTGATTGGTTGACAGGTTTCTTTGTTTAAGTGCATATCAACTTTCGTGGTTTATTTAATGCTTTAGATATATTTATCTAAACACACTACTATTTAAATTAAAGCTGGAGGGATAAGGAGATTCACACTTTTCCTAAGGGTAGTAATCCGAAATTGAACGTAATAGGGCGACTGGAGTTCGAACTCACTCACTCACTATAATGTCACAATCCAGCACGTTATGATTAAAAGTGGGGATAGCCCAATACATCCCGGGTTCTATCTGTAGGCATTCACCAATAATATTATCCTGTTATTCACAGACTCACGAGTCCGCCATTGTTGAATATAAATCTATGTCCGCCATTGTTGAATATAAATCTATGTCCGCCATTGTTGAATATAAATCTATGCCGAGTCAGCTATTCAGAAGAATTGTTCTAGGAGTTTCGCACCATGCATCTTGCCTGGCATTCGTGCCAGGTGGGTGTTGTTGGTGTTGTACTGTATCGCAGGTTCCCCCGGGACAGTGCCCCACCGGCAATACCTGCTTCGCAAAGCTGAGTTCATAGCTTGGCGCCTGAAGCGTCCTAATAGGAGCAATGCCGAAAGGACCAATCAGTTTTTTGTGACGGCCTCGCATGAGTCTCAATTTGTGCGAGGTTGAAAAATGACCTTGTGTCTCATACTGACTCGGTGAGAAGTCAGTTAAATACCAGGGGGTTTTTTGTTTTGTTTTTTTGTTTTTTTTTGTTTTTTTGCTTTGCACTAGGCTTGGATTAAGCACCATCTCAACATCTTGGAAGCTGCTGTGGTTAATATATAACACCTGGTTCTATGAAGACAGGGAGTGCCCAAACACTAAATAGTATTCTGGTTGGGTGGTAGGGTGTGTTTTATGGCATCAACTCTTGTAGGTTATTTAATACCAAATCTTGTTTATACATATAGAACACTGGTCAACACAATTTTTGCTGCCAAGAAACAAAAGACTTTTTTTAGCTAATTTGATGTTGCTGATTCCAAAAATGACCTTAGTTGTTCATGACTTGCTACCGTTTTTACAGTCCTGTAATTGCTCACGTTTGGAAAAAAAGATCAGTTTACAATCTTAGCCGATCGTAAAATTTAGTTAATAAAGGTCGTAGAAACCAATCCATTTTCAGGTAGGCCGAGCAATTTATGTCAGCTTCCTGAAATAAACTATTTTTATGAGAAAAAAAATGTTTTTGAGTAAAGAAAAAATTAATAAAAGTACGGAATTTTTTCAATTTATTGCCAAAATTCAAATTAACTGATAAACTTTATCAGTAATACACTTTAGTAAACCTGATAATTAAGGTGGCATAAAAAAAATGAAACCCTAAAATCATCTGTTTGATATTCATAAATTTATTTCATCACTTTTTTTCTTCACTTAGGAAAGAAACTAAGTACATTGAGAGCTTTTGATTTCACAATTGGAAAGAAACTCCTACTAAAGACATCATAATTGAATGCACGTATTCCATTGTACATGATGAACATCAGGAAAATTGTTTCACCATAACATCAGGAAACTCATTAAGGTTGATGAATTTCTTAAGTCAATGAATGATTTGAAATTATGCACTTGGATATCGTTTGTTGCCGAGATGAAAAACTTAGGTAATCGCCGGACCGAAAACTACAAGGCATTAATAGAAAAACTGATGAAAAGTCTACAGGACATAAGCGCTAATATGAGTATTAAGGTTCATTTTTTACATAGCCATCTCGATAAATTTTTGGTAAATTGCGGTGAAGAGAGTGATGAGCAAGGAGAACGATTCCATCAGGATATCAAAACAATGGACTTCTGCTGAAGTATCAAAAGGGACTTAAATAACATTGAACATAACAGACAATCAAGAAAGAGAAAATTTTTACCATAGTTCTTATGTTCTCGAAGTTTTTATTTCTGCTGTTAGTTTATTAAATGATTTGATGAAAATATTTGTTGGTTTTGGTATATCCAATCGTGTTATTTTTAAAGACTTAGGGTCTGATTTTTATTGCAAAAATAGTATTTCTCAATAAGCAGACCAATATCTGTTGGTTTAAATACGAATTGAGAGGTTTCTACGATTTTACTTTGAGAAGTATTGCCATCGGTCAATATCATATATACAGAAAAAAATGAAAAAAAATTTTTTTTCCAAAAGTGAGGCATTTCTTTTCAGTAAAAAGTGTAGCTAACCAAGAAAAAATAAAGTCATCTTCAGATTTAGCGCCCTCAAATTAACTAAAAAGATGTTTGGTGCACGACACCATTTCAATTTTTTTTTTGTTTTTTTTTTTTGTTTTTTTTTTGTTTTTTTGTTTCTTTTGTTTTGTTTTGTTTGTTTTTTTTTTGGGGGGGGGTTACGTGGGTAATAAGTATATATGATTTGTAAATGAACAGTTCATTGGTAGCAATTTTTAACCGAGCCTGAGTTCATTTGTTTGCACATAGTTAAATGGTTTCAAATATAGGAAATGATTAAATATTTCTTTTTCACCCATAGATAGGATTCTAATAGGTACTACACTCCGGGTCAGAGTGGACCTGGGAGTAATAACAATAAAGGGGTACTCAACATTCTCCAAAGCTCCAAGACTGTAGCCTCACCATCAGAGGCAGCTAAATGTCATATCCAGAGTACACGTTGGAGGTGAGGTTTCACCTCTCTTCAGAGATGCAAACGGTGTATTCTACAGCCCTAGACGACTGAACAGTGAAAATATTCAGGGGATCATTTACTTCATCTGATGTACAATGAAGTCTTTGTCACCTCCCAATTCAAAGATTATTTTCTTTTAAAACCTCATTCATTTCAGTTGTAAATACCGACAACTGACTTTTGAAAAAGCGTTGGTCAAAAGGCGTTTAACTTCTATATTTGTTTTAATCGATTTTAACCACTATTAAAATCCTGTTCCCTATTTTACAAATCATTTTACTATGGATCTGTACAATATATATATATATATATATATATATATATATATATATATATATATATATATATTCGTGCGTGTGTGTGTGTGTGTGTGTGTGTGAGGGAGAGAGAGGGGAATATAAATATATACATATGTGTGTGTGAATGTATATATATATATATATATATATATATATATATATATATATATATATATATAAGTATGATGCAGCCTGCTCACATTCCATGGTTATGATAACAAGAGATATAGGCTATTTGCTTCTCGGTGAGTTAAATGCACACATATTGGCAAAGTTTTTGCAATTTATTAGCAACCTAATCCTGTTGCTGAATAAGAAATTCCATTGTCACGTGATTTTGTATTAGTTAAATAGTTATTTTTAATCTTTGACGGAAATTTTGTCAATATGAACCGCTCTCTCTCTCTCTCTCTCTCTCTCTCTCTCTCTCTCTCTCTCTCTCTCTCTCTCAATGTATATATATATATATATAATACGAGGTCAGACTGAGAAGTAACAGGACTAGGTGTGCTGTCTCAGCCACAGGCAAAAGTGGGATAGAGGTTTGTTATTATCTAACATGATACCTTGGGAGTATATAACTGTAATCTTAGCTTTCTGCAGCCGTTGCATTTTTTCCTTTTTTTACATCCTTCTGTTGACATATCCCTTTTTTTTTTTTACATCAATCTGTTGATGCCTCTTTTTTTAAGTCCTACTGTTTACTCCTCTTTTTTTTTTTTTTTACATCCTACTGTTTACACCTCCTTTTTTCTGGTAGTTCAGCCATGAGCACTAAGGAATGAATAAACCTGAAATTTTTGGTTCGGTTGGGAAAAACTCTCGAAAAGTGTATGGAGATGACACCATGTCACGCACACATGCTTTTGAGTGACCCAAGAGGTTCAAAGAGGTAGTGAAATATGACTCAAATGCGAAAGGCCTTCAACAAGCAGGGCTGAGGTCAACGTCGAATGGATAAGGCAGTTGATGTGTGGCGATCGTCGGTCGATACTTCGAATGACTACAAGTGGGATGTGCATAAAAAATCTGTTTGAAAGATAATTGCCGGAGATCTGGGCATGTCTGAAAAGTAACAAGACTGAACGGACTGAGCATCCGGTAGTTTCTGGCCGAGAGAAACATCTCCGTACTAGAAAAAACTCCCTCTTCACCTGATATTGCTCTGTGGGATTTATTTCTTTTGCCCAAGCTCAAGGGGGCCATCAATGGGATTCCTTTTGAAAGTGTAGGGGCCATCAAGAAAGCCATAACGACAAAACTGAAGAGCATCCCAGAAGAATTCTTCCAGCTGTGGCAAAGACGGAAGGGAAAGTGAATTAGACTTGAGGAGAATTACTTTGAAAGAGAAGCTATCTAGTTTGTTGTTTAGAATTACAATAAATTGTTTGTGGCACCAGCATCGTTACTTTTAAGACACACCTCGTCTACATATATATACATTAGCGTCCAAAATTAAGGGACAAAATTTCAAAACCTAATATTTGTTAGAAATAATAACTGTGAAAAGCTGAAATTTTGACAACTGGTAGTCGTTATCATCCATAATAACATACTAAAATTTGAATCATTTGCAAAGGATAGAAAAAGAATTATAACAATTATTTATTTATTTTCAAAATAGGATCGTTCAAAAGTAAGGGACAAAATTGAGAAAAACAATGTAAACAGCCAAAAAAAAGCTTGGCTTTAATCGGAAATTGAACAAGTGACGCCAGAAAAAATGTTATGACTTCATCTGGTTTGATTTCTTTATTTAAAGCCATATCAACTTTTGTGGATTATTCAATGTCAAAGTCATTCTCTTAGAAGAATAGTTGTGGTAGTATTTAACCCTTTGATAGAGGGATAAGGGATTCATATCTTTCCCATGGGTATTAGTCAAAACGTGAATTTAATTGTGCGACTGAACTCACAACTCACAGCACTTTCAAGCCTTTCCTATTTGGTTACATGACATACTAAAATTTAGTGAATATCGAGATACTAGTACCTACAACCGGCCCATTGGCTTAGTGGTAGAGTGTTCGTCAATGGCTCGAGAGACCGGGGTCCAGTCTCAGGTCGAGTCATATCAAAGTTCTAGAAATATTTCCTTGCTTATCACTCAATATTAAAAGGTACGTATCAAAGGTAAAGTGGAGCAATCCAGGGAAAGGAGTACCGCCCTTCCCTACACCTCGGTGTTGTAGCTATTGAAAAGGGAGCTTTCGAGTAATCCTCGACTGCAGTCGCCAATTTTGCTTACTTACTTTAGTACCTACAATAATCTATTTTAATAGCTTACCTAATTTTTGTATTTGTGGCTTGTCCTGGTTTTTATATTCAAATTGTTAGTTCAGTAACTAATTTCGTTGGGTTTAAAGAACAAATTATCCAAGGAAACTTTTTACGTCTTGTATCTAGTGCAGTCATGCGTGCATATCTAACATGTAAAGCTTGTTAGAGATTCTTAAAATTATCTTTGATTTTAAGTAAAGCAAGACAGGCGTTCCTATACACTTAAGTGGCTACGTGAGACGTATTTAATAGAATTATATTAAGCGTCTCTCTACACTGACGGAACCGCTCTAATGTTTCAGCGCTTAACTTCATTTCTCAAATGAATCGAGAAAAAAATTATAGCTCTTTATAAGATGGTATCCTGTTGAAGTGCAATCGTCAAGAAGCTTGGCAAGGGGACCAATTGTTGCTGAATAGAGAGTTTGATCCTCACTGTATACTCCATGCTATGTTTTTATCGGATCACTGAAGTTAAGCATCGATAAGCCTGGTAAGTATTTAGGTGGGTGATAAAGAAGGAACTAAGACCTATCTGTTAGGCTAAGTAAAGTTAGTGTAACGTTGTCACACGAATGAATACTTGTGGCGTAATCAGTAAATGAATATCTGTAACGTAGTCTGCTATGTCGGTGAGACTATTCGTCGATTGGGGAGGGAAACAGAAATACAACTCAACTTTTACTGTTTGGACGTTTATCTCTCCGTTTAGCCTCTGAGGTCACGGAAACTAGAAGAAATGGTCAACGGAAATAACGTGGTAGCTTCTTCGTTATTCCAGTGAGCAGGACTCTTGCCGTATCTTTATTCCTCGTTCCTT
This sequence comes from Sepioteuthis lessoniana, assembly GCA_963585895.1. Classification (NCBI taxonomy): domain Eukaryota; kingdom Metazoa; phylum Mollusca; class Cephalopoda; order Myopsida; family Loliginidae; genus Sepioteuthis; species Sepioteuthis lessoniana. Next base: position 67,508,486 of record OY757905.1, on the reverse strand, counting down.
CGTTCACAGCGAACGTTTGTCATCTCACAACCCAACCACAAAAAAAGTGAAAAAAGAGAAAATCACAAAATCTGTCATATATATATATATATATATATATATATGTGTGTGTGTGTGTGTGTGTGTGTGTGCGTGTGTGTGTGGACAAAAGTGCAAATGATTGAATAAAAATCTTTTCTAGAAATTAGTAAATTTTCATTTCTTTATACTGAGTGAAAAGTTTGGTGAAAAACAGAAATTTTAAAATCATTTTTGTAAAAAAATATTTACCAGCGGGCAAATATTTTTAGAGAGAAAGTGAAGATTCATGCATGAAATGTAGCAGTTATTGTTAGTTTTAATCTAAATGGTCAAATTTTGTGTGTGTAAAAAGTGTTTATATGAGTGTGTAACTATGTGAGAGAGAAAATATATATATGCGTTAAAAGTATCTGCGGCAGCTGATTAAATTTTAATCAGTAAGCTTAGGTTATAGTCCCAATATTAATATATCTATGCAAGCAATAACATTTTCGTTCAATTGAAGATTTTTAAAGGATGGTAGAATTAAATGCATTCTTGAAAGAAAGGAATGATAAATTTTCACTCAAAAGAAATAAACCGAAAAGCAGTTGAGTTGATACAGAATACTTTCGTACCTTCAAAAGAAAATGTTTATTTCTTCGCAATTTATAAATGAGGTAGGCTCAAAATTAGATTTTAAAATGTTGAGTATTTGTCTATGAAACTAATTGGGTAAAAAATATTTTTTAACAAACTAGATGAGAAAATAATAGTTGTGAATTTTGACCCTTAAAATTTTTCGCATCAAGTCAAATATTATCGTCTTGAAGCTACAAAGAAATTTTAAAATGAACGCGAAAGCGCCGATTGGTCAGTAAATGCGAAAATACTAAACAAAACTCATAGCTTCTTGAGTTTAATTTTTCCATAAAAATTAACACTTTTTGTATTTTTCCCATATATATATATATACTGGAGTTCACAGAAATTTCCGTTATCATTTCCGCCTCGGATGGATGACATTTTAATGATAACCACGCAAAAGCCAGTCAAGGAGTGCTAAATCAGATTATCATGTTACCACTAATATAGGTTTGGTTTGGTTTCTTTGTTTAATAGCATGTCAACCTTCGTAGGTTATTTAATGCCACAGCCACACTTCTAAAAGAACAGTTGTGGTACGATTTAATCCATAGGTGGGAGGATAAGGGGGTTCATGCCTTTTCCAAGGGTATATGTCTGAAAGTGAACGTAATAGCGAGACAGGAGTTCAAAATCGCTTACTACGATTCCGCAGTCCGGCGCTTTAACCATTACCCCACTAATGCAGATTGAACTCTGTCAACTAGTCTTTCCTTCGGCTGATGGCTTTTTTTTATGACGCATCTACTCATGTCTTCTTTTGTATCTAATAATAGTCACAGCTCTGTCGGTTGGGACCGTTAAATATACCAACTGCACCTTTGCAGAGAGTAAGTCTCCTCCCACCTCAGGGAGTGTTCTGGGTATGACTGTAAACTGTATTTAATGATGAAGCTCCAGTTTTGGATCTTTAAGAAATATAGAGTACGCTTTCATTGCCATTACTCCCAAGTCAACTCCTGCCGGGAATGGTAGTACTTGTTAAGGTTCCATTCAAGGAATAAAATAGATCTATTTTATCGTTTTCTATATTTGAAACCATTTAACTGGGTGCAAACAATTGATTAATATCAAGTAAAATTATTAGTATGTGATAGCAATACTTGAAACCATTTAAATGCATTCAAACAATTGATTAATATGAAATAGAATTAGTAGTTTTAGATAGAAATAAAGGCTCCACTTTTGGAGTTTGAGGAATGTGAAGTACTCCTTATTATCATTAAGCTCAGGTTTACTCTGACCCGGAGTGGTAGTATATGTTAGGGTCCCATCTATGGGTCAAATAGACCAGTTCAATTTCTTTATTTGGAATTATTACCATTATTATTATTATTGATTTGAACTTGAAACCATTTAAATTAGTCGCAAACAACTGATTACTATTAAATATAATCATTTGTATACTTGAAACTATTTAGAATTCTTGGAAGTGTTAGCAATACTTAAACCATTTAACTGTGTACAAAGAAATGAGCTCTGACTCGTTTAAAAATGTTTCCTACAATCTATTCACTAACAAATCATATATAATATATATGTATAAACAGGATTCGACATTGAATAACCCACAGGGGATGATATGCCATAAAACACAATCAAACTAAATTAATATTAGTTATTAGTCAGAATGTTTTATTTTATAACGTTTCTAGACATAAGGAATTGATTTACCGTAAAACACATGAACCAAATCTGATCAATCCACGAGAAGCATTTTAACTCTATTAGACCGTTGACTCCAACTTCCACTATTTGATTAAATACAACACCGCCAGAAGAAGATTGAAGGGTACATGGCCGAAACGCTTTCATTTTGTTTTTTAATTATAGACGAGAGGAACTCTAATTCAGTTTTTCCTAACGGGGTCTATACTACTTCTTGGCGGGTGCTGTTATGAGTTGTCAGAAGTGTGATCACTAAAATTATTTCATGGGGGTACATTTAGAGGCTTGAAGGGGTGGTTTGTATATCATCATCAGGGAAGTATAGATAAGGGAAAAACAACATACTATGCTACCAAATTTGATTAAGTTGCGAATAACGGGTGCGCACGTACTTACCGCGATATGGGCAACTTATGGGTCTTGAGTTAGATTAAAAGAGAATCCTGTATTACAACTTTATGAACTTTTCTCTTACAACTGCTGGACATATTGATTCTAGATTTTAAAAAATATAACAACCACCATCATCTCCAAACACAGTAAACCAAAGCTGATCCACAAATTATAATGCTATTGTAATTTATAGACATCTACGATCAACGTGCGCACTATCTCCAGAGGCTCTCCGAAAATGGTTGGGAATCATTAGTCCAATAAATAAATAATATAAATGGACTTTGTCGAGAGAAAAACTCATCAAATTAAATACTACAATGTAACAATAACTTTGTCACTGATTAATATCCATTGGTATAATGGTTAGAGTGTTTGCCAATAGCCCGGAAGACCTGATTTCAATTCCAGGTCGAGTCATACCAAAGACTCAAAAAATAGTACTTAATGCCTCCTTGCTTAACACTCAGCATTAATAAGGTAAGAGTAAAGTGGGTCAATCCTGGGAAAGGAGTAGCGCCCTCCCTTACACCTTGGTGTAGCAGGTATCGAAAAGGGATCCTTGGGGTCACCCTCAAAAACTGTCGCCAACTTTACTTATTTCTGAATTGTTTATGTTATAAAGGTATAGAAAATTCACTTCGAACTTTGTTTTATAGCCTGAATAAAGAAATTTAAAAATTAACCTATTTTCTTTGTAAAAACTGGCAAAGCTGCACATTTTTATCACAGAAAATATTAATATGCATTTACACAAAAATCAAACAAAAATTAACAAAAATCTTTAGTAAAGTAAAGAAAATTCTTTATCGGTTGAATTTACCCGGAATGTCCTGGAAAATGACTAAATTTGAAATATCATTACCCAGGTCACTATAGCAAAGTTTGAAGAAAATATTGGTATTTTCCTTTTACTTTAGATATAAAAAAAATGGGAAATAAACCTTATGATAATAATTTCTGCCCAGGAACTAAAAAGTAAATGATTTGTCACATATTGTATTTTTTTTCAAATCATATATATATATATATATATATAGAGAGAGAGAGAGAGAGAGAGAGAGAGAGGTGGGGCAGGGTTGGAAATAGACTCGGTAGCCCGAGTTCAAATCCTTGACAATACTGTTTACATTTTACAGAGCGTTAATATACTTGGGAAAGGCATGAATCCAACAGATCTCCTTCAAGCTATGAGTAAATAGCTGGGTAAACTGGGCACTGTAACCATGGTATGCCAACTAGTCGAGGAGAAGGAAAAGTCTGAATTCAAACCTATTAAACTCTGCTTAAAAAGTGACCTTGTGTCACGTGCAGCTCATGTGGAGGGGGTTGGTAAACACACACACACACACACACACACACACACACACACACACACACACATATATATATATATATATATATATATATATATATATATATATATATATATATATATATTCAAAATCGAAATTATTCTAACCTGTTCTAAAACATACATAATCGTTTGAATGCATTTATCATAAATATGAAATGGTTTTGCAGTATTTAGTGGATATAGTAACATAGCAATAATGTTGCTGATGGATATTATCAGTGTTTGAACAGAATAAACAAGATGGTTTCCAGATCAAATGCCATTAGTTCTAAATGTCTTGTTTAAGTCATCTCGCATGGTACTGTGGTTAGTCAACTAAGCTAGCAGACCATTATTAGTGAGATCGTTTCTCTCTATATGCTCTATAAGGCCAGTAGTATATGCCTTGTGCCAAATTAAGTAAATTAAATAACTAGATTAAAACTAAAGTTAAAGAAATTTAAAAGAAAACACATTTTTCTATCGAAACCGATTACAACCAAATACCAAAAAAGGATCTAATTTAATTCTCTATTTTTTTCGTCGATTCGAGACATAATATCTCATGTTCTATGCAATGGTTGTAAAAGTTCCTCGTTGCCACCCTGTCTCGGGAGATTAGACTACGCTGACTGTATCCCCAGCCGAGGATATGGCACTAAATTCCATCTAATTGTATGGTTCAAGTTCTGGCGTTCCGGATAATGTGGAGTACCCCTTCATTACCATTACTCACAGGTCAACTTTGACTCGGAGTAGTAGCGCCTATTCAGGTCTCATCTGTGGTTCAAATAGACCTATTTAGAAATTATTTGCATTTAATAGGAATACTTGATATCACACAACCACGTAAACAAAACTCTCAAGAAACTATGCAAAATATCAATAGAAATGTCCAATGTCCGTGATTATCTAACCTCTTGGTATAGAATAGCTCCAGACAAGTTGATATGCCGTTAAAATCAATTAATTTATCAATGAATCTATCACATTCCCTTCGGGTATCGCAACTGGTATTTAACTGCAATTTCCTGGGTGTAGTATATGATGGATAGTTAACTTAATAAATGGGTATGTGTGTATATAAAGGCAAAGTTAAATAATAGCCCTGGTCTCAATGACGAAAATTATGAGACCCAGAGGAGAGGGGCTGTGACATCTTAGCTAGCCAGTTCGAACTCCATTCGCGTTATTAGGTTCACTTTCCTCCCAAATATGGTTAAATAGTACCATCACTGGTTTTTGGCAATGACGGCTTTGACATAAAAATAACCCACAAAATTCGATATGCCATGATAAAGAAAACAAACCAAACCAAACGAGACCCAGGCTTACCTTGCATGTTTTGCTCCATCTCCCCCTAAGCCAAAACCACAATCTCTCCAGCCTTTGGTCCGAAATCAAAGTGTGCTATCTGTTCTTTTTGGCTTAGTTGTGTCTTTGGACGGATCTGTTTCCGATTATTCCAACCCTGTAACAGTACCTCCCTAACTGGCTAAAGTTAAAATAGTACGATGCTAGCATGTCAATGGTCACAGTGACTGGAGCTATTTTTGGCACCAGCTTATTCGTTAGACTTGCCATTGCACTCGAAAAAATATATTATGAAGGACTATGAACATTGGTGGTAACGTGCCATTCCCCTAACCTGAAAGCTGGGTTTGAAGTATAACGTGGGTTAGTTTGTTCAAAGATTAACAAGGTATCAGAGTCAAGTTTTCTTGCTTTCTTTGTTTTTAATAGCATATCCTGGGTTATTCAATGCTGAAACCATCCTTGTTGAACAGTAGTAGTTCTATTTAGCCCATATCTAAAAGGGATAAAGAGGTTCATACCTTTCTCTAGCTCCGCTTCTTTTGATTAATGTATGTATTTACACAAAACCTCGACCATGAACATGATGTAACACAACGTCAGCTGATTTGAGTTCAGATTTTTCAATCTCCTCCACTGGTTTCGAAAGAACACGTTCTACCTCACTATCTACCCATAGCTAATGGCATTAAGAAAAAGATATATACTTTTCCCAAGAGCATAAGGGTAAAGTAAAATGCAAACTGTCTCGTCCAGAATTTGAACTCAGGTCGCTGCATCAATTTTCTCCGATAATAACTGTTACACCACGAGTGCCTCTTCTTGGATGGCTGATTGTAACACAATCTTGGCCGTTTGTCATACTCAGTTCAGCTTCTTCAATATCAAAATACATTCTAATCATTATTCTTTTAAACGATATGAACTCTGAAACTAGGTAAGGAATATTAATACTAATTTAAGGTAGGCAGTGGTTATTGAATACACTTTGTCTGTAAAAAGACTGCTAATCTAAGCGATATCATTTTCATCTGTTTTAGCTTGGCTTTTCGACTATTTACAAGCAGTAAAAAAAAGTAGAAAAGAAAAAACAGAAATAAAGTAAATAACGGTAAATAAAATAAAATAATTGTTTCCAGAAATTAGGAACACATGATTAAATGGTTAAAGTGTTACTCTGGAAGAAGTTGTTCTTTTTTGGAATTGGTCGAGAGGCATCATATTTCACTTTTGGTTGGAGCGGCAATTTTGGGGAATTGATGTGACGGGGATGGTTCTGCGGTTTGGCTTAAAGAAGCTGTTTTGTTTCTTTACCAGTATCAGATCTGCTAGATATGTGGGAAAATTGTGAATTCTCAGGATAAACTCTTGTATTTATTCAAATATATATATATATATATATACGTACATATATCCATTTAACTTGAGTTCAAATCCGGAACAAAGCTGTTTTCGTTTCCCTTCGCGTTAATGCCCTTAGGAAAGCCATAAATCTATCTCAAATAGTCGGGCAAACTGAGCTCTTCAGCAATCGGTCTAGGAAAAGAAAAACTCTGATTTACCGGGGGGATTGGGTATATACAAACTATTCTTCTGTGTCTTATCTAGTCTAGCTTTTATCATTCTTCTTATTGTTATATCACTGCCATGAGTTTTTAACACGAGCATTAACTGGTGGTCTTTCGCTGGAGTCTGAGTGACAGTAAGTCTCCTCTGGTCTCAAGGACTTCTCTGTATTCTAGCTAATCTATTCCTCCAGTCTTTTTTTCCAAACATTTGGAGACTGTTCCAAGTGCCCCAGCGACAATTGGTATCACAATCATCTTCATGTTTTACACCTTTTTCAGTTCTCTGGCAAAATTCTGGTTTTTGTCCACCTTCTCGCATTCTTTCATTTTCACTTTGTGGCCTGCTGGTACAGCAAAATCCACAATATAACAAGTTCTTTTTTCTTCTTCTTGTTAACCAAAAATAAATCTGGTCTTCTGGCTGGGATTGGGGGATCCGTTTGTATTTCAAAGTCCTAGGGGAAATTTATACGTTTCATTTTCAAGGATAGGTTCTTTTTAGTGTATATAACATTTTTATTACGGTAAAATTGTTGTCCAGTCGGCTGGGGCTGTAGAATAATACACCTACTGCTTCTCTTCAGAGAGGTAAGACTCCCCCAACGAGTGTCCTGATATAACACTAAACGATCTGATGGTGATTGACCCATAGATAGGACCCTATCAGATGCTACCACTCCGGGTCAGAGTTGACTTGGGAGCGATGGCAATGAAGGGGTACTCCACATTCCCCAAAGTTCCAGCATTACTGAAGCTTCGGGGAATGTGGAGTGCCACTGCTCCAATTTCAACTCTGGCACGGAATGATAGCACCTGATAGGGTCCTATCTATGGGTCAATTAGGACTAAATTGAGTACTCATGCAAAACTGAATTGTTTGAAATAGAATTGTTTTTGACATTGAAACTGTACTTAGGCTAAACTGAATTGTTTGAATTAGAATTGTATGACTAAACTGAAATAGAAATATTTTGGCAATTAAACTGTGTACTCATGTTAAACTGAATTGTCTGAAATAGAACTGATTATTTGTATAAAATGGATTTGCCGTTAAATAACCTGCAAAGGTTGATATGCCATAAAACCCAAACAACCAACCAGCCTACGGTAAAATTTCAATTTCTTGCACAATTCACAGTAGATAATCTTCCCCACATAATCGTATCAGTTCTTGTATTTAGTGCCAGTTTGCTGCATTTGGTTATGGGATAAACTGTTTCGTCTCTCTTACCACGTTACCTACCTGTTATTATTAATTTTTATTTTGATATAATCAGTTCGTATGGCATTATTTAGTGCTTCTGTTAATCTACATTCAGATTCTCTCTTTAGGTTAACTGATCGAAACCATATCTATGTCATCTTATCAGCAATATTTCGAGTGCGTCACTTAGTTTTGTTAGTTTCCTTTGTTTTACTGATATATCAAACTTCGTGGATTATTTCCTGGTCGGCTGGAGCTGTAGAATACACCAACTGCTTCTCTGCAGAGGGTTAATTAAGCCCCCCCCCCCCAACGAGTGTCATGGACGAGTAATGCAGGAGTTTTGGGGAATGCGGAGTACCACTTCATTGCCATTACTCCCTGGCCCACTCTCGCCCGGAGTGGTAGCACCTGATAGAGTCCTATATATGGGTCAAATAGATCTAAACTGTGTACTTGTGCTAAACTGAATTGTTTGAAATAGAACTGTTTTAACATTTAAACAGCGTACTTATGCTAAACTGAATTGTTTGAAATGGAACTGTCTTTGTATGCTAAACTGAATTGTTTGGAATAGAACTATTTTGACATTGAAACTGTACTTACGCTAAACTGAATTGTTTGAAATAGAACTGTTTTGACATTCAACTTGGTGTAGACAAAAACTATACTTATCCTAAACTAAATTGTTTGAATTAGAACTGTTTGACTAAACTGAATAGCTTGAAATGAAAATGTTTTTACAAATAAATTATGTACTTATGTGTACTGAATCGTTTGAAATAGAACTGTTTATTTGTATAATAATGGATTTGGTATTAAATAAACACAAAGGTTGATATGCCATAAAGCCTAAACAAACTTCGTGAGTTAATGCCAAAGTCATCCTTGTAGAAGAACAGTAGAGGTACTATTTAATACACAACTGCAGGGATAGGGGAGTTCATACCTTTCCGAAGGGTATTAGTTTGAAAGTGACTGTAATAGCACGAGAGGAGTTCGAACTCACTTCTTACGATGTCACAGTTCAGTACGTTAGCCACTACACAAGTATTATTATTCTTTTTATTTACGAGTTTTTCACACAAACATTAGTTGAGTCTAAGCGACAGCAAGTCTCTTCAAGTCTCCAGGACTCTTATCAATATTCTGGGGGAATCTTTAAAATGCTGTAGTTTTTATGATCTCTGCTCGTCCTCCGATTTCCAGCTCATCCAGCCTCTTCACTGAGTTTTTGAAGATCGTTCCGAACGCACCAGTCACAATTGGTATCACTGTCACCTTCATGTTCCATAGGTTTTTAGTTCTCTTGCAAGGTCTAAGAACTTGTATCTCGTAAGGTAATCGGTCAAACCAACTATAGTTGGCCTTAGTCGAGGGTGACCCGAAGGCTCCTTTTTCAATAGCTACTACACCGTGGTGTTGGGGAGGGCGCTATTCCTTTCCCTGGATTGCTTCACTTTACCTTTAATCCTTACCTTATAGTGCTGAGTATTAAGCAAGACGGCATTAAGTACCATTTTTATTCTTTGGTATGAATCGACCTGGGATTGAATCTCGGTCTCCCGGACCATTGGCGTACACTCTACTCATTAGGCCAATGGCCTGGTATTGGCCTAGTAGGGAGAGTGTTCGCTAGTGGATCGGGAAACCTGGGTTCAATACCCAGGTCGAGCAATACCAAAGTTCCAAAATTTGTACTTGACACCTCCTTGCTTAACACTCAACATTAAAAGGTACGTATCAAGGAAAAAGTGGAGCAATCCAGAGAAAGGAGTAGCTATGTAAAAGGGAGCGTTCGGGTCGCCCTCGACTATGGTCGCTAACTATACTTCACGAAACCAACTATACTCTGCTTTAAAATTGACCTTGTATCACAACCGGTTTAAATACTCTCAAAGATATTTTACAGCGGGCATCCAAACTTGTGGTGTATACTTGAAATGATACTTAACTACTTCTGGTAGAGAGATTCCAGTTCTGGAGTTCTGGGAGAGAGAACTTTGTATTAGATTGGAATATTTGGAACTATAAAACTGTCCAAACAAAGGATTATTAAACATGAATTGAAAGCTTATAATTTCTTGAATTATAAGTATTAGATAGCCTGCAATCCAATTGAATTGAACCCTGTCCACTAAAGTATAAGCTGTTTTTTTCTTGTTAATTAACATTAATTGTTATGATTATTTTACTCTTCGCAAGTTTTTCACACCAGCATGAGCTGGTGATCTTTCACGGGAATCTGAGTGACAGCAAGTCTCCTTGGGTCTCCAGGTCTCTTTTGAGTATTCTCGCAAATCTTACCAATTCTGTAGTCAGGATAGTCTCGATTCTTCCTCTGATTTCCAATTTCACCAGTCTTTTTACAAGTCTTTGGGGATCATTCCAAGCGCACCTATTACTATTGGTATTACTGTCACCCCCATGTTCCACACTTTCTTTCTTTTTTTTTTCGTTTGTTTTTGCTTTTTGTTTTTTGTTTGTTTGTTTGCTTTTGTTTGTTTTTTTTTGTTTTTCTGGCAGGTTTCGTATATTCATCTATCTTTTTGACCCCTTTGCTCTGTGGTCCTCTGGAACAAAAGCACAATTTGTGAATAAGCACTAGATCTGGTCTTCTGGCCGTGTTAAGGTGATCTGTTTGTATTTCAAAATCCAAGAGAATTTTATGGGTCTTCTTCTCTCGGACGGATTCTGGTTTATGGTGTACACCATTTGATTCTATGGTCAAGTTTTAATTTCTTGCACAATTCCCTTTGAATCAGTTTTCCCACCCCGTCATGCCTAGTCTTGTACTGTTTTTTCGCTTATTATTTAATTAATCGTTTCATCTTAATCTCCATATAACCAACACTTAATCTTCTGCTGCGTATTATTATTATTATTTACTCCTTTAGAGTTTTTCACATCAGTGTTAGCTGATGGTTTCTCACTGGAGTTTGAGTGACAGCAAGTCTCCTCAAGTCTCCAGGACTCGTCTCAGGATTCTGGCCGTTCTTAGCAATGCTGTCGTTTGGATAGTCTCTACCCGTCCGCCAACTTCCAAGTCTTCCAGGCCTTTTAATAATCCTTTAGTTATAGTGCCTTATTATTATTATTATTATTATTATTATTATTTCCTTTTTTTTTATTCTTTTGCTGTTTCACTCCTTCAGCCCTTTTACTCTTCTGCTACTGCCACTGCCACTCCTTTCAACTTTTTTCTTCCGTTAAACACCGATTTCTGGAAACCACGTGTTTACCTTTTTTGTCTGGAGAGGTTTTCTGGGTCTAACGTTTAATTTCACTTATAAATATCTCCAAATGCCATTGTTAAAAAAAAAGATATCTTCCAGAAATGAAGAACACATGGTGAAGTAGGTAAGGCGTTGTTCTGGAAGTGTTTGTCTTTTTTCTTTTTTTTTTTTTTTTTTTTTTTTTTTTTGTTAACGATTAAGTTTCCGTTTTGTAGGCCCACAAAAGACAATTATAAATGTACGCACGACGGTTTGTATATCATTTGTGCAATATAAGCAAAGAAATTCAAACAAAAAGAAAAAAATAAACGAAAACGACTTCACCTCAGACTGTTTTGTAAGCTTGGCTGTTAGTGTGCTTTCAAAAGAATTATCGACATACTACAGATGAAGACTGAAGGGAAAGCTGCCATCAAGACGCGAAAAAAGGAAAAGGTTCGTAGCAGTCATCACGTAGCGATGAATAAAGTATTTCTTTGATTTGTCTTGTGGACCATCGTGGCGTCTATCGTGAATAAAATTAATTGTCTGATTCCAAACAAAGACAGAAATGCAGAACAAAAGGTAATATTGCTGGATGAGTTGGTAGAGTGTTCGTCAATGGTCCGAGAGACCTGGGTTCAATCCCAGGTCGCGTCATACCAAAAACTTTAAAAATGGTACTTGATACCTCCTTGCTTAACACTCAGCAATATAAGGTACATATCAAGGGTAAAGTGGAGCAATCCAGAGAAAGGAGTAGCGCCTTCCTCTTCACCTCTGTGTAGAAGCTATTGAAAAGGGAGCTTTCGGGTCACCCTCGACTACGGTCGCCGGCAGTAAATGATCATATATACAGACGTTGGTTGATTCGTTAGTTTGTTGGATTCTATGGTATATCAACCCTTGTTGGTTATTTAATGGCGAATCCCGTTTATATATATATATATATATATATATATATATATATATATATATGTGTGTGTGTGTGTGTGTGTGTGTGTGTGTGTGTGTGGTTTGTAAACGAATAGTTTGTCGGTGACATTATTTCAAAATGAGATAGGGCTCATTTGTTTGCACACGGTTAAATGGTTTCAAGTTTTGCTATTTATTGTTTGAACACAGTTAAGTAGTGACAAGTATTGTTATCTAATATTATTTCAATTTAATATCAATTATTCGTTTGCACACAGTTAAATGGCTTCAGGTATAGTAAATTATTAAACTGCTCTATTTGACCGATGGATGAGACCCTAACAGGTACCACCACTCCAGGTCAGAGTGGAGTCGAGCGTAACGGCAATTAGGGGGTGTACTCCATTCGCCAACATTCCAGAACTAAAGCCTCACCATTAGATGATTTTGTATCATATCTAGGACATTTGTTGAGTAGTCTTATCCCTCTGCAGAGATGAAGTCGGCATATTGAAACTCTACCGCTTTAAAGCTGTTACAAAGATATCAATATTCAGCAGTCCAAAGATTAGTACACCCCCCCTCTCTCTCTCTCTCTCTCTCTCTCTATATATATATATATATATATATATATATATATATATATATATATATATATAATACGTAATAATATCTATTTTGATTGTATAATATTTCACTAGAAGTAATAAAATACTGGTATGTTTGGTTTAGAAGATGGCTAGCTTGTGTGCTTATCACCAAAAGTATAGAAAATGAAACATTAATTTTTATTTGATTTCACAATTTAAATCAAGAGAAGGGTACAACTGAGCAATTTACATGAAAATGTTATGTCTACATATTACAACTGTCGTTTCAGCGTCAAAAAGAGTCAACGCCAATTACTTTAAAATAAATCACGAAGTAAGTCTCGAAACTTTTTGAGCAGCGGTTTATTGTGAAACACAGATTTATGCTAGTGAAATAGCCTTTATACGCAACAAACCTCCTATCTCTGTGTGTCTTTTTCTTCTTTCCTGTGTTAATTTGAATTGGTTTCTTTGTTTAATGGCATTGAAACTATCGTGGGTTATATGATACCGAATTGATTTTTTTTTAAATGAATACGACGGCATAATTTCAGACCATATAAACAGAAGAGCTTCGACCAAAGTAAATCTCACTGGAATATTATTTAGAAGAAAATGAATGTTTCATTGGTTGTCCACTTCTATTTTTGTCAATACAGCCTTTATCCCGATACTTTTTGAACACGCTTCCGGCATAAAACATACTGTGACTAATATATATATATATATATATATATATATATATATATATATATATATATATATATATATATATATATATATGAAAATTAACATGAATTTAGACCACATATTAATATTAAAAAGTTAAAAGTACTCGAAGTTTTTTCGGTTTTCAGAAATCTAATTAAATTTGTTACAAAGGATTTCAAATTAAAAATTTGATTAATTCAGAATATATTTGTTTGTTTTGTTTGGGTTTTTTTTATTGTTTTCGATTTGTTTTGATTTTTTGCGGGAGGAGGGGGTTATAAGAAACGATTTTACTTTTTATCTATTGTCGAGGAAGTATCAAATTGAAAATACCTGGTTTTATCGGCATTATTTATATCTCATAATCTTTTAAATAACCATAGGATTTTCACAGAAACTACACTCTGATCCTCGGCAGAAGTGCTGAGAAGCAACGTTTCGATCCTAGACAGAGTGTACAGATACTAAACCCTGATCTTATTGCTGATCCATTTGTAAATAATCCTCACTTTTTACGAGAAATCTGTTAGTAATAAAATAAACGTTTGAGATTTGCGTTGCTAAATAATAAGAAATGAAAATCAAGTGCCGTTTTATCTAAAAACAACTTTTCCAAACTGATCTTTAAAAATTAATTCTTATAAAGAATATTTATCTATGCATTTAAATAGGTTCAAAATTTAATATCTAGTGATCGTAAAAACGGAGTTACATGTCTTTAAAAAAAAAACAACTAAGACTCAAATGCCTCCAGTGAGATTCGAACTCACGACCCCTGGTTTACGAGACCAGTGCTCTAAACCACTGAGCTATGGAGGCCTAATGGCTGACATGGTCCGGAAAGTTTGTTATCAAACGTAAATGCAACGCGCTGCAGCCGTTCAAAATTGACTGCTGATTAGAGAGAAAGGAGTGGTTTTAGCGTAGGATTGACTTTGAATGTGAAAGGAATGAAAAAAAAAAATATTGCAACTTTAACCAAGACAACGATTGTCACAATAATAATAAGTATTAGAACGCGTTATGTGGTGTTTTACCAGGGAAAGGTACCGATTTCTCCCCTAGATTATATCAATATCAACAGGGGCCAGGATATAACTGTTTTCTGAGGTTTGTACATAAAGTATTTTTCCTTCAAAGAATGTTTCGGACTAATGAACTCTTGTTTTTATTGATCATCCCGCATTTTGACCGTTACATTCTTCAGCCTTCTTCAAGTGCAATATGTATCTCCATAAGGAAAGAGACCTTTTTTCTTATCTCTTTCTTTGGTAGTAGCAAACAAAAAACGACATTATATATATATTTGGAATTGTTCTCAAATCTTCACAGAATTCCATTTCAATTCCCTTGCATACCTCGAGTAGTGGCATGATTAAGGAGCAAAACTAACAGACTATTTTTAGTGAGTTCGATTCTCTCGGGATTCCCCATTCTTTAGACCTTGTGCAAAACTGTTCTAAGCTGTGTCAATGACAAGTCAATTACGATTCCGTCTCGCAATATTGATAATTAGATATTAAAAAATCTAATCTGACTGAATAACAACTTCATTTCGATTCCTTTATTTTTGTTGTTTTTCTATGGTGGTTGAGGTCTATCAATTTCTTTGTCATCTTGATATGTTTTCCTATCTTAAATTTTTCTTACTTTCGACTAGCAGTCATTGTCTACAATTTGAACTTTATTATATATCAGAGATGATTTCAAGTATCTCTCTAATGAAAGCCTGTTGCATGAATGTGTGATGTGTCCTTTTTGCTTTGGGGTAATAGACAAACTCAAGTGCCTACTTGATTTGATGAGAATCTTGATTTTTATTTCGTCTCGGTTGTCCAAGAAGGAATATGAGTCTGACGTAGATATTTGGTAAATAACAGCGATTGTTCAAGTGTTAGACTGACTGAATGCTAGTGAAGATTTATTTTAGCTTGGGTCAAATGCAGCGCGACCAAGTTCAAGACTTTTTCTTTGAATTATTACTGAACTTTAACTAAGACTTCACTTCAAATCCTTTGCCAAGCTCGTTTATAAATTTATATCTATTTTTAGGTTTTACGAAATATTTGATAAGTTTTATTTTTAGGTGTCCCCGTGGTGTAATGGTTAAAGTGATGGACTGCGGAATCGTAGTACGCGAGTTCGAATTCCAGTCGCGCTATACGTTCACTTTCTGCGAAATACCCTTAGGAAAGGTATAAACCCCCTTATCCTCCCATCTATTCGTTAAATAGTACCACTACTGTCCTTCTAAAATGATGGATTTGGTATTAAATAACCCGCGAAGGTTGATATGTCATTAAATAACAAACTGACTAAGGTTCATATTTCTAGTTTTGAAATCTATACTCACGGTTAAATGATCAAACAGTTCTATTTCAAACAATTCAATTTAGTATAAGTCATTTTTTTGCCCATAGTTTAAATGTCAAACAGTTCTATTTGATCCATAGATAGGAACCTATTAGGTGCTGCTACTCCTGGGTAGAGTAGATTTGGAAACAATGGCACTAAAGGGGTACTCCACATTCCCCAAATCTCCAAGGCTGGAACATTGCTATCAGATGGTTTAATGTTATATCCAGAACACTCGTTTTCTATTCTCCTTCTGTAAAGATGCGGTGAATGTATTCTACAGCCCCAGCCGACTGAGCTTCTTTTAAATGGTTTCTGATATTGCTATCTAACAAATTGTTTTATTTGCACACAGTTAAATGGTTTCAAGTATAGCTATATAAAATAAACAATTGAATTTAAACACGCAGTTAAAGAGTTTCAAATATTGCTAATCTATGCTAATGATTCTATTCAACATTACTCATTCGTTAGCACACAGTTAAATTGTTTCAAGCATTACTATGTATCATTAACAATTAAAATGAACATCAGTCATTTTATTTACACTCAGCAGAATGGTCAAACATTTCTAACACTCAATTCAGCATCAGTCATTTGTTTGCACAGAGTTGGAAAACCAAACACCAAACAGTTCTAATTGACCCATTAATATGGCCCTTTCAGGTGCTATCAAACCGGATCAGAGTGGACTTGTGAGTAATGGCAATGAAGGGGTACTACACATTCCCCAAACGATTTGGGCTGGAGCCTCGCCATCAGATTTTTTAATGTTATATCCAGGACACTTGTGGGCGGGTTTTTATGATGCAGTGAATGTATTCTACAACCCCGCCCCAGCCGATTATTAATGTATCATTAAATAATGAAATGAAAGAAGGCATAAGGTTTTAAAATTTTCGCATTGATAATAGTAGCCCAGTTGACTGTAGCTATATAATAGATCGATCGCACCGCTGTTTAGCGGTAAGACCCACCCCTGCAAAGAGTGTCTTGCATATGACATTTAAGTATCATACCCAAGACAACCCTTTTTGTCGCGCACCCCACCAAACAGGCGAATGTGACATAAGGCTTTTTAAGGTGGGTCCGTGAGCAGGACTGTAGCCCAGACACGCCCGGTATTCCCCAAAATGCCTCAGACCTCGTCAGCATTCCCCTAAAAAGGTACAAGTCGATAAACTTAGCCCCTCCGGAAAGGGTTAGTGCCTGGGGGGATAGCCCCCTGAGAATAGAAAAGTGTGTCCCAGCCCAGCGACTCCCAGACTGAACAACAGGGGATACAATCAGCATATTCTAAGCCTAGCCGAGGAGTCGTTTAATTGTTTATTGTCAGCGGGTTTACCAAAAGTCAGGTCCTCGTAACGTAATGGTTAAATTGCCGGACTGCTATCTCGAACTAAGCGAGGTTGAACTTCGATCGCGCTCTTCACTTTAAGACAAATAATCTTGAGGAGAGGTATGAACTCCTTATCCCCTCGGCTATGGATTAAATAGTATCTCTAACATTCTTCTACAAGGATATCTTTGATTTTAAATAACCCCCAAAGATTGATATACCGATTAACAAATCTGATTGACAATATCCAGTGACAAATTACTGAAATTAATAGTAATATACAGCAATGACAATGCGTTTACGTTTAATTAAAATGGAGATGTCTTGATAAGCATGAATTGAATAACATAAAATTCAGCAATGTCGACAAACATTCAAAAAAAAATTAATTTATCAGTAAAAATACAATTAGCACGAGTGGGGTTCGAACCCACGCGGACATCTGTCCATTGGAACTTAAGTCCAACGCCTTAACCACTCGGCCATCGTGCTGAGCTGCGAGCACAGACTTCCATTATATTATTAATAGCAGTTATTAATAAATACAACTAAAACATGCATTGTAGTCTGAGAGATTAAGATTATCTTACCTAAAAGTAACATAACAATTAATATGCCTTTATAGCTCAGTGGTTTAGAGCACTGGTCTCGTAAACCAGGGGTCGTGAGTTCGAATCTCACTGAAGGCATTCGATAATTATGCGAAGTCATTTTTTTTTTCATTTGAATTGTTTACATTTTCCTGAATACGAAGTAAATGTTTGCATATATATTGGTAGATGAATATTAAATCGATGGATAGCGGAGTAAGAACAATATTTTCTTCATACAGAATAAATATAAATACGATAATAGTTCCGTTTACAATTAACACTCACATATATATTGCCAGAACAAATCTAACAGAAAAAAGACAAAATTAGATAAGCTACAGAAAGAAGTCAATAAAATTGTATAAAAAGAAATAACATTATCTTCGTACGTGTAAATCAATAAGCTTAAGAAGAAATATTAAAGTTTGTGAGAGACTTACATTTTTAAAAAGCGTTCCGTTGGTGTTGTGTAGAATAGAATATGTTCAGTAAAGGTGCCCGTGGTGTAGTCGTTATCGTCGTAGGAAATGGACACGGCGACACGAGTTCAAATCCTGGCCGAGACTGATTGCATTTCACATAGCACTAATACCATTGGGAAAGGTTTGAATCCAATTATTATCCCTCCAGCTATGGGTAAATAGTAAGACAGACTTGGTTCTTCAGCCTTGGTGAGGCAACTAGTCTAGGAGAAGGAAAACTCTGAATTCAAACCTGTTAAACTTCGCTTAAAAATTGACCTTGTGTCATATCCTGCCCGAGCGGAGGGGTTGGTAAATATGGTAAAGGACAAGCGGACGGTTTCATTGAAGGTTTCTGATTGATTTAATTTGGTTTTATAGCATATCAAACATTGGTGGCTATTTCATACCAAATCCTGTTTTTACATACACATTAAATATATGATTTGTAAACACATTTTGTAGATACACTGTTAAATGATCAAACAGTTCTATTTCTAACAATTCAGTTTACCAAACCAAAAGTAAATTCTAGCACGAGTGGGGCTCGAACCACTCGGCCATCGTGCTTTCTAATCTTTATAAAATAACATTATATCAATAAATAACAATTGTTGATGAATATCACAAAAATAAGCTGATTGCTATGCCGATCAAGTAAGCTTTGGACATTGTTAGCGATGTTTAATGCGACTAGAAGTACTGTTCCTCAGACGGGGACGAGAACAAGTCCTTGAGTCTAGGCCGTTCTGTGAATAAAGAGTATGAGACTTTCGCGCTCCCTTCTTATATACTATTTTGAAAAAGCCTTCAAGTGTCCTTTGCAGAAATTCGTTTGCATACATATGATTAAACAATGTACGTAATTTCTTTAGTTCTAAGCATAAAATAACCCCAAATAGGTTGATATGCCGTTATAATCAATCAATCATTCATATATTTAAGTAATTTTATTTTAGTTACATAGGTGTTGCAATTTTGTTTTTCTGTACAGTTTCAATGCTTCAGAGTTTGGTAATAAATATTGCATATTGATATCCGTTTTCATTGTATAATTGATAAATAATAAGATTCTGCTATATTTGGTTAATTCGAAAATTAACTTGTTAAAAAGATTTAAGGTGTATTTTTTAGGACGATACTTTAGATATTTTATCAATTCTTTATGATTAGGTCAGCTTTATGGTACACTTAGTACAGATCGAATATGTTAGTAACAGCTTGCTTATGATCGATAAAGTGCATTAATCATTGCGCTACGGAATTCCCTCGAATAACGTTAATATTTTCGAAGAATTCTTCGTTTTTATAAATGCCTGTTTTAATGACTCGTGCATGTATTGTTTTTGTGTATACGTTTACATGTGTGTGTTTGTGTGCGTGGTTTAAGTGTACACTCGTGTTTATGTGTATATAAGTTGTGTGTGCATGTATACTAACCCACATTCTCACATGTATGTATACACACGTATAAAGTTATTTTCTTTTGTTTAAAGAATTTAAATGCAATAGAGTATTGTCATAATTAATACCTAATATTGTCCGTTTTGAAAATGGTTGTTTCAAAGTTACAACAAAGTCGGCCTATATTTAAAAAAATCTATCTACAAAAATATTCTTAGCACGAGTGGGGTTCGAACCCATGCGGACATTTGTCCATTGGAACTTAAGTCCAACGCCTTAACCACTCGGCCATCGTGCTTACTAATAAGTAATGCTTCTCATTACATAAATAACTTATAATTGTTAATAAATACCAACTAACATTCAGTGTTGGGCGAGAGATTAAGGTCAACTGAGCTAAATGTTGATAGTCAAGAGTGTGCCTCTATAGCTCAGTGGTTTAGAGCACTGGTCTCGTAAACCAGGGGTCGTGAGTTCGAATCTCACTAGGGGCATTCGTTAACCCACGTTTTGAATTGTATTTTTATTTCGAATTTTAATTGTTTTAATTTTTTCCATGTCAGTTGCCTGTTTCAATAAATATTACGTTTGAAATTCGCAAAATGGTCAGAGATTAAATAAATAAAACAATTTAAATAAACAAAAAAAATTAAGGAACTTAAAAATCTTTTCGAAGTAAATACTGCATAGCTAGAGCAGTCGGCCGTGGCTGGAGAATATACCGACTACTTCTCTGCAGAGGGTTAAGACACCCCAGCCCCCAAACGAGTGTTCTGGATATAACACGAAACAATCTGATGGTGAGGCTCCAGTTATGCTGGAGCTTTGAGGAATGTGGAGTACTCCTTCATTGCCACAGCTCCCAGGTTCACTCTGGCCCGGAGTGGTCGCACCAGATAGGGTCCTATCTGTGGGTCAAATAGAACTAAACTGTGTTCTTATGCTAAACTGAATTATTTGAAATCAGCTGTTTTTACATTTAGCTGTTTGCGCATATGCACAGGAAACGGATGTGGTTCTGCTCCCAACACGACAGGAAGAAGTGGGAGGACAACTTGTGCCCCTTTCGAGAGTCGATGGTGAGAAGTGAGGAGGTGAAGACGTCAGTAGGAAACGAGCCACGAAGATGTAAAGAGAAGAAAGTTTACACGCTCCAAATTCCGGCGCACCTCAAAGTGGGTGTTAGACTCGGTGGACAAACATATTAGAACCAGGAAAAAATTCAAGTCTATGTCGTCTTTTTCTCACTAGGATATGTTGCTTATAATTGTCTAGTTGACGATCGTCTCATGATTCTATACTGTCTTTCTTTCTCCCGGCGACTGCTTGCTACCTTTGGTGTATGTTTAATAGAGTTTCGCGTTCATCAACTTTGTTACAACGGCTCGTTCACCCGGGGGTCAAAGGTTGATTTAGAGCCGCTATGGTACACTTGTATATAACTCTACATCATCATCATCATTATCAAATTGTGTTGACAGCACAGAATTATCTGACTCTTTCCCGCCATCCGTCCCTATCATTCATCGCTCAATGTAGGTCTTCGAGACTGTATCCAGTATCCGCACACAGTTGATGCAAGTCTTTGCTGGTCGACGAACACTGGCATGTCCATCTATAACGTTGACTAAGAGTTCATCTTTACTTTTCCAGTAGTGTCCCGCATGTCTAGTTCGTCTTACTTTGATGGTTTGTGAGATGTGAGGTAGGTGGCTGAACAACTGTTGTTTTGTGGAGTGTTACTTCCAGGATTTCTTCAAAAGAGCACGTACTTCTAATCTAGTTTTTTTCTCTAGGCGTTTTGTTAGCGTTTATGTCCTGCATCCATTTTGTAGTATTGACATAGCTACATCTAAGAAGAAATCCCGTTTAAATTATCCATATATTACTAAGATCTACATTATTTTATGCAACTCTAACCCTATACAAATGGCATATCATGGTGACATTTCTGTCAGACGCCTACTTTAATTATCCAAATTCTCGAAGTAAATGAGTTAATTATGAAATCTTGATTAGAATCCTTGACTCTTTTCTGAATAGAAGCCCCAGAATCATCATGGGCCGTTATTACAACGGGAACCCAATATGTTGAAAGATCATCTAATTATATAATCAAAATATTTGGATTCTTTAAATGTAGAAATATTGGAAGAATTTTTAAAAAGAAACCATTATATAGTGTCGAATGATTTATACATTTTATTTTTTATTATTTATTCGTCTAAATATTATATTAAACATAATCTTAAATACAATTATTATGAATATTATTACTATTATTTATTACGTATTTGTTCAATTCAAAAGTTTCCAGCATTTTTTTTTTCGAAAATATTTATTCATATAAATCCATGTAATTTTTCCTGCATTAATTAGTCTTGTATTTCTGTCATCTTAATTTTACTTACTTTTCCGAAATTGCCCAGTCGGATGGGGTTGTAGAATACACCAACTGCTTCTCTGCAGAGGGGTAAGACACCCCACCGCTAATGAGTGTCCTAGATATGACACTAAACAATCTGATGGTGAGGTTCTAGTAATGCTGAAGTTTTGGGGAATGCGGAGTACCACTTCATTGCCATCACTCCCAGGTCAACTCTGGCCCGCAGTGGTAGCACCTGATAGGGCCCTATCTATGGGTCAAATAGAACTAAACTGTGTACTTATGCTAAACTGAATTGCTTGAAATAGAACAGTTTTGACATTCAAACTGCGTATTTATGCTAAACCGAATTGGTTGAAATGGAACTATCTTTGTATGCAAAACTGAATTGTTTGAAATAGAACTGTTTTTGACTTTAAAACTGTACTTTCCTTACGCTAAACTGATTTGTTTGAAATAGATCTGTTTTGACATTTAACTATGTGTAAACAAAAACTATACTTATACTAAACTGAATTGTTTGAATTAGAATTATTTGACTAAACTGAATAGTTTGAAATAGAAATGCCTTTGACAAACTGTTTACTCATGCTAAACTGAATTGTTTGAAATAGAACTGTTTATTTGTATAAAAATAGATTTGGCATTAGATAACGTACAAAGGTTGATATGCCATAAAACCCAAACAAACAAACACACTTTTCCGGAAAACGACAGTATTTTCCGGCATATAAGAACTATATTTACAGTTCAAATAAATCCATGACAATATTACGCGGTGTTGTTGAATAAGCTGCAGTAACATTTGGCATTTACCCACATAGCCCAGTGGTTTAGAGTACTGTTTTCATAATCTCACAGGAAGTATATATATATATATATATATATATTGTACAAGCTGTTTTTTTTTTTAGATATTATTTTTATGGGAGTTCCTTTATGATATTATGATTTTCAACTCTCAACCTGTTCACAATTTCTATAAACTAATTATTGGAATTTTTTTCCTTGTGGTCGCCGTGATAAAAGTTACACTTTTCTAATGAAGATACTCACATAGAAATATTAATAGTTTTAACTCCTGCAGAAGTTTCAAAGAATGTTTTGACAGGGATGGTGAACATGTGGAGAAAGTTTGAAATTATATCATGAAGATACTCCTATAAACGTATTTACATTTTATAAATCACTATACTTTTATTTCATTCTTGTTTTAAATTTTATTTTAATTTTCCAAAAACGATTATTGATTCCTAAAAATTGTACGTTTAGAATTTACTTAATGGTCAAGTATTGAATGTGTTATATAGTCATCTACAGCATCACAACGACACAATAATTAAACAGACGCAAGGACAAAGACGCAAGAAGACTTCTTTAGAAAAATATTCCCCTCTCCATTTATTGCAAGGGTTCGAAAGGGTTGTTCAAGGGTTTGCATGTGAGAGGATGCTGGAGACCGAACATAAACTTCATATTTTGACCCCACTGTTATGACCGTCACGTTGTGTCTTTCTTGTTCTCCTGATGTTGGGGTCTACTCCATCGCGGCTTTCCGAGGGCCCCCTCGGTCTGGTGTGGCCTTCCCTACCACATCTCGTCTCTAACCCTCTGGGAGTCTGCTGGCAACTGCTTTGGCACCCCAAACTCAACTGAGTTAAATAATAATTCAACGCCCACACGATCGCCTACTGGATGTTTGAAATCGGATGTTTAATCGTCATCAAGCGGAAATAACTGTCGTGCAGTTCAGAGCTTACTCTCTTCCGGTGCATGACTGTAATGGCACAATGGGACGTTCACCTTGTCCCATATCATAAGCCTTAGTCCGCCCACGCGATCTCTTTTGATTACTGGCCGTTGGAATGTGTCACTTCCTTCCGGTGTATTACCTTGGAATAGTATTTTTGGGCTGGGTCGAAGGTCAAAATATAACAAATGTATTATCCTATAAACAAGAAAAAAGTTTAAGCAACTTGAAATGTTTGCTTTGATTTATTTTTTTACTATTCTAGAATTTTTAGTATATATATTGTATTAGTATATATTTTATTCGTATATATAGAGTGCTATACCTTTCGCAAGGGTATTAGTCCGAAAGGGAACATAATAGAGCAACTAGAATTCGAAGTATTTTATCGCAGTCGACCATTTTGGCCATTATAGATCCAATTATTCTCCATCCAGTAAATAGAAGGGAAGACTGTACTCTAACCTTGGTATTGCAGCCAGTCTAGGAGAAGATAAATAGTAAGACAGGCCGGACTCTAACCTTGGTATAGCAGCCAGTCTAGGAAAAGGTAAATATTAAGACAGGCTAGATTCTAACCTTGGTATGGCAGCTAGTCTAGGAGGAGGTAAATATTAAGACAGGCCGGGATCTAACCTTGGTATGGCAGCCAGTCTAGGAGAAAGTAAATTGTAATATAGACTGGACTCTAACCTTGGTATAGCAGCCAGTATGAATTCAAACCAGTTAAAATCATCTTTAAAACTATCCTTGAGTCATATCCTGCCCGAGCGGCGAGATTGGTATATATATATATATATATATATACGAGGATCATTAAATAAGTTTCCAGACTTTTTTCGTGTGGGCACTTTTATTGACAGTACACACGTGAAACTCTAGTCCTCTTCGAATTATTCTCCTCCGGCTGCAATGCACTTGTTGTACCGTTCCAGCAACTTCTGGAAGGCCCCATGGAAGTCCTCTTGTGTGAGTGTGTCACTGACCTTCGTCACAGCCTCTTTCATCTCCTCAATTGTCTCATAACGACAGCCTCTGAGCTTAGGGAATAACCTAAAGTCACAGGGAGCAATGTCTGGACTATAGGGAGAGTGACGAACTGTCTTGATGCCCATCTTGTATAAATAGTCTTTGACAAGGGTGGAGTTGTGGACTGGTGTATTGTCCTGATGGAAATGCCACTGAACCGATTTGAAGAGTACTGGCCTATCTGAACTCCCTTAAAACCTCAACATAGTAACCCTAACCCTTTGGCCAATGAACTCTGGTGTTCTGACTTCCTTACTCCTCTCACACCTCTCATCATCCCTCACAGACTCCTTGCCTTCCTTGAATCTCTTATGCCACTCAAAAACTGATGCTCGATTCATGCAAGATTGTCCAAACAAGAGGTTCAAGGAAGGCAGGGAGTCTGTGAGTGATGATGAGAGGTGTGGGAGGAGTAAGGAAGTCAGAACACCAGAGTTGATTGGCCAAAAGATTAGTTATGGTTAGGGTTACTATGTTGAGGTTTTAAAGGAGTTCAGGAAGAAATTCTGCCGGAAGAGGCCAGCACTCTTCAAATCGGTTCTGTGACTTTTGCTTATTCTCTAAGCTCAGAGGCTGTCGTTATGAGACAATTGAAGAGATAAAAGAGGCTGTGACGAAGGTCATTGACACGCTCACACAAGAGGACTTCCATTAGGCCTTCCAGAAGTTTTTGGAACGGTAGAACAAGTGCATTGCAGCTGGAGGAGATTAGTTCGAAGGGTTCTAAAGTTTCATGTGTATAATGTCAATAAAAGTACCCATACGAAGTCTGGAAACCTATCGTATGCACCTCGTATCTCTTTTCCCGTGAAGCACACCTTACACTTCTAAATAGAGAGGTTAGTAGATGGGGTAAAAATTAAGTTTTACGAGGAGTAAGGTATCGAGCCAGGAAGGTCAGAAGGCAATTTTTATTCTTTCTTTCTTTTTCTTTCCTTTCTTTTATGGATGAATATTAATCTTTTCTTTTGTACATGTGACATACACGAACGATAAGTACAGACGTATTTATTTGTAGACCTTTCTTATCGTCTAGAATCCTGTTACGTCATTAAGAAGGCAAATAGAGATTCTGGCTTGAAAAACGCAGCGAAGAACCAATATGCCCGATACCCTGTCGAACGTGCAAAAATTACCAGATTATCCCGTGATAATTAAGAAAAATAAACAGGATTCACAATTTTGATCACGAGGTCTTTATCTTTGCTTTTTCTATGCAGATTGTATCATCTCATCACATTCAGGTGATGTAGAAAGCTTTTAGGATTTCCTTTTACAGCAGCTGTTTTTTTGTTTTTTGTTGGTTTTTTTTGGGGGGGGGTCTTTCTTTCTTTTGAGGGTTTCGGTAGGGTCTTGTCTGTTTGTTGTTTTGTTTTGTTTTTTCGTTCTTTTTTTTTTGTTTGTTTCTTTCTTTTGAGGGTTTCGATGGGGTCTTGTCTGTTTGTTGTTTTGTTTTTTGGGGTTTTTTTTTTTTTTTTTCTTGATAGACCCCAGACATTTTATGAAAAACACATAACAATCTACTTCCTGGTGTATGGGGCTTAGAACACGCTGACTGTATCCCCTGCAAAGTGTTAAGATATCTCCCAAAAAAAAGGTGCGTCTTGGATGGGACACTAAACCGCATCAAATGGTGAGGATTCAATTCTGGAGATATTAGGAGCGTGAAGAACCCCTTCATTTTCATTACTCCCAGGTCCACTCTGACTCAGAATGATTGCACCTATTAGGATTTTAGCTATGGGCCAAATAAATCAGTTTGAAATTAATTTATCTTTGATAGAATATTTGATGCCATACAACTGCAAATTATTTGTATTAAGAATTGTAATTGATTACAAAGGATTATTATTAGATACTTGAAACCATATAACTATGTGCAAACAAATGACTTATTAAATAAAAATAATTACTTGAAATCATATAATCATTAGTATTAGGTAGGATTACATAACAACATATAACTGTGTGCAAATTATTTGTTTTAGATCAGAATACTTGATATCTTATGAGTGCAAAAATTCTTAAGAAACAACAAAAAATATAAATATAAATGTTCAAATACATAACGTCAAGGCATAAAATAACCCCGGATGGATTTACGTGCCATTAAAATCAATCAATCATGACAATCTTGTTGAAAAGTGCAGTAGAAATTAAAAAGACGAGTCTGTGTTGCAACTTTGAAATTTAGGGAAAAAATATGAAATAATTAATATGTTTAATTAATTTGTCGTTTTAATTAGCATTTAATCTATTTAAGAATGTATAATCTTAATTTAAAAGACAAGTGTTTTCTTAATTAGCTGTAATTGATGAATAGAAAACAGTTTGTTTCTGAAATTGTCAGCTCTTTTCTATTCGACGCATATTTAAGCAGATTTTTAAGCTTACAAGGTCGGCCTATTAAGTAATGAACGTGATTTTGTACACATTTTCATTATCAACTTAATTACAAATCAGTTTCATTTCCTTCAAAATAATTCCCTTGAGAAGGAACACACCGACGATAAAAGTGCTAGAAGTCTTCAGCTGACACTGCCTTCGTCTCGACCTGTTGAATGTTCTCAAAAGTCCCAAAATGGCGACCAATCCACGAAGTGACCAGTTAACCGATCATCTACAATCTTCTAAGAGATTGTAGATGATCAGTCGACAAAATGCCTCATTTTACCTAAAATTGCCGGGAAAAAACTTGATTTCCCGTGGCTGTCACAATATATATATAGTGACAGCCACTTCTTTGCAAAAAAAAAGATATCTCCTCTATTTACTAAGAGTACCCTTAAGAACGAGTGTGAGGCTAAGTATATCATTGTAAGTCCTATTGCATGAATGACAAATGAATTAGAGGGTTTGTTTGATTTTTTTTTGTGGGGGGGTAACATTGCTCCCGTGCACCCTCATATGACGTCTCAAGTCTGCTACAGACACAGATATTTTGTCATGGAATTGACATGAGTTATCTGTAGGTTGCGGCTGAAAGACTTTTGTAAAACGAGTCTTCGATTATTTACTGTCATAAGATCCCATATGACTATAAAGTCCAGGCTTGAACAAACAAACCCTACTGCAGAGTTACAAACATGTTCAGACTGTAAAGTATTCCTATCTAATTTAATATCAATCATTGTTTTCACACAGTTAAACAGTTTCAAACATTGTCCTTTAAGATTAGTAATTCTATTTATCAATTATTCCTATTTAATAGAAATAATTTGCTCTCAGCTGTATGGTTTCGAATAACTAATCGTGATAATCTATTGAACATTTCTATTTGATAGATGGGACCCTAACGAGTACTATCACTCCGACTCACAATGTACCTGAGGGTAATGGTAATGAAGGAGTGCTCCACATTCTCCAAACACAAAGAGCCTCACCATCAAGTGCAGATTAATGCCATACCTACAAGACTAAACCGTTTCAAGTATTGCTATCTAACTCTAATGATTCTATTCAACATTGTACATTGCTTTACACACTGTTAATTGGTTTTAAGTATAATAAATGATTAAATAGTTCTATTTCTATGTAATGAAAAGGTATTCCACATTCCCCAAATTCGGAGACAGGTGCCTTTCCATCATATGGTTTAGTGTCATACCCAGGATGCTTGGAGAAGGTCTGCAGAGGAGCAGTCAGCGCATTCTACTGCCCCAACCGACAGGTCAGATTACAGTATTCATATTTTGTTCAGCGCGAATAACGAGATTTGTATTCTCTGCATAGAGCAGGTCCTGAACAAGCATCTGCAAAGTCTTTAACTTTTCATTGAAAAGTGGGAGATCTCAGACTTTATTTGTGGCTCTAAATAGAATGTATACGGAAACGCGTGTGAGAGAGTTACAGCAAAATATAAGGAAAAAAACGGTTGCTGCAGGAATAATCAGGTAAAGAGTCACGCGATGTTCAATGATTTTGTGTCTACGCTATCCTTATATATATTTATATATATATATATATATATATATATATATATATATATATATATATATATATATATTAGCTGTTTAAATAACCTGTGATATCAAGAATAGGATTTATAAAACAAATACATAAAAATTAATCAATATGATTGCATAGTGACGATAAATTCTGATGCAAAAGAAAAATAATTGTTATGATGGTATTTGAACCGGTTATTCCTCAGCTGAATAATGAAATTTTCTTGTCGTCCATTGACTTTATCACTACTCCACTTAGTAGATATTATGATTTTGAAATTTTTCACATCGGCACTCAGTCTAAATGTTATATATTGAAAAGTGGAAGAAAGAATTGTTCGGAATTAGGAATTAATACAAACCTTACTGACTGACGGAGTATATATATATATATATATATATATATATATTCAAGCTGATGATGGGCTCTTCAACAAACAGGAAACTTGGCTAAAAACGGTTGGTGGAAATTGGAGTGCTGTATTAGTAGGCATACAAAGAAGAGCGACCAAAATGATTTCAAGAAATAAAAGATTACATTTATAGGGTGAGAGTGCAGAAATTAAAATTAACTACTTTACTCGAATAGTAAAATGGGATGGTTATCTAATCAAAACTTTAAAAATAATAAATGGAATTTCTTATTATGCTAGACATTTTGTTCAATATTTCTCCACGGATTGTAAATTTACTATCAAGGTAGATTTCAAAAACTAAGTCTACTAAGTAATTAGAATTTTTGTTACTAGAGTAATGTTTTTGGGGAACAAATTGCCTAATCAGATCAAAAACAACAGAGTATATGAATTCATCAAGCCCTCCGCACAAACAGTATGTGACACAAGATCAAAATTTAAGAACCTCACCAAGTGTCCTGAGTATGACACTAAACTATCTGATAGTGAGGTGCCTTTCTTCAAGGTTAAAATTCAGAGTTTTCCTTCTCTTTGAGCGGTTGCCATAGCACAGTCTATCCTACTATTTACTCATAGCTGGAAGGAGAATAATTGGATTCATAGCTTTCCCAAGAGTATTAAAGTCACGTAAAATGCAAACAACCTCGTCTTGGATTTGAACTCGAGACACAGTATCCATTTCCTACACCACAAACGCCTAATCGTAATAGCAATTCTATAGAAGTTTTCAAGATTAGATTGGGTGATTTTAGAAAAATGGCAGGAAAAAGAATTCAAGAAGGCATTTTTGGTTAGTATAGGATGAATTGCTTAACAGAATTTGATCTGTATGTAGATATTGTATTAATAGTGTATATGTTCAGGGCAAAGATTCTTTATTTTTCTTTATTTTTCTTTATTTTTTAAAAGTTGATGTAAGAAGGAGATGCCTAAGGAGACATAACAAGCAAATAATAATAATAATAATAATAATAATAATAATAATAATAATAAATGACCATGAGACGATCATCATAGAGGATTGGCGCCTTGCTTATCTGCTTCGGTTACATCCCTTCTTTGTTGTCTGGAGAGAAAAGACTTTAAGTTTGGGCGATGGATGGTCTTACATAAACAAACGCTGACAAGACGAGAGGGTGGTAGAAACTCGGACGGGACACACTCGTATTACCTGCCATCAGACATTGGCAGCCATAGTTTTTCAAATCCATTATAATATTTGGTTTTGTTTTGTTTTTTAAGGGGGGTGCTTTTTTTTTTTCGTTTTTGTTGTTTTTTTTGGGGGGGAGGTTGCACCCTACGTGTGTGCACATGTGTTTATATATTTAAGTAGAAAGTGAAATAACCTATGAATGAGAAAAGAATGCAAAATGCAATTGCTAATAAGAAAGGGTTAAAAAGTAATATAACTTTAAAAGTTTAATGCTTTCAGCTATTGTTATCTAACACTTATAATTCTATTTAATCTTAATCGTTTGTTTGTAAACAGTTAAATGGTTACATGAATTGCTATTTTACACTAATAGTTCTATTTACACACAGTTAAGTGGTTACAAGTATTACTATCTGTTGTTTGCACACAGGTAAATGGTTTCAAATATTACAATCTAACACTAATAGGTCTATTTGTACTGGGTTAAAAAGTTACAAGTATTGTTATCTGTTGTTTGCACACATTTAAATGGTTTCAAGTATAGCCATTTAACACTAAGAATTCTATCTAATATTGGTCATTTGTTTGCACACTGTTAAATGGTTTCACGTATTGTAATCGAACGCTAATAGTTCTATTTGCACACTGTTAAATGGTTTCAAGTGTTGTTATAAAACACTTATAATTCTGTTTGATATTAATCATTAATTTGCACACAATTAAATGGTTACAAGTATTGCTATTTTACAATAAGAATTCTATTTAATATTGATTATTTGTTTGCACACAGTTAACTGTTTTCAAGTATTTTCAATCTAATACAAATATTTCTATTTCAACACAGTCCTACAAGGATGGTTTTGGCATTAAATAACCCACAAAGGTTGATAAGCCATTCAACAAAGAAACCAAACCAAACCAAACTGAATATAACTGAAAAAGTGTGCGAATATTTATTCCTGTAAGTTAAAGAAGAATGCGCGTGTATTCTTCAAAAGAAAGTGCATGTGGCTGAGTTAGTGATTGAGAACATATATGTATTTACCCAACCCCTCCCGCTCGATCAAAATTCGACACCAGGTCAATTTCTCAGAAGGTTACCCCTGGTTTGAATTCAAAGTTTTTCTTTCTCCTAGACCGGTTGTTGTACCAATCTGGCCCACTATTTACCCATGGCTGAAGGGAGGAGAGATAGATTTGTGCATTTCCCAAGGGCATTAGCACGAAGTGAAATGCAAATAGCTTCGTCCAGGACTTGAACTCGGGTTGCCGTATCTATTTCCTATGATGATAACTCTTACCTCAAAAGCCTCCACTAGATCGATCGATTGATTGATTGATTGATTGATTTATCGGCAAGTGAACCCGTCGGCAGTTACTTTATGCATAGAGGTTAGAGAGTCGCGTTCATCGTACATTCTATTTACATGTTTTGTTGTTTCTTCTCTCTCTTTTTTTTTTTTATTTGTTTTTGTTTTTGTTTTTCTTTAGCGTCTCATCGAATGAGAATAATTTTTTAACTATTCACCTTATTGACGGGGCACTAACGAGTGGATCTGGTGGTAATGACACTCCCCAAAGCTTTAGAACTGAAACCTGACAATCAAACGGTTTAGAGTCATATTTAGGACTATAGATAGTGGTGGGTGGTCTTACTGCTCTGCAGAGATGTATTCGCCGTATTCTACAATCCCAGCCGACTGGATTACCCGTAATGTGTTGATATGCCGTTAAACAAATAAACCAAATCAAACCTTAAAAATGAATCAAATTTTAAATAACCTATAAGGAGTTGATATGCCGCTAAACAATAACTTGATGGAAGTAAATTGTTATAGATTTATTTTTAGATGAAGCTTTATCATTTTGACTAGTATTCTCCTTCGTCTTCCAAGTAAAAAGATTGAGGATAGTCAAAATTATTATTAGTAATGTGTTATTCATATTCGAATCTCCTGAGTAAAAAATAACAAACACTTTCGTAGCATAAAAACAATTTTGGCAGCATATTCTAATAACATATCAAACAAAAACAGAATCAAATATAGATTGAGGGATTCGCTTTAACGGCATGTAAACATGTCTAGGGGTATTTTATGCCAAGAGTTTAAGACATCGCGTACATTGTACGTTTATATTTATACTTTTGTCTAATTGCTTTTAAAGGGTTTTTTTAGCACACAGTTATATATCACGTATGCCTATCTAATACAAATAATTTGCATACAGTTGTATGGTTTCAAGTATTTTTATCTAATGCTAATAATCTATACACAATTATATGGTTTCAATTAATTATTTCTATTCAATAATAATCATTTGTTTGTACACAGTTATATGGTTTGAATGAGGATAACAGTTACCTCAAAAGCCTCTACTAGACCGATCGATTGGTTGATTGATTGATTGATTGATCGACTTGTGAACCCGTCGGCTGTTACTTTATGCATAGAGGTTAGGGAATCGCGTTCATTGTACTCTCTGTTTACATTTTTTGTATAGATGTATCTTAAGAAACTGGTAAGCAATTATCATTATTATCATAATCAAGTTATACCGACATCACAGATTTCCCTGACTCTCTCTCTCTCTCTCTCTCTCTCTCTCTCTCTCTCTCTCTCTCTCTCTTCATCCGTCCCTATCACCTGTCGTTCCCAGCAGGTCTTCCAAGCGATTTCCTGTGTCTGTACAGAGGTGATATAAATAAGTTCTTGCTGGTCGGCCAACACTGTCATGTCAATATATAGGGGTCCGTTGAAGGACGTCAATTATGAATCCGTTCTTACTTCTCCAGCAGTGTCCAACATGTCTTGTTCTTCTTACTTGGATCGTTTTCTTTTATTTGGGAGTTAAGTAACCATACAGCTGCTGTTTCGCGGGGTGTTACGTCCAGGGGTTGTTAAAACAATTATAACTTTATGTAACTATTCATAATACAAATAATTTACAGTTATATGGTATCAAGTATTCCTATCCAATACTAATCATTTTTAAACAGATCTGGATGGGATTCTAACAGATACTACCAATCCGGGTCAGAATGGAACTGGAAGTAATGTCAATAAAGGGGTAATCCATACTGTACAGATCTCCTGAACTAAAGCCTCTCTATAAAATACAATTTACTGAGATATCTAGGACATCCCTTTTGGGGGGATTGAGTCAGCATATTCTAAGACCCCCGACTGGGTAACTCAAAAATGCAGTGTAGAAAGAGCCAGAGATGGTGATATTAAAAAAGGGATTTATTTGTATATGTCCATATGAGAGATTATAAGAGAGAGGGGGGATAGATTAAAAGAGATCAAAAGATTAAAAGTGAGAAGGGATTAAGAGAAAGTTTAAAACGAGAAGAAAAAATGTAAAAGAAAAAGATTTATTTAAAAAAATGGCGGGGTGCGGAAATTTTTATGATAAAAAGAAAATCTTTTTAAAAAGAAAATAATGAGTATAAAATCCTGCAGACGGTCGCATAGAAACTGACAGATAGTTAATACTTGACTTTCTGGTGAGAAAAACCTTGGCATTTTCTTCGACAAAAGAATTGTTGCCGCCAAGTCAATAAAGTTGACTTTGACTGCATCGATTTTCACACGTTGTTATTTGCAACACGCCGACGTTAAACATGCTAGACTGATCTCTTCAGAAAAAAAGGGTCTCTGTCTGATCTTATCCTTCTTTTTAGAGTTCAAAGTGAATTTGATCACAAGGCCCACCAACTCGATATCAAATTAGAATCGCTAATACCATCGTTTTCTGTTTAGTTGAATACTTTGTTTTTTTGTTTTTTGTTTTTTGTTTTTTGTTTTTGTTCGTGTGTGTGTGTGTGTGTGTGTGTGTGTGTGTGTGTGTGTGTGTGTGTGTGTGTGTGTGTGTGTGTGTGGTTTTTTGCACAGGGTCCTATCGAATGGGAAAAATTTTTAAACAAATCTATTTGACTCAAAGATGAGACCCTAAACGGGTACAAACGATCAGAGTAAGAGGGAAACTGGGAGTAATGATAATGAAGGGGTACTACACACTCCCCAGATCTCCAAAAGTAGAGTCTCACTACCTGATGCATTTTAGTGTCATATCCAAACCACCCTTTTCCGTTTGGTGGGGGGCTTACACCCTCGGCAGGAGATTTAGTCATTGTGTTCTAAGTCTTACCGACAGGGTGGATATTTAATCGAGTGTACACCCTCCAAATGTTGATCATAATATTGAAAGGAATATATATATATATATATATATATATATATATATATATATATATATATACTCTGTGTGTGTGTGTGTGTGTGGTGTGTGTGTGTGTGTGTGTGTGTGTGTGTGTGTGTGTGTGTGTGTGTGTGTGTGTGATCGCTCTTAATCAGGTTTTAGTGACCCATGATTTGGCCGTCTTAACAGAATTATAAGCCCCCAGACAAGCCAATCCTTACCTACACAACGATTAACATGAATACAAACGTAAGTGGTCAGTTATGCTACAGGGTCCACAGGTAACTTCCCATGCATTAAGAACGATCATGATTCATACCGAGTACACTATAAACGTGACCTTTTGCCACACATGACTTTCTAAGAAAAAGTTATTTTCATGATATCACGCTCCTTTGCCTTTTGACTGGGGCCTATCTCTAATTTTACGCAGTGTCAATGAATAGTTTTAGAGCATATGATTTTATACTCCTCATTATCGGTAGTCATGCTCAAAAAAACTATCAGTTGTAATTTGTCAGAGTTGGGCATGCATGAAACTAACTCTTGACATATAGAAGGTAGATCCTTCTCTCCTTTCAATTCGAAATCCTCATCCACGCTGAAATTAGACACCATGTAAGTAATCGATATCATTAATCAATGGGTTTCATTAATATTTTGATAGTTGAAAGCCAACTTTTATGTACCAAGATTTACCCATTTTAGAATATCTCCTACAAATATGTTCTTCAAAATATACTTTCATTCACTTGTGCATATCTATATTAAAACCGTATTTCAAACGCCGTGCCTAAATATGTGTGTGTGCGTGTGCGCGCGTGTGTGTGTGAAAACAAGATATTCAGTGGATGTATTTATTCATATTTGAATAATAGGCCATAATTTAAAGCTTAGACTTTTTAAGCCATCTTCAGGGCGATGTCATTATGTGATGTTGTTTTATTAGAAAAATCATTTTCAAATGAAAAAATAAAACAAAACTAAATGAGAAAATTCGTCACATACATTTTGAAACAGAATGCTATTAACGATAAGAAAACGCTAAGAATTTGCCTTTTTTTTTTGTTTTTGTTTTTTTGTTTCCTTTTTCCATTTGAAAATAACATTTCGAATGAACCATCATCACAAAATATTATCGCTCTGACAATAGTTAAAAAAACCTAACCGTTAAACATTATCTTATCATTCATATATAAGTAAATACATCCCCTAAATATCTTGTTTTCATCTTTACATAACGTCGGATTTATTTGCATTTTTCTCTAATATATATATATATATATATATATATGTGTGTGTGTGTGTGTGTGTGTGTGTGTGTGTGTGTGTGTGTGTCTGTGTGTGACAGCTACTTCCATCCGTCTCGCCTCTAAACACACAACACCAACCCCACCTGAGTTATGGGAAAAAGTAGAGAAGCCTGTGTTCTTTAGTTTTGATTACACAAACGATGTAAGAAAACGAAAATACTGAAAAGAACTTTAATCCGCTAAAAATTCACCTTCTGCCACATACTGATCATATGAAGGCTTTGAGTAAATTTATATATATATATATATATATATATATATATATATATATATATATATATATATATATATATATAAGATTCGGTTGAAAAGTTCATTGGTTGACCAAGTATATATTTCAACATAATCCTTCAAGCACAAAACTTCTCCATCGGCGTCGCAGTTTTTGGTTCCCTCTGACCATAAAAGTCATTTGATGTTACCATATGAAATTTCAACCAAAGAAATTTTCAGTCCATGCTTATATATATATATATATATATATATATGTGTGTGTGTGTGTGTGTGTGTGTGTGTGTGTGTGTGTGTGTGTGTGTGTGTGTGTGTTAAATATGTATAGTTAAATTTTGATATCATATATCAAAATATTTACTTTTCTTTCATTGGACCAACTGCAATCTTTACATATACATATAAATATAAAAAGATTGTTGTCGGTCCTAAAATTTTCATATATATATATATATATATATATATATATGTATGTATAAAGATTGTTATTGGTCCAAAAGAAAAGTAAATATTTTAGAATGAAGAGGTCCTCAAATGATTTCAAGTTTGGTATTTAATAGCAAAATCATTTACGGACCTATTCATTTCAATATATATATATATAGCACATATGAATGTAGGTCTATCACCACACGAAAGATAAAAACTGTACTAATACCGGACATTGGCCTAGCGGTTAGAGTGTTCGCCATTGGCCCGGGAGACCTGGGTTCATACCAAAGACTCAAAAAATGGTACTTGATGCGTCTTTGCTTAACACTCAGCATTATAAGGTACGGATCAAGGGTAAAGTCGCGCCCTCCCCTACACCTTGGTGTAGTAAGCTATCGAAAAGGGAACCTTCGGGTCACCCTCGACTATGGTCGCCTACTTTACTTTACTTACGGACAAGCCGATAACAATTCAATCTGCTACTTCATCAGCGACCACAAAATTGGTTTTGCGGGTTACAGACCGATTAAAAAATAGGTAATCAAGAAGATCGATTTTTCTTATCAAAAAATGAATGAATTAAAAACACCCGAGAAATAAAAATTAAAAAAACCCGTTGAATATAATCTAGTCAGCGGTACATTTAAAATCTTTTCACCAGAGCTCAACAGTTGGTATGTAATACGAGGGTCACTTAATAAATGAGGTGAATGTTTCCTTAGGAATCGACAAGAGGAAGCACTGTTTACAGTTGCACCTTTTTAAAGGAAACTAATGGGGATGGATCCTTTCATGTGCCAGAAAACTGTCAGCATGTCCTTCTTTACTGAACACTTTGCCAGGAACATTTTTGTAGGGAAAGTTCACTCAATGGATTGCCTTTTCGTCTCAAGCTAGTAATCGAA
This sequence comes from Sepioteuthis lessoniana, assembly GCA_963585895.1. Taxonomy (NCBI): domain Eukaryota; kingdom Metazoa; phylum Mollusca; class Cephalopoda; order Myopsida; family Loliginidae; genus Sepioteuthis; species Sepioteuthis lessoniana. The sequence goes on along the minus strand of OY757905.1, from coordinate 67,471,010 downwards.
AACCCACGTTTACACCATTTGTAAACATTTTTTTTTTACTAAAACATGCTTTTCCGTACACATTCTTCTGTAAATTTTACATAGTTTGCGCTTCTCAGTCACCTAAAAACTGATAACAAACATCGATCCAAGGCGAGAGCACTCTTTTTGATTTGCCACTATTTTGAATAGCCGCAGAACAAGTATTTTTGCAAGATTAGGATAATTTTTGGTATGAACCAATTCCAAACAATGCAGTTTATATTTATGGAAACAAATTCGGAAAATAAATGTATATTGCTTTTAAGAAAAAACTCAGCCTCTATTCTTTTTTAAGATCTCATTTGTGTGTGCATTTATATATATATATCATCATCATCATATCTTGCCGCTAGCACGGATATCCCTGACCCTCTCTCGCCACTTTTCCCTATCGTTCATCGCCTCTGGCAGGTCTTCAGGGCTACATCCCGTATCCTGCTGAATGTATGTTCTAGCTCGGCCATATGGGGGTCCATAGGAGTACATCACTAATGAGCTCGTCTCTGCTTCTCCAACTGTGTCCTGCGTGTCTGGTTCGTCTAACTTGGATAGTTTTCATGATGGGAGGCAGGTGGCCGTATAGTTGGTTCTTTGTGGGGTGTTGCCGCCAAGACTTGTTCAATATTGCTCGCAACATTCTTGTGTAATTGCCGTCTAGCTTCTTCTCCAGACGTTTTGTTAGCGTTCAGGTGGTGCATCCATACAGCAGTATGGATGCACGACTGCTGCCTGGAAGAAACTGCGTTTCATTTTTTCGGTCAGGTCTGATTTCCATATGATCGATAGCTTATCGATAGCTGTCCATGCCTTCGTTAGCCGCGTGTCGATGTCTTTTTCGGTTGATTAGACACTGCTTCCTGGCTAGTGTGGAAATGTCACCTGCTTGATTAAAGCACATATATTCAGTTTTGTGTGCATTGACATGGAGACCAATGACTGCGGCGGCTCGTTCCAAACTATGCAGTAGTGTTTCGGCTTGATTGGGAGTATTTGCCAGTATCGCTATGTCATCGGCGTAGTCGGCGTCGGTAATTGTTGTTGCGGGGTACCTTCTACCGTTTTCTCTGGTTTTATCAATCGATGTTCTAAGCACGTAGTCTAGACAGATGATAAAGAGATATGGGGCTAGCGTGTCCCCTTGTAGTACTCCTGCTACAATGTCAAAGTATTCTCTGTCTCCATCCGGTGAACGTACTTTCACTTTGGTGTGTATATATATATATATATTCTTTTATGAACATCTATTTTGTGAGTGTGTTTGTACGTATATATATATATATATATAAGTAAAGTTGGCGACCATAGTCGAGGGTAACCCGAAGGCTCCCTTTTCGATAGCTACTACACCAATGTGTAGGGGAGGGCGCTACTCCTTCCCTGGATTGCTCTACTTTACCCTTGATCCGTACCTTATAATGCTGGGTGTTAAGCAAGGAGGCATCAAGTACCATTTTTTGAGTCTTTGGTATGACGCGACCTGGGATTGAACCCAGGTCCCCCGGGCCATTGGCGAACACTCTAACCCCTAGGCCAATGTCCGGTATATATATATATATATACACACACATAAATGAGATGTTTAAAAAGAATATATATATATATATATACAAACACATACACAGAAATAAGATGTTTAAAAAGAATATATATATATGTATATATATACAAACACACACACAAATATATAAACTTTGTTTGAATGTGAAGGGACTGAGGGATCCTAGCGCGTTTAAATTTATAGTGAACTCTCAAACCTACGCGTGGATATCGACGCGGTGCAGGACGCACCCTTAACGCGATTGTCAGTCTTGTCTTTGTAAATGAAGTTGGCCGGCTGGTTTTGTTTGATGCTGCCGTTAAAAGTTTTGCTTTTCGGATGGTCGTGGTTTACGCACCCAATAGTGCAAGTGAGAGACGCTCCTCCTTTCGACGGTTGGGGCCGTTTCTTGACGATCCGAAGCGGCTAGTTTCAGTAGAGAATCGGAATACGATCGTTGACCCCAAGATTGATAGGGTTGAGCGGGGCGCTTGCGGGGCGGATAAGTGTGAAAGCAGCCTGATAGACTTCATAGCCCGGCACTATTTCGTTGACAGCTTCGGTCTGGATCACCCTGGAAGGGAGTTGTGGACGTGGATGGATAGTTCACCCTCTATCCGTGGTGGATCCTACTTGGACAGAGTGTTAGTGAAGAGAGTAGACATAAATTTTGTTTCTTGTCCCACGTTCCACTGATCGGGCAGATTGACCATGGATTGGTTAGGGTCAGTTTGAAGCTAGACAATAGGCTTAGTCTGGCCGGATACTGGAAGTTGAATACCTCCATATTGGAAATATAGGACTTCCGGGGTCGACTGGAATTCTTTATTAGTGAGGGCAGTAATCGAGAATAGATGGAGGAGATTAGAGACCTTGCCATTAAGTACGACCAAAAGCTCAAACTAAGATAGGGCCAAGAAGAAGAGGTCTTTAGATGGCCGGTGGAGAGAGGGGTACTCTAGCAGTAGAATTAACAAAGAGGAACCTTGAACACGAGGCCAGCGAGCGCAACAAAGGCTATGTTATTAGATCTAGACAAATAAGAGTTCCAAACTAAGCTGAGGAATGTAAAACGTTCGCTTTTGGGGAAGAAGTGCGGTTTCACCGTCGGTACTATGAGTCCATCAAATCTTCGGATGGGCGCGTGCTCAAGTCTAGGCGTGAAATGCGCGAGGTCTTTCCAGTGCATTTCCATGATCGCTTTGCCCGCCTGCTTGATCTCCCGGTTCGGGAGTTTCGTGGCTATTTTCCCGACTTTCTCCACCTCCAGGAGGTGAAAGTAGCTGGATTATAGAATGCGAAATCTATGATGTTTTGATGCAGGTCTGTCCCAACAAATCGTCAGAACTGGATGGTTTGCTCTACGAAGATGTGGCACATGTTTGTGGCTATTCTTACTGATGTGTTCAATCATTGGTTCGCTCAGGGAGCAATTCCTGGCAGCGTTACCAAAGGAGTGATCATATTACTGAAGAAAGATGGTAGGCACGTCTGGAAGGAACTAGATGATTACAGACCCTAGTAATATTACAATAAATAGCAAGACTACAAACCAAGTCAAAACAGCGGAGGAGTAAGACTCACCAATGAGTGTTCTGGATATAACACTAAAAAATCTGAGGGTGAGGTTCCAGTAATGCTGGAGCTGCGGAGTACCCCTTTATTGCCATTGCTCCCAGGTCGACTCTGGCCCGGAGTGGTAGCACCTGAAATGGTCCTATCGAGGGTCAAATAGAGCTAAACTGTGTATTATGCTAAACTGAATTGTTTGAAATATAACTGTTTTGACATTTAACTGAACTGTTTTGACATTTGACTATAAACAAAAACTATAATTATACAAAACGGAATTGTAAGAAATTTAATTCTGCGTTAAATGACTCGAAAAGGGTAAATACGCCGGAAAACAAAACAACCAATCCACCAACCAATCAACCATCAAGCTACTCTCGTAAAAAATTGTAACAGATTGAATAAGGAAGAAAAAAAAAACTACAATACTCTCAGTAAAAAACCCTTAAATTGAATTAAATTAAATTGAATTAACGTTTCCTCTGAACAAATAGAATGTTAGCAAAATACTTGTGCGTAGCACGTGACGGCTAGGACCCAATCATAATACAGCATTTTTCTTCTTTTTTTTTTCTTTTCTTTTATTTTCTTTTCTTTTCCTTTTTTTTTTTTTTGTTAGTTGGGGTTTTTTTTGTTTTGATTTTTTTGTATATGTTGTCGAAAGGTTACTCATCTATTTTGCCTAACGCATATAAGTAATGACAGTTGTCATTGTTGGGCTAGTTCGAGTATTAGAGCAAAAGACCAGTAAAAATGTTTCATGTCTATGGTCAATGATAAAGAAATAACTTTCGTTAACTTGAGACAAAAATATCTATGTCAAAACAACCTCGAAAACAGTGCTTACCTTGTTAGAAAGCAAAATATTGTTCTAAGATAGACAGATACGAAAATTAAAGACTAATGTTACAATAACAAGGACTTTTATTTGACAAACAATATAAATCGTTCAAATAGTTGAAAGGTTAAGCATTTTTTTCTGCATGTGATTATGAAAGTTGAAAAGAATACAATTAACTGTTGGATATATTTATTACTCCGTGGCAAAAATCGACTCTCAGTATGTGTGTGTAGGTGTGGAAAAGATAGCTGCAGAAAACACGCCGACCTTGTGTAAATAAGACAATTACTTATCCAACTCACTACTGGAGAAATAATCTCTGCGGTTAATTTTATAAATACAAGTTTTATATATATATATATATATATATATATATATATATATGTGTGTGTGTGTGTGTGTGTGTGTGTGTGTGTGTGTGTGTGTGTGTGTGTGTGTGTGTGTGTGTGTGTGTATATTCTAAAGTTTTCAACTGTGTATTTAGTCTGTGATCTTTTGCACACTTCATGTATCCTAATCTTCATGAAACCTTGTCGGAGGGGCTGAAAATACGTTAACTGTATTCTCCCATAGGAGGGGTGAGATCTCCCCACACCTGGAAATGGAGGTGTCTTAAATATGACACTAAACTGCATCTAATTGTGAAGATCCAATTCTGTAGATCTGAGGAGTAAGGAGTACCACTTCATAATCATTACTCCCAGGTTCACTCTGACCCAGAGAGGTAGTAGCTGTTAGGATTACATCGATACGTCAAACAGATCTGTATGAAAATTATTCGTATTCGATAGGACTGAGTGCAAAAAGAATTCTTACAAAACAACCACACAAAAATATAAATATGAATGTACAATGAACGCGATTCCCTAACCCCCTTGTGAGAAAATAACCCTAGAATCTATCAATCATATCGTTCGTTATTCTTTTATCCTATAATCTATTTCAAGTCTTCGAGCCACCATGCCGAGGAATTTTCCTAGGGGATGTCCCCGTGGTGTAATGGTTAAAGCGATGGACTTCGGAATCGTAGTATGCGAGTTCAAACTCCAGTCGTGCTATTACGTTCACTTTCGGGCAAATACCCTTGAAAAAGGTGTGAACCCCCTTATCCTCCCAGCTATGGGTTAAATAGCACCACTAATGTTCTTCTAGGAGAATGGTTTTGGCATTAAATAACCTACAAAGGTTAATATGCCATTAAACAAAGAAACCAAACCAAACCAATTTTCCTTCATGTCATCTGTAAGGATAGTTACTTGGTGGCGCCCATTTCCTCTTCAACATGTAATCGGTTGCTCTGGGTTACATGCTACGAGTAACAAGGAACCTCACTTAAACTCCATCTGACTCAAAACAGCAAGTTACCTTGCCATGCCGGCATTCTGAGAGGGCAGTTAAATTTTTCTTCTTCTAGACTGTTTTGCTTACCTGACCGTCTATTCTGCCCTTGTAATTACGCATGATTGGAGGAAAAATAAGGGATTAATTACTGGGTTTTTTTTCCGAGGGCAAGTCAAATGCAAATGGTAGATTGATTAAATGGTTGAGTGATTGATTTTAATGTAGGATCAATATATGCGGAGGGGTTATGGAATCGCGTTCATTTGACATTCATATTAATATCTTTTGTATAGTTATTTCTTTAAAGTTTTTCTTCCACAGTTATATGATATCAGGTATTTCGATCTAATGCAAACAATTTACCCACAGTTGTATGGTTTCAAGTATTCTTATCTAATACAAATAATTGTATGGTTTCAAGTAATTATTTCTATCTTATTAAATAGAAATAATTACTTGAAACCATACAATTTGTTCGTACATGATTATATCGTTTTAAGTAAGTAATAACACTCTTTTCAAGTATTGCAATCTAATATCAATAATTATATGGTTTCAAATAATCATTTCTCTTTAATAATAGTAAAAGTAAAGTAAAGTTGGCGACCATAGTCGAGAGCAACCCGAAGGCTCCCTTTTCAATAGCTACTACACCGAGGTGTAGAGGAGGGCGCAACTCCTTTCCCCAGATTGCTCCACTTTACCCTTGATACGTACCTTATCTCTCTGATTGTTAAGCAAGGAGGTATCAAGTACCATTTTAACGTCTTTGGTATGACGCGACCAGGGATTGAATCCAGGTCTCCCGGACCATTGGCAAACACTCTACCCACTAGGCCAATGAGCCAGTGGTTCCAAGTAACTAATAATAATCCTTAGTAAACAATTTAAGCTTCAAGTAACTATTCTGAACATAAATAATTTACAGTTGATATGGCATTAAGAATTCCAATCAAATATGAGTAATTCTTAAACAGATCTATTTGACCAACAGATGGTTCCCTAACAGGTACTACCACCCCAAGTCAGAAGCAAAAGTTCTACGACGTTAACCGTTACGTCCTGAATTGATCCTAATGAACATTTAAACAAGACGCCTGTGTATCAAATATTGTGTAATACTTGGTTTAAAAAACTTTCCTAGTTTGCTAATATCTAAATAAATTAGATATACTTAGATTTCTTAACGCATTTCTCACTTCTATCATCCTATCAATTATATCTATCACCATCTTGGGAGATTTTTTGGTTTTCCTATAGAAAAATGAGACGTTTTAGTAGACGATGAGTATGAAACTGATTGATGAGATCTTATGAGTGTATGAATTATTGTAGGGTTATTGTTGTTGCTTTGTATCAAGATAGAGATGAGCGAAGGTCAAGGTATTTAATGTACGATCAGTCGTTACTGATTTTCTGTTTTGGTCTTGTGTCAGATTACAATGTATAAATCAGTAATATTCAAGTCGTAGCTGATGCAAACAACTTACGTCATGAATATATTCAGGTATTTAGAGAGATGACCAGTTAGAAACAGTAGGTATCGTAAGCAATTTGAGGCCAGACTAAGGGAGTGTCCTCGTGATGTAATGGTTAAAGCGATACACTGCAAAATCGTAGTATACGAATTCGCATTCCTGTCGCACTATTATGTTCACTTTCGGGAAAGGTATGAACCCCCTTATCCTGCCAGCCATGGGTTAAACAGTACCACAAATGTTCATCTAGAACGATGGCTTTGGCATTAAATAACCTACAAAGGTTGATATGCCATAAAAGAAAGAAAGAAAGGCCAGACTAAACAAAGTTTCATGAATTCTATAAATAGATTCGACTGGATTAAAATTATTCCCTTTTTATAATTAACTGTGAGTTTTTTCTTTGTTTTTTTTTTTTTTCGTTTGTTTGTTTTTTGTTCTGTTTTTATTCATTTTTTTTTTTCTTTTTTTGTTATTTTAATTTTTTCACTTAGGAAACGCCCTCCATTTCTTACTATTCTGAAATTTTTCAGAAAGTTTTTAAATTCTAGTTATCAGGTTATCTTCTATCTTGTTTTTTAAACATCATAATCGACAACTGATGTTTATCCACGTCTAAAAGTCACCATCCTTAAAATTACTGAAATAATTTTCGTCATGAAACATTATAAGATAGAATTAATATAACAGTTATAAGAATTAATGTAACGCTTACTAGTGCAGAAAACAGTAGACTGAGTTCCAGTATTAGCCGAGGGTGCTTGTGTTCACTTCACATTATATCTTTTAAGAAAGACATGAATCAACTTCCCCCTCTACCTATGGCAGTGTGTGTGTGTGTGTATTGCACACAATTATATGATATCAATTTTTCAAAATAGAAATTATTTTCAAATAGATCAATTTGATCCATTTATAAGACCCCTAACAAATACTACCCAGAAAAGCCTGAGTGTCATGGCAATGAAAGAACACTCCATATTCCCTAAAGCTCTAGAACTGGAGCCTCACCACCAGATGTAGTTTAATATCATACTCAGGACACTTTGGGGGGGAAGGATATTATCCCTCCCAAGGAGATACAGTCAGTGCATTCTAAGCCCCGTAGAAGCTAAAATGAAAGTTATAATGCGATTTGTAGCCTTGAAAGGCAACCAGTCTCGAAGAAGGATAATTCTGATTCCAAAACCAAATTTACAAACTCCATAGCAGTAAATCATAAAAAGGGGACCGCCAGTTTTTATAACTCATCACACCAGTGGAAAAATTAATTTGAAGGCAGAGAGAGTTGGATCTTTCTTGTGCAATGACATTCCCAATTTCAAAACTAACCCATGAAAATATTCTATTCTGCAATAGCAAATATCATTGGAAACAATGGATCAACGAAAATATATCAATACAAAATTATATCATATTTGTTATATCGTCATTATGATATCGAGATATCATGACCCACTTCACTTTTGTCTCCTGTGAATGATACAATCAGTGGTGAAGCTCCTGTTATGAAACTTTGGGAAATGTAGAGTCACTTTTTCGTTGCCGATGTTCCCAGGCCTATTCATCACTTTTGTCTCCTGTGTATGATACATCCGGTGGTGAGGCTCCTGTTATGAAATTTTGGGAAATGTAGAGTCACTCTTTCGTTGCCGATGTTCCTAGGGCTATTCTGACCCGGATTGGTAGTAACTGTTAGGGTCCTATATCTGGATCAAATCGTTTTATCTGAAGTAATGTTAAGAATTATTCTGAGCAACATTATATTACAACAAAGTATGAAATGTTATTCTGTTGAAAATGATTGTGAAGATACATTTTTGTACCATATATAATTGGTGACCATAATTGTTTAACTGACTTCGGTATTAAATTACCCAACACAGATTGACAAACTGTAAACCAACCAGTCGGATGGGGCTGTAGAATACACAGATTGGACTTCTGCAGAAGGGTAACCCTCACCCCAAATGAGTGTCCTGGGTGTGGCACTAAACTGCATCTGATGGTGAGGCTCCAGTCCAGTAGCTTTGGGAAATATGACATACCCCTTCCTAACCTATTACTCCTAGGTCCTCTCTGAACCGAACTGGTAGTACCCATTAGGCTCTCGTCAATAGGTCAAAGAGAACTATTCTGTCATTTACCCTACTTGAAACCATTTAACTGCACAAGTAATTGGTTGA
>OY757905.1:67264534-67457034 GCA_963585895.1 Sepioteuthis lessoniana | reverse complement strand
CGTAAAATCGATATTCCTTTGAAAAACGAAATAATAGGATTTGTTCGTTTTCTTTGTTTAGTGGCATATCAACCTTTGCTGGTTATTCAATGCCTCAGTCATCCTTGTAAAAGAATAGTAGTGATACTATTTAACGAATAGATAAGTTATCGGATTTGGTTGGGGGATTTTAAAGGGATTTTGATATTTGTCAGGTAGTCTCAGTCCGAGTCTTGATCTCTTACGCGATACAGAAAAACACTTCAGCTAAAAGATATATATTTACGAACACAAAAAGGATTTGATAAAAGCAAACATAAATAATGGTATGGTCAGACATAAATTAGAAACTAATAACAACTTAATTTTAAAGGTTTCCGAAAGTTAGCATAAGAAAAAAAACCGAAAGATTTTTAATCTAGCATAACTGCTAACTATAACACACTTAAACAAAGACCAGGCTTTTTAAACTTATACGATTATTTAATCAATTCATTCCTAAAAATTTACGAAGCCTCTTATTTGAAATAGTTTGGTTTCATTCATCATCATATATATATATATATATATATATATATTGTTGTTGTTGTTGTTGTTGTTGTTGGCGATTGTAGTCGAGGGTGACCTGAAGGCACCATTTTCAAGAGCTACTACAGAGATGTGAAGGGGAGGGCGCTACTCTTTTCCCCATATTGCTCCACTTTACCCTTGATACGTACCTTATGTTGCTGAGTGTTAAGCAAGGAGGTATCAAGTACCATTTTTAAAGTCTTTTTGTATAACACGACGTGGAATTGAACCCAGGTCTCCCGGACCATTGGCGAACACTCTACCCACTAGACCAATGACCGGCTATATATATATATATATATATATATATATATATATATATATATATATATATATATATATATATATATATATATATATATATATATATATATATATATATATATATATATATATATATATATATATATATATATATATATATATATATATATATATATATATATATATATATATATATATATATATATATATATATATATATATATATATATATATATATATATATATATATATATATATATATATATATATATATATATATATATATATATATATATTAGGAAATACGTTATTTTTTAAATTTCGTACACTGGTTACATTACGTAGTTTTTAAACAGAATGCCACGAACGGAAATAGAATCCTTAAAACTTTCTCATTTTTTTGCTTCATTTAAGATGTAAAAAATTTAGTTCAATTAAGACTCAGAAAATAGAAAAAGCCCTGATGAAGTTTTAATGCAAAACCCGAAACGTTCAACGTTGGCAAATAATTCTACTAAAAATTAAATCATCATTTGAATGCTTTGTTTTTACATATTTGAACATTTATATATATATATATATATATATATATATATAAAGAGAGAGAGAGAGAGAGAGAGAGAGAGAGAGAGAGAGAAGTCACGCAACTCGGTCTCAGTACTAAAAAAAATAGTTGTTATGGTAACAGAAACCATTTTAGCCTCTTTCCTAAAGAAAATAATCCCGCTGACATTCGCGCTCTTTTCATGTGTAATAACTAAGTAGACTACCCTATTTAATCTCCCCCCCTCTCTCTCCCTCTCTCTCTCTCTCTCTTATTTTATTCTTTTTTCTTTTCTCTCTAAAACTTTCTATACTTAAGTCTTCTCCCTTTGTAGAACATAAGACTGACCGTGATATCAATAATAGTCTGAGTTCTTGGGGCAATCTCAAAATATATATAAAAAGAATGGAGGAAGTGAAGATCCATAGAAGGATTGAAACCTGGCAGATATCAGCACTACTGAGATCAGCTAAAATACTGAGAAGATTCCTTGAGAACGGGAGATTTGCTGTTATTCAATGAAAACTACCAGTTACAGCCGGCGGGAAAAACTATAATAATAATAATAATAATAATAATAATAATAATAATAATAGTGGATTTTGCCGTTCCGGCTGACCTGGACTTTGCTAGAGAATGGAAAAAAAACTTGCCGTTACTCCGACTCTAGTGAAAGACCATCAGCTAACGCCAGTGTGAAAAACTCGCTAGGAGAAAAATAATAATAATTATAATATGAACTCAATTCTCTAGGATTTTATTATAAAAACAAATCATCCAGTGTCAACCTGGTTAAAAGAAAGAAAGAACTACAGACTCTTCTGAGCAAATCTGTGTGAAGAAGAGGAAACTATAGCACAGATATTAAGATCACCTGTTGCAATAAGTTTTAGTTCGTATGTAACTGTTGGGAACCATTATGAACAGGGATTCAATTTCACTCTGCAAGTGTCCTTTGCACAAGCAATGACTATGTCATCTTATTTTCAATTCCCTTCTTTTGTTTCTTGAAATGTCTGTGCAATCCATTTTCTTTACATTTTGTTTTCTTAGTTTGGCTGTTTTCTGATCTCCAAATTGTCCTCCTATCAGTTCTATGGCATTTTCTGACTGCTGCAGTTATTGCTGTATTCCTATGTCCTTTGCAGTTTTCAAATCTGTCGACAGCGGGTTCATCAGTGCTGACCAATCCTTTTCACAAACGTTATTCCTTGAGCACAAGTCTTTATAAATTGTCATTAACATCCTTGTTTCATCATCTAATTTTCTCGATGCTCCCCTCGTCAAGTTTAGAAAGGATCTCGAATACCTCACAAAAGGTCATTTTTTAAAGTCTTTTTTTTTTCATTAGAAATAAAATAGCCCCAAGTCTTTGTCTAAAAAGCAAGATTTAGTAAATTAAAATTCAGAATAGAGCTTTTATAAAATGAACATTTCCTAATCTTTGATATTAAAAAAAAACAATGTTTAAAAAGAAAATGTTTAATTAATTAAAATCAATTAAAAATTGTTTTTTTATATCAATTAAATAATATCAATTGAATATTTTCTTTTTGAATATTAATTGAATATTTTCTTTTTTAAATATTAATTAAACATTGTCTTCTTTAAATATTAATTAAACATTGTCTTCTTTAAATATTAATTAAACACTGTTTTTTTTTATATTAATTGAATATTTTCTTTTTTAGATATTGATTAAACATTATCTTTTTAAAATAATAATTAAAGATTGTTTTTTAATATTAATTGAATATTTTCTTTTTTTAGATATTAATTAAACATTGACTTTTTAAAATAATAATCAAACATTGTTTTTCAATATTAATTGAATATTTTCTTTTTAGATATTAATCAAACATTATCTTTTTTAAATATTAATTAAACATTGTCGTTTTAAAATGATAATTAAACATTGTTTTTTAATATCAATTGAATATTTTCTTTTTTAAATATTAATTAAACATTGTCTCTTTTGAATATTTATTAAACATTTTCTTTCTTAAATATAGGTAGGAAAGCTTAGTAGTTGAAATATTTCCCACTGAATGATATGTGGGGATTAAGAAGCAATAAAAAAAAACAATAACATGCATAAAATAAAACAAATAAAATGCAAAAGTAACAGTTTGCCAGGATGCGTCTGACAGGAAGCGCAATCTGCGCATGTCAAAAAAGATAGGGGTTCAGGCACCAAAGATAAATTCTCCAAGTGACCTCGAGACGCATCAACCGAAAGGACTTCTTTCTCTTTACTGCTAGTAGGAAGAGCATGTTTGCACTCAGTTACGTGGATTCAAGTCACTAATAATAATCCTGAGTAAACAATTATAGCTACAAGAAATTATTTTTTTCACCTTCTTGGATGGGGCTGTAGAATACGCCGACTGCACCTCTGCAGAAGGGTAAGAACCCCTCCCTCACGAACGAGTGTTTTGTGTATGACACTGCGTCTGATGGTGAGGCTCCAGTCCTAGAGCTTTTGAGAATCTGGAGAACTCCTTCAATGTCATTATTTCCAAGTCAGCTCAGACCCAAATTGGAAGTATCTGTTACAGTCCTATTTATGGGTTAAATAGAACTATTCAATCCTTTACTAAAGATTATAAGTAGCAGTATTTTAAAACTATTCAATTGTGTACAAATCATTTATATTACATAGGAAATAAGATAGATAGATAGATAGATAGATAGATAGATAGATAGATAGATAGATAGATAGAATTGAATTCTAGAAACCATTTGACGGCGTGCAAACAAATGATAAGCATAAGATAGAATTATTAATATTTGATTGGAATACGTGCCACCATTTAACTGTGTGCAAGGAAACGATTAATACTAAAAAGAAGCAGTCTAACTGTTCATAAACAAATGAACTCAAACTATTCGGTTACAAACAATATATATATATATATATGTGTGTGTGTGTGTGTGTGTGTGTGTGTGTGTGTGTGTGTGTGTGTGTGTGTGTGTGTGTGTGTGTGTGTGTGTGTGTTTATGAAAGTAAATAAAGGATTGTAATCCGACAAAATGTAGAAAAATTGATAACAAGGTAATCCAAGTGGAAGGAGAAATTTATTGAGAAGGGGTGATATTAGCGATGTTAAGTCAACGATGGATGTTAAAAATGCAAAATACAAAAACCTACAGAAAGATTTTGAGTCAAAAGGAAGAAAAACAAAGAAAAACAAAAAGAAAAATAGAAAGCATAAAAATTATTATATATGTGAAAAATATTAACTAAAGATTAACTAGGTACAATATATTCCATCTTTAGTTGATATAAAATAAGCAAACGTAACATAAATTCTATACAATATTCCTAATAAGTCAAATGACGTAATTTAAAACAACAAACGCTGATTCACCAATTAAACGGCCAACTTTTTCTTATTATACAAATTTTCCCTTAGGTTTTTGTATTTTGCATTTTTAAATATCCATCGGTGACTTAACACACACACACAGATATATATATATATATATATATATATATATATATATATATATATATATATATATATATATATAAGTTGATCATAGATAGATTGATATATAGATATGATTTGAAAGCGAATAGTTTGCAGTCAGCTTTGGATGACAAATATATGAATTAAAAACCTAAAATACCAAATTCAAATTCATTTACGGACCTATTCATTAATATATATATATATATATATATATATATATATATATATATATATATATATATATATATATATATATATATATATATATAAGTAGGGTTTTGTATCAACTAACCCACAAGTCAACAAACATGACTATTCTTAATACAAATTATTTATACAATATGATATCAAGTATTCCGATCGAATAAGAAAAATTTTTAAACCAATCTTTGGGACCCATTTGTGGGGACCTAACATGCCGGGTAGAGTGGAACTAGGAGTAATGACAACGAAAGGCTACACCACACTCACCCAGAGCTTAGATGCAGTTTAGTGTCATGCATAGGACACCCCTTTTCTTGGGGGGGGGGATCTTACCACTCTTCATGGGATACAGTCGGTGAATTCTTTGCCCACCGACAGGATGAACACTTCATCCGAGGGTGAAGAAGCTCATGTAACGTAGTGCATGCTGGACTGAGACATCGTAGTTAGCGAGTTCGAACATCAGTCGCGTTACTAGCTTAACTTTCGGACTAATAAAGGGACGAATCCCTTTATCCCTCTGGCTAGGGGTTAAATAACACCATTACTGTTTTTCTACAAGAATGGCTTTAGAATTGAATAATCCAAAACGTTTGATATGCCATTAAACAAAACAACCTAACTAACCTTCATCTGGGGGAGACTTGTTTTCAATATTTGTTTCTTTTTGTCTCTTGAATCAATCTAATGGAAACCAGTTGTTAAAATGAAATAAATTTGACAAAAGCGTTTAATAGTCAATGAAGAATTTTTAAAAAATTACTTTAAGCTTTTCACCTCAGTATCTCAGATTTCGATGGCTTTAAAGAGATTTATATTGATCGTTTAAAAATATGTTCTAAATGCACTTATAGATTGTGACATTTCTGTGATTTCTTGCCTTTTTCTCCTTTGACGTGTATTTTGCTAAGTAATTTTAATCTTATAAATATTTTGAATGCAACTTTTTTACTGATCTGACCCACCGCGGTTAAGTGAAACCAAGGTTGGTGATTCTATGGAGGATGAGGTTCTCTTGTATATATATATCCTTCATTTTTCTTTTTTCTTTGCTCGTCTTACTTCAAGGATATAAATGTTGAATTATGTAAAAGTTTTAAATCAAATATTTTATAATTGCTTGGAAAAGTTATAAAATCAAAGAAAAATTTGTTACTACCTCAATACCAACTTTGATCATCATTGCCCACCTATAATGAAATGATCTTGATAATATTTATATCCCCCTGTCGGCTAGGGTTAAAACATGCTGACTGTACCCACTGCAGAGGTGAAAGACCCCACACATATACGCACACTGTGATTGACCTGGATATGACACTAAACTGCACCTGTTGGAGATGCTCCAGTCACGGAGCTCTGGAGTACTTCTTCATTGCTATTACTCCCAGATCCACTCAAACCCGGAGTAGTAGTACAGTTAGGTTCCTATCTGAATCAAATCTGTTTAAAAATTATTTGTACTTGATAGTACGCTGTCAGTGCCAAAAATATCTTAAGAAGCAGCAAACAAAAAATTTAAATATGAACGTACAATGAACGTGATTCCCTAACCTATAGTCATGAAATAACCTTAAACGGGTTGACATGCCGTTAAAATCAATCAGTCATAAATTTTTATTTTATTCTATTTCATTACTTCTTTTCATTTTGTTTCATTTAGCGAGTTTTTCAAGTTAGCTAACTCTTCAACCAAGGAATTCTAATTATCTCCCTTAGATTTACTTTAAGTCTCGCTTGCAAGCTACACAAACAGACCATTACTAATGAATTTAAGTCTCACTCAGTACCCCAGACACCCGGTCCTATGCACCAACTAAGCAAAGTTTAATAAATTACTAGGTGAGCTTAGTTTGGCACAAGGCCAAAAGTACGTGACACTCAGTGAAAAGCAAACTCACTAACAATGGTTTAAAATCCTAGCTTACTAACCATTAAACTACTGAGCCAAATGTTGTCATTGTTTTGTCATTTACGAAGATTTTTTTTTTCAAATCTGGCACACGATAAGCACTCGAGTGGTCCCCCCTCTGAATATTCATTAAGCTGCTCACTACTTAACTTTACCAGGAACCGGTGTTTTCAGCATAACCTGACAATAAGTCTTAAAAAATCAATCTGAGCTTAGATTTAGCACAAGGTCACAAGTATGGGATATTTTGTGAGGATCGAACTCGCAACAAGTAATTGGTCTGGGATAGTAACTTGCTTACCATCACATTACAACAAGATGTCTCTAATATTATTTGTCGTTATGAAGTTATAAAAATCCGCAATAATATACCGAGAACAATGGTGACTACTTTATTTACTTTTCTATTCTTTATATTGTAATATAAATTAACACTTTTCTTGTCTACATTTAAATTGCTTTTCCTTGCATTTAAATTGCTTTTTCCATTTTGCCCCTCAGTTTTCATATTTTTCAAACCCCTGATAAAAACCCCGACTTTCCACAAAGCCAGATATTTCAGTGTGACGGTTTCAGTTATACTTCAACAATCCAATATATATATATATATATATATATATATATATAGAGAGAGAGAGAGAGAGTGTGTGTGTGTGTGTGTGTGTGGGATGATTAGGGAGTGGTCAGTATCTTTGGTAAGGGGGCTCGCCATATCCTTTTAGGACAGCTCGTCTACCACTGGACCTCCCCTGGCACTCAGCTCTCACCTGTGGCTCCCCGTAGCTGTCTCATGCAACGGCAGCCACACCCTGGGTACTGGTTTTGGCGAGCTTGCTAAACCAGGTGAGGGTAACCGACGGGTCTCAAACCCTCGGTGAGTTTGAATTGGGCAGTGTCAGCCCTACTGCATGCGAAGCCTGACTCCCGGCGGAACAAGTGGAAGAGTTCACCTGAAGAGCCAACAGTTGTGAAGGCGGTGGCAGCAAGTGTCGTTGGAGCGCCTTGAGCAGGATGTGGCACCCAAAGAAGTCCTGGTCATCCACTGCAGCCTGGCAGTCTCCTGTCGTAACGGTTCTTCGTGCCACTGGATCAAGACTTCCCAGGCCGAGAGAGTGGGATTGCCCCTATGCACCGGTCTTCTCACTATAAAACTTTCACGCACAGGTCAGTTTTGCAACTCATCACCGATTACCGATCTATCTACACACACCTTCAAGTCCTGCGGCGATGGGCTCGAGGCGAAAGCAACAGGTGTAGGTGAACACTGGCGGTTGTAGTCACAAACCTGCACGTAGGAGGTCCATGTGTAATTGGTCGCTCTTTTTCCTGAATCCAAGGGCAACAGGAGAGTTCGGCAGCACCTGTGGGCGACTCTTTAGGACAGCACTGCCCACCCTCGCATGAGAGAGGGGGTTAGAAAAGGTACCCCAGACAAATGCTTGCCCTTCAAGTGTCTGGTCAGCTTACCGCAGTTGACGGACTCATCCTCATAGCGGTCGAACAACAATGCAAAAAGGAAAACACAAAAGGATTATCCTTGAGGCATTGAATGTCCGAACCTTACTGAATAGAGCTATTACTTCAAGACCTGAAAGAGGAACAGCGCTTGTCACAAGGGAACTTTACCGTTACCGGGTAGATATAGCCGCACTCAGCGAGACCCGGATTGCGGACGAGGGTTCCTTGAGAGAAGATGGAAGTGACTACACCTTCTTCTGGAAAGGAAAGCCACAAGCAGAAGACCGGATTCACGGTTTTGGGTTTGCCATCAGAACAGCTTTGCTGAGGAGCATGCCTGTGCTACCAGTTGGAAACAACGAGCGCCTCATGAAACTGCGCATCCCTCTCAGCAGGATCAGATACCTCACAATTATCAGCGCTTACGCCCCTACACTTACAAGCCCAGATGATGCCAAGGAACAATTTTATGAACAGTTTGACAAAGTCATCAGGTCAACCCCACCGAGCGACAAACTAGTCATCCTTGGGGACTTTAATGCGAGCGTGGGAATGGACTACAGCAGCTGGGAAGACGTTCTGGGCAGACACGGAGTAGGCAAGATCAATGACAACGGCTTGCTCCTCCCCTGCAAGTGTGCAGAGCACAGCCTCTGGATCACCAACACCTTATTCAGGATGGCAGACAAGTACAAGACCACCTGGATGCACCCGAGGTCCAAAAACTGGCACTTGATATACTTCATCATCGTCCGACAACGAGACATCAGGAACGTCCGTGACAGGCGCTGAGTGCTGGACAGACCATAGACTGGTCAGGGCTGTACTGACGCTGCACATTGACCGCCCCACGGAAACCGAACCAAGAGTGTCAGGGCCGCCTACAATGTCGACAGGCTGAAGGACCCATCCTACCGGGCACGATTCCAGCAAGTGCTAGACGATCGTGTGACCATCGAAGGCAGCACTGAGAAATGGACCTCTTTCAAAGAAACCGTCAGTGAGACTGCGAAGGAATTCCTTGGAGTGAAGACCAGAACCCATGAAGACTGGTTCGATGAGAATGACGAAGAGATCAAAGAAGCCATACATGCCAAGAACAAGTCTTACATAGAGTGACTTAATGGCCCGTCCTCCGTCTCCAAGAAGTTTAAGGCCCTCCAGGCCAAAGTCCAGACTGATCTTCGAGCAATGTAGGACCAGTGGGGACGGGACAAAGCAGCTGCAGTCCAACACTACGCTGACACAGCAAGCGCTGGCGGAACACTTCAGCACTCTTCTGAATCGGCCCTCGTCAGTTGACTCTGACACCCTGAATCCCCCAACAACCCGTACAAGTTTCGCTCGCAAAACCCCTTACCATCGAGGAGATCAAGAAGGCGATCCACCGGATAATCTTCGGCAGAACATCAGGAAAGGATGATATCCCTGCTGAGATCTACAAGGCAGCGGGCCCCGACGCCCTTGAGGCCTTCCACGATGTCCTGCTCACTGTCTGGGAGGAGGGGATGATGCCAGCCGACTTCCGCGACGCCCTGATCGTCTCCCTTCATAAGAAAAAGGGATGTCGGACTGCAGTAACTACAGGGGTATTTCCCTCCTCTCAGTTGCAGGAAAGATCTTTGCGCGAGTCATCCTTAACAAACTCATCACAGTCTCCGAACAGACCCTCTCTGAGGCACAGTGCGGCTTCAGGCCTGGTAGGAGCACTGTAGACATGATATTTGCTGTGAGAAAACTTCAAGAGAAGTGCATTGAACAGAACAAGCCCCTTTACTCAGTATTCATTAACCTGACTAAAGCTTTTGACACTGTCAACAGGGAAGCACTTTGGACAGCCCTTGAATGCATCGGGTGTCCTCCAAAGTTGGTGTCGATGATCAGGCTCTTCCACGACAGCATGACTGGCCAAGTCCTCTCCAATATGACGGATGCTTTCGTGATCAGCAACAGCGTGAAGCAGGGCTGCCTACTGGCCCCGGTCCTCTTCAACGTCTTTTTCACCTGTATGCTGTCCTATGCTGTCCAATATCTAGAGAAGGGGGTCTACATTCGTTACCGCTTGGACGGCTCCCTCTTCGACCTGCGTTGACTCACAGTTAAGACGAAGAGCCTGCAAACTCTCCTCCAAGAGATTCTCTTTGCTGACGACGGTGCACTAGTGGCCCACGCAGAACAAGACCTGTAGCGGATGCTGGACCGCTTCTCCGAGGCATCCAAGCTCTTCGGCTTGAAAATCAGTCTCGGAAAGACAGGGGTGCTCCACCAACCTGCACCATACTATCACCCCCTCCCCCCACTATCACCATTGACGACAAACCACTTGCCAACGTGGAACATTTCAAATATCTGGGGAGCATCATATCATATCCTGTGATGGCTCCTTGAAGAGAGAAATGGACACTAGAATCAGCAAGACAAGTCAGGCGCTGGGCAATCTGCGCAATCGAGTGCTCGGCGAACACATCTGCCTATCTACGAAACTGAAGGTCTATAATGCAGTGGTTCTTCCCTCCCTCCTCTATGGTTGTGAAATGTGGACACTGTATCGCAGGCATATCAAGAAACTGGAGCTCTTCCACATGCGAGCTCTTCGCTCCATTCTGGGAATCAGGTGGCAGGACCACATCACCAATCTGATGGTCCTCGATCAAACTAAGTCCACCAGCATAGAGGCCACCATCATTAAGGCCCAATTTCGATGGGTTGGACACGTGATTCAAATGGAGGAGTGTCGGATGCCGAGACGCCTGTTGTACGGGGAACTCCAGGCCGGCAAAAGAAACCAAGGTAGACCAAAACTGCGGTATAAAGATACAGTCAAAGCCAATCTCCAGTGGTGCCACATCAATCCGAGAGACCTGGAGGGATATGCCATGGACAGACCAAAATGGCGATACTCGGTTCATAAAGCTGCTGCCAACTTCGAAGAGGCTCAATACCAGAAACTCACAGCTGCCAGAGAGAGACACCGCAGAGCAGCCTCGGCAGTGATCACAACTGACTTCCAGTGCCCCAACTGTTAAAGAATCTGTGCCTCTGGGCTGGGGCTGCGGAGCCACCTCCGTGCTCATAGATGAGTTGTAGAATGCAAACGTCATCATCGGGTTCGATAGACAACCACTATTAGTACTAATGTATGTATATATATATATATATATGTGTGTGTGTGTGTGTGTGTGTGGACACGGTGACACGAATTAAAATCCTGGGCGAGACTTTTTTGCATTTTACATAGCATTTATACAATTTTTTATGATTTCACATAGCATTAATACTCTTGAGAAAGGTATGAATCCAATTATTCTCCAGACACATATGGGTAAATAGTAGGGCAGACTAGGCTCTTCAACCTTGGTATTGCAATCAATCTAAGAGAGGGAAAAATCTGAATTCAAACGTCTTAAACTCTGCTTAAAATTGACCTCTTGTCGCATTCAGCTCGTTTGGATAGGTAGGTAAATATATATATGTGTGTGTGTGTGTGTGTGTGTGTGTGTGTGTGTGTGTGTGTGTGTGTGTGTGTGTGTGTGTTATAACCGGCTTCTTGTGAGAGACGGAAGCACCTTTTGGACCCCAGAGGAAAATTGGTGACGAATCTTCAGGTGCTCCAGGCTAACAAAAGTTGAAATCTAACTTCTCGGATTTTAGTCACTTGATTTTAAAATCCTCCTATGCCCTCAACGGACATTGCCCTTCAATTAACCTGAGTTGACTTTCGGTGTCATTCAAGCCGTTTAACGGTTATTAGAATTCTACACTAGATGCCAAGTAAAAGATTCAGTCAATCTATTATTTAATACATTTTTATATTCGAGTTTTTTTACTACATCTGTGAGTAAATTATATTGAAATTAGATTTCCATGTAAGCTGAAATATCTTATTACGTTTACGTTTCACACAGTTTTAGTTTTTGGATTTCGTTGGAAAATAAGTTATAGCACATCTCCATAAAATACTACAGTACTCTACTCGGCATTCGTGTTTGTTCTAAGAAGAATGAGTTGCGTGACCCACAACAGATTATATGGGTGGATCGTCTGGGAATTGGAAGAAGCAAACAAACAACGACGCTCCTTTTGCATTAAACAGAAAGTGCTAAAACAAGTTCCTCGGTGTTTATTTTCTGTATAAGTGTGTGTGTATGTTTATAGGTTGGTTTTTTTTGTGTGTATGTATGTGTGTATGCATATGTGTGTATGTGTGTGCATGCATATGCGTGAATGTGTGTGAATGCATATGCATATGCATGTGTATATTTGTGTATGTGTGTGTGTATCTGTATAGGCATGTATATGTGTATATGTATCTGTACGTATGTATGTGTGTGTACACTGTATATGTGTATGTGTTTGTATGTGTATTTGTGGGAGTGTTTGTGTATGTGTGTATTCATGTGTATGTATGTTTACATGTGCATGCTTATGTTTATATATATATATATATATATATATGTGTGTGTGTGTGTGTGTGTGTGTGTGTGTGTGTGTGTGTGTGTGTGTGTGTGTGTGTGTGTGTGTGTGTGTGTGTGCGCGCACGTTTTGCTTGTCTGTGAGTGCCCGCGTACTATTTCCATTTTTAGTATTTTAATAAGGGAAATTACTCTATAATTTACAACTCATTAATTAAAGAGTAGTCTCCCTTTTACAATATATTAAAAAGTAAATTAAGTTTTTTTATGTCGAAATAAAGTATATATATATACGAAGGTGAGTGTAATGACATTTTCTTTAGTACAGAAATAATTTCCAACACAGGAACATATATCATCAAACTGGTAAATATAAAGGATAATCAGCCGAATGAGACGGTTGCCTCCCTTGTCCTTGTTTGTAGTCGAGCAAAAGGAGGACATTAAAGGCATTCAGACTAAAGAAGAAAGCAATAATTCTTTATTCACCCTTATATATATATATATATATATATATATATATATATATATATATATATATATGTGTGTGTGTGTGTGTGTGTGTGTGTGTGTGTGTGTGTGTGTAATTTAGTTTAATGCCATTTGAAGTAACTTTATTTTTTAAAGAGTTGGCGCTCATTTGTTTGCGCACAGTTTCACGCAGTTAAATTGTTTCAAGTATCCCGATATAACACTTAATATTTATAATAATCCTTGGGAAAAGATTAAACAGTTATATTTGATTCAAAGATGTAACCCTAACAAGTACTACATCTCGGGTTCAGAGAAGACCTGATTGTAATGGTAATAAAGTAAACATACGAGGGTCATTAAATAAGTTTCCAGACTTTTTCGTATGGGCACTTTTATTGATAGCACACACATGAAACTCTAGTCCCCTTCGAAGTAATCCTCTCCAGCTGCAAAGCACTTGTACCGTTCCAACATCTTCTGGAAGACCCTATGGAAGTCCTCTTGTGTGAGCGTGTCAATGACCTTCGTCACAGCTTCTTTCATCTCCTCAATTGTCTCATAACGACAGCCTCTGAGCTTAGGGATAAATAAATAACCAAAAGTCACAAAAGGGGGCAAAGTCTGGACTATAGGGAGGAGGAGGAACTGTCTTGATAACCATCTGGGTCAAAAAGTCTGTGACAAGGATGGAGTTGTGGACTCGTGCAGTGTCCCGGTGGAAATGCCACTGACCCGATTTGAAGAGTGCTGGCCTCTTCCGACGGAATCTCTTCCGGAACTCCCTTAAAACCTCAACATAGTAACCCTAACCCTTTGGCCAATCAACTCTGATGTTCTGACTTACTTACTCCTCCCAGACCCCTCATCATCCCTTACATACTCCCTGTCTTCCTTGAATCTCTTATGCCACTCAAAAACTGATGATCGATTCATGCAAGATGGTTCAAAAGCAGTCTGAAGCATTCCATACGGTTCTGTGGCATTTTTCCAAGTTTAAAACAGAATTTTAATGCATATCGTTCTTTTAAACTGTCCTGACGTCCAGATTGCATTTTCGAAATTCACCAGCTGCGACAATCAGGCTTTAGTAGGGTGTATTCCAATTGCTGCTGTAGCTGTTCATTTGAATGTGAAATCATAAAAATTGTCAGTCATCTCATAAGATGTATAGCAATAAGATACTGAATTCTCAAGAGTCTATGACAATTTTAAATGCCAGTACAAAAAAGTCTGGTAACTTATTGAAGGCACCATGTATATGAATATATTCCAGGCCGAGTCATACGAAAGACTAAAAAATGGTACTTGATACCTTTTGCTTAACACTCAGCATTATAAGCTGATAAAGATAAAGTGGAGCAATCCAGGGAAAGGAGTAGCACTGTCTCCTACACCTCGGAGTAGTAGCTATTGAAAAGGGAGCCTTCAGGTCACCCTCGATTACGGTCGCCAACTTTACTTTATAAAGCAGAATGGCTATCGCCATTGCCCATAAATTGACTAGAAAGAGCTTTGTTGTATCATTTATTTATTCATTCATTTATCTATCTTATTTGTTTATTTTTCTTGAGAAGTTGAACTAAGTAAAATCTATATCGACACAGAGTTTTGACTTGTTAGTGAATAAATTTTGAAAACGAAATTCATTTACAATTGATACATTCTAAAAAAATGCAAACAACGATTATTATTTTTAAAATCCTTGTGCTACTAATAAAAGAAGAAGAAGAAGAAGAAGAAGAAGAAGAAGAAGAAGAAGAAGAAGAAGAAATGTAACCGAATTCTTTTTCTTCCCTTTCACCAGATTTATTTCGTGTAAAAGGCAAGAAAGATGATGGCGTGAAAAGTCTTGAAGTTGAGCTAGCCAAAAGTATCTTTTACTCGGATTTTGAACGCCGAAAAAACTCGAAGCCAATGTCACTTTCATCGCCAGGAAAATTCTACGGTACTTTATCGAGGAAACGTTTATGGTGGAGTCTTACTGTGGCGTAATGACATCTTGGTAAGGGAGTTCGAATAAGAGTTCACTTTCGAATCAAATAATACAAAGAACAAAACAACGTTTCAAGGACCAATTATATTAAAGCAAAAATCGATAAGATGCTACAGAACGGCAAGTGTAGTTAATGTGGTAACAAAGACGAAACGATTAATTACAAAATTAGTGAATGCAGCAAACTAGCTCAAAAGGAGTACAAGATTAGGCACGACTGGGTAGGAAAAGTGATCCACTGGGAATTGCGCAAAAAACTCAAATTTGACCATACTACCAAAAGGTATATGCACAAACCAGAATATTCCTAAAAATAATCCTAGTAAGAAGACCAGACCTAGTGCTAATTGACAAGAAAAAGAACTTGTAATCTGGTGGTTTTCGCCGTTCCAGAAGACTCCAGAGTGAAAATAAAAGAAAGCGAAAAGATAGTCAAATGCTTAGATATTGCCTAAGGAAAAAAACTCCACTGTGGAACAAGTGGAGATTAAATAAGAAATAAAACAAAAACAATAATATAAGAAATAAAAATAGAATAAACGCGAAATAAGATAAGTAAATACAAAAATAACAATTTTCCTGGGGGTCTCTGATAGGAAGCACAATCCGCGCATGCCTGAAATGATGGGCGCCCAAGCGCTAAAAAAACCATATCGGTAGCCTTTACCTCCTCGACTGAGACGGCCGACCTTTTTCTCTCGATAGCTCGCTGGAGCACACGTGTTTGCAAAGGACTGCGGCCAAGTAGCGCGTTATGTCTCCTGCTCTTAGCAGCGTCAGCAAAACATACTTAAAGACCCACATGGTGGACTTAAAAAAAACCTTATACTCGATATCGACGATTCACAATTTTCCAGAATGATTCCAAAGATTCTTCTAACGCCTAGATCTGGAAGTACGGTTATCTTGACTGGCTCAGGAAACATTCTCACTACAAAATAGTCGTAAACACCGAAAATAAAAATTAAGTTCAAAAGTATCCCTGTCTTTTCCTTTCCGTCTTTAATTCATTTGCTGCTTCAACAAACAAAAAGAATAAGAAGGAAGGAGCCGATTACTAACGTCATAATTTCCCAACAAAACCACTAAAAACCTTCTTATGAATTAGTGCACTAGGAACGGTTTCCAAATATATGGAAACCGTTCCAAGCACACTAATTATAAGATACTAGAAAAGTTAGAAATCAGAGGAAGAATTAAGACCATTCAGACAACAGCGTTGTTGAGATCGGCCAGAATACAGAGAAGAGTCCTAGAGACGAGAAGAGACTTGCTGTCACTCAAACTTCAGTGAAAGACCACAAACTGACGTTGGCGAGAAAAACTTGCAAAGAGTGAATTTTCTACTTTGAAAACCTCGAAAATGTTTTACTTCAACCTTTATTTTACTCTAATAAATTTCTTGACGTAAGAAAAATGATTTATTATTTTTTTCCAAAAGTTTTTTTCGTTATTGATTTTCTATTTCTTAATTTATTTTGCTAAGGGAAGTTATTCTGTAGTTAATAATATTAATAATTAGTAATCTCCCTTGCATTATACAACACTGAAAAAATGTATTTAATTCTTCGAAAAAGTCTTTGACTGTTAACGAACTTTATTAAAGCTATAGACAGAGATGATTAAGTATTTTATATCAAGTCTTCATATATTAATAATGCAGTTTGCAATATCTATAAATTGAGAGTGTACAATATCAGTGATATAGCATATGTAGATATAAGTTAAAATAGTATAGTCAGAGTCACTAAGCGCCGTCTACGCTATCCTAATTTAAAAGTGGTGGATGGGGTAGGATATATATATATATATATATATATATATATATATATATATATATATATATATATATATAATTACACCCCATATATATATAATTACACCCCATATATATATATATATATATATATATATATATATAGAATACTTAGTCCAGTTAAACCGGAGTTGGGAGTAATTCCATCAGGACAAGAAAATATTCGTGAATGAATATTTAAATCTTCCTGGTAAAGAGCTCAATGTACCAATTATACAGAGCAATAATTTCTTTCAGAAAAAACAACGAAACCAATCACAAAGGATTATAAATTTATAATCCTTTGTGATTGGTTTCGTTGTTTTTTCTTAAAGAAAATATATATATATATATATATATATATATAGATATATATATATATATATATATATATATATATGGGGTGTAATTATGTTTGTCTCTTTAAAGATGATTAAGCCAATTGAAAAATGCAAAATTAAATAATGAATATTATGTGTATATGCGTTTTGTTTGGTGTAAAATCATCTAAACTGAACATCGCTTACTTTAAGTGATCAAATAAAATCTGATATTGGTATCAATCTACAGCACGAGCCAATCAGAGAACAAAAGAGATAAGACTAACATGGGCTAACAGGAGTGAACTAAGCGGTCGGAAAAATGGATAATCTCTGAGTTACCAAAATCACAATGAAATCCAAGTAGCAAAAGTCTCATTTTTGAAGTAGCCTCAAATGAATCAGTACATGAAGTGAGTACTATTGACAGCAAGGAACACTGCCCACTTTATTGCATTACAATCTTTGATCCCTACCCCCAACACACACTCACCAGTCCCAACGAAACCATTCGGAAAGCCTTGACGAAAGTGAATTTAACGGTCTTTTCGATTTCATCACGACGACGAACAGCGCTCCAATGGAATGACGGTAGAAAGATAAAGTTGAATTTTTACCAGCCTCATTTCGGCATCAAAATTATATATATATATATATATATATATATATATATATATATATATATATATATATATACCACAAGATTTCTTTTGATTCATTTTGACTAATTGATAAACTGTTGTAACTCTACAAATCCCTGCAGTTATTTTTAATGCAGTCCGATGAATATATTCCTAACGGTATTATGCCACACTAGAAATAAACACCCTAATAGATTTTTCAATATACAACTTTAGGAACAAATGTCAGGTTAAAATCGCAAATATGTGTGGATTGAATAGTTGATAGGATGAGTTAAAGGAACAATAACCCTTTTTACCAAGAGGCCAAGATCACTATCTTACTCTGGTGGGTAAGAGACGCTGTCTCCTCAAAGATCAAAGCATTAAAACCAACAGCCAGAAGCTAAAAGGTAAATATTTTAATTAATTACTTGTTAAACAGATCCTTTTTTTTTTTTTTTTTTTTTTTTTTTGCTTAATGGTTAGTTAGCAGGAAGGTATAAAAACTGGTAACACCCGTTAATTTGAAAAATTATAAAAATCGAAATTTTTATGGTATTTTATTTCATAAGGAGAGGCTTGGTTATTGTTTTAAAACTTCTTCAAATTTAAAAATAATTTTTAACAATCTTTTTAATGGCATGTTAAGTAAAATGTTTAAGCCAATAAAAGTTAATGGGATCATTTTTGATTATTTGATAATGATATCTATGCTTATTTGGATGAAAACGTAGTTTTTGTGGGAGGGGCTCAATTTGTTAAGTTCTTTTGGGATTAGGGTTTCTGAATAGCCAGGAGACCCCTTTTTGAGGGGTCTTACCTTTCGGCAAGAGGTACAGTCAGTGTATTCTAAACAACTCTGACAGGGTGTATCGTTGTTTTAGAAGAAAATTGACATTTTATAAAAGATTGATAGAAGTGTACTTATGCATCGATGATAGTTTGATTTGGTTTCTTTGTATAATGGTACACCAAGCTTCGAGGGTTATTTAATGCCAAACACATCTTTATAGAGAACAAGTAGTGGTACTATTCTATGTATTTTCGTTATCGTCCATGTATGCATCCATATAGTCGTATGAACACAACTACACGTTAGAGGAAATACCGTTTTATGATATCGTATAGATCAGGTTTCCATATTACCTGTCAATAGCATTCCGCACCTTTCCTATGCGTATGTTTGTATTGCTTTAGTAGATGAAATATTGCTACCAAGCTTTGTGAACTTGTCTAATAATTTCAAAGGCTCGCCTTTTCATGTGGATATGGTTCTATCTTGTTTAAAACACATGAATTCTATTTTATATGGGTTCCCATTGATGAGACAAACAAAAAAAAATTCATGTTTTTCAGATTTAATGGAATATTAAAAATATAGTTATGATAACAATCAAACATTTACAAATGAATCTCATTTCTGCATTAAATAACTTATAAGAAGTTGATATGCCGTTAAACAAGTAAACAAAACCGAACATATAAAAAAAATGAAAAATTAAGATAAATTTGTACGAAAAATCATAGATTAATAGTTCAAACAACATTTAATTCATTTTGAGAAAAAAACATTATCTTAGTCTAGATGCACTTCTTTCTTTTTTCTTCAAATTCATCATGGCAGGAGTTCAGTGCATTATCAATTATCCGGGATCTTCATGCTTCTTCAAGACTGGCCCAAAACAATTCTTCACAAGAACGAAATAATTCAAGAGGAATGTTACAAATTCATTTCACTTTTCCTCGTATCTATTCCTATTTAATAGGGGAAAAATATTCCAAATTTTTAAAAATTAAAAAAAATATGTGTTGAGACGAGGAAGAAAAATGAAGCATGCTTCCTCTACTGCTTCTGCAGGCGAATTAAAACAATGATTCTGTAAAACCATGACTCCTGCCTTGATGGTAATATGTTGCTGGTCTGCGGCTGACATGAAAACGGAATATGTGGTAAATTCTAAATCTAAAATATTTGCATTGGACTGTGTTGGGTGGAACTGGATATTGTGCAAGAAACTGAAGTTTGACTATACAGACAAATGGTAGACGAACGAACCAAAATCTGCCCTCGAACATAAAACGCTTAAAATTCTCTTGGACTATGAGATACAAACGGATTATCCGAAGACCAAGCAGAAGACAAGACTTAGTTTTAATAAACCAGAAGAAAAGAACTTGTCAACCTGCGGATTTTGCCGGTCAAGCAGACCACAGAGTAAAACTCAAAGAAAGCGAAAAGTTAGCCAAATACCTAGATCTTGCCAGAGAGCTGAAAAACTTATGGAACATGAAGGTGGCGGTGATACTCATTGTAGTTGGAGCCCTTGGAACAGTCCCAAAGAAACTGGAAAAGAGACAGGGGAACTGGTTATCTGAGGAGAATAAGCTTTTTAGCTCTATACATGTCTTCATTTAAATTTTGAATTTTAAATTGAAAAAAATTAAAGTTAATCTCGCAATTTTTTTATCACGCCTTGTACATATATATATATATATATATATATATATATATATATATATATATGCGAGTGTATGTGAGTGTCTGTGTGTGTGTATGTGTGTGTGTGTGTGTGATATCGCTCGTAACAATTTTTAATAAATGATTTTTTCTAAACTAATTATGCCAGGATTTTATTATTTCTGGTGAAACATTATGCAATCAAAACGGATATTATTAGGTATTATTCCTTCCCAACCTTTACAGTATTGGAAATCTGTAAGCAAAAAGAAATTAAAGCATCTCAATGAAATCATATATATATATATATATATATACGAAGTGTACTAAACTTTGGACAACTACATATTCATACTTTTAGTTACAGTATTTCAAAGTTGAAGTGTTGGGTAATAAATAATATCTAATAATATCCGTTCTGGTTGTATAACATTACGATAGAAATTATGAAATCCTAATATCTTCGGTTTAGTAGAAAATAACTTGTTTTAATGGTTTGTGGAATACGTATTCATTTGGAGTTATATTGCTTAAGTTTCTCTGATATAGTTAATTAAAAAGATTTAGAAAAAAAGAGTTTAACTTATATTTGGAAAGTGAGTGAGAAACATTACACTAAAAAATAACTGAAAATATTTACGATGAAACAAATTTGCACATGTGCATTCAATCAATACGAAATTGCTGGTCAGAAGTTGAAATTCAGTTGAATTAAAATATAATTTTAAAAAAAAACGAAAAAAAAAAAAACCGAAATGACTTGTATTTTTTTTCTTTTCATCTATTTTTTCTTTTTCTTTTATTTTTCATGTCCTCATCTTTGTAATTGCAAATTTGAATCCTTGAAAATCCTTCAAGAAACAGGAATCAACATGGAGTTGAAAACTGATAGTCGGAAATTCAAAATTTCTGCAAGAGGATACAAGGTTGAGCGCAGAAAGAATTTCATAAAATGGAACTAACCAACAGTAAACTCCAAAAAATACTAAATCTTCTAAAAAATTGTTTTTGAAAAGACCAGCCAAAATTTTATGCAGAAATAAACCACACGGACGATAGATAGATAGATTAAACATAAAACTGTATGCCATTGCTTTGAAATAGGATAGACAGACTTAGGGAGACACATAAACACCGAAATACACAGTAAAACAAACAAAGCAGTCACGGTTAATTTGAAACACATCCTCCCAAATGAAGAACTCAGGTGTCACGACAACAAATATATTGAAGTCAATTGAAGACATTTGGATACCAGGAAATAATTTTTATTCAAGTTGATATGTTACGTCACCAGAGCCTTTTTCGTCGCTTCTCTTATAACATATCAACTTATTTAAAAACCTTTTTTTAAAACCTTACGTCACCAGAGCCTTTTTCGTCGCTTCTTTTATAACATATCAACTTATTTAAAAACCTTTTTTTAAAACCTTACGTCACCAGAGCCTTTTTCGTCGCTTCTCTTATAACATATCAACTTATTTAAAAACCTTTTTTTAAAACCTTTATTAAAAAAAAGTTTCATTTTTTTCACAAAAGCTTTTTTCTCTCGTGATGACCCAAGGTCGAAACTAGTCGAGAGGTGTTCTCGTGGTGTAATGGTTAAAGCGATGGACTGCGGAATCGTAGGTAAGCGAGTTCGTACTCCAGTCGCGCTATTACGTTCACTTTCGGGCAAATACCCTTGGGAAAGGTATGAACCCCCTTATCCTCCCAGCGACTGTTCTTCTTGGAGAATGGCTTTGGCATTAAATAACCTACAAAGGGTTGATATGCCATTAAACAAAGAAACCAAACCAAACCAAACTAGTCGAGAACGATCAAAGAAATAAATGACAAAAAAGAAATATTCCTATTTTGTCTTATCACTTGTTAATCTTATATATATACATATATATATATATATATATATATATATATATATATAGGTTCCGGTTGAACGTACAAGATAAATTTCTAAAAAAGGAACCTTTTTTTTTTTAGCCACTGAGAGTAATGGCAATGAAAGGATATACCTCACTCTTCAAATCTTTGGATCTGGAGCTCCAGCATTAGAAAATCTTTAGTGTCATACTTAGGACACCCAATTTTGAGGAGGGTCTCACTATATTGCAGGGGGTTACAGCAGCTTTTTAAAGTATAGATATAGCTATATGTATAATTTGATATGCTCAAGATTTAAAAC
Organism: Sepioteuthis lessoniana; assembly: GCA_963585895.1. Classification (NCBI taxonomy): domain Eukaryota; kingdom Metazoa; phylum Mollusca; class Cephalopoda; order Myopsida; family Loliginidae; genus Sepioteuthis; species Sepioteuthis lessoniana. The sequence goes on along the minus strand of OY757905.1, from coordinate 67,434,367 downwards.
CTCTAAAATACAATATCACTTTAAGACTCGATAAATTCTTTAATTGTTAACGAACATCAATGATTACCATATTTTGATATATCATTAAATCTTTTAAATTATTTTGTTGGATATGCGTATATACAGGAAGAATGTGACACAAAGTCAATTTTTAAGTGGAGTACAACTAAATTGAATTCAGAAGTGTCACGTGATGGCTCACTGAGAAGAGGAGGTGGGAATGATACCCCCTCCGTTGAACTAAAATTATCTAGCAGTCAAAAGGTGACCGTTAGAAATGATTGTGGGTCACACAGATGTTTGCACCTAAGTGACCTTGGGTCGCCGGACATCGGAAGGGGAAGGAGAAAATGAAGCCAAATGATTGGCGGGAGCCTCAAACGGAAGTGGGGTCCCCTTCCCCTCAACGGAAGAAAGACAAAAAAAAATCAGTTTTTGGACAAGTCTCGTGGCAGACGGACGATAGCCATTTCACTCCGGGTTAAAGACAAAAGACTGAGACATGAGAGACCTGAGTCTCTCAAGCCAGCATTAAAAGCAATACAAAGTCTATTAGCCCGTGAAAGAAGAGAAATTCTCCAGTGGAACCCCGTCAAAAAAATAAGATAAGTAACTTTGGGACATTTTCCCTTTACACCCAAACTTTGTTTACCACTCTCTCTCAATTTGAAAAAGGATAAAAGCCAAGAAAAGACATTTATATTCATGGACTATCCTATTATATATTTTTGACACTTTGAACATATATATGTATATAACCGTAGTAAAGAACTTATGTATTTTAATTTTACCATGTGGTCTATGTTATTATTCCATGCTTTCCTTTCAGCTTCTATCCGCCTTATATTATCTTGCTTAGAACTGTCCTCTTAATTCCTAAAGTATCACACGGGAAACCGGAGTTGCCGACGGTAGCAATATTAATATTATTACAACTAAGACCTATAGGCCCGTATTCTTCAATTATCGGAAGGGAAAGAAGTTTAGTGGCCTGGTGGGTGTGTGATAGTGTGAAATTTTGGACCCCTTTGCCAGCGGTGGCCAGTCTGGCCCTAAATTATTCCCTCACGTAATATGCCAGTTCTTATCTGCCTGAGAAAAGAACTCTGAACAGGACTTATTTCTGTAGGGGATCAAGTGCCAACCTGCCCCGTCTTCACACGTGCGAAAATAAAGTCCCGTTTCGGGATTTTAGTTCAATTTGCCGTCACAAGAAGTTTATTTTTCCAAGACTATGAAATTGGATTCAGCTGGTTGGCACCGGTTTGTAAGTCCCAGCTCTTGGGGTTTCATTCACCTCAGGAATTAGTTGTTAAATCAATCTTTTATTTACTGGGATATTTTTTAAGTTAGGAAAATAACTAAAATTAATAATTTCAAATGCGATTATTCGAGAAGGAGATGAAAAGTTCTCGGCCCTACCAAGAATCATGATATATATATATATATATATATATATATACATATATATATATATATATATATAAGGTGCTAACCTACGACACAGTTGTGAGTTCGAATTCCAGTTCCGCTATGACATTCACTTTCGAATTGATACCCTTAGGAAAGGCATGAACCTTCATGTGGCAAGCCAAAGATCAACCTTTGCTCATATATCGGACCAGCTAGCATGGTTTGCTCCTTGGGACTGTAGTAGTGAGAGAACCTTTTGTTAGTGAAACCTGAAGTAAGAGAAGTTGTTCTCTGCTTAAACTAGTTGCTTTACGAAAACGAAAGAAACCAGTTTACTCTTTTACTTTCCCATAGCTAGAGGAGGTAGAAAAGATTGATTCATACCTTTTCCAAGGGTATTAACGCAAGGTAAAATGCAAATATCCTCGTCCAGGATTTGAACTCGGTGGGGAAATAATTACTAATGAGTTTAATCCCCACTGGAACATCCGCATTTATAATTTTTGTACCAAAACTTAGTTTTGTAAATAATAATTACTAATTTCAAAATTTACTAATCCCCACACCTTTTGTGTAGGATGAAACTTTAGTATCAGATTCGTTGTTGATAAAAAAAAATTAATGGTTGCTTCTTTGAAATTTGATAGAAGCAGTTCACTGATATTTTTTGTATAAAACCAGTGACAAACATAGTGTCAAAATGTCAAAGAAAAATGAAAGGATTTTTTAAAGCGTCCTTGTAAAATAACGAAAATGAATAAAGAAATATTAAAAAGAGTGACTATCAAGGCCATTAGTTACGTCATGTCAAGTTTTGTAGGTGCAAGTGATATGTTCTAAATTAAATGTCCAAACAAAATACAAGATAAATCAAAGAGAACCCGTTTAGTAAAAAAGAAAGATGACACATGTAAATAGAAACATCTGACGATAAGTTGCTACACAAAAATTCACCCACTGAAAAACACCCACTCTGATTATTCGAGTAGGAAATGAAAAGTTCTCGGCCCTACCAAGAATTATGATATATATATATATATATATATATATATATATATATAAGTAAGGTGCTAGCCTACGACACAGTTATGAGTTCGAATTCCAGTTCTGCTATGACATTCACTTTCGGATTGATACCCTTAGGAAAGGCATGAACCTTCTTATCCCCCCCCCGAGTTATGAGTTAGATAGCATCACTGTTGTTCTTCTATGAGAATAGCTTTGGCATTAGATAACCCAAGAAAGGTGATATGTCATTAAATAAATAAAGAAAGAAACATCTAAAAGTTCAACTAACCTTGCATATCATTTCTTAAGTTTCTTTAATCCTTCAAAAAACATCAATAAAAAAAAAAAGGTTATTAGCTTCTTGGTTGGGTTTAGAGCTTTTCAGCATCCTTCTTATCCATCTATCGAGTCATATATATGTATGCGCGCGAGAGCACGAAAGCGCGAAAGCGCACGCGAGCGTGTGTTTTAATTTTATTGACTAAACTAAACTACGTGGTTCATTCAATAAGTTTCTAGACTTTTTTGTACAGACATTTAAAATTGTCATAGACTCTTGAAAATTCAGTATGTTATTGCTATACATCTTTGTTCTATTTGACCCATAGATAGGACCCTATCAGGTGCTACCATTTCGGGTTTCGAGTTGACCGAGAAGCAATAGCAATGAAGGGGTTTTCTACATTCACTAAATCTCCAAGGCTGGAACCTCGCCATCAGATTGTTTAGTGTCATATCCAGGACACTTGTAAGGGTCTTACCCATCTGCGAAGTGCAGTCGGTGTATTCTATAGCCCCAGCCGACTGGGCTAACAGATGTATTTGAAAAATATTTGTATTAGATAGGAATACTTGATATCACATAACCAATATACAACAAAATCTCTTCAGAAACAACAACGCAAAAAATATAACGATGAAAGCGATTCCTTAACGTCTAGATATAAAATAACCCTAGACGGCTTGACATGCCATTAAAATCAATCATGTAAAAGGCTGCTCATGATTGATACCGTGCATATAATGCTCAACTGAGGCTGGCAAAGATGTAAATCATCAATGACTAAACACAAAACTCAACTAGATTTGTTCGTGTTTTCTCAGTAAAACGACTTGGTCGATAAAATAAACGAAGTAAATTCTTGCAAATTTCCACGACTCATTTGATTTTTCAAGATTTGATTTAGATAAACGGATGTTCCAAATAACTGGAAACACAGGCGCATGCACGCAATCACGCATGCGCGCACGCGTGTGTGTATGAAAAGCAGGTGAAAAACAAAAGCACTCATACAAGACTGTTAATAACTTAACTCGGAGGCCATTTCAAATGAGTTCCATTCTGACTCTGTGCTCTATGATTGTGACATAAGGTCCACCTCATTTCAATTCAGTAAACACACTCACACACACACACACATATATAGATATATATATATATATATATATGTACTTTAAGAAAAACAACGAAACCGGAAAACAACGAAAATTGCTCTGTGTTATTGGTACATTGAGCTCTTTACCAGGAAAATTTTAAATATTCATGCTTGAATACCTTCTTGTCCTGATGGAATTACTCCCAACTCCGGTTTAACTGGACCAAAAATATATATATATGTATATATGTATATATATACAAAGTTGTTTAGGAGGTGCTCTGAACGTATTGGTTAAGGTCACTGAAAATGAAATCCACGACTCGTGTTCAAATCCCTGACGAGACTGTTTGCGTTTCACTTCACGCTAATACTCTTAGGAAAGGCATGACACCATCTGTTCCTTCCTCCCAGCTATGAGTAGTTCATGTATGAGAGTAGATTGGGTTACTTTATCTTAGTTAAGATCCGTTTAGCCTTAGTTAGCTTCATTCTTCTGGCCTTTAACCAAACTATCCGAACGGGGTTGAAAATTTAACGCCTTTCAAATAGCAGAATATATACAAAAACAGTACACGTGAGCCAGCAAGTGTCATTTTGCAACTAAATATAATTTAATGAATAAAGTTGTAATGAAAAGAAGTACACCGTAAAGTTAAATGATATGCACACTGTATTAAATCAACATATGTTACGGTTTAACAACGTTTGTTGAACAAACATGGTGTGCAAGTAAAGTCAATGAAAATATCATTCACGAAGAATAAGATAAGGTACATTACTTAATTTCACGTTCAAATAACCGTAAAAAATGTTCTATTTAACCGATTTCTAAGTTATGTTATGTGATTAGCGCTTTGTGAAATACAAACAGCTTCATCCAGGATTTGAACTCAGGTCGCCGTGTTCATTTCCTACGACGATAACCGTTACACAACGCTCTTCTCTTTAGGTTAAAGATATTTAATAATCTAAACATAGTAAGGCACATGGCCTAGAATATAGGGTACGCCCTTGTCTATGGGTTTAGCTTACAAACCACTGCTCTACGGCAAGGCTGTCCAATATTTACTAAGTTTAACTTAATTCTGTACAAGTACCGTATAGAGAGACAGGGAAATAGCTTTAGGTAAAACTTCTGACTATGGGATATATGTGTTGTATTGTGGTAAGGAAAGATACACAGTGAAATAAAGATAATTGTTTATTAACTGAAGTGGTACAGTCCGACTAGTATTATAAGTCTCTCGCTGTTGGTGTTACGACTGAAGTTGGTCTAACTCCAGACCGAGGTCCTTTCAGAGCTGTCCCTCTGCTTCTGTCTCTGTCTCTGTCTGCTTCTGTCTCTGTCTCTCTAGCTTAAGAGACACGACGTCTTTTATACTTCCGCAATATCGGAAGTCAAGTGGTACGAGCCACTATACAACAATATGTTTGCTTATCTGCCAAAAAAATCAGCATTTAAATTATAACTTTGACTTGGGCCCGAACAACCGTCTTTTTCACTTGTGGGAAATACGCAACTATCACGGAAATAATTCCCCCTCCCACCTTAATACTATTGTTATTCCTTAGGTTACTGTAAACTTTCTCTTTGCACAATGCTTGGAAGTTCTTTTGGAGTTTACTCAGCTTCCCAGATATAAGCATGAGGAAGAAAAGAGATTGTCAATGGTCAGGAAACCTTCCAAACAGAATAATTATTATATGTAAAACATGTTCTCCCCAATATGCTTATGCTTATAAATTGAAAAAAATGAACTCTGATTCCTTTTTATGCAAATAAGACACGACTTAAATTTCAAGGCTAAGCAAAACCAACCCCCACTCATTGAGGAAGGGAGAATCACATGACATAGGAGATAACATGCTGGATTTCGGATTTATACACATGGGAAAGGTATGAACCTCCTTATGCCCAAGTTATGGGTTGAATAGTACCACTACTGTCTTTCAATAATGGGTGGCTTTGGCATTGAATAACCCACGAAGGTTGATATGCCATTAAACAAAGGAACGAAACCAAACCATTGAGAGAAGGTCTCGATTTGTCAAATATATCTTTCCTTGATTGACTTCATCGGTTTTTGGGTATTACACTTCGGAGATTCCTCCTGATCGACAAGAAAATACCATCTCACGTCTTCCTGTTTTTGAGAGCGGTCCAGAAGGAAGTTGTAACATCGACAATAAAGTGAGCGGGGTTTTTCTTTGACCACGTGTCTGACTTTTCCTTTCCTGATATGGATAACTTTATCTTGTAGTCATCTCTTCATCTCGTCTTTGTCTCTTCCTCTCCGCCAACTTTCCTCCAGACGCCCACATACAATGAAGAACTTTGGCCGGGACGTCGAAATAGAACGACGGATTCAGAAATGCCTTAGATGTTAGACTCTATACGAAAAGACAAAAAAGAAAGGGGGTCGACTTGTTAATATTAAGGATTGCGTCGAGTCTGCTTTCATGGGACTTGAGGACGACAAACGTCAGTGTAATGAAAGATTAATGATGACAGTCAAAGAATAAAGTATAACTGATTAGAACTCTGATGTTGCCCCAAAACACAGAAAATGATACTTGAGCGAAACACAAGGCAGAAAAAAGAAAGATTAATTATAACAGCTAAAAGTTTCAGAAATGACAGCGAGACAAATGCAGTTGTGGGAAACTCTAAGACACAATACTAAAAATTTGAAAAAATACTCCAAAAGATGGACAGAAGAAATTGAATACAAAATGACTAAGAGATGGTTGCGCAGAGGACAATCGAAAAGGGGGACTACTAACGGTGATGAAAAACAATTCAATGAAAAAGTAATGCGCTACAATATAGCAGCTGCCTCTCCCTACCAGTGATCCTAGAGCCCAGCAGAGCGACCGACAACAAAAGATAATTCACGAGAACCCTCGCTATAGGTTCGAAAATCGGACAAATATAAGACTGGGGGATTTTTGAAAAGGGGCAGTTAGTTATCAGTAGAGCGATAAGTAACGACTTTATGGCGTTCACTTTCGGACAATTAGACTTGAGAAAGGTATTAATCTCTTTATCCCCCCATGGCTGGGGGATAAAGAGGTTTATTACTGTTCTTCTACAAGGGAGGTTTTGACATTAAATAACTCATGACGGTTGAAATGCCATTAAACAAAAAAGCGAAATCAAATCAAATGATCTCTAGAAAAAAAAAAGCAACATGCAATCAGAGTATGGCTACAGATGAAATGTGGCGGAGCCAAGTAAAATTCCAAGATAGGGAAGAGAAACACAATCCCATTACAATGCTATCAGATGTAGAGAAAGATAAACAAAATTCCGCCCAACACAGGTGAATGAACAGGATACATTTTCAAGTCATCCTGCGTTACACACTTGAATGGTTCTCGTTTGGTAACCAGACATACGTGATACAAACAATATGTTTAAGACTTCCCAGTAAAGTGGATATAAACAAATTATTTTTTTATTGGCGCCAGCGGCCGTAAGTCATCGAATCTACATAAAAGAGGCTCCCCAGTTTCGTATCAAATGCTATAAAACCTGCTGTGAAAACGAACCAACACAGTCGTGCAAAGAATACAATATACGACAATTGTTCTTGACAAGTTCTATTTTAGTTTTCTCAAGCTTTATTCTCTCTTCTGAATGTTTAACTGGAAAGGCAACAAAGATAACTGGTTTCGTAAATTCAATTCTTAAAGCAAAGAATCTAATTTGGTCGTTTTTTTACAGTACCTTTCCCCGCAGTATTTCAGCGAATCCAATCGTTCTAAATTTTACCTTGTTAATAGCTGTTTGTTTGTTTTTGTTTGTTTTGTTTTTTTTTTTTTTTGTTGTTGTTTTTTCTTGTTCGTGGTTGAAATCCATATTCAATACAGTTTCGATATTTAATCAAAGACAAAAATAGATTGATTTTAACAGTATGCTAAACTGTCAAAGGTTATTTTATGAGGTATGCGTTCTTTGTGTATATTTCCATTTTTTTTTTATATAGTTGCTTCTTCAGAATTTTTTTTTGGGGGGGGGTCATTTTGTTTTTCTTTTAAATAGATCTATTTGACCCAGAGATGGGACCCAAACAGTTACTGCCAAACCAGGTCCGAGTGGACATGGGAGTAATAACAATAAATACACACCCCAAATCTCCAGGACTGGAGCATCACCACCATATTCATACCCAGGACATCCTTTTTTTGGGAGGAGGGGTCAAACCTCTCTGCAAGGGGGTAGAATCAGCCTATTCGAAGCCCATCCGACTGGGCAAAATTAGAATCGGACTTATAAATAATCGTCTGCTCCGCTTGATCACTAAATATTGTATAATATTAGAGGGAAAATCATTTACAATGCATAGCTTATAGGGTGGAACGATAAAATTTTCGTCCTAAAGAAAACAACACTACAGCTTTATTTTAAAACTTTTATTGAAAAAATCAATTCAGGTAACTTGATTATGTAGTAGAGCTGACATCTATTCAATGTAGCCGCCTTCAGCTTCAATCAACGCCTCGATACGGATCCGGAACTGGGAGCATGCCTTTTCCACAAGCGCCGGTGGGAGCTCGGCAGATGGCGGCGATCAGGCTGGCTTTGGTATTGTAGGAGGTCATGTTGGTGATGTTCTCGACGTATGACCAAACGAAGTAGTCCAGCGGGTTCAGGTCGAGAGAGGAAGGGGCCAGTGAGAGAAGGGTACAAAGTCGTAGCACTCCTTCTGAAGCCAAGCCTGGGTCTCTTTGGACTTGTGGGCCGGCGCCGAGTCCTGCTGCCACACCCAGGGTCTGCTACCGGCCACCTGATTGCTCCAGGGGATCACCACACTCTTCAGCACATCCAGGTACACTTTGGTGTTGACTTTCAAGCCGACTTTGAAGATGTGAGGTGGCATGATGTGTCCCACACTTGAAACCACACCAAAGACCATAACCGTTGCCGGAAACTTTGTTTTCATCACCCTGGGCACGTCCCTGTTATTCGTGGCAATCCAGCGATGGTTCTGGCTATCATAACTTGGATCGGTAGAGAGCATAAGTTGTACAGCGGCACATCCCCGATCTCGCACGTTGAACATTGTGTCATTTTCAGACATGATAAAAGGCTCCTATTGCTCTTGGGATTTGTACACAACTGGCCAACTAGTAGATGGTCTGCCACAAAAAAAAAAAAAAAAAAAAAGAAAACCGGTTTTCATTAAACGGAAATGGAATCATGTCGTCTTTTCTAGGATGAAAATTTTATCATTCCATATATATATATACACGTGTCATTTAATAAATAAGGTGAATTTTCCCTAATAAGTCGGCAATAGGAAGCACTGTTTACAGTTACACCTTTTTCATGGAAACCATTACTGATGGATCGTTTCATGTCTCCAGAACACTATCAGCATGACCTTTACTGAGAACTGCGCTCAGAATCTTTTCTTTACCGGAGAGTCAGAGTGTTTCCTCTCCATAGACTGTATTTTCGACTCAGGCTCGCTATGGCAAAGCCATATTCAGCTAATTTGCAAACATTTTTGACTAAAGCATGCTTCTTCATATGAATTACATATTCTTCTGTAAATTTCACATGGTTTTATGGCATATCAACCATTGTTGGTTTTTTAAAGCCAAATACTGTTTTTACACATATATTAAATATATGATTTGTGAACATATTCTGTAGATACACACAGTTAAATGATCAAACAGTTCTATTTCTAATAATTGAACTTAGCATAAGTCAAAGTTAATTGGCTTCCAAGTATTGCTATGTATAACTAACAATTCAATTAAACATCACAACGATACACATCGTTAAATGATCTAATTGTTTTATCTCTACCAATTCAATTTAGCATAAGTCATTTGTTTGCACTCAGTTTAAATGTCAACCAGTTCTATTTGACCCATAGATAGGACCCTATCATGAAGGGGTACTCCGTATTCCCCAAAGCTCCAGCATTACTGAAGACTCACAATCAGATTGTTTAGTGTCATATCCAAGGCACTCGTTGGAGGAGTCTCACTCCTCAGCAGAGATGCAATCGGCGTATTCTACAGCCCTAGTCGACGGGGCCAAGTTTAGTTTGGCACAAGGTCAGATAAATAGAACGCTTAGTTAGAATCGAACTTACTAGCCTAACTAACAAAACACAACGTATTGCTATGAGGATGATAATCATTTCTTATGCATAGCTGCGATGTTTTTGAAAATTATTTGTATTAAAGTGAAATATTTAATAGCATATAACTGTATGCAATGAGCACATTCTTACTGATAATTTAATGCCGAAATTTGATTAGAAATGAACCTTAATTCTAAATGTTCACTTAGAGTCATTATTAGTATTTCTAATATCCCCTTGCAATCATTTTTTAAATCAGGCTTTTTTATTTGTCTATAATCATGATTTGCTATCGGTGGCTGTTTCTTTTTTCTCATCAATAGACGATACCCTTATAGATGAGTAGGAGTAGTTTTCTAACTGAACTATTTGATCTTGGCCGTTGACCTATGAGGTTCCTTTTCTCGGCATCTGGTGAAGCGCCGTTGACCCACCATTGAATTCGCCTGCTTTACTTTACATCTACCATGCTACATCCCATGTTTCTATTGCTATATGCTTGTGTGGCTCGTGTAATATTCTATTCCCTCAGAGACTGTAATCCAGTGACAAATCGAGGAGGGATATTTGAATAATTATGGAGGCAACATGTTTGAATATCAAGGGGTTCGATGGTTGTGTATTTTTATGTCATATTAACCCTTGTAATTATTTAATATCGAATCCTGTTTATACATATATATTAGATATATGTGATGTATAAAAACATATTTTTTAGATAATATTTTTTAACGAGCCAGAGCTCATTCGCTTGTACATAGTTGAAAAGTTTCAAGTATTTCTATCTAACACTAATAATTCTATTCAATATTATTCCTTTTTACGACAGTTCAATGGTTTCAAGTATTCTGATCTAACACAAATAATTCTATTGACAATTAATCATTTGTTTGCACACAGTTAAATGGTTTCAAATATTGCTATGTAACTAACAATTTAACATCAGTTATTTACTTGCACACAGTACATGGATACACATATGATTTGTGAGTGAATCGTTTATTTTTAGAATGTTAAAGCTAATTTGTTTCCAGACTATTAAATATTGCTATTGTTTGCACACAATAAGTGGTTTTGCCCTGTCAGCTGGGGGTGTAGAATACACCGTCTGCATCTTTGCAGAGGGATAAGACCTCCTCCAATGAGTGTCCTGGATATGACACTAAACAATCTGATGGTGAGGTTCCAGTGATGCTGGAGCTTTGGGGAATATGGAGCACCCCTTCATTGCCATTGCTCCCTGGTCCACTCTGGCCGGGAATGGTAGCACTTGATAGGGCCCAATCTATGGGTTAAATAGAACTAACAGCATACTTATGCTAAACTGAATTGTTTGAATTAGAACTGTTTGACTAAACTGAATAGCTTGAAATAGAAATGTTTTTGATACCTAAACTGGACTTACATTTAAACTGCATGCTTATGCTAAACTGAATTCTTTGAAATGGAACTGTTTTTGACTTTGAAACTGTTCTTACACTAAACTGATTTGTTTAATATTGAACTGTTTTGACATTTAACTGTGTGCAAACAAAATCTGTACTTATACTAAACTGAATTATCTGAATTAGAACTACTTGACTAAACTGAAGAGCTTGAAATAGAAATGTTTTTTTCACAATTAAACTGTACTTACATTTAAACCGCGTATTTATGCTAAGCTGAACTGTTTGAAATAGAACTATTTTCATAAAAATGGATTCGGCGTTAAATAACTTATAAAGGTTGATATGCCATAAAATCCAACCAACCAACCAACCAATAAGTGATTGCAAGTGTTCAATTCTATTTAATATTAATCATTTGTTTGCACACGGGGAAGTGGTCTTAGGGATTGCTATCTAACAGTAATAATTCTATTCCATATTTACCAACCCCTCCGCTCGGGCAGGATATGACACAAGGTCAATTTTTAAGCGGTGCTTAACAGGTTTGAATTCAGAGTTTTCCTTCTCCTAGAATAGTTGCCTCAACTAGGCTGAAGAACCCAGTCTGCCCTACTATTTGTCCATAGCTGGAGGGAAAATAATTGGATTCATACCTTTCCCAAAGGTATTAGTGCTATGTGAAATGCAATCAGCCTCGTCCGCGATTTGAACTCGCGTTGCCATGTCCATTTCCTACGACGATAACCATTACACCACGGGCACCGCCCAAATTCTATTCAACACTATCCACTTATTTGTACACAGTTAATTAGTTCCAAGAATTACTATGTAATACCAATAATTCAACATCAGTCACTTGTTTGCACGGTTAGATGGTCAAACAGTTCTCTTTGACCCATGAATGGGATCCAATCAGGTATCACTATTCCGGGTCAGAATAGACCCGAGAGTTATGGCAATGAAGGAGTACGTTACATTCCTCAAAGATCCACGACTGGCGATCAGATTCAGTTTATCGTCAAACAGGATATTCTGGTCCAGTCAGCTTGGATTGTAGAATACACTGACCGCTTCTCTGCAAAAGGGTAAGACTCCCCCAACGAATGGCCCAGTCGCCTGAAGCTGTAGAATACACTGACTGCATCTGTGAAGACAGGTAAGACTCCCTCAACGAATGCCCTGGATATGACACTAAACAATCTGAGAGTGATGCTCCAGTAAGGCTTTGGGGAATGTGGAGTACCCTTTCATTGCCATCGCTCCCAGGTCGACTCCGGCCCGGAGTGGTAGCACCTGAAAGGTTCCTATCAATGGGTCAAATAGAACTAAACTGTGTGCTTATGCTAAATTGAATTGCTTGATATAGAACTGTTTTTACATTTAACTGTGAGTAAATAAATGACTGATGTTTAATTTAATTGTTAGTGATACATAACATTACTTGGAACCATCAAACTTTGTTGACTAAACTGAATAGCTTGAAATAGAACTGTTTATGACATTTAAACAGTGTATTTATGCTGAACTGAATGGTTTGAAATAGAACTGTCTATATGTATAAAAATTGATTTAGCATTAAATAAGCTACAATTGTTGATATGCCATAAAACCAAACCAAACCAAACTATCTGGATATTCTTTGTAGGTGGTCTTACCCAGCTGCAGAGATGAAGTTGGCATATTTTACTGCCCCAGCTGATTGGGTGGTAGGGATTTTATCTCTCTAGTTTGCACATAGTTATATGGCATCAAATATCACCAATAATTTTCAAACAGATTCATATGATTAAATCTGAACCCCCACCATCAGATGCAGTTTACTGTCAAACTCAAAACAAAAGAGATGCAAAAATCGAGGAAGTGAACCGTTGAAGGTTTAGGGAGTTTCAAGCATATGTAGTCAATGATTTGGTGGAAAGTTTTTTGTCTTCGTTTTTGTTTTTTATGTGGGAGATTGTAAACACAATGACAAAGGATGGAAGATTTCAAACATTGAATGATAAAATGCAGGAACTTTTAAAGGGGCGTGTAATAAAAGAACAAGCAAACATTTTTTTTAAATCAAAAACAAAACCATTTAGACAACACTTACACCCGCCCTTTTCTTTTTACTTCAAAAATGTTCACAGAATATTATCGTTTTCAAATGAATAACCACTGACTATGAGTGAAAAATTAGGTTAGCTTTGATACATACTGGGGCCTTGAAAATATTATTAGAAACGCATAACAGTTTTCAGAAAGCTCAACTTTCAAATAAGATGAAATGAATATACAAGTTCTGTATAATAAGTTAGCAACAAGAACACTTTATTCGAAAGAGTTCGGTGTTAAAATGCCTTTTAGCGATTGTCATGATGTTATCAAATTATTCGGCGACACGAGTTCAAATCCTGGACAAAACTCATTGCATTTCACATAGCACTAATACCCTTGGGAAAGGTATGAATCCAATTATTCTCCCTCCAGCTATGGGTAAATAGTAGGACAGACTAGGTTCTTCAGCCTTGGTGAGGCAACTAGTCTAGGAGAAGGAAAACTCTGAATTCAAACCTGTTAAACTCCGCTTAAAAATTGACCTTGTGTCATATCCTGCCCGAGCGGAGGGGTTGGTAAATAGGATCAAATTATTCAATTTTAAATCTTTAGTTCAATATCTTCTCTTCGTTCTTTTTTAACAAAGCTTTGCTTATATATGGTACACAGGCTTCAGGTTGCTTACAGTACCTGCTGCGACATAAATGGTTACCCATCTAAATATTGAACAGGCTCATCGCCACTTAACTTCGGTGATCTAACAAGAACCGGTGCTTTCAACGTGACTTGACCGTAAGCTCAATATCCTCTTTTAGCAATTTATTAAGGGTTTTTCTTAGATGTGGCTATAAATGGTACATCCAATGAGATTCGAACTAATTAGTGAAGGTTTGCTAGTCTAGCGTGCTAACTATAACACCATCCATGGCACCCAGCCCAATATCATTTTTTGGTATATTCCCATAGTACCCTTACTAAATATTCATCCCATTCCTTCATATGCAAATTACATACAACCACTGTCCAATATAACTACAGTGACAAAAATGTAGAATGTATATACATACAAAAGAATCATAAAATACATGCTCTTGTGGGCACATCGGGTGATGTAATGGTTAGCAAGGTAGACTAGCAAATTAATACATACAAGTTCGAGTCATACAAGAATGTTGCGAGCAATATTGAACAAGTCTTGGCGGCAACACCCAACAAGGCACCAACTATACGGCCACCTGCCTCCCATCACGAAAACTATCCAAGTTAGACGGACCAGACATACAGGACACTGCTGAAGAAGCAGGGACGAACTCATAAGCGATGTACTCCTATAGACCCCCACATATGGCCGAGCAAAAGCAAGACGACCAGCTCGAATTTACGTCCAGCAGCTATGTGAGGATACGGGATGTAGCTCTGAAGACCTGCCAGAGGCGATGAACGATAGGGAGAAGTGGCGAGAGAGGGTCAGGGATATCCGTGCTAGCGGCACGACATGATGATAATGATGATATATAAAATATGCGGACTGTCTCTCCTGGAGAGTAGTAAGACCCCCCCCCCAAAAAAAAGAGGGGTTCCTGAGTGTGCTATGAAACTGCATCTGGTGGTGAGGTTCCAATTCTTGAGCTTTGGGGGGTTTGGCGTATTCCTTTATTGCAATTACCTCCAGGTCCACTCTGATCTGTTGTAGTAGTACCCGTTTGGGTCTCATTTTTGAGTCAAATAGACCCCTGAAAATTATTTGTATTCGATAGGATTATGTGATATATAATTGTGTGCAAAAAAAAAAAACTTCGCAAAAAAATGAAAATATCAATTTACTATGTACACAATTCCCCAACCGCTGGACATAAAACAAACCGACACAAGTCGACATGCCGTTAAAATCAATTGAAAGAGTTCAACGTCACAACATCTTTTAGTGTTGTTCAGTGTCCTCTTTTTGTATCCCATTCCTTCATATCCAAATGACATACAACCACTGTTCAACATCACTACAGTGACATAATATAGAATGTGTATGCATACAAAATAATCATTGAGCTTAGTCAGCTGGGGCTGTAGAATACACCAATTGCATCTCTGCAGAGAGGTAAAACCCTCATCAACGAGTGTCCTGCTTAAGACCCTAAACAATCTGATGCTGAGGCCCCAGTAATGCTGGAGCTTTGGGGAATGCTATCGCTTCCAGGTCCACTGTAACCCGGAGCGGTAGTACCTGTTAGGGTCCTATCTATGGTCAAACAACTGTTTAACATTGAAACTGTGTGCAAATAAATGATTTATGCTAAATTGCATT
Source organism: Sepioteuthis lessoniana (assembly GCA_963585895.1). Taxonomy (NCBI): domain Eukaryota; kingdom Metazoa; phylum Mollusca; class Cephalopoda; order Myopsida; family Loliginidae; genus Sepioteuthis; species Sepioteuthis lessoniana. Next base: position 67,418,736 of record OY757905.1, on the reverse strand, counting down.
GTTAGAAATAGAACTGTTAGATCAATTAAATGTGCATAAACAAATGTCTGATATTTAATTGAATAGTTAGTTATACATAACAATACTTGGAACCATTTAACTGTGTGCAAATAAATGATTAATATTGAATAAGTGTTTGAAAGCAACATTTAGAATTATTCAACTATGTAGAAACAATAGCAATAGTAGTGTGCAAACAAATTAGTTGTAACTCATTTAAAAAAGAATACTGACAAACTACTCTTTTACATATCATGTATATCTATATAAATGTGAGTAAACAAAATACTTATGTTAAATAGTGACAGCTATATAGCAATACTTGAAACCATTCAACTGTGAGAAAAAAGCCCTGTTTAAAAATGCTATCAACAAAAGGTGTTTACAAATGATATATATTTGATATATATGTTTAAACAGGATTTGGCATTAATTAACAGTTGTGGTGTTTAGGGATCAAAATGAAGACACGCAAACAAGAGAAGTTGGTTGAAACAAATATATTACAATAAGAGAACAAATATACAGAATACAAATATTAAAAAACAGTTAGGAATGTCCTTCCGATACTGTCAGGCAGTTTGGAGATTATCGATATTTGTAGTACGTTCCACGAACAGGACGAGTGTGGCACAAGGCCTTTTTTTAGTGGTTCCGGGCGCACACACGACGGCTCCAAAAATGCCTCAGGCCCCGTCACCATTATCCTAAAAAAAAGGCGCCTCAGGCGCCAGCCGATGATCCTCGCCCCTCCAAAGAAGGGTTAGATCCTGGGAAGACGGTCCCTGAGGCTCGAAGATGCCGGTAAAAGCGCACCTCGACCGACTGTTACTTGAACCAGGATACACCCGACCAGATTCGCGCACCAACAAAGCGCGGCCAACCGGAGCGCGTCCCAGTCCAGCGCCTCCCAGAAAGTAGTGCATACCCTCTACTCTGCTTGGAGGCTGTGGTTATTTGTCCGTCCCACCAACCGCACGAGTATGGCACAAGGCCTTTTTTAGGTGGGTCCGGAGCACAGACACACCCGGCATTCCAAAAAATGCCTCGGGCCCCGTCAGCATTCCCCTAAAAAGGGGTTCCTCAGGCGCCAGGCGATAAACCTACCCACTCCATGAAGGGTTAGAGCCTAGGGGGACGGTCCCCTGAGGCACGAGGATGCCGGTTAAAGCGAACCTCGACCGACAATCACTGGAACCAGGACACACCCGACCAGATCCGCGCACCGATAAAACGCGGCCGACCGAAGTGCGTCCCAACCCAGCGCCTCCTAGAGAGTAGTGCATACGCTCCATTCAGCTTGGGGGTGTCAAGTAGAGTCGGTATATATTGAGGAGGAATAGTCCATTAACATGAGGGTAGGTACCATAACAATAACCTACAATAGTCGATATGCCATAAAACAAAACAAAACCAAAAGAATTATTCAATACATGTTATTTACTAAGAATTGCTTATTCTGTCACGAAAACCCTAAGCTGTAAACAGAACATCAGGGGTCACTCATCTCAGATCTTTAATGATCAATCGAGAATTGGTACTTTCAGATTGACTTGATTTTAAATCAAGAACAGTTAATACTTATTGCTTTTTGCGTTTCGTCATGACCCATATCAAAAAAAAAATATGGGTGTCCTAAGTATAACGCTAAACTGATTCTGTTCGAGTCGCATCTATAAATGAAAGTTTAAAAGTTATTTGTATTTGATAAGAATTCTTGATACCAAATTATTTGTATTAAGAATATTTACTTGAATCCATAATAGTGTATTGCGGATAATTATTATTAGTTACTTGAAACCATATAACTGTGTACATCATTGAATAGAAATATTTTTTAAGTTAGGGAATTTCGTTCATTGTACGTTTTTATTTGTATTTTTTCTGTAGTTGCTTCTTACGCTGCACAGTTGTATAATATGAGGTATTCCGATTTAATACGAATAATTTACACACAGTAGTATAGTTTCAATTATTCCTTTCAAATGCTAATAATTTTTCCACAATTATATAGTTCTAAGTAACTATTTATATTCGATGATGATTATCATTTGTTTGTATTTATACGGTATTAAGTATTCTTATCTAATACAAATGATCGAGTATTCCTATCTTAATACAAATAATTCATACACAATTATATGGTTTCAAGTAACTAGTCTTATTCAATAATAACAAAGATTTTTTTTGTATTAATCTATATGGTTTCAAGTACACTAATCTAATACTAACAGGGGTGGTAGTACCTGTTAGGGTTCGATCTATGCGCAAATAGAACCATTTAATTATCTACTACATTTGAAACCCTTTAACTGTGTGCAAACAAATGATTGGTATTAAATTGAATTATCAATATCAGATAACAATACTTGAAACCATTTAACTGAGTGTAAACCAATGAGCTCTTGCACGTTTAAAAATGTTACCTACAAACTATTCATTTACAAATCATATTGAATATAGATATACGTATAAGCAAGATTTGACATTAGATAGCCTACAAGGGTTGATATACCATAAAACACAACCGACCGACTAATACTAATAATTTACACACAATTATACAGCTTTAAATATTTAAGTAATTATATAATTTCAAGTGATTATTCTAAACACAAATGATTTTTTAAACATAGTTATATGATTTCATGTAAGTCTATCTTATACCAATCTTTCTCAAGCAGATCTATTTGACTCATAAATGGGATCCTAACAGGTACTCTGACTCTTATCGCTTGTTTGAGCTTTATAGCATATCAACCTTTGTCGGTTATTTAATGCCAAAATCCATTTTATAGAAACAAACAGTTCTATTTCAAACAATTCAGTTTAGCCTAAGTACACAGTTTAATTGTCAAAAACATTTCTATTTGCAGCTATTTAGTTTAGTCAAACAGTTTTAAGTCCAACAATTCAGTTCAGTATAAGTATAGTTTTTGTTTACACACAGTTGCTCGGTAGATCAGGTTTCAATCGCCAGGTCGAGTCTAACCAAAGACTCAAAAAATGGTATTTGATCCCTCTTTAGTTAACACTCAGCATTATAAGGTAAGGTCAAGGTAAAGTAGAGCAATCTAGGGAAAGGAGTAGCGCCCTCCCCTACACTTTGGTGTAGTAGCTATCGAAATGGGAGCCTTCAGGTCCCCCTCAACTATGGTCACCAAGTTTTTTTGTTTGGCGTAAGTTCAGTTTCAATGTCAAAAACAGTTCTATTTCAAACCATTAAGTTTAGCATACAAAAACAGTTCCATTTCAAACAAGTAAGTTAAGCATAAGTACATAGCTTAAATATCAAAACAGTTCTATTTCAAGCAATTCAGTTTATCATAAGTACGCTGTTTAGTTCTTTTTAACCCATAGATAGGACCCTATCAGGTACAACCACTCTAAACCAGAGTGGACCTGGGAGCGATGGCAATGAAGGGGTACTCCACATCACCCAAAGCCCAGCATCACAGGAACCTCACTATCAGATTATTTAGTGTCATATCCAGGACACTCGTTGGGGGAGTCTTACCCCTCTGCAGAGATACAGCCGGTGTATTTTACAGCTCCAGCGGACTGGGCAACTCTGACTTTGGGTCAAAGTAGACCTGGGAGTAATTGCAATGGAGGTGTATTCCATACTACTCAGAACTGGAACTTCACAATCAGATTCAGTTTAGTGTCATACTCAGAAAACCTCCATCCGCAGGCGATACACACGGCATATTCTATCACCCACCGACGGGATTATATCTGACTGCGATTTGTCTGACGCCCCAGCGTTTTATGGTGGGGGCCACGAACGTATCGAGTCAGGTGCAAAAATTCTTGACCCCGTCGGCATTCCCGTAATCAGGCACCATGCAATAAACTTTGTCCTGTAAGCAGGCAAAGACCTGGGGGGACGGCCTCCTGAGGCCAAGGTGTCATGGTAAGCAAATAACTGCCCAGCATGTATGCCAGGCGTCCGGTCCGAAGGCGTGTCGCTGACTATATCTGACTGTAGACAGAGAAGAGGAATATAGTACTTATATAAAATATCAAATCACTTCCTTTACATTATTTTCCCAGGGATTAGAATTCTTGTACTTAAAAATAACAATAATCAGCATTATTTTTCGACACTATTTTGTTCTGATATTTTTCGTTGGGTTGGGAAGACAAAGAATCTAGATCAAGGCTGTAGTCTAAATTCATTTCTATTTAAAATTAAAGATGTTACAAAAAATAAAATAGAATTAAGTTAACGGTTATATAATGCTTTCCATTAAAAAATGTTTTCAAAACTAAACGGCAAGATAATACGAACTGTATTCATTACATACGGTTAATGCTGGTATTATTTAAAATCTCATTTTCATTTTTTTGTTTTTTTAAATTCTGATTCTATTTTATTGTCTTTTTAGTTTGGGTGGTTTGTTTATTTAACGTCTTCAACATTGACATTCCTAATTACTTCCAAACCGAGTCATGGACACCAGGAAGAAATTGGATAAAAAAATATAGAACCTTTTTTTTTTTTTTTTTTTTTTTTTAAATGGACTAGTAGGACAAGGATACACACACACACAAACACGCACACACATACACATACACACACATGCTCACACTTACGTACACACAAATGCACTCATGCATATGCACACATACACGTGCACACACATACATACACACTCTCTCTTTCTCTCTCCCCCCTCTCTCTCTCTCATACACACACACACATACATATGCATAAATACCCACACATGAACACATTTATTCGGTTAATTTATTCAACTTATATATCAAAATCTCCCATTATTCCCAGAGCCATGGACACCAAGAATGAATTGTATAACTTGAGATTTAAAAAGATACTAGTTGGACAATAAAGCGCGCGCTCATACATAGACAGTCGCTCACATACATACATACATACATACATACATACATACATTGATGTGGATGTAGTGTAGTGGCTAAAGTGTTGGACTGCGGCCTCGAAGTGAGCAAGTTCAAACCCCAGTCTCCCTATAACGTTCGATCTCGGACTAATACTATTGGGAAAGGCATGATTCCCTAATCACTTCCGAGTTGTATAGGTTGAATAGTGCCGTTTTTACTCTTCTACAAAGATGGTTTTGACACGAAATAACCCACGAAGCTTGATAAGCAAAGAAACCAAATTAAACCTATTTTATCAACGAAGCAAGTCTACATGCCAACGAACATCAATATATTAAAAACTTCTATGATTAAATTAAGTAATCTTTAATTTAAATAGAAATTAAAAGCCTGAAGAGTCTTTTATTTAACCACATTGACCCGATATTGTTCATTTACGAAGAGTTGCTTTATATACCTCCAACAAAGACCTCTCTTCATTTCAGTACCTGCTTTTCCTAAGTGATTAGCCAAGGAAATGAAGTCGATGAACCGGGTTCAAATCCTGGATATAGCAGTTTGTGCTTCCTACCACTTGATACCTTTGATAAAGGCATGAATCTTTTCTTTCTCGTACATGTGTAAATAGAAGTATAGATCGGTTACTTTGGTACGGCAACCGGTATAGAAGAAGGAAACCCTAAATTCACATCAGCTGTACTCCCCTTAAAAATCGACCTTGTGTCGACGCAGTATAATTTCGATTATACGATCCCCACCCTTGTTTAAAAAATTATGGAATTAGCACACTGATGCTTTATTTATTCATTTAGCGGAAAAGATTGTTTTGCGTGTTTTCTGTTATTAGTTTATTTACTGCTAAATGAAAAAATACAGTTTGAATATCTTCTAAGTGTTCTAATTCCATCCTTTTTGTTAGGATGGTTCTTTAACAAGAACATTAGTACCAAGTAAATATCATGCAACCTCAACCAGGATTCGAACTCAGCTCGCCGAGTCATGTTGAAAGATGACGTGAAATATCTTCTAGTCTAAACTATGACAATGAGACTTATAAAGTTGCCGGCGAATCGATTCGGTTTCGGTTTCTTTGTTAAATGGCATATCAACCTTCGTAGGTCATTTAATGTCAAAGTCAGCATACTATTTAACCCATAGCTGGTGTTTATACCTTTCTCAAGTGTTTTAGTCAAAATATGAACGTAGAAAGACTGAAGTTCAAACTCGCACACTAACATGTCCCAGTCCAGCACTTTAGCTACTATGCCTCGGAAACGCTCGCTCCCACCCCCGTCACAACATAGATTGGGAAAATACCATTAAGAGCTAAACGGGGCCTTCTCCCATGACCACCGACAAAAAAAGTCATTAGGAATATTTAAATGCAGTTGATTGCTTGATTTGCATAATTTGGGGTGGAGGTTCATGAAAAGAGAGAATATACCATTTTAGAATATGCATTTTTAATTATTTCGACAAATTTATTTAGCGCTTAAAAACGTTTAACCTTGGTCTTCAGTAATCAATCTCGAGGATTAGACGAGGCCGTCATTTAAAAAAAGCGTTTCGCGTGTGATACTGCCTGTAATAACGAATGGCAAAACACTTTACGATCAAAATACAAGGGTGAGTCAAAGGTTTTACAGTATTTTGGTAGTACGTGCTCGTCTTCAGCATGTATATCACGTAACCGATGCAGTTCATGTCATAGAAAGTATTCGCTGTGCTTTGTCGTATCGCGGTAGTTGGTACGCTGATACGCTTTGCATTGCTTTACTCCGTGTGGGATTTGAAAGCCACTCGGATGAATTTTCAATGTAGTCTAAATTGGGGACATTCTTTACAAGTTCGAATTAAGCCATGATTCCGCGGAAGCAACCAAAAACATTTGTAGTGAGAAAGGTGTAGGCGTAGTACAGTAGCTAGATAGTTCAAGAAATTGCACTTAGTTGCAAGAACCTCAACGAACAGGCAAGGTCAGGTAGAGCTAAAGCCGTAGAATCCAAGTCGTTCTTCAAACCATAGAAGCAAATCACAGAAGCAAATCCGGTGAGTGGCACTCGGAGAGTATCAGGCGAACTTGGCATCTCACAGTCTAGTGTAGTTCGTCACTTTCACGACCTCAGCAAAATCATACGGAGATGCCAAATTGTGCCACACATTGCCAAAAAACTTTTAATGCAGCCTTTTATAAATAATTTGATTGGGTTTTATGGCATATAAAGTATTGTTGGTTATTCAATGCCAAATCCTGTTTTTACATATATATTGAATATGTGATTTGTAAACACATAATGTAGATACGCACGGTTAAATGATCAAACAGTTCTATTTCAATATAACATGACTCAACAAAGTTTAATGGTTCCGAGTACGGCTATGTATAGCTAACAATTCAGTCATTTATTTACACACAGTTGAATTATCAAACGGTTCTATTTCTAACAATTCAATTTTGCATAAGTCATTTGTTTACACTCTATTTAAATGTCAACCAGTTCTATTTGATCCATAGATAGGACCCGATCAGACACTACGACTTTGGCCCTGGGAGCGATGGCAATGAAAGAGTACTCGGCATTCTACAAAGATCCAGTATTACTGGAACCTCACCATCAGATTGTTTAATATCATATCCCGAACACTCGTTGGTGAGGGGGTCTTACACCTCTGCAGTGTATTGAATTGCTTCAGCCGACTGGGCTGTTTTATAATTAGGAGAAAAATATGGATATTATCAATAAAGCGAAGGCAAGTTGTGTAGCGGTTATCATCTCGGGAAGTTGACGTGGTGATCCGAGTTCAAATTCTGGACGCGACTGTCTACGTTCTACTTCTTGCTAATGCTCTTGGGAAAAGGCATGAATCCATACCATTTCCTTACAACAATGGCAACTTACACAACATCGTCTGTAACACAACGACAGTGACATCCTTTTGTCGGGGCTTAAAATACGCTGACTGTATCCCTGGAGAGTAACCCCTCCCAAAAGAAGGGGTGTCCTGTGTATGACTGTACTAAATGGTGAAGCACCAGTTTTGGAGATCTGGAAAGTATGGAGTTCTTCTTCAGTGCCATTACTCCCAGGACTACTCTGACCCGAGTCGTTGTACTTATTATGGCCTTATCTATGAGTCAAACAGATTTGTTTGAAAATTATTAGTCTTCAATGGGAATACTTCAATCTTTAATCGTTTACTATGGATTATTATAAGATACTTGAGACCATATAACTGTGTGCAAACAAATGATTATAATCAAATAGAAATAATTATCATCGGGCCATTGGCCTAATGAGTAGAGTGTTACCCAATGGTCCGGAAGACTAGAGTTGAATCCCAGATCGAGTCATATCAAAGACTCAAAAAATGGTACTTGCTACCGCCTTGCTAAGCCCTCAGCAGTATAAAGTGAGGATCAAGAGTAAAGTGGAGCAATCCTGGGAATGGAGTAGCGCATTCCCGTACACTTCAGTGTAGTATCTATTGAAAAGGGAGCCTGTGGGTCACCCTCGACTAAGGTCGCCAACTTTACTCACTTACTTATTATTATTAGATAAGAATACTTGACTCTACAGTTGTGTGCAAATTAATTGTTTTAGATAAGAATACTTGATATAACCGTGTACAAAAAACTCTTAAGAAACAACTACACAGTAAATGAATGTATAATAAACATGATTCGCTTACGTCTAAGCATAGAATAAACCCTGTCAATCGACCCATAAGGATAGGACTTACCACAGTTGCACATATCTCTCCAAAGCCATCAACTTTGGTATTACTGATAATAATTCAATGTGGTGGGTAAAAAAGGGTGTTTAAAGATTGTGCTGCACCAATCGAGGAATTGTAGAAGGCCAGAATCGAAAAGCAGCATTCAGAATTCAGGCTTTTAACCCTGTCACGAACACCGACCATATCACTGGAGTTGATGGGATGCGCACCATTTTATAAGCCACGTGGCAGGACCTGTCGTCATGTATATTGTCAATGCAGAATATGTTGTCATCTGGGAAAATGCTCATCGCATCTTTGACATCTCGTTAACATTATCACCTCGTACATCAAAAAGAAACCACAAAGGATGTTGTCACGTTGGTCGTTAGGACAATTTTGTTCAACTTTACATAAAATAACATAAATATTGTATTTCCTGGGCGTGTTCAGCTATCAAATAATTCGCTTATAATACGAATAACGTATTAAATCAAGGCTTGTATGTTTGTCTGTAGTGAAGCAGACCGTTACCCATTAGGCTCCCCTCGTGAAAAAAGCGGTTTGCGGAGGAGAAATGGTTAGCCAATTAGTCTCACAAACTGTTATAATCAATATTCCATAACTTGGGCCTTGTGACATAATGAGTTTCAATACTAATATACAAGATCTATATAAAAAGTAACGACTGATTTTTTTCAGCTTGGCAACCCGGTTTTTAAAATCAGCAGATCAATTTTTCCCTTGAACACATCCGAAAACAATTATTTTTATGTTTCCCTCTCAAAATTCATATTTAGATGATTGGTATGGTTTGGTTTGCTTTGGTTTTATGGTATATTAACCCTTGTAGGTTATTTAATGCCAAATCCGGTTTATACATACATATGAGATATATATTATTTGTAAAAATAAGCCAACAAAAATAAATAGTTCCAAGTATTACTACGTATCACTAACAATCCAATAAAACATCAGCCATTAGTTTATACACAGTTAAATGATAAAACAGTTGTATTTCTTACAATTCTATTTTGCATAAGTCAACAAAGTTAAATGGTTCCAAGTATTGCTTTGTATCACTAACAATTTAATTAAACATCAGTCATTTGTTTACTCAGAGTTAAATGATCAAACAGTTCTTTTTAAACAATTCAATTTAGCATGTCATTTATTTGCAATCAGTTTAAATGTCAAACAGTTCTATTCGACCCCTAGATAGGATCCTATCAGGTGCTACCAGTCCGGGACAGGGTGGACCTGGGAGTGATAGCAATAAAGAGGTACGCCACATTACTCAAAGCTCCAGTGTCAGATTGTTTAGTGTCATATCAAGGACTCTCGTTGGGAGTGGGGTTCTTACCCCTCTGCAGAGATCCAGTCGGTATATTCAACAGCCCCAGTCGACTTAGCTGGAAATTCAGATGAGTAATCTTGATCAAGGGTCTTTGGTTGATTTATTGATTGATTTTAACCGTATCTTAACCTATCTGGGGTTATTTTATGTCTAAAGATACTTAAGGAATTGTGTACTTAATATGTTTATATTTACATTCTTTTCGGTTTATATGTTATACTGTTTCAAGCAACCAATAATAATCCTTAGTAAACAATTATAGCTCTAAGTAGATATTTTTTTTACATAAACAATTTACACATTGTTATATAATATCAAGTATTCCTATCTAATACATATACTTTTTAAATAGATCTATTTGATCCATTGATATCACCCTAATAGGCTCTACCATTTCGGATCTGTGTAGACCTGGGAGTAATAGCAATGAACAGGTAGGCCATACTCCTCAGAGTTCCATAACTGGAGCCTCACCACCGTATGTAGTCTCGTGTCACGCCCAGGTCACTACAACATTGGTTTCTTGTTGTAGAATAGATTTGAGCGAGCTAATTGCACAGATATCGCTATTATAGTGTATTCAAATCTCACTGAATGCCCTAACACTGTAAACTTGTTCCATACTCATCATCATCATGTCGTGCTGGAAGCACGGATATCCCTGACCCTCTCTCGCCACTTTTCCCTATTGTTCATCGCCTCAGGCAGGTCTTCTGGACAACATCCTGTATACTCACATAGTTGCTGAATGTATGTTCGTGCTGGTCGTCCTGCTTTTGCACGGCCATGTGTGGGGGTCCATAAGAGTACATCACTTATGAGTTCGTCCCTGCTTCTCCAGCAGTGTCCCGCATGTTCCATACTAAACCAGATAAATACCTGACTTCGCATGAAAACGATATCATTAATAAAAATAACAAAAGAAGAAGCGTTAAAAAAGTATTAAAAATACATTTTAGGATAATGATCAGAAAGTGAAACAATTTTCATCCATCTTGCAATGGAAGCAATATAAAGCAAACAAGATATTCCTTTTGTTATTTCTAACGAGATACAAGAAAAATATGCCTCAATCAAATATTGCATAGGATCGTGATAGAGACAAGAAAGTTCACTTAGCAAACATTAACAAAAACTATCGTGCTAGATCATTAAAACAAACAAGACAAAGAAACATTATACACACTGTAAAGTTTGCGGTACACGGCCGAGTCTCTGTGAAACCTCAAATACGTAACGAAAGATTACAGAACAAAGAGAATGATTCAACAAATGCCGGAACATAGCATGACTCACATAAGAAACATTACAAACATCGTCAATATGAACGATGCGATAATATATATATATATATATATATATATATACGTACACACATATATATACAAAAGCAGATACAAAAATATATAAGTACAGAAATTCACACACGTATAAACACATCTATAAATTTACAAAGGTACATATAATCACATACACACACAAACATATAAGTATGTATTAACACATACAAATACTCATATACATGCACACACACATATATATATCAGCACACATATACATATAAACACATTTATACATACCCATACACACATATAAAACCATACACACACACACACACACATAAGCACATAGAAACCCACACATATATAAACACACGCACAAAATCATATAAACACATATATACATACACACACATAAAAACACATTTCCACACACACACACACACACACACATATATATATATATATATATATACATATATATATATATATATATATATATATATATATATATATATATATATATCAATTCGAAAAATTATAGACAAGCTGCTCCCATTAACAATAAGTCGAAAAGAACTTGTTTTGAAAAGAATGCAAAAAGTGCATAGGTGGCTTAAACACACACACACACACACACACACACACACATATATATATATATATATATATATATATATATATATATATATATATATACATATGTATGTATGTGTGCGTGTATGTATATATATAACTTGGAGTTCCGAGCGACTCTCCCGTAACTCTGAGGTTTGTGTTTACCCACATATCAGACGGAAGATGTTACAAGTACCCATGCTCCCACCTTGTAGCATCTACCCGTAGATTGGTAGAGTTTGATTAAAAGATAAACGTTAGCAAATTTTCTTCTGTATTGTCACCTAATTAGCATATTGTCATTTTACTTTACAAATGTGGGAAAAATGGTTGAAAGAAGATGGTAACATTTTATGAGAATCTGCCTAAATTTTTATAACCTACTATTCCTCCTCTACTTCTCCTCTCCTCCCCCCTCTCGCTCTCTCTCTCTTTATATATATATATATATATATATATATATGTGTGTGTGTGTGTGTGTGTGTGTGTGTGTGTGTAAAGGGAATGATAGTTTTAACATTTCATATGCATCTGATAACAGATTTAGAAAAGCTGTTATCACCTAATTACTAAAAAGAATGAATTTCTGTGTTCAACCAGCACTAAAAGTGTTCTCCAAACTACAGTCAATCTTACAACTGTAAAAATATGTTATTAGTAACGCAAATACCAACGAATACATAGATCACAAGATTTTACATCTTGGTGAACATACAGAGAACTTGTTGTGAGCTTTGATGACCATATCAGTAGAAATTCTGTTGTTCTTGAAGGCGTTGTTTGAATAACTTCAGACATTATCACTTAAATTTTTTTAAAGATTGTGTAATCTTTCAAAACTGAAAACATGTACAAAGTTGTTCCAAATGAATTTGAGACAAGTTTATGACACTAGACAAAGTTAATGCTGTATTTTTAAAAACAATATCGGCTCTTTTTCATGATTTAGCCGGTTCCCAAAATCTGCCTTCTTCAGTGGAATCGATTTGAATTGGTTAAATGCATATTTACCAACCCCTCCGCTCGGGCAGGATATGACACAAGGTCAATTTTTAAGCGGAGTTTAACAGGTTTGAATTCAGAGTTTTCCTTCTCTTAGACTAGTTGCCTTACCAAGGCTGTAGAACCTAGTCTCCCCTACTATTTACCCATAGCTGGAGGGAGAATAATTGGATTCATACCTTTCCCAAGGGTATTAGTGCTATGTGAAATGCAATTAGCCTGGTCCAGGATTTGAACTCGTGTCGTCGTGTCCATTTCCTACGACGGTAACCATTACACCACGGGCACCACCAAAATTGGTTAAATGCAGGTGTTAAATTTTGATGCGGTCCTAACGATTATGTTCGTTGGAAATGGAATCGGCAACCAAAGAAAAAGCTCTCTACGTTTCACTTCATGTTAATGCCTTTTGGAAATGCATGGTTCCATCTGTTCTCCCCACTTCGAGGTATAGGTAAATAGTAAAAGAAATTGGGTTCTTTTGCCATTGTTAAGTTACCAGTCTAAGAAAAGGGAAACTGTATTCAAATCAGCTTTATGGTGGTGTAACGGTTATCATCGTAGGAATTGAACCCGGCAACCCAAGGTCAAATTCTGAATGATGCCGTTTAAATTTAACATTGTGCTGATACACTTGGAAAAGGTATGAATCCAACTAGTCTCTCTCCAGGTATGGTAAAATAGTAGGGCAACCGAGGTTCGTTAACCTTGATATGGTAACTTCAGAGTTCTTTGACCTTGGTATGGTGACTTCAGAGGGTGGTAATTTCAGAGTTTTCCATCACCGTATAGGAGAATGAAAACTATGAAATCAAGCCTGTTGTAAACCTGGAGAGGGATGGGTTTCGCCGGGCTATTCCTGCCCAAGACACGTTATATAAGTAGCTTCCCCCCACACACACACACACTACCACTAGGTTAGGGGACCAGTGGGAGATAAATTCTGAACGTTCGTACGTGATTTTCTGTTGTAAACCTTTGCTATAGAATTCATAAAGATTGAAATGAAGGGAACTTTGGTGTTCTTTACACATGAAAATTCAATTGTCAATGCTGGGCGTATCCATGACTAATGTGCAATACTACGAGATTGAGTATGCGAGTTCGAACTCCAGTCACGCTATTACGTTCACTTTCGGACACGTAACCTTGGGAAAGGTGTGTACCCACTTAGGTCTCTTGCTATGGGTTAAATAGCACAACTACTATTCTTTCAGGTTTGACTTTGGTATTAAATAACCCACGAAGATTTATTTGCCATTAAAAGAAAAAAAAAGGAAAATAAGTTAATGCACGGTTTTCTGTGTATTTGTTTCGAATATAATTCAAGATTTTTTTTTTTTTTTTAAATTCTAACTTAGCATTTTTTTCCTATTTTGACTGACGGTTCGAGTTGCAGAAAAGATCAACAACTGAAAATTAAGAAAAAAAACTTGGTAGAAAAACATTAGGGCTTAATTCAAGAGTGTCTCACTTTTATTTAGATTTTTTAAATTTCAGTTATATTAAATTTCTATAAACAAAGCCAATCTAATAAGATAATCCGTGTCAGAATAATAAGCCCCCCTCCCTCCCTCCCTCTCTCTCTCTCTCTCTCTCTCTCTCTCTCTCTCTCTCTCTCTCTCTCTCTGGGAGTCTCTGTGGCGTAGTAGCTAACGTACAGGACTGTGACATCTTAGTAAGCGAGTTCCAACTCCAGTCGTGCTATAACATAGACTTTTGGACAACTACCCTCGCGAAAGGCATGAACCGTCTTATGCCCCCTAGTTATGGATTAAGTAGTACCACTACTGTTCTTCTACAAAGATGGCTTTGGTATTAGATAAATCATAAAGATTGATATGCCATTAAAGAACTCTCTCTCGCTCCCTCTCTCTCTCTCTCTCTCTCTCTCATACACATTTACACAGACTTTTCCCATTTACCTGTTTTTCATGCGTCAGCGACTTCTAATTCTAAGGTCTCAGGAATGAGTTCAGTCGAAGACAAATTAACTGAAAGTCGTAAGGCCGATGAGAAGGTGTCCGTAGAGTAATGGTTATCATCGTAGGAAATGCATATGGCGACACGAGTTCAAATCTTAGACGAGACTGATTGCATTTTACATAGCACTAATACCCTTGGGAAAGGTATGAATCCAATTATTCTCCCTCCAGCTATGGGTAAATAGTAGGGCAGACTGTGTTATTCAGCCTTGGTGAGACATCTAGTCTAGGAGAAGAAAAACTCTGAATTCAAACCTGTTAAACTCCGCTTAATATACTACCCGAGCGGAGAGGTTGATAAATATGGATGTTCGTTTTTTGAAAAGGAGGAAGTTCTTTTTTAAATTATCATCAGCCAAACCGGAAGTTTTCAAATAGAAGAGCACAAGATGAGACACCCGGCTATGTTCAGGAATGAAAGATATAGGAGAGAATATTTAATGAAATAATTCAATCCCTTCCCGACACTTACCTACATATGCATATTTACCAACCCCTCCGCTCGGGTAGGATATGACACAAGATCAATTTTTAAGCGGAGTTTAACAGGTTTGAATTTAGAGTTTTCCTTCTCCTACCTACATATGTGAGTGAGTTAGAATAACACTGATTCAGAGTCAACAGCGCTTGACCACAGTCAGTTTCTTAATAATGTGATCATTAAACCAAGAGGTTCCCACGTGGTAGGTATCTTTTATACTGTTTTGTAGGACATGTGGGAAACATTATCTAGTTTGATTTCAGCGACAAACTAGACCACCCTTTCTGTCCTTTATCTGTATATGTTTTATTACCGACATTGAGCACTATGTAACTATAAATATTGCAAACCATATAACTACATTATATATATATATATATATATATATATATGTGCATGCACTATGAATACAGAAAAATAAATGTGATAAATTCGTAACATTTTAAACAAAGAGAAAAAAATTATTTTCTGAGATTCAGTTTGAACACAGTATTTTTAATTCTTCAATTTTGTTAAAGATATGTCCATTTTTACGACTTACTCAGAGATATATAGCTGGCCATGAAAAATGTGGACCTAACTTCATCCGTCCAGCCATCTATAAACAAAACTTATTATATATAATATCAATGTCTCCACTTCACTTCGGTTGTTTAGAAATTGAATCCTTTCTCATCTGATGGCCCCGAAACTCAATTTCGTATAGCCTATGTTTCTGTTTTGGAGGACGAGATCGAATCAATATCCAGGCAAAAATAATCAAATCCAAATTCTTTTTTACCGTTATCCTCGAGCACACACACACACTTTTACACATTTGAATAAACATACATATATTCATATGTGGAGGTGCTCGCGGTATTATGGTTACTGTCATAAGAAATAGACCCGGCAACTCGAGTTCAAATTCTGCTCGACGTGATTGCATTTCAGATAACACTAATACCATTGGGAAATATATGAATAAAACTATTCTCCCTCCAGCTACGGGTAAATAGTAGGGCAGATTGGGTTCTTTAACTTTCGTTAGGCAACCAGTCAGACAGAGGAAAGACTGATTTCAAACCTATTAAACTTCACTTAAAAAACTGACCTTGTGTTACGTCCTGCCTGTTGGGGGAGGTAAATACATACATATATATATATATACTCACACATATACATGTACACACTCACATATACACATACAAACATATACAAACATATACACATGTATATATGCACACATTCATATACATATGTATTTACTAAACCTTCCGTACGTGCAGAGTTTAACAGGTTTGAATTTAGAGTTTTCCTTCTCCCAAATCGGTTGCCATAATAAGGTTAAAGAGCCCACTGCCGGAGGAAGAATAATTGGATTCATACCTTTTCCAAGTTATACGCACATATACTACATGAGGTTATTTTCCTCACGCATATACATGAAACATAACATACATACATACGCAAAAACATTGGCATAGCAGTATAGCCAGTCCGTGTAATCAGTTTTCATTTGCAGTCATCTTTTTAACACTAAAATTGTACGACTCGTATTGCCCATCAATCAAACAATATTTCAAAAAAGCTAGATGGTAACTACATAAGAATGCTACGTGCTACGTTGAAAAAATCCTGGAAGCAACACCACATAAAACAGCAGCTGTGTGGCCATCTGCCTCTGATCTTGCAAACCATCCAACTAAGACAGACAAGACATGCGAAGCATTGCTGGAAAAGCAAGTACGAACTCATAAGCAACGTTTTCTTATGGACTCCCGCATACGAACATGCCAGTGTGACAGTGTTGATCGACCATCAAAGACTTACATCAACTTTGTGCGGACACAGGATACAACCAAGAAGAGCTGCCAGGAACCATAGATAATTGGGATGGATGGCGAGAGAGATTCAGGGAACTTTGTGCTCTCAGCACAACTTGGTGTTGATGACATATATATATATATATGTATATATATATATATGTATATGTATATATATGCGAGGTTCATTCAATAGATAAGGGGAATTTTTTCGAAAAAAGCAAAATAATTTTTTCAGAATTTTTTCCATAAATGTAAACTCTGTATTGTTTGGAATTGGTTCATAACCAAAATTATTTTCATCTCCCAAAAATATTCGTTTTGAGGCTATTCAAAATGGCAGCAAATCAAAGTTCTCTCAGCTTGAACTGAGGTTTGTCATCAATTTTTTTTGCTGGCTGAGAAGAGCAAACCATGTGAAATTTACAGAAGAATATGTAATTCATATGAAGACGCATGCTTTAGTCAAAAATGTTTGCAAATTAGCTGAATATGGCTTTGCCATAGCGAGCCTGAGTCGAAAATACAGTCTATGGAGAGGAAACACTCTGACTCTCCGGTAAAGAAAAGATTCTGAGCGCAGTTCTCAGTAAAGGTCATGCTGATAGTGTTCTGGAGACATGAAACGATCCATCAGTAATGGTTTCCATGAAAAAGGTGTAACTGTAAACAGTGCTTCCTATTGCCGACTTATTAGGGAAAATTCACCTTATTTATTAAATGACACGTGTATATATATATATATGGAATGATAAAATTTTCATCCTAGAAAAGACGACATGATTCCATTTCCATTTAATGATAACCGGTTTTCTTTTTTTGTTGCAGACCATCTACTAGTTGGCCAGTTGTGTACAAATCCCAAGAGCAATAGGAGCCTTCTATCATGTCTGAAAGTGACACAATGTTCAACGAGCGAGATCGGAGATGCGTCGCTGTACAACTCATGTTCTCTACTGATCCAAGTTATGACAACAGGAATGCAAATCCAGACGGTTCAACGCTTGAGGGCACAGCTCAACGCATCGGACGACCCTTTGGAGGCGGTGGAGCGGAAGCCCAAGGCTGAGGACACCGCCAGGAAGACCCGGACCAAGGAGTTCATCGAAAAGGTCCAAGCAATCATTGATGAAATTCCCCAGCGGTGTGGTGATCCCCTGGTGCAATCAGGTGGCCGGTGGCAGACCCTGGGTGTGGCAGCAGGACTCGCCGCCGGCCCACAAGTCCAAAGAGACCCAGGCTTGGCTTCAGAAGGGGTGCTACGACTTTGCACCATTCTCTTGCTGCTCCCCTCCTCCCTGACCTGAACCCACTGGACAACTTCGTTTGGTCATACGTCGAGAACATCACCAACATGACCTCCCACAAGACCAAAGCCAGCCTGATCACCGCCATCCGCCGAGTTTTCGCCGAGCTCCCGCCGCCGCTTGTGGAAGAGGCATACTCCAAGTTCCGGATCCGTATCGAGGCGGTGATTGAGGCTGAAGGCGGCTACATTGAATCAATATCAGCTCTACTACATAATCAAGTTACCTGAATTGAGTTTTAAAATAAAGCTGTTGTGTTGTTTCCTTTTGAACGACAATTTTATCGTTCCACCCTATATATACAAAGTCTAGCGTAAAGTTAGGCGGGTTTCGATCCCATCCTGAAGAGTCCTACGTGTCTAGCGACACTGAAGTGTTGTGATTCAACGAAACAGTCTATCTTTGGTTGACAATATATATGTATAAGTTGTTTGGGCGACAGTAATGGAGGCCGAATCGAAGGGTCCCTTTTCAATAGTTACAACATCGTGGTGTAGGGTAGGGCACAACTCCTTTCCCTAGATTGCTCCACTTACCCTTGATCCGTACCTTATAATACTGAGTGTTAAACAAGGAGGCATAAAGTAATATTTTTTGACTCGAACCTGGGGAAAAACCTCGGTCTCACGAACCACTGGCTAACACTCTACGCAGTACGCCAATATATATATATATATATATATGTATATATATATATATATATATATATATATATATTCAAACAAACTTATGTCTTATCCATTCTCGTTAAGAGGTGAAATTATATATATGTATAATTTCACCTTTTAATGAGAATGAATGAGACACAAGTTTGTTTGAATATTAGGCACCAAGGATTTTTGCATGAGGGTGTGTTCCGAAATTGCACGGTCCCACCGGTTTTTGCTTTTCGCGGTAGGGCATTCTCTTAACCCTACCTCGTAACTTCAATGGAAAGGTGCCGTACGGTAGACTGTTTCCCATGAATTAAGACGATCATTATCGCTTTCTGGACATGAATATATATATATATATATATAGATAAACAAAGCATCCCAAATGAGATGAAATTATTATGATGTAAAGTCCACGTTAAAACGTTTCGGTTTTAATAAACCTTCATGAAGCCCTTAAAATGGTGAAAACTGTTGCTTGAACAACGATAGATGATTTTATGAAAATGTGTCGGATACTCATAAGATCGTTGAGTTTCTGCTGAAATAGATGTCTATGATTATATTGATGCATGTTTTTCGAAAAGATCGTTTAAATGATATTTTTAAAAAATGACGTTTAGCGTGATGCAACACCTCACCACACACACACACACACACACCACTCAGTTGCAAATTGAACTTTATATTACCCCCCCCTTCTCTCTCTCTCTCTCTTTCTCTCTCTCTCTAAATGTGATAAAAATTTTGTAATATATATACCCCACAAGACACCAACTGTACGGCCACCTGCCTCCTATCACGAAACTATTCAAGTTAGACGAACCAGGACACTGCTGGAGAAGCAGGGACGAACTCATAAGAGATGTACTCTTATGGACCCCCACACATGGCCGTGCAAAAGCAGGACGACCAGCACGAACATACATTCAGCAGCTGTGTGAGGATACGGGATGTTGTCCTGAGGACCTGCCTAGGGCGATGAACGATAGGGAGGAGTGGCAAGAGAGGGTCAGGGATATCCGTGCTACCAGCGCGACATGATGATGATGATGATGATATATATATATATATATATATATATAAATTTCCTATCTTCATTTAAATGTTGCTTTGTCAGCAGGACTTAGATTTCGCTGAATATATCTACCTTAGAGGGGTAAGACCCCTCCCACAAAAGGGTGTTCTGGATGTGCATCCTAAACTGGAAAGTGTTGAATACGCCTTTATTGCCTCTAAGAATTCTTTTAAGAATTCTGACTTGATGTTATAATTGTTTACTTAGGATTATTATTACTTACTTAAACATATAATTGTATGCAAAGAAATGACTGTTATTAAATAGAAACAATTATTAGAAACCATATTATTAGACGTATTAGATTGGAATACTTAAAACCCTACTACTGTGTGCAAATTATTTGTATTGCATAGGAATATTTTATTCAACAAAACAGTAAGCAAAAAAAATCTCTAGAAAGAATTGCACAATGAATGTAAATATGAATGTAAAAAGCACGCTATTCCCTAAACTTTATACGTAAAATAACCCTCGACGATTTTACATGCCGTTAAAATCAATCAGTCATTTCATTGCATGGGACTATGCATAACTTAGGAAATATTTTTTTGATTTGTCTCGTGGCTTAAGTAGCTGAATATTGATATGTGCTGTACGAGTGACTGCTGTCCTCACTGTAAAGATTGACGCAGACATTCTTCCTGTGAACTTCTATTTAGTTAAACTTCGTAAAAGGTCTCGTGTCGTAAATTATTTCCTACAAGCGTCAGCATTCGATGTTTCAGGTCAAGTAAATGCTAAGATTTAAGAAGCTGATTTAGAAGAATGGCGCAATACAGTCTTCTCGTTTCTCTTGGCTTTCTGCTTGGCTCTGTTAGGCAGACTAAACTATTCTTCGTAAATAGTTGTGTTAAATAAACTTTAAATAAACATTAATTCTGTTATTTCAACTGGGAAACTTCTTTTTTTGCCGTGACTGCTGTCTGTCAGTTTCTTTATTTAAACAGTTTGGGGATTATGTACTCTAATAACACCCGTGAAATGCTACCCGACTGATATGTTATCGTTTATTTAAATCAGTGACAGATGAACGAGTACTGCGACCGCAACAATCTTTATTCTGGAGTAACTTTCAATGGAAGAGCATTGGATTGAAAGTCATGAGGTTCGCTTTTCTATGTTCAATCAACTTTTTAAACTCGTTACTACATTCCAAATATCTCTCAGTCAGTGAGGCTAAGAATATGCTAACTGAATCCCCTGCAGAGGGCGAAGACCCCCCACACACAAAAGGAGTATCTTGGGTATGGCACTAAACTGTATCTGATGGTGAGGCTCCAATTCTTCAGATCTGGCGAATGTGGAGTAATCTCTTCATTGCTATTACTCCCTAGTCCACTCTGATACGTAATGGTAGTACCTGTCAGGGTCCAATCTATGGATCAAGCCAATGGATCAATCTATGGATCAAATAGATCTGTTCGAAAATTATTCCTATTCGATAGGACCCAGAGCAAAAAAAAAAAAAAAAACTCTTAAGAAACAATTACATAAAAAATGTAAATATTAACATACAATGAACATGATTCTCTAACTTCTTGGCAAAAAAAGTCTTCACGGGTTGACATGGTGTTAAAATCAATCAATCAATCAATACACTCGAGATATTATAAGATGTACACATTTATTAAGCAGATAAGTGCAATAAAAATACAAAAAAAATGAAAACTTTTATGTACACTGTAGACATACAAAAATTGATGCTTACACAAAAGTGCATTTTGCAAATAATTGTTTATTGCCAAAAATAACATAAAAAAGACAACGTTTGCTTCAGTTCAACCTCCTGTTATTTGTTTTAATGTTTACTGGTTTTATTGGTCACTCATTTCAACATTAACCTTTTATCACTGATAACATGCAGATTCCTCTTTTACGATATTTAACTACAAATTTTTTACAAACTAGATACGCATAATTTACTAAATTCACGCTACCCTCATAACAAACTCAAAACTACTGATGCGTGAAATTAGCTTGGTGTAAATCTCTTGGTAGATCAGTGAACTGGAAGTATCTGAGAAAGAGATTTTATTCTTGAGCCTTTTAAAAATAATTTTCTAAATACTTGTCTAAAAGAAAAATTCTCATATCACACTCATATTACACAGACGCTAAATGACATTCTCTCATGAAATCAGTTTAGTACTTCCTAGTATCCCAATAAAACTTGTATATATATATATATATATATATATATATAAGCTTTATTGGTATATATTTATTGAGATATATTTATTGATATATATATATATATTAATAAAGCATAATCGAGTAAACAAATTTTTTAAATCCATAAACTGCCCTTCGCAGAATTTACCAAAACTAGACGTCCTTCCCCTCATGTCTCACACAATAGTACATAAAGGAATACCCACAACCTGGGAGCCTCTTGGTCTGATTATCACACACACACACACACACACACACACACACACACACACATATATATATATATATATATATATATATATATATATATATATATATAAGATATTATTCAATACAGTAAATCCGGAGTTGGGAATAATTCCGATCAAGACCAATAAAATAATCAAAAATAGAATATTAAATTTAAATAATCCTAGTAAAGAGCTCAATGTAAATAAAATCCACAGAGCAAATAATTTTCTCTTCAAAAAAAAAAAAATCGTTCACATTAAGATAATAAATTTATTTCCATCCTGTTAAAAGCATTTTTTCTCTTGTTTGGCCTGAAGAAGCCCTGTTACTTTTTTAGAGCATTGATTTATATTAATGCTTTTAATAAGATGGAAATAAATTTATAATCTTAATGTGACCGATTGTTGATTCTTTGAGGAGAACATATATATATATCAAGTCATGCTGATAGCATGGATTTCCTTGACTCTCTCTCTCTCTCTCTCTCTCTCTCTCTCTCTCTCTCTCTCTCTCTCTCTCTCTCTCTCTCTCTCTCTATCCGTCTGTCTCTACCGCCCATCGCTCTCAGAAGGTATCTAGTGTTCGAACGGAGGTAATGAATGAAAGTCTGTTGGACGGCCAAAACTGGTGTTTTTTTTTTTTATTTAGAACGACTATAGCCTTCCTTTTCTTGATGTCCTTGTTGAACGCACCAATGTAAGCATACAGACTTCTATTCATCGTAAAACCACGTTTACTAGCGCGTACATACGATGGGGGTCATTTTTCCACGCAAATTAATTTTATAAAATTGATTGTCACGGTTGGAATTCTCTGAAGAGACGTAACCGAAACGAAGGATCCTCTTTTTTTTAATTTTAAAATGTTTTAATCCTTTCTAGAATATCTTATTAATCTTAATATGCATACGCTTTTAAAATCAATGTTCATATATATGTCAAACAAATGACCACACGAATGAGTAATAAGAAATTATGTTGTCATAGTAACACGACGACACCTATAGGAGCAAAAGAGAGTGTAACCAAGTAGACAACACAATCTAATTTTCATCCATCTCTCATCCTTCTCTCTCTCTCTCTCTCTCATCTCTTTCTCTCTCTCTCTCTCTCTCTCTCTCTCTCTCGCATTTAATTCGTTTGTTTTTTCTCTTCTCTCACAATATCTTTCCAAACTTTATTTTTATCCTCTCTCCTTTGCGCCACTTTCTCTCTCTTGTTTTTTTTTTGGTTTTTTTTCTTGTTTTTTGGGTTTTTTAGTTTACTTGAGTGATTTGAACGGATTTCAGTAGACTTATGCTCCTGAATTTGGTGTTACGTCTGTATTTGATTGTATAATGTAGACATCTTGCCAAAAATTTCCTAAGTAAGAACCAAAGTCTTTTTGTTTTTTTTCATTACTTTTCCCCAGTCATCAGAAAACCAAAACTTTAAAATATTCCTGCTGTATTTACATTTGTAGTTCAAGCAATGGTCACCAGGAGACCGTGAAATTAACCTTAGGCGTACGTGTATGGAACGAAAAGGTTTATTGAAAAATAGAAAATATTTTTGAAAATAACAGCCGTTTAGAATTTAATGGATATGCAAAAAAGGGTTAGATATAAAAAATACCATAAATGAAATTTTTAATTGGCTACTCAGAATCATCATTTTTTATTTCGTAAACCATTCCTAATAATCAAAAATAGGTGCTTCGACAAATGAAAAATTCGTTGGAATATGTGTGTTGAATGCTGGTAGGACAATTTGGACGATTATCAAAGTTATTCAAAAGTTATTCTTCAGCGTCAGTCTCGATACATAGTGGGACTTACAATACGTTGGCAATATCCACTGCAGTAGAAATCCCTCCATAAAAAGGTATCCTGGTTATGATAATTAACTATATTTGAAATAGGGGCTCCAGCTCTGAAGATCTGGATAATGTGGAGTACTCTTTCCTTAATCCCATGTCTATTCTAACACGGAATGGTTGTACCTGCTAGGGACACATCTTTAAGTCAAATAAATCTGTTTAAAAAGTATTCATATCCGATATGAATATTTGATGCCATATAACTAAATCATTTGGATTAAGAATGGTTACTTGAAACTACAATTGTTTGTTGAGGATTATCATTATTAGTTATTTGAAATCATATTGTTAAATAATTCAGTAACTCTATCTATAATTTGATAGGTAGTGTAGAATTTTAAAAAGTGAATTAAAAATCGTACTCAGAGACATTAGGTCAACTGGGTGTGAGTGACAGAGAATGACCCTGAGATTAGTAGAGTGCTTGGTCATGTGGTCAAAAAGACCTAGAATTTTAATCAGTTGGTTTCGGGAAGCTGAGATGCACATATGTGTGAAAAACTCCTCGAATGTAATTGGGTTATATATAAAAGAAAAGTCGTCGTAGCTCTGAAATAATAAAAGAAGTGTGCACACAAAAATGTTTTTATATTTTTTCTTCCCAGTAAAGATGACTCCTGGTTTATTCCTCACGGCGAAAACAGATAGGGTCCGCCACAAAAGAAAGGAGATGGTTTATCGGAAGAACACAGCGGGGTAATTGAAGCGATTATCGTCATAGTCCGAAAAAGGGACCCAAGTATCCAATAAAATATCTGTGTGCATATATGATTATTATTAAATAGAAATAATTACTTGAAACCATATAATTATTAGTATTAGATAGGAATGCTTGGAACCATACAACTGTGAGCAAATTATTTGTTTTAGATATAAATACTTGATATCAAAAAACTTTTAAGAAACAAGCAGTCAAAAAATGTAAATATTAATATACAATGAACGCAATTCCCTAACCTCTAACCATAAAAGAACCCTTGACAGTTTGACATGGCATTAAAATCAATCAATCAATCAGTCTGTCAGTCGTATGTGTTTAATAGCACTAAGCAACAAATGAAATGAAATTAATGGTATATATATATATATATATATTGGGGGTTACAAGTGACCAAGGCTCATCCCTATAAGTCCCTGGATTGCAACCGACTTGGCCTATATGTAAACCCGGCATTAGTGACACCAATCAGTTCAAGGAAATGATTAAATTATAAACTTATTGATATTTATTGCTTTGTTAAAGCCATGAATGATTTTGATTGATTGATTTTAAAGGCATGTAAAGTGTTATCTTATGCCTAAATGTTCGGGAATCACGTTTACACTTTTTAAGTAGTTGTTTCTTAAGAAGAGTTTTTTGTGCATGGTCCTATCAGATATCAATAAATTTTAGACATATCTATTTGATGGGATTCTAACAGGTACTATTACTCTGAGTCAAAGTGGCCTTAGAAGTGATAACAATGAAGAGGTACTCCACATTTCCCAGATAAACAAAATTTGAGCCTCATCGTCTGATACAATTCAATATGCTACCCAGTACACAAAAAGAGTTTGGAGGAAGTTCCCTTGACGTAAAGGCTAAAGTGGTGGACTGCGACATCATAGTAATCGAGTTATAACGTTCACTTTCGGACTAATGCTCCTAAGAAAGGTATGAGCCACCTTATTTCCGCCTTACCCCCACCCCGTTATGGGTTAAATCGTATAACTGCTGTTCTTAAAAAAGAATGGCTTTGTCATTGAATAACCAAGAAGAGTGATTTGCTATTAAACAAAAAAACTGAACCAACCAAACAAAAGGAGTTTGTAGTTTCCTTTTCACTAAAAAGAAAGTATGATTAAAATTCTAAGTATTTTTATATAATTTAAATTACAATGTTCCTATTGGTTTAATACCGTAAAGATGGAACATCACAGAAAGATTGTTGCTAATGCATTATCGTTAAAAATGCTTTTAAATAATAGAACAACTTCTGATGCAATTTGTGGCTTAATAGTAACAGAATACTCTTTTTCTGGATGGGGTGGGGATTACTCTCTTTGTAGGAGATAGAGACAGCTCTACCGAGAAGGCATTCGAATAATTTTGCTTTAATTGTAGGGTTCGATCTGATAAAAGGAGGTTGAATCATTATACATTTCCAGTCAATTCTCTGCCGTCTACAGTGGAGAACACAGAACATTATACGTTCAGTTATTCTTTCACATTATTTTTTTTTATCGTAAAAGGATTGATAGCCACAAGAATTTGCCTCGTCAGCATGTTGAAGCAGAGAAAAATAGTTTAACGAAACGAGTCATGGAATGTAAATCGGTTAATGACTGTAATCTGGAATGGAAAACATTACTTAAGTTTGCGCGAACTGTTAGGGAATTATACACAAAGTGTAAATACTAGGGTGAGTCAAAAGTTTTGCAATATTTTGGTAACAAGTGACACAATTCGGCAGCTCCGGTTGTTTTTGCCGAGGTTATGAAGGCGACGAACTACACTTGACTGTAAGAAACCGAAATCGCCTGATACTCTCCGCTTGCTATTCACCAGATTTGCTCCTATGGTTTAGAGAACGGCTTCGGAATCCATGGTTTTACGGCTTGCCTGACCTTGCCTGATCGTTGAGGTTCTTACAACCTGGGGGAAATTTCTTGAGCCAACTGGTTACTGTACTATGAGCAACTGTGCATTTACCTTTCACTCAACAAATGTTTGTAGTTGCTTATATGACGTAATGGCCCAGTTTGAACTCATAAAGCATAAGTTCCTGAATTAAACTATGCTGAACATTCGTCTGAGTGAAGCAATGCGCATGTTAACGCACTAGCTATCACAATACTACCAACCAACCACAGCTGGTACTTTTTTGCAGCTTCAACTGCTTTGGTCATGTGATATATACGCCACAAACAAGCAAAGACCAAAATATTGCAAAACTTTTGATTTATCCAAGTAGTTTCTGAAACCTTTCAGATGACTTTTCAACGTTTTCTTCAACTTTCATATTTAAAGTTGATAAAATGAATCAGTGCTTTTTACTATAAATTGTCACTTAAGATTCAAAGTAACATTCGGAGGATCTCATCGAGTTAGAAATATGTATGATTGATTTTAATGGCTTGTCAAACCATATAAGGGTTTTTTTTGTGCCAAGATTTTAGAGAATCGCGTTCATTGTACATTTATATTTACATATTTTTATTGTTGTTTCATAAGAATTTCTTGTTTTTTTTACTCTGTCGTAACGAATTCGAATAATTTTTGAACAGATAGATTTGAGCTATGGCTGAGATTCCCGATCAAAGTAGTAGTGGCAGTAATGGCAATGAAGAAGTACGCTACACTCCCCAGATCTCGCCATCAGATGCATTTGGTGGGGGGGGTCATAATCCTCTGTTGAGGATACAGTTAGCATATTATCATACCTGCCAACATAGCGGTATTTTAGGTATAGTATGTGCTACGTATTTTCCTGCTGTTGAAATAGCGCAAAAAAGTTGACAACTGATGCACATCCCACCATTCTGTCGACAGGGTTTAGACTATACAGGATATATTGTATCCCCTGCAGAAAGGTAATACCTCCCCCAAAAAGGGGAGTGTCCTGGGTATGACACTAAACTACATTTGATCAGAAATGCGGAGTACCTCTTCCTTGACGTTACTCCCAAATTGGTTGTACCTGTTAGGTTTCTGTTTATGAGTCAAATAGATCTGCTTGAAAACTATTGGTATTAGATAGGAATACTTAGAATCATATAATTGTATATTATTAGTATTAAGAATAGTTACTTGAAGCTATACTTGTTTACTAAAAATTATTATTAGTCGCTTGAATCGTACAACCAAATGATTATTATCAAATAAGAATTGTGACTTGAAACCATATAACTGTGTAAACAATTAGAATTAGATGGGAATTCTACAAACCACATAACTATGAGCAAAATTAGTTTGTTAGTTTATTTGTTTTTTATAGCATATCAACCTTAGAATGTTATTTAATGGCAAGGCAACAGTTCTATTTCAAACAATTCAGTTTAGCATAAATAAAATTTAATTGTCAAAAATATTTCTATTTCAAGCTTTTCGGTTTAGTCAAACAGTCCCAATTCAAACAATTCAGTTTAGCATACAAAAACAGTTCCATTTCAAACAATTAAGTTAAGCATAAGTACATAGCTTAAATGTCAAAACAGTTCTATTTCAAGCAATTCAGTTTAGCATAAGTAGGCAGTTTAGTAATATTTGACCCATAGATGACCCTATCAGGTGCTACCACTCCGGGCCACAGTGGACCTGGGAGCGATGGCAATGAAGGGGTACTCTGCATTCCACAAAGCTTCAGCATTACTGGAACCTCATAATCAGGTTGTTTAGTGTCATATATCCAGGTCACTCATTTGGAGGTCTTACCCCTCTGCAGTCTCAGGCGACAGGGCAATATTTTATTAGATAGAGATACTTGATATCAGATGCCATAACAGTAAATTATTTTTATTAAGTATAGTTAGTTGAAGCTATAATTGCTTATCGAAGGTTTTTATTAGTTACTTGAAACTATATACCTCTGCGTAAACAAATATCTTTTATTAAATAGAATTAATTACTTGAAACCATTCGTATTAGGAATACTTAAAAGCATACAAAGTGTGCAAAAAATGTAAATATAAAAGTATCATTAAAACAATTCCCCGACCTCTATGCATAGGTTGACATGTCGTTAAATTCAAACAATCAATTACTTACCTCTCAAAGATTGAATATTCAAATGTCTTTTCTTTTCCAATAAATGGCATTTCTATACATGAGAAGAAAAAATTAAACATTAAACATAGGATTTTGAGTTGTTTTTGCACCTGCTGTTAAAATTTGAGACGACTCGAATAAAAATTCAAGCTGACAAAGCAGAAGATACCCAACACAAACAATTACAGACGCGGACGACGCTGATGACATAGCGCTACTGGCAAATACACTCGCCCAAGCCGAAGCCCTGCTACATAGTCTGGAACGAGCAGCTGCAGGCATAGGCCTCCATGTCAACGCACACTAGACGGAATACATGTGCTTTAATCAAAGAGGCGACACCTCCACACTAAACGTTGGTTCTCTGAAACTAATTGACAAGTTTACCTTCGTCGGAAGCAGTGTCTCATCAACCAAGTACGATATCAACACGCCACTAGCAAAGGCATGGACAGCCATCCATAGACCATATGGAAGTCAGACCTGACCAATAAAGCAACGGTCGTATCGATACTGCTGTACATGGACGCTAACTAAATGTATGGAGGAAAAGCTTGGCGGCAACTAAACAAGAATGCTATGAGCAATATTGAACAAGTCCTGGGGGCAGCACCCAACAAACCAGCAGCTGTACGGCCACCTACCACCCATCACGAAAACTATACAAGTTAGACGAACCAGACATGCGGAACACTGCTGGAGAAATAGGGACGAACTCATAAGTGACATACTCCCGTGGACCCCTTCACATGGACGAGCAAAGGCAGGACGATCAGCTTGAACTTACATACAACAGCTCTGTGCCGAGACAGGATGTAGCCTTGAAGACCTACCGGAAGCGATGGGTGATAGAGAAGGGTGGCGGGAGAGGGTCGGGGAGATCCGTGCTGATGGCGTGACATGATGATGATGATGATGATGAGAATAAAAATTGGTCAAGTAATTAGATTAGGAAATGATATCAAACATTCTATCTTTCAAATTATATCAAACAATTTAAAATCCCCAGTAGATAAACGACCAAATGCCCACAAATCAAAATCTAAGGAATGTTCCTTTGTTCAATAGATATATATTTCTATGACGGATTTTCTCCGAAACAACTTGCAGCTAAATTTATCTCCTCTGTTTTTTCGGTATTCGCCATTTTATATCCTAAAATCTGCTAGTATTGTTTTTTTTTTTTGTTTTTGTGCCGTTTTGTTTTGTTTTGTTTTTTTGAGGGGGTTTAACTTTCTAAGCAAAGTGGTAAACAGATAACTATTATCATACTTTTCTTTGAAAAGCAAAGTTTTTGATTATATTAAAACTTTTCCACTCACTTTCTGTTGCACCAATAAAAACTTTTTCTTTGTCATCATCCTGGTACTTCGTTTTGTATGTGTCTTGGTTTGGTTTGGTTGGGTCTTATGGCCTATCAACAATTGTAGGTTATTTAATGTCAAATCCTATATATATATATATCATCATCATCATCATCATCATGTCGTGCCGCCAGCACGGATATCCCTGACCCTCTCTCGCCACTTCAGAGTTACATCCTGTGTCTTCACATAGCTGCTGTATGTAAGTTCGAGCTGGTCGTCCTGCTTTTGCCATATGTGAGGGTCCATAGGAGTACATCACTTATGAGCTCGTCCTTGCTTCTCCAGCAGTGTCCTGCGTGTCTGGTTCGTCTAACTTGTATAGTTTTCGTGATGGGAGGCAAGTGGCCGTATAGTTGGTGTCTTGTGGGTGTTGTCGCCAGGACTTGTTCAATATTGCTCTCAACATTCTTGTGTAATTGCCGTCTAGTTTCTTCTCCAGCCGTTTAGTTAGCGTCCATGTAGTGCATCCATATAGCAGTATCGATACAACCGCTGCCTGGAAGAAACTGCGTTTCATTTTATCGGTCAGGTCTGATTTCCATATGATCGAGAGCCTATCAATAGCTGTCCATGCTTTCGTTAGTCGTGTGTCGATGTCTTTTTCGGTTGATGAGACGCTACTTCCTAGGTAGGTGAATTTGTCTACAAGTTTCAGAGAGGCTCCATCTAGTGTGGTAATGTTGCCTGTTTATGTGCATTGACATGAAGGCCAATGCCTGTTGCGGCTCATTCCAAACTATGCAGTAGTGTCTCTGCTTAATTAGGCATATTCGCCAGTAACGCTAATGTTATATAGCACATATGCAGATTCACATCTACATACGTGCACATATATATGTAGAATAATTCACAACGACACAACGATAAAGACAGATGCATGAAGGAAGACGCACAAAGACTTCTTTATAAAATATTTTACCTCTCACTTTATTGCAAGAGTTCGAAAGGGTTGTTCAAGGGTTGCATGTGAGAGGGAGCTGGAGACCGAACATAAACTGTAATTTCTTGACCCCACTGTAATGACCGTCACGTTGTGTCTTTCTTGTTCTCTTGATGCTGGGGTCCACTCCATCGGGGTTCCCGAGGGCCCCCTCGGTCGGGTGTGGCTTTCCCTACCACATCTGGTCTCTAGCTGTCTGGAATTCTACTGGCAACTACTTCCTGGACTCGAACTCAACTGAGTTAAATAATAATTCAACGCCCACACGATCGCCCACTGGATCTTTGAAATCGAATGTTTAATTGTCATCAAGCGGAAATAACTGTCATGCAGTTCAGAGGTCACTCTCTTCTGGTGCATCAGTCTGTATTGGCACAGTGGGACCTTCACCTTGTCCCATATTATCAGCCTTAATCCGCCCACGCGATCTCTTTCGATTACTGGCCATTGGAATGTGTCACTTCCTTCCGGTGCATCACCTTGGAATAGCATTTTTTGGGCCGGGTCGAAGGTCAAAACATAACACTAAATCATCAGCGTAGTCGGCGTCGGTGATTGTTTTTGCGGGGTTGATAACATTTTTAAACGAGCCTGAGCTCTTTTTTTCGCACAGCTGCCGCTTGTACAGTGTATTTTAAATGTAAAGACAATTTTACTGTAAATCCAAATTTAATATATGACCCTGGTCAAATGTGCCAGCATGCTTGGTACATGGAAGAGTCTTTTCTAAAAGCTTAGAATCCCCACTGAACACCCCCCCATTGTAGTTTAGAAAAACCAAAACAAAAACCGCCTAAGTAAAGGAAGTACCCAATGCCGAAAAAAACATGTTAGAGCAAATATCAGAAAACAGGTGAAAACATACAAAAAAATTCTCTTATAAATATACATTAGTATTGGACTTTAACTAAGTTAAAACTTTCTGGAAAAGAAAGGTTTTTTTATTACGTACACATGGGAAGTAGCATGATGGACGTAAAGGTATGCAAATAAACCCACTGACAGCCAAACGCAATGCCTAATCTGGTCCTGGACGTATGAGTCTCGCGGCTCAACGCTCAGTATCGTCAGTTCGATCGGGGAACTACTGCTGCTCATCTATAAGAGTGGCTTCTATAGATGAGAATAAAAACAGCCATCGAAAGATAACTATGACCCACACTCAAACCACTTGCATAAACCGCATCGCTCTTCGCGTGGATAAAAAAGGGGCGCGTCCTGCTGAGGTTGGAGCCCTGGCCTCAGTGTTCAAAAAATCAGCTACAGAGCTCAAACAACAAAAACTACTAAAATGCAAACAAACTATACAAATAACGACATTTAACGTTATCACCTTAAATAGAATAGGTCAACTGCTGGAGCTGACGGCATCGGCCGCAGAACATAAGATAGACATAATATGCATACAAGAACACAGATACACGCACAACGAGGTTATCAAATATCACGATACTGGCAATGCATGGACGCTAGTCACTGTATCAGCATGGAAAAACTCTGTCAATGCCACGGTAGGAGGTGTAGGCATACTTATAGGACCAAGAGCGTTAAAATCACTTACTAGCATTGAGAGAATACAACATAGAATTATGGTGGCTACTTTTAATGGCAATTCCAGAGCAACAAGCCCTACCAATGTTAGTGAAGAAACTGAACTAGTCGCCTTCTACGATGAGCTATCCTCTCTAGTGCGTAGCATTCCGAAACACAACGTACTAGTCATTGGCGGAGACATGAATGCCCAAATCGGGAAAACGGAAACAACAAATACAGCCTACACTACACGTCAAATTGGAATGGACAACATCAAACAGATTTCATGACAGAAAATAGATTAACATGCCTCAATACAAACTTTCAAAAGAGGGAGGGGAAATTATGGACCAACACATACAATAATAAAGCACAGATAGACTACGTCTTTATAAACAAGAAATGGAAAAATAGCGCAATAAATTGCGAGGCATACTCCTCTTTCGAGGGTGTGTCCTCCGATGACCGAATGATCACGGCAAAAATACGACTAAGCCTACGAACAAACACCACACGAACAGCGACCACCAAACAATATGACTAGGTCCTTCTTAACAACAGAGATATAAGAGATAAATATGTATTAGAATTGAGAAATAGATTCGAGACACTGCAGGAGAAAACAGAAAAAGGTACCCCAAATGACGAATATGAGAATTTCGTCAACGCATACCTCGAGGTAGCAGCGAATTGTATTCCAACAAAACCTAGAACTAAATATAGAGTCTCATGGGAAACGTTAGCGGTCAGAAAAAAACGTGCACATGTGAAAACTGCCTCCAAATGCTATAGGAAGAACCAAACAAACACAAATGCCATAAAACTAAAAAAAGGCACAAAATGAATTAGCAAGCATATATCTAAAAGAACAGACAGAATACATACAAAATCAGATAGATAAGATTAGAGACTCAGTGGAAGATAGGCAATCTAGGATAGCCTGGCAAACGATAAACGAAGTGAGTAGAAGGAAGAGCATAACCAAACCTAAATTGAAAGCTACAAACCAACACGAAAGAATAAAACTGTGGAAACAGCATTTCGAAAATCTACTTGGAAACCCACCGAAAGTTACACATGAACCAATAACCAGAATTATTAGTAAGCAATTGGACATTAAACTAGGACCGTTCAAACAAGAAGAACTCGACGCGGTTTTTAGAAAAATTAAAAATAGGAAAGCCGCAGGGCTTGACGAGATTCCCCCAGAACTATGGAAGACCAGACAATTTGACGACATGCTGCTCCGACACTGCAACGCAGTCTATAATCAAAATCCGATAGACAAATGGATGAAGGGATGCATCCTCCCCTCCCCTAAAAAGGATGACCTCGGATTAGCCAAGAACTACCGAGGTATAACACTTACATCCATAGCAGCCAAAATTTACAATGCCCTACTACGAAACCGCATAGAACCCAAAATTGACAACATTCTTAGGAAAATCCAAAATGGCTTCCGAAGAAATAGATCCCCGACCTCACAAATATTGACCATCCGTAGAATCCTTGAAGGCAAAAAACCTCCAGGCGACAATATTATTTGTCGACTTTACCAAGGCCTTTGATTCCATTCACAGAGGGAAGGTGAAATAAATCCTACTAGCATACGGCTTACCAAAAGAGACCATCGCAGCAATAACGATTCTCTATAGAAATACCAAAGTAAAAGTACGTTCACCGGATGGAGACAGAGAATAAGCTATCGATCATATAGAAGTCACACCTGACCGATAAAATGAAATGCAGTTTCTTCCAAGCAGCGGTCGTATCGATACTGCTATATGGATGCACTACTTGGACGCTAACAAAACGACTGTAGAAAAAGCTAGACACCAATTACACAAGAATGCTGCGAGCAATATTGAACAAGTCCTGGAAGCAATACGCCACAAAGCACCAACTATACGGTCACCTATCTCCCATCACGAAAACTATCTAAGTTAGACGAACCAAACATGTAGGACACTGCCGGAGAAGCAAAGACGAGCTCATAAGCGATGTACTCCTATGGACCCCCACATATGGCCGAGCAAAAGCAGGACGACCAGCTCGAACATACATACAACAGCTCTGTGAGGATACGGGATGTAGCCCTGAAGACCTACCAGAGGCGATGAACGACAGGGAGAAGTGGCGAGAGAGGGTCAGAGATATCCGTGCTGGCTGCACGACATGATGATGATAATGAACAATTCAATTCAACATTAGTCATTCATTTGCATACAGTTAAATTGTTCTAAGTATTGTTATGTATCACCAACAATTCAATTAAACATCAGTTATTTGTTTACAGTTGAATGATCAAACAGTTCTATTTCAAACAATTCAATTTAGCTTGTCATTTGTTTGCACTCAGTTTAAATGTCAAACAGTTCTATTTGACTTATATATAGAACCCTATCAAATGCAACCACTTCGGGTCAGAGTGGACCAGGGAGCGATAGCAATGGAAGGACACTCCCCATTCCCCAAAGCTGCAGCATTTCCGAAGCCTCACTATTAGATTGTTTAGTGTCATATCCAGGACACTTGTGGGGGGGGCTTACCCATCTGCAGATATACGGTTAGTGTATTCTACAGCCCCAACCGACTAGACTTCAAGATTATATCGTCAGAAAAACAAATGCCACCCAAACGACATTCTTCTCTTTGTCTAGATCAAGAATCTTTTATACTATTTTGTACCACTAAAAGTGACATAACAACTGTTGTAGTAAATGAACACGGAGAAGCAAGTTCAAATCCTAGACGAGGCTGTTTGCGTTTTATATGTTAATGCCAATGGTAAAGGCATGAATCTATCTCTTCTCTTGCATTTATAGGTAAATAGTAGGGCAGCCTTTGCACTTTAACTTTGATACAGCAATCGGTCAAGAAGGAAAACTGAATTCCATCAGCTTTACCCCACGTCAAAATTGACCTTCTATCACATCCTGTCTGCGGTGGAGATAGATATAAACCTTTACACCATGGGGGAGTCCCTTCTTAAAAGTCTGGGGTTCGACTGTTATGGCTGAGCGGATATACGACCACCATTCATCGGCGTGATATCACTAATGTCTGCTGTATTTCCGCTCCGTGTGTTTTATGAGTAATTGTCTGTCAGTGTAACAGCCAGTGAGCAGTGCATTGGGTTTAAAGTTGATGTGTTACCACGAAAAAAACGCATGTATGGGGCATTTTCAACACAGTTTATTACTTAAAGTTAAAAGTAAAGTGATATTTTAAGAGAAACCACATTACTTTCATGTCTCAGCCTCTCTTTCTCTGTCTATATATTTATATAGTTCTTTATATATATATATATATATATAAACATAACTATATTTAATGATAAGGTGCTTCTCACAGGTAAGAACTACAATTAAATCCGTATATATATATATATATGGATACATTGGTTAAGTTTACTTTGTTTCATGGCATATCAACCTTTATAGGTTATTTAATGCCAAAGCCATTCTTCTCGAACACCTGTGATACTATTTAACCCATAGCTGGAAAGGATAAAAGGGTTCATACCTTTCCCAAGGGTATTTGTCCGAAAGTGAACGTAATAGCGCGACTTGAGTTCGAACTCGCTTACAACGATTCCGCAGTCCATTGCTTTAACCATTGCACCACGAGGACACCCCCCGAGGATACATAGTTGCCATTTTAAATAATTGATTTTACTTAAGGGCTTTGGTTGAGGTTTTATCAACTGTGCAGCAAACTAGAGTCAGTTGGGCACAATCTGTAAAGAAAGCAGCATCATGATGCAATTTACTCCTCCAGAAATTTGGAAACGGTATGCTGTACTGTTTAGCATTCTCTCGGAAGCTTTTATACGAAGATTTCAAAGTGTTTCAGTGTCAAACTGAGGACAGTGTAAAAGATTTGAAAACATTTGACTGAGTCTATTGGTGATAACTAAAGTTCAGCAGCTCGAAAGCCTCTGGCCCAGTCGGCTGGGGCTTTAGAATACACCAACTGAATCTTTGCAGTGGGGTAACCCTCTCCCCAACGAGTATCCTGGATATGGCACTAAGCAATCTGATAGTGAGATTCCAGTAATGCTGGAGCTTTGGGGAATACTGAGTACCACTTTATTGCCATCGCTCCCGTTTAACTTTGTTAACATGCTAAAATAAATTGTTTGAAAGAGAATTGTTTGATTATTTAACTGTGTGCGAAAATGACTGAAATTTAATTGATTTGTTCGAGAGACATAGCAATACTTGGAACCATTTTACTTTATTGACATACTAAAATGAATTGTTTGAAATAGAACTGTTTGATCATCTAATTGTGTGTAAACAAATGACTGATGCTTAATTGAATTGTTAGTATTAGATAGCAATACTTAAAAACATTTAATTGTATGCAGACAAATGATTGATAGCAAATAGAATCATTCATAGTAGATAGAAATTAGTGAAACCATTTAACTGTGTGTAAAAATGCCCTCATGGTCGTTTAAAAATGTTATCTCCAAAACTTGTTTAGTAATCATATATTTGATATATATGTATGAAAAAGATTTGACATTAAATAATCTACAATGTTTGATATGTCATAAAAACAAACCAAACCATCGGAAGTCTCACTCTGATCATTTCCAGAAAAAAAGAACTCCTGAATTTGTTGGTGAGATCCAGTCCATAATTAACAACGATCAAAAGAAGTAAATCAGGTACATAGCCATGGACGAATGTGAGTTTCTTATAAGGCAGGTAGTGCATGAAGACGTTCTCTATGTCTTATACAAGATGAGAAAGGACCAATTTTTATCACTGGTCATGAAGGATAAGAGGAAAGACTGCGCTACGAAGCTTTTGAACAAACTCCAGAATCACCTCCAGTCGAATAGTCTCATTTTCTCAAATGAGAAAAACATCAGCCATGATCAGATGAGAAACTCACTATTTGCTTGCTCTGTCCTCAAGTGATATACGGATACTGATGAAAAGTAAACACCCAGTCTACATCATGGTGTTTGGGGTGTCACTTTACCACTCAGTACCTATTATAATGTTGATAGATAAAGGTTGATACACCCTCTCTAAAGCATACTTATTGATTAATGTGAGCTCGCGCGGCGTAATGGCGAACTCGCTGGACTGCGACATCGTGGTAAGCGAGTTCGAATTCCAATTGCACAATTATGTTCACAAATTGTAAAAGGGATGAACTTCTTTATATCCCTTGCTACGGATTAAGTAGTGCAACTAATGGATGGCTTTGACATTAAAAACCCCACCAAGGTTTATATGCCATGAAATTGTTGTATCGTGGTAAGGAAAAGATACACAGTGAAACAGAGTTAATCATTTATCAAATCAAGTGGTACAGTTCGACTAGTATTATCAATCTCGCGCTGTTGGTGTTACATCCAAAGTTGGTCTTACTACTGACCGACGTCCTTTCAGAGCTATCACTCTGCTTCTCTTTCTGCTTCTGCTTTTTCTTTCGCTTCTGCTTCTGCTTCCCCGACACGGTGTCTTTTATGCTTCCGCGATACCGGAAGTCACGTGTTATGAGCCACTATACAACAGAAATAAAGAAACCAAACAAGACCTACTTATCGATTATAAGTACTAATTTTATGGTAAAATATGAGCCGTCTTCAAGATTATACCAAAGTTATTGAAATTTCTTATTTGGTAAAAAAAGCAGCAAGAAGGGAATTATGGTTATTATACAGAGTTAAACGTTTTCTTATAGTGTATGTATTTACAAAACCCTTTCACTCCAAACAGGATGTGACACAAGGTCAATTCTTAAGTGGAGTAAAGACTGGGTGCCATCTACATGACTTACGAAGAGCGATGGCCGATAAGGTGCGAGAGAGTAAAAAAATCCACGCTTTAATGATGATGATAATGATGATGATGATTATATTCCACACTAAAAAAATAACTACGTTGTTATTATATATCAATTATAAAAATAAGACATGAAATCTATTTTTTTCTGAAGTGCGATAAGAAAAATCCAATGTATATTTTCATTTTGAAATTTAACGGATTGAGCGACTAGGTCTGTTCTTTTTAGAAATCTGAACCAACTTAGCAACGACTTTTTCAAATCAGAATGAGTATCAAAAACTGAGTTGTAAAGATGTTTGGTTGGTTGGGTTTTATGGCATATCAACCATTGTAGGTTATTTAATGCAAATTGTATTCATGCATATATATTCAATATATATATGATTTATAAACACATTCTGTAGATAATATTCTTAAATAAGCCAGAGCTCTTTTTTGCACATATCTAAATGTTTTGTTTATAATAACTGAAATAAAGAAAGCAAGATACACAAATTTAAAAAATAAATTCATCTGATCGGAAATCGCTTTATGCAAATAAAAATGAGACCATTAGTCTGAAAATATTCAACCGGCACTTTTAACTCCCTTGGGATGGTACACACCATCATACTATACTGCACTTTGTATCAAATGACCACGTGATAAATGTAGTGTTTCTGTACAGTTGGCAATCCTGTTTTTGTTTGCTTGTTTTACTTTGTTTTCTTTGTTTTTGTTGTTTTTTTTTTACTTCCTATGACGTAGATAGCAGCACGTGACACAATTCACACGTGAAACACATCCAAAATTTTTCAAAAGAGAAAGCAAAAACAAATTTATTGAGTATTTTCAAAAGAAAACTTACAAAATGTTTGCGGAATGGTTTTGACACAGATTATCAAATATTAAATAAAGATTTCAGCCAGACGCTTTATTTTTTTTAAATTCAGTCAGTTTTTCTCTGATTCAAACATCTCTGGTACAAGGCTACATTTTTAGAAGATCAAGAGACTCTCTGCACCCGCCGGGTTTCCGTTGTAACAGTTGTCCATGATGATACCGATGCTTCCATTTAGGAAGGAGTGACGGATTCTAATTTACATTTCATGATTATCTCCGTTATATCAAAATTTGGATGATTAAAAAATGATATTCAACGGGAACAGAAACCCCATAGAGATAACATTGAGTTACAAATTGGAATGGAAATTGTTTTATTGTCCATATTAGGGTAATTTAAATATATTGTTTGACTAGTGGAATTCAAGTCTCATGGTACAAAAGGTAGAAAATTGTTTTACTTTTTTACTTTCAGGACTTGTACATGTCTTGTACCTGTTTTCGTCATTTGAAGTTCTCACCTTACTAACCTTTCTGCAAAAAATGCCCTCTAAGTTAAAACACATATCTGATAGTGAGGCTTCAGTTCTGGAGCTCTGGGAAGTGTAGAATCATCTCTTTGCTTCCAATACTCTCAGGTACACTCAGGATTTGAAGTAGTATTACCAATTATGGTACCATGTTTTAACATGCCATTAAATTAAATCAAACAATCAATCAATCTGAGGTTAGTAAGGTCGTTTTTCAGTCTATTTCTTGTCTTGAGTTCGTTCTCTACCTCGCATTATATTTTTGTGTGTATCGAAATGTTGTTTCTTGATCCAGGACTCAACTCAAAAACTCTCAATCGCCATTTTACGTACGGTTGATGGAAAGAAGTTGACAATCATGTTTTATAATTCCAGCGTTTATTATGGTGTTAAAAGAAGCCGACCTTTTTATTAGGTAAAAGTCTCCCACGTCATTTCAGAGAGAGATATTCTCTATCAAAGTCATTTCCCGGTCGGCTGGAGCTGTGAAATACACCAACTGCACCTCCCAAATGATAGTGAGGCTCTAATCTTGGAGTTTTGGGGAACGTGGAATACTCCTTCATTGCCATTGTTTCAAGGTTCACACTGACCCGAAGTATCATTTCTTGTTAGGGTCCCATCTATGGGTCAAATAGAACTATTCAATCATTTACTTACTTTGCGCAAATGTATTATTCATATAAAATTGAATTATTAGCGTTAGATAGCAATACTTGAAACAATTTAACTGTGTTCAAATGAATGAATCATGTTGAATAGATTTTTAGAGTTAGCAATAATTGAAACCATTTGCAAATAAATGATCAACATTAAATAGAATTATTTTTATTATCAAACAGAATTAGCAATAGTTGAAACCACTTAACTGTATGCAAACAAATAAGCTCTAAATCATTTAAAAATGAAGTTACCGACAAACTATTTACTTAGCAAATTATATATATATATATACATAGAGAGAGAGAGAAAGAGAGATTAGAAAACTGGCCACTTCCGGTGGTGTAATGGTTAGCAAGCTAGACTAGCATACATTAGGTCTCATTAGGTCCCCCTTTCATACGGCTTTGTACCACATCTAAGCAAAAAAAGCTTTGTAAATTAATATATATTGGAAAACTGGAAATAGATCCGATAGTATGAAAATGTATAGAGATGAAAAAACTCAAGGTCTTCAGAGAATGATTCTATTCGTAGAAATATTTGTTAACGTTAAACGTTTCGGTTCTTTGACTTTCATCCGGGCGTATAAGTAAGTAAATCAAACGAAAGAGATAAGAAAGTTTTTAAAATTCTACTTCCGCTGGTACCTCTCTGTTTCGAATTCTGTGAGATGCAACAAGTGTTCCGAAACACTAGAAAATCTAGGATTTGACATGAAATAACCATTAAGGGTTGATATGCCATAATCCCAAATACCCTAACCTAACGGGGGGGTATCCTCGTGGTGTAGTGGTTAAAGCACTGGACTGCGAAATCGTTGTAAGTTCGAAACCCAGTCGTGCTATTACATTCACTTTCGGATAAATACCCTTGAGAAAGGTAACAAATAACCCCGTTACCCTCCTAGCTATGAGTTGAATAGTACAACTACTGCTCTTCGAGAATAATGGCTCTAGCATTAATTAACCTAGAAAGGTTGATATGCCATTAAAAAAAATCCACGCCCTAACCTAATCCGAGAACTTAGATCTTTTTGGAAGTGGTTCAAATCACTTTGAGTCTGGATCCTCACTAACTTTTAGAATTAAACAAAAACTGAATAATCAAGTCAAGTCTAAACAGAGCAAATAGCAATTGGCACCTCATTTAATTTGCCATGTTTGTTTTGCCTCGTTTAAGATGCAATCGTCGCCTCATTTTTTTTTTTTTTTGATAATTATAAATAAATCACATCGTTTTGATGCTAAACGTTGTACATCCATTGCATGAGTCAAAATTCTACTTGATGTGCGTCACGATAAAAAGTTATAACTATAAAAATGACGGATCTGTCAGCGGGGTTTAGAATACTCTGTTTCCCCAGCAGAGAGGCAAGACCCCGAAAAAGGAAGGTCCCGAGTATGCCATTAAACTGCATCTGATGTATAGAGTGTAGAGTACCCCTTCATTGCCATTACTCTAAGGTTCACTTTGACCAGGAGTAGTAGTACTTGTTAGGGTCTCATCTAAGTGTCAAATAGATCTGTCTAGAAATTATGTTGTATTGTATACTACGCGTATACAAATATACGTGATCATAATCAACTGTAATGACGACTTCATGAAACGAACGAATACACTTCTTTATAAAAATATAAATCTCTCACACTTTATTTTCGAAAAGGTGATGTTTGTTGTGTGTGAGAAATGAGTGGAGACAAGGACGGAC
The DNA here is from genome assembly GCA_963585895.1 of Sepioteuthis lessoniana. Lineage (NCBI taxonomy): Eukaryota > Metazoa > Mollusca > Cephalopoda > Myopsida > Loliginidae > Sepioteuthis > Sepioteuthis lessoniana. The sequence goes on along the minus strand of OY757905.1, from coordinate 67,376,198 downwards.
TGCTATATTGACCCAAGTTCTTCCTCGACCATAGCAACACTTCTTTTGCATCTTGGCTTGGGTTGCTCAACCGTGGATTACTGATGACCGCAAAGCCCTCAGTCTGCAAGCTGGTTCTCACGCTGGCATCCTGTCTCCAACTAACTCGAACCGCCCGGGCATCTGGTTATATTATTTTCTAACGTTCACCCGCTTCCGGGGTTCTTCCGCTTATTTACACAGGTGCATTTCTTGATTGACGGCTCGGTCGAGGGTCAGTATATAACAGATCTCATCAACGCATATCTATCTATCTATCTATCTATCCAATATTTTGGCAAGGAGAGGTACAATTCGTCAGCTCTTGGTGTTTTTGCTAGTATCGTGAAGGTAAGGAACAACATTTGACAAGGACGGACTGCTATATTGACCCATGTTCTTCCTCGACCATAGCAGCACTTCTTTCGCATCTTGACTTGGGTTGTTTAACCGGGGGTCACTAAGGGCCCAAACCCTCTGTCTGCAGCTGGTTCTCACTTCGGCATCCTGTTTCCAACTGACTCGAACCGCCCCGGCACCTGGTTATATTATTTTCTAACGTTCACCTGCTTCCGCTGTTCTTCCGCTTATTTACACTGGTGCTACTCTTGATTGACGGCTCGGTCGAGGGTCAATATATAACAATTATTTATATTAGATAGGAAAACTTGGTGCTTGAAAAACTGTATATTATTTGTATTAAAAATAGTTAGATGAAACTATAATTTCTTACAATGAATTATTATTAGTTACTTGAAACCATATAACTATGTACTAACAAACGATTAATATCAAATAGAAATAATGACTTGAAACGGTATAAGTATTTGTATTTCATGGGAATACTTGAAACCATCCAAATATGTGCAAATGTTTTTGTATTAGATTGGAATACTTGATATAATATAACTGTGAGCAAAAAACTATTCAGAAACAATTGCACAAGAATGTAAATATCAATGTACAATGAACGCGATTCTCGAACCTTTAGACACAAAATAGCTCTAGATGAGTTAACCTACCGTTAAAATCAATCCACCACTCAATCACTATTGAAAGAAAACAAAACCCAAAGAAATAGAAGGGGGAATCTTGCAGTAAGGAAGGCTCTAATGGATAAGATATTAGCATCAACTCAAGGGATTATGCAATAGCTGATATTATTAGATTGATATAAATAATATATATATATATATGTAATTTTAGGGAAATATTAAAAATGTTTTCCATTCTACTGCGTGTTTTGTAATTTACGCAATTAATCAACTATAGTACGTCTCTGGGGCGCCTCGTGTGATGTATTGTTTAGCAAACTTGCACAAGAAATACAAGAGCTAGCATGACTGGATGGGAAAGGTGATCCACTTGGAATTGTGCGAGTTTATTTGTTTGTTTGTGTTTTATGATATATCAATCTTTGAAGGTTATTTAATGCCAAATCCATTTTTATACAAATAAACAGTTCTATTTCAAACAATTTAGTTTAGCATAAGTACGCAGTTTAATTGTCAAAAACATTTCTATTTCAAGCCATTCAGTTTAGTTAAACAGTTCTATTCAAACAATTGAGTTTAGCGTAAATTAAGTTTTAATATCAAAAAAGTTCTTTTTTAAACAATTCAGTTTAGCATAAGTGCAGAGTTTAGTTCTATTTGACTCAGAGATAAGGTCCTATCAGGTGCTACCACTCCGGGCCACAGTGGACCTGGGAGCGATGGCAATGAAGGGGTACTCCACATTCCCCAAAGTTCCAGCATAACTGGAACCTCACCATCAGATTGTTTAGTGCCATATCCAGGACACTCGTGGGGGGGGGGTCTTACTCCTCCGCAGAGAATCAGTCAGTGTATTCTACAGCCCAAGCCGACTGGAGAAGAATTGTTCAAGGGACTAAGGGTACAAGTATTGAGCTATAGAAAGTATACCTTGTTATTCTCACCTGTAGTTGAAAAACAATTGCGATATGAGCAAACTGAAATCTTCAGCACTGGTACAGTCAAAGGTCAGTAAACAAGGATCCAATTTTTTAATAGCTATTACTTCCGGGAGTTCCAAGCTGATGAAGAGGCTTTTTTTTTTCAAAAGTCAAGATCTCATATATTCTAGTGACAGTTCGGTTCTCAGGTTGTAAGCAGTAGTGGGTCACCAGGACTGCTTGAAAAGACTGACTTCGGCATTGAATAGCACAATTAAGGTTGATGTGCCGTAAAACCAATCAACCAACAAGAGGTAATCGTTACGTGTTCTTAAGTTACATGAATAGATTACATGTTTTGTCTCTATTCAAACACGTGTAAAATGATTTGTTACCATTTTGAATTTAAATCTACGACCTTATATAATCCTACTCTCTCTCTCTCTCTCTCTCTCTCTCTCTCTCTCTCTCTCTAATTTGATTATGTGTAGCTATTATCCATAGCATGTAAAATTGCGTTTCCCATCTCATTCTCTCTGTTAGAATATTTAAAGAAAAATCATCGTGAACGAAAACAAGGAACAGCTGCAAAGGAATACAAACAGCCTGAACAGCAGCTGCAAATACAATAAAACGAAAAGGATCATAAGAAGGACAGATTTTATGTCAGTTGGAAGCACTCCTAAAAAAATGAATATCCCCTATTAACGGACGGCTGTTTAAGCAAATCACATGGTTCTAATTATTAGGGTGCATCTTTTCTCAGGATGGAAAGCTGGACAGAGAAATAGAGATTTGAGCCCAGAAGTTAAACTCAATCAAGCAATTAGCATCCCTACCGAAGTAGCAACAAAGTATGTATTTTCCCAGCTTCTCCACAACGGTAAAGATGCAACATGAAGTCAATTCTTTTACACGAGTTGAGTAAAGCTGGTTTGATTTCAGAGTTTTCCTTTTCCTCTGCCGGTTGCCTTATCATAACTAAACAAGTTTACCTACCTACAACTAGGGGAACTAGTAAACAAATGACTGTTTAATTGAATTGTTCGTGATACATAGCAATACTTGAAACTTTAACTGCGTGGTTAAATTGAATTATTGATATTACATAACAATACTTGGAACCATTTGACTGTGAGCAAACACATGAATGGTTTGGTTGGGTTTTATAGCATATCGACCTTTGTGGGTTTTTTAAAGCCAAATATTTTTTATGCATATACATTGAATATATAATTTATAAACACATCTTGTTCATAATATTTTCAAATGAACCTGAGCTCATTTTTTCACATTGTCGAATGATTTCAAGCATTTCTCTCCCACACGAATAATTGTATTTACTATTAATCATTTACACAGAGTGAAGGGGTTATAAGTATGACTATTTAACACTAATCATTCTGTTCAACATTAATGATTTATTTGCACACAGTTAAATGGTCCCAAGTATTTTATGTATCACTAACAATTCAATTAAACATCAATCATTTATCCATACACTGTTAAAAAATCAAATAGTTCAATTTCTAACGATTCAATTTAGCATAAGTCATTTGTTTTCACACTGTTTAAATGTAAACACTCCTATTTGACTCATAGATAGGACCATATCAAGTGCAACCATTCCGGGACAGAGTGGACCTGGGAACAATGACGATGAAGGGGTACTTCACGTTCCCCAAAGCTCCTGCAGAGGGGTAAGACCCTCCACCTCAACGAGTGTCTTGGTAATTACATTAAACCATCTGTTTGTGAGGATTCACACTTAGAGCGTTGGGGAATATGGAGTACTCCAACATTGCCATTGCTTCAAGGTCCAATCTGACCGGAATGGTAACAGCTGGATGAGTCCTTTCTATGGGTCAAATAAAACTGTTTGACATTTAAAATGTGTGCAAACAAATGACTTACGTTAAATCGAATTGTTAGAAATAGAAGTCTTTGACCATTTAACTGTTTGTAAACAAATGAATAATGTTTAATTGAATAGTTAATGATACATAGCAATACTTGGAACCATTTAACTGTGTGCAAACAAATGATTCATGTTGAATATAATTAATAGTGTTGATCCTATTTACCAACCCCTCTGCTCGGGCAGCATATGACACAAGGTCAATTTTTAAGCGGAGTTTAACAGGTTTGAATTCAGAGTTTTCCTTCTCCTAGACTAGTTACCTCACCAAGTCTGAAGAACCTAGTCTGTCCTACTATTTACCCATAGCTGGAGGGAGAATAATTGGATTCATACCTTTCCCAAGGGTATTAGTGCTATGTGAAATGCATTGAGTTTCGTCCAGGATTTGAACTCGTGTCGCCGAGTTCATTTCCTACGACGATAACAATTACACCACGGGCACCTCCTAGAATTAATAGTGTTGATGAGAATTATTTGAAACTCTTTAACTGTGCGCCTAAATTGAATTATTAATGTTACATAGCGATGCTTGAAACCATTTAGCCGTGTTCAAATAAAATTATTTATATTAGTAATATCTGAAACCATTTAATCCCAGGTCGAGTAATACTAGACTCAAAAAATGGCACTTGATGCCTCCTTGCTTCACACCCAGCATTATAAGGGACGGATCAAGGGTAAAGTGGAGCAATCCAGGAAAAGGAGTAGCGCTCTCCCCTACACCTTGGTGTAGTAGCTATCGAAAAGGGAGCCTTCGAGTCACTCTCGACTTTGGTTCCCAACTTTACTTTATTTTTATGAGTGCAAACAAATGATTAATACTAAATACTTTTTTTGACAGCACTGGCATGATCTTCATGCACTGGGTTCCAACTGGACAGGCTCTCAACAAGGAATAATACTATGTTGAGGTTTTAAGGGAGTTCAGGAAGAGATTCCGTCGGAAGAGGTCTGCACTCTTCAAATCGGGTTAGTGGCATTTCCACCAGGACAATGCACCAGTCCACAACTCCATCCTTGTCACAGACTATTTGACCAAGATGAACATCAAGACAGTTCCTCAGCCTCCCTATAGTCCAGACCTTGCCCCTTTGACTTTTGGTTATTCCCTAAGCTCAAGGAAAACCTTAGAGGCTGTCATTATGAGACAATTGAGGAGATGAAAGAAGCTGTGACGAAGGTCATTGACACGCTCACACAAGAGGACTTCCATGGGGCCTTCCAGAAGTTGTTGGAACGTTACAACAAATGCATTGTAGCCGGAGGAGATTACTTCGAAGAGGACTAGAGTTTCATGTGTGTACTATCAATAAAAGTGCCCATACAGAAAAAGTCTGGAAACTTATTGAAGGCATCTCGTATATACCGACTCCCAATATTTTTTATTAAAACACAACATTAATTTATATACTTCATTCATATTATATTTGTTATTTCCTTTTCTTTTCTGCTTTTAATCTTATATCGTCTTCACTGTCTATTTTTCTGATAAATTCTCTTCTTACACCCGTTAGTTTCCCAATCTTCCGGCAATGTTTATTTTGCTTACACGTCATTTGCAAAAACAATGACAGCATTCAACATTCCCGCCATAATTCCGCGCTATTTTGGATTCAGTTTAACAATATCTTTATCTGTCTACATTCCTATCACTTCTAATTTCATTTATTTGCGAAGAAGGTGCGACCATATACTTTTTGTTTTTTGTTTGTTTTGTTTTTGTTGTTGTTATTGGGGGGGAGGGTTGTCGTGTTTGTTTGTTGTTTTTGTTTTGTTTTGTTTTTTTTTCGTTTATTTTTGTTTTGTTTTTATTTTTTGCTGGCTTCTTCTTTTGAAGTCAACCGAAGCATCAACAAACAAAATTTCCTTTCGTCTTGCCGTTTATTCATTTTCGGATAGATTTCTTTTTCGAAGCTGAAACCAAAACATTTCTCTGGGTACACAATTAATACTTAACAATGTATTTATTGTATTCGTTACATCATATCAACTCCAAAGCAATAGTTCTAATTTTATGTGTATCTCAATGGTTCAAGCTACGGATAGGAACTGAAGCATTCAATATCTAATTTCAGTTATTACAATTCAGTGTTATCAAAGTGAAATCTTCAAGCAAACCACAAAGGGAAAATAATGGAAGATTCGAAATTGAATAGATACCTAGACCTTGCCAGAGAGCTGAAATAACTATGGAACAAGAAGGTGATAGTCGAAGGCCTCGAAACAATTCCAAAGAACCTGGAAAAGAGCTTTCAAGAAACTGGGGATTCGAAGAAGGATTGAAACTTATCAGATCACAGCACTGTCGAGATTGGCTAGACTACTAAGAAGAGTCCCGAAGGACTGAGTAAACTTGCTGACACTTGAGCCCTAGTAAAGACCACCAGCTAATATTTGTGTGAAGGCTCTCAAATAGTCTAATAATTAAGTAAATAATATAATGTCTTATGGAATTAGACAACGTGCAAATAGTACGGTATTTGGTTTGGCTTGGTTTGGTTTCTTTGTTTTAACGGCCTATTAACCTTCATGGGTTATTTAATGCCAAAGCCATTCTTGATGAAGAACGATATTATTTACCCCATAGCCAGAGGAAAAGGGATTTAATACCTTTCTTAAGGATGTTAATCCAAAACTGAACTTAATAGCGTGACTTGAGTTCGAACTCACTTTCTGCGATATCGCAATCCCGCACATTAGCCACTACGCCAAGGGGACTCCTTCCACGGCATTTGGGTGATCCTTAGTTAACCACATACTTTGCATATAAGCTCAGTTAAATATTTCGAGTCATGCTGTAAAAACGGTGATTTTTATATGTCATCAAATACAATAGGAAGAATCTTTTTTTAGAATCAATATGAACGCTTACTTATGGACAAAAGACACCATCCACATATTTATTAGGATGGTAAAACTAAAAAGTATATTAAATACAAAAAATGTAGAAAAGAAAACGTAAGGTGTTGACAATTCTCGATAAGAGAAGAGTTACATATATTTATAAATATAGAAAGACACTTATGTCATATATATCCTGAAGCTCCCGCCAAAATTATGTTGTTGATTTCCAGGTTACCTAAATTTCAGTTTTATTCTGTGGTCAGCCGGGGCAGCAAAGTCAACAATTTTGCGAAATTTCTTTTTTTTTTCCTTTTTTAAAATTATTATTAGGTCTAGTCTTCTGGCCGAGATTAAGTGATCCGTCCGTATGTCGAAGTCCCATAGGAGTTTATGTTTGTCCTTTTCTAGAACAGATGCTTGGTTGTGCATGTATCATTTATTCGTATGATCAAATTTAAGTTTCTCGCACATCTCCCAGTGGATCACCTTGCCCACCCAGTCATGTCAAGTCTTATCCTCCTACTGATTATTATTATTATTAATAATAATAAGAATAATTTCTTATTTCATTCCGTGCGAGTTTTTCACACCTTTTTTAACTCGTGGTTTTTCACTGAAGTTTGAATTGCAGTAAGCGTTCTCAGGACTCTAGGTTTTTTTTAAGTGTTCCAGTGGATCTTATCAGTGCTGGAATCTTGATGGTCACGATTCTTTCACTGATTTTCAGTTCCTCGGACTCTTTTCCAGTATTTTGGGGACCGTTCCAAGGGAATCAATTACAATTGATATCCCCATTACCATCATGGGAATGTTATATTGTCATCTACTGATTCATACACATATATACATATATATGCTGGATACATACCGACGCAATGATAACAGACGCAGGAAGACTTCTTTAACAAAATATTTTTACCTCTCACTTTATTGCAAGAGTTCGAAAAGGGTCACTCATGGTTTTATGGTGAGAGGGAGCTGGAGACCGAACATAACTGAAATATTTTGATCCCCACTCTTTTGGCCGTCACGTTGTGTCTTTCTCGTTCACCAGGTCTGCTCAACCGGAGGCCCAGGGCCCACTCTGCTGGATGCTGGCTTTCTTTACTGCATCTTATCAGCATCTTCTCTGGACCCCAATTCATCAGGGCCCCAAGCCTCTTCGGCCTGGTGTGGCTTTCTTTACCACATCTCGCCTCCAACGGTCTGCAACTCAACTGCCTCGTCGAACTCAACTGAGTTATATAATCGTTCGACGCCCACTCGATCTTTGAAATCGAATGTTTAATCGTCATCAAGCGGAAATAACTGTCATGCAGTTCAGAGGTCACTCTCTTCAGGTGCATCACTCTGTAGTGGCACAGTAGGACCTTCACCTTGTCCCATATTATCAGCCTTAATCTGCCCACGCAATCTCTTTCGATTACTGGCCATTGGAATGTGCCACTTCCTTCCGGTGCATCACCTTGGAATAGCATTTTTGGGCCGGGTCGAAGGTCAAAATATTACAGGAAGATCCACTCACGGGTTTTTCTTTTCGCTTTCTCTTTTCATGCAATATTCTGCCTAATCCACTAGATGATAAGTTCTTTTTGTCTTTTTTTATTAAAACTGGGTCTAGTCTTCAGGATGAGATTTGGTAAACTGTTTGTATCTCAATATCCCAGAGAATATTCTGGCTTCTGCATATACTATTCGATAGTAGTAGTAGTAGTAGTAGTAGTAGTAGTAGTAGTAGTAGTAGTAGTAATCAGAGCTATAATTGTTTACAAATGATTACTATCATTAATTAAGACTGACTTCGGTATTTAATTATCCTATATACTGAAAAACCAACCAACCAGCAAGAAATAGTGAATATTGGATCATTGATTAACTTGATGTTATTGGTGCCCCTGTAATAAACTATTATCCTTGCTGCCTTGATAACTCTATGATTGTCATAAAAGAAGTGGTATTACAGAATTCATAACTTATAGACTTGCCGTTTGAATAATAACGTATTTTGATTGTTAAAAATAAATTTTCCTTCTTGGTGATATTTGAGTTTCAAACATCACGATTCGATGATTAGACCTTAATATCATTCGTCCTCCCTTGTAATTACTGAGCCAATCCAATATGTTTATGTGATTTTTTAAAGGCATTAAAATGCATATGGAACCACGTTTGTTTATACATTATATATATATATATATATATATATATATATATATATATATGTGTATATAAATGATATGTCTAGCTACACTGATGAGTTCTGATAGAACGAAACAGATCTGTCTGTGGAACACTATATATATATATATATATATATAACTGTCATGCATCATATATATATATATATATATATATATATAACTGTCATGCATCATATATATATATATATATATGTTAAATAGTACTTCTTCTGGAAGGATTACTTTGGCGTTAAATAGCCCACGAAGGTCGATATGCCCTTAAACGAAAAATCCAACTTGCTGTTCTCTCGATTTATCTATCGCAACTTATTCATATCGATCTATCTTGCTCTTTTACCTTCTTTATTCTTCTCTTTGTATAACTTTTTTCACTTTTCTTTTTGTCACTTAGTTTTCTTTCTCTTTTTAATTTCTCTTTCTTTCCAAATTATTCTTTATTTGCTTTCTTTTCGTGATTTCTTTCTTTCTTTACTTCTTGATTCCAATGTTTTCCCTCTTTCTTACAATGTTTTGTTTCTTCCTTTCTCTCTTTTTTTTAGTAGAAGGGGTGTTCTTAGCATAATACTAAACTGCATCTAATGGTGAGGTTCCAGTTCTACAGCTCTGGAGAATGTGAAGTACTCCTTCGTCGCCATTATTCTTAGGTTTAACCTGGCCGGAAGTGATATTATCTGTTGCGGTCCCATATATAGGCCAAATAGAACTATTAGTAATATTTGATATCATATAACCATGTGCCAAAAAACTCTTATGAAACAATTACACATAAAATGTAAATATGAACGTACAAATCTTTTGGTTTCCAATTATATACAGTCCAAAATGTATCTTCACAATCATGTTAAACAAGTAAACATTTCATTATCTCAAAAAGATCTACTTTACCCACAGATGGAACTTTAATAGGTACGACCACTCCAGGTTAGAGTGGACATGGAAAAAATGGCAACGAAAGTTTACATAGATAGCTGGAGGGAGAATAATTGGATTCATATCTTTCCCAAGGGTATTAATGCTATGTGAAATGCGATCAGCCGCGTCCAGTAGGTAAATAGTAGGATAGACTAGGCTCTTCAGCCTTGATGAGGCAACTAGTCTAGGAGAAGGAAAACTGAATTCAAACCTGTTAAACTCCGCTTAAAAACTGACCTTGTGTCATATCCTGCCCGAGCGGAGGGGTTGGGTAAATAAGGAAAGGTTACATAGATAGATAGATAGATAGATTGAATGAGTCATATGCAATATTTTTGCTATAAGCTGGTTTGCAGCGTGTATATCATATGACCGAAGCCTCTTAAGCCATCGAAATTAATGAGTTTACTTGTAAATGGGTAGTTGTTGCGTTGGCATGTTGTGCATTTCTTCACTCTGTCTGTGATTTCAAAGCCGCACAACTGAACGTAAAACATGGTAACATGCTTTACAAGTTCGAATTAGACCATAACACCGCAGAAACAACCAAAAAACATTTGCTGTGCTAATTGTGAAGGTATGGTTGATCACAGTACAGTAAGCAGGCAGTTCAAGAAATCTCGCTTGGATTGCAAGAATCTCAACGATCAGGTTAGGTCAGGTAGACCTAAAATCGTGGATTTCAAGGCCGTGCTTCAAACCATAGACTCAAATCCAGCAAGTAGCAGTCGGGGAGGATCAAACGAGCTCGGCTTCTTACCTTCACGATACTAGCAAAAACACCGAGAGCTGATGAATTGTACCTCACCTTGCCAAAATATTGGATAGATAGATAGATAGATAGATAGATAGATAGATAGATATGCATTGATGAGATCTGTTATATACTGACCCTCGACCGAGCCGTCAATCAAGAGATGCACCTGTGTAAATAAGCGGAAGAACAGCGGAAGCGGGTGAACGTTAGAAAATAATATAACCAGGTGCCCGGGCGGTTCGAGTTAGTTGGAGACAGGATGCCAGCGTGAGATCAAGCTTGCAGACTGAGGGCTTTGCGACCCTCAGTGATCCAAGATGCAAAAGAAGTGCTGCTATGGTCGAGGAAGAACTTGGGTCAATATAGCAGTCCGTCCTTGTCTCCACTCATTTCTCACATAGAACAAACATCACCCTTTCGCAAATAAAGTGTGAAAGATCTATATTTATATAAAGAAGTGTATTCGTTCGTTATTGAAGTCGTCATTACAGTTGATTATGATCACGTATATTTGTATACGCGTAGTATACAATACAACATATGTTCAGCATATATTTGTATATGTATACGTGCAGTTGTATGTGGCTGTACAACAGATCGAGAGAGCTTGCAGGAAAAAGGCATTTATTATGCTTGGATTAGTCTGGCACAGAGCTGAGGGCGAGGAGTATCTAATGAGGATTGAAACATCAAGCAATGTCTTGTGAAATACTCGCTAACCACTGCACCAAAACTGATACACATCTATTTAAAAGTGTTGCTTCAAAGTATGAATCTACCCAAAAGCACCACCATGAGCATGATGTGATACAAGGTCATCTTAAGCGGGGTACAATTTGAATTCAATTTTTTTTCTCCTGGTCTGGTTTCTTTACCAAGGTTAAAGAACCCAGTCTACACAAACATTAACTCATGGATGTGGGAAAAAAAGAGGGATTCACGTCTTTCACAGGAGCATTAGTACGAATTGAAACGCAAATAGCTTCGTCCATGATTTGGACTCGGGTCGCCAATTACATATCCTACGCTAAGCACGCCTCTTTAAAGTGAGTATGACTTATGGCCACATTTCTTAAGTGCTAAACGAAGATCCACTTCTCTTACATTTCCTAACCAAATCTGCTCATCAACAACATTTCTGCCTTGAGTGTTCATAGAAAGAAAGAAAGAAAGAAAGAAAGAAAGAAAGAAAGAAAGAAAGAAAGAAAAGATTTATTCTCTGTCTCCAAATATAGAATACACATATCTATATATCTATTGATTGAAGCAGCCATATTTCAGAGTTAATTTATCATAAGAAAAATATTTACCTTGGATAAATTCTATGTACCATGATAAAAACAAAGGATGATCAAAGTTTGTCGGCTGAACGACTTTCGGTACAATAACTACACGGTTTAAAATATGCCTAACCTGTAACAAAAGAGGAGGTTTATGCTTCTAGTCTACGTGCCATTCTCTTCAGACCCGTAAGGACATATAAATCTGGAAAATTTTGTCTTTATTCTTCTTAAATCTATACGTTTCGAAACTTTTTCAATGATTTTTCTTTTTATTATTATTATCGAAGAAATTCTTTAAACTCGTCAGGTTCCTTTATAACAACGGTTCATGATGCTATTGATGCTTCTATTTAGGAATGATGTTATTGATGCTTCTATTTAGAACGGATTTTATAGATGTTTTTTTTTAGAAATGAAAGACTTTAACATTTCATAGCTATCTTAACAGACTATATAAGGACTTTCAAACTTCCTCTTTCCAATAGTATTATTATACTCCCGATATCTTTAGTAGTTTAAATGCAAATGAATTGAAGGTATTACTTGGATTGATTAATTGATTGATAATTCACCTTATTCATTGAATGACTTTTGTATTTACATTTGTTATATAATAGCCGAGGGATTTCGGTTGATGCCTTTGAGTTTAGTCAGGCTGAGAACCTTTCGGCTCAGCACATGGGTTAGTTAGGTGCAACATTGAGGCAGGTGTTAACGCGGGTGCGCGCGGGCGGATGGAGGTGTCACTCAGATGTCATAATAGTCCGAGACGAAACGGGGTGACAGGTTGCGGGTGACGTCACGCACCGGAAGCGCGCGGAGGTTTTTTTTTGTGAGAATCTGAAGGAAGTTAGAGAGTCGAGAATTAGACGCCAAACGAGAAGGATCGACTTTTGGAGCTCGCAGGCGCGAGGCGAACTTGCGCCCTATAGGGGGGGCGCTCGAGACAGGGGCCAAATGAATAAGACAGCATAGAAGATTGTGTCTCTCCTCCTTATGTCGAGACCTTTAACTCAAAGTTAATAAAAAGGTTTCGTACCTGAACAAGAAGTCGTTACGTGTTTTCGAATTCTGAGATTCCTATGTTCTTTATATGTTCTATCGTAATCAATATTCGATGTCCATTTCACCCATTTTGCGCATGGCCATATTTGTGCATATGGCTATGTAACACATTTTTGAGAAGTTCTTTCTTATTAGGCAATTATCGAATACAAATAATTTTTAAATATATATATTTGACCCAAAGCATTACTTTGATCGATTGATTTTAATGGCATGTCAACACATCTAGGATTATTTTACGCCAAAAGGTTAGGTAATTGCGTCGTTAGTACGTTCAGATTTTGTGTTGTTGCTTCTAAAGAGGTTTTCGTGCACGTTTCAATCAAATTCGAATAATTTTTAAACAGATCTATTTGACCAGTAGATGGGACTCTAACAGGTACTACCTCTCCTGGTCAGAGTGGACCAGGGAGTAGTGTTAATAAAGAACTACTCCACACTCCTCAGATCTCCAAAATTAGAACCTCACCATCAGTTTAGTGTCATACGCAGGACACCCTTTTTGTGGGTTTTTTATTTCTCTGCAGTATTCTAAGGCACGCTGACAGGGCGTGAAGCATTACTTTCTAAGCATATTTCATGTTAAAAAAAACTCAAGAATACACTCCTAATATAATAAATCAAACCAAAATATATGAGCAATACTTTATTGTCTTCATATTTATCACAGCAATTTTCATCATCATACAATTTACAAAAAAACTGAACGTCTAAAAAGACTTAGATATTTTCAAATTCGTTTACTTTGTCCCAAAAATCGTGTAAATAGAAATTATTCCCAGATATTTTCGTAAGTCTATCTTTTGATTTCACGAAGAAGATTTCACTCTTTGGAAATGTCTGTGTTCTTAGTAGACAATATAATGACTTACAAAGTGACGTCACAATTTCTTTTATTCCTAACCCCTAAGTGACCTGACTCTGAAACGAATACTACGGTCACTACTATATCTATGATAATCTCTATCAAGATAAACAAGGAAAGCCATAGATCAAAAGTAAGAATTTACAAGATTTTAAAAAATGTTGATTGTTTTTTTTTGTTTTGTTGTTGTTGTTTTTTGTTTGTTTTTTGTTTTTGTTTTGTTTTGTTTTTTTGTTTTGTTTTGTTTTGTTTTTTGTTGTTGTTTTTTGGGGCTTTTTTTTTTTTAAGGTGTAATTTTGCTTCTTTTGATTCTGATCTCATTGAAAATTGACTTCTAATAATAAGAAATAATAGAACACACACATGAACTAGATGGTTTCCCTTTGGAACAAAGATCCATGATAATATTGATGTTTCTGTTTACAAAGTTTTATTCCAGAAATGAGTGATCATTCTTCATTAAATTAGAATGTAAAAGTGAACTCTCCTAATAAATTTTTTTTTTTAATTTGATAGTCAAATTAGTTCAAATCACAAAGAATTTCCTTGAAATTTTTTTTTTCCGGTGAACTTGAACGGGTGCACGTGTATAATAGGATTTTTCTTTCCTTTTTGCTATGCAACTGTATTTTGTTCACGCCGGCCTGGATTTATCCAAGGCTTGTTGTTTACGTTTGAAATTCCTGGTACGCAACAGATGCAAAATTTGCATTTAAAGCGATTGAGGATAAATACATTAGCCGACCAAGTTAAAAAGAAGATTCTGTTTATACAACCGACTATGTTTGTTTATTTATTTATTTGTCTGTTTACATTTTTGCAACGTGTCCACACCGCTACAAAAATGGCCATTATAAGAAAGATTGGTCAGATATTTCCTTTCCTTAAATTAATAACTTGATCACATCTTAAGCATCATGACGTTCGAATCTCACTTCCGATCTAGTCAATAAGTAACTGAGCGTTTTGTCAACAGATGTTTTGGCCAAGGGTGTTTTTAAGGAATAAATAAATCTTTCGAAAATGACTGTTGAAAAAAAAATAGTCAACCTCGCAGTTGAAATAATTATGTACAGGATGAGATGGGTAAACCGTCAACTGAATTACGCGAAAATTAAAATAACACTGACACCTCACTTTATCAGACATATACACCAAAATTACATAAGAATATCTTGAAACGCGAAAGATTAAATTTATTCAAAGAAATAACCATTGGTTTCAACCACGGTCTCCCCACGCGAAAGATTAAATTTATTCAAAGAAATAACCATTGGTTTCAACCACGGTCTCCCCACGACTTCGGAATATCCAGCAAGCCTTTCCAACGGTCTCCCCATCAAATTTGATAAATGATGCCATTGTTTTTACTTTCAGTTTATCTTTGGTGTTGCAAGGAGTTTTGATGGTCTCTCGCTCAATCGCACCCCAATCATAATAATCAAGGGGATTGCAATCTGAGGAGTTAAGATTGTTGGGGCTGATGTCGGAGAAATTTTCTGGCAGTCAACACTCAATTCTCAAGCTTGTATGGCATTTGTTGGAATTTGTAAATTCGGCAGTTAATAAATGCTCGAAAGCCATTGGCTTATTTCAAAGTTGAACCGTTACTGACCCTTTGAAACTATAAAAACAAGTCGCCTGGAGCAGTTAGCCTCTTTGTGTTTTTGGTCTTTTTGCTTTGTGCATCTTTTAGCTACGAACCTCCCTTTGGCTCACTGAGCTCTTTGGCATTTTGCCTTTCGCCTTTTTTTCAAGCGGGAAGTTTGGTCTAAGCCGGAGGCAGTATTGAACACGCCTATTTGGCCAGTTTGTTTGGCAGTGTATTCAACCATTCAGCCAACACAAAGTAACTGTCGAGGCGGGTCGAGAATCATAATTTGCTATCCGTAGATCACAATGACCCAAAGAAACGAATTTTAAAATTGTAGAGAAACCGAATGAGGGTTTTCTCTACGCAGAAAAGAAACGAACGTTTTGGTACCACGTGCTTACTCAAAGAAAGAGTAAGCGTCTTTCGATTTCTAAAAACAGAAGAATTATAGAAGATATTCAACGGGAAGCTTGAATGCCAACTCGGACCAACCTACAGAATTGTTGAGACAAGCTTCAAAGAAGAGGAAATATTCGACTCTAGATTTAGTGTGTTTTCCCAGGGGATTAGCGGAATTTCTGTTGACAGAAATGGCCCAAAAAAGAAAATGAAAAAGAACTTTGGAATTCTAATACCAATTGATAGTATTTCATTTAAAAACTGTTAAATAACTTTAAGTTACTTTGCGGTTCAACGACGAGTAAGTTTTTGTATATTCCAATGCTTTTCCTTACTCTATGTTGTTACATTCATTTGTATCATTTTATTATATGCTTTTCTTTATTTTTGTGTTCTAAAAGTGTTGAGTGTGTAACTCAAACTGCATGGGGAAATATATGCAATGCAGGTGGTAGAATTTATTTGTAAAATTTATTTCTCCTGTGATAATTTTTTTATGGGATAACTGTTGTTTTGTTTTTAGAAACATAGTCGTCATTCTTTTACAGTTTAATAGTAGTGCTATTACTGCTCTTCCCTTTGAGCTTCAGTTTTTTTCTACCTTTCTTTCTCTCTCCTACTCTTCCAGACTTGCTAGACTGCTGAATTTGTTCTGTTACTAGAGCCAAGAGGTAGGCGTTCTTAACCTTTAAAGATTATTTTTAACACGTGGTCATTTGGTAAAAGATTCTATACAAAAAATGTCTAGCATACTTAAATCTTTTGTTAACCTCGCGTATGTTAGCCATATCACTTTTTTCCCCATACCTTCTAGCCGTCACCTTTTCGATCCAGATCGGCAATAAACTTATCCAGACATGATGTGGGCCTTCATGTTGAGTAGGAAGTCATGTAGCAAGATGTAGACTGCGTGACCTCCCCAGACATCATGATGTGAACTGCGTATTTGGTTTTCATCAATATGAATAGGAATCTGTTCTCATATTTACACCCAAACATTCTGAAATCTTCCTATTAGTGCTTCCGCTGTGTATGTGATATGGACCCAGGTTGGGACCACGAAAAGACAACTCGGAACATGGTATAAGTTTAAAGATATATTGAAGTAACAAGATACAAAGAAAAGTGGTGACGTAAGCTAGGCTTACTTGTCAGTTGAATATCGGTAGAGTATCCAATATCTTCGAGAGTACTTGGCTCTCGATTAATATAGAATATGGAAGAGTCCATGAATGGGTAGGTAACGGTCCCATAACAGTATGCTAAACAGTACAGCATGCCGTTTCCTAATTTCTGGAGGGGTGAATTTCATCATGGTGCTGCTTTTCTTTTAGACCAACTCACTCTAGTTTACTGCACAGTAGACAAAAGCTGAAGAAAATAAAACACATTCGCAAAATTAATAATTCAAAATGGCGATAATTTACCCATTGCACCCTGTATATCCCTATGAATGCTTGGGGTCGGTGTTCAGTCGCAGATAAGATTTCAATTGCTAATTTCCAAAGCATGTACTGTACTTAATTTAATAACAAGAAAAAGACTGGCCTACCTCGTGGCTGAGATCGTGAGGCATTATCAATGGTGTTGTGCCAAAAGTAATTACGATAAATAAATGCCGGTAGGTGGGGCTTAGAATATGCCAACTGTGTTGGTGCTTGGGTATGACACTAAACTACATCTGATGGTGAAGCTCCAGTTCTGGAAACCTAAGGAGTGTAGAATATCTCAGATTGCTATTACTCCTAGGTCCACTCTGACCCAGAATGGTAGTATGCATTAGGTTGGTTGGGGTTTAGCTTTTAATGGTTATATTTTGAGTTATTTTGACGGGCAAATGAATTAACTCTATTATATAAGCTGCACACAGACTACTTTTCATTGTGACAAATTGTCATTTTGTCAGTGTTGTCCCATGAAGAGATATACTTAAATATCTACAGAAATGTGAGGGATGTACTCACTTTTGTGATACACTATATATATATATATATATATAGGGAGAGAGAGAGAGAGAGAGAGAGAGAGAAAAGGTAAATTTTTGGTAATTCTGACCAGATGACAAAAATAAGTGGAAAAGTGGATAAACCAACACTGACAACAGATTCAATGATATTTCGTTCTTTATTGAAAAAAGAACTTCCTCAGAATGAAAATGAGTTTTTCTAAAGTTCAGTAATAGAGAAAAAAGATAAAATAATGTTAAAAATATTAAAGGAGGGAAGGGTCTAAAGAAATAGAAAAGGAAAAAAAGAGAGAGAAATAGATATAGGTTTGAGTGATGGTGGCAGGGGTTTATGGTTTTGACGGTGAACATCCGGGCAGATAGCCAAGGCTAGGCCCCGACTAGCGTATCAAGTTTCATAAGAGATTTGACTAGCTAAGATGGATTAATTTCAGTGAGAAAGAGAGAAATATGAGGAGGGGGAGGTTCTAAAAAAGAAAAATGGAAAGGAAGTAAAAGGAAGATATAGAGATATATATGTCGAAGTGGAGGAGGCAGAAGTTTTAGGCATATCCCGTTTCATCAAAGACTTTGACTATATTTGAAAATCTAAATAAAAAAAAGGAAAAAGAAAATCGTCGAAAAGTATGGAAGTATTGAGGGAAAAGAATGTCTTAGTTTTTGCTAAAAAATTCTTTATCCATTTTATATTTTGATATTATTCTGAAGTAAAATAATGTCTGCCAAGAAGGGTGAAATCTGGAAGAAACTAGGTCGTTGTTTAATTTTGTTTTAGAAATGACGGCATTTCTAACAGTCGGCGGGATTTCTTGCAATATAAGTGTATTTGAGATCTAACATGAGGGAGAAAAGGGCATTTCGGTCGTCATTTAATTTAATTGATCTGTTGTTCTAGATTGCACTAGGTTTCGCCGATGTTAGTCCCAATCTTTGCATAGAATAGAATACATGCCTGCGTGAGAAATAGTTACGTTGTTGGCGCGTTTCGAGATGTAAGTGAGATTTTTGATGATTTGTGATGTGATTTGTATAATTGGTATTCCTCGTTTCGTTAATTTGTCGTAAAGAGGTGTGTTGTGTGTGTTACTGGGTAGAAAGATAGGTGTGTGGATAATAGGAATACTGGGAATGTTTGTCTTTAGTTTATTTCATGAGTGTATGTTTAGTGTCACAGTCAAAACTAATAACCTCTGCCACCATCACTCAAACCTCTATCTATTTCTCTCTCTTTATTTCCTTTTCCGTTTCTTTAGACCCTTCCCTCCTTTCATATTTTATCATTATCTTATCTATTTCCTCAATTACTTAACTTTAGAAAAACTCATTTTCATTCTGTAAAAGTTTTTTTTCCATAAAGAACGAAATATCATTGAATCCGCTGTCAGTGTTGGTTTGAGTGTGTGTGTGTGTGTGTGTGTGTGTGTGTGTGTGTGTGTGTGTGTGTGTGTGTCACTTTTTAAACAAATAGTTTGTAGGTAACATTTTAAACGAGCCAAAGCTCATTTGTTGACAAACAGTTAAATGGTTTCAAGTATTGCTATTCGTCGTTTGCACACAGTAAAATGGTTTCAAGCATTGCTATCCAATACATACTCAATTTAATATTAATCCTTTGTTTGCACACAGTTAAATGGTTCCATGTCTTCTAAATAAGTAAACTTCTGTTTGACCCATAGATTGGACACAAACAGGTACTTTTCATTACTCCGGGTCAGAGTGGACCTGGAAGTAATGAAAATGAAGGGGTAGTGCACATTACCCAAAGTTCTTGGTGGGAGTCTCACCATCAGACGCAGTTTAGTGTCATATCAACGACACTATTAGGGTGGGGTGGTCTTAACCCTCTGCAGAGATGCAGTCGGTGTATTCTACAGTCCCCTGCCGACTGGTCTGTACCTTTAAGGACCTCATCTATTAGTCAATGGGATCTGTTTAAAAATTATTAGTATTAGATAGGAATTCTAGATACCATATAACTGTGTATGAATTATTTATATTGAGAATATTTGCTTAAAGCTCTTAATATTTACGAGGGATAATTATTATTTACTTGAAACCACGTACGTTTGTGCAGACAAATGATTATTATTAAATAGAAATAATTACTTGAAACAATATAATTGTTAACATTTGACAGGAATACTTGAAACCATATTGCTGCGTAGAGAGAACTTGAAAGGAAAACTTGATATTATTTCCCCGTGTACAAAAAACTCTTCAGAAGCAAGTACACAAAAAAGTGTAACTAAATACACGTACAATAAATGTAATTCTCTAACCTCTTGGCATTAGATACATAGCTTTGTTTGAAAATTATTTGTATTGGATAGGAATACTTGAAGCCATATATGTCATTGGTATGACACTCAACTTCATCTGATGGTAAGGCTCCAGTTCTAAAGTCGTCATTACTTCCAGGCCACTCTAACTCAAAGTTGTAGTATATGTCTATAGTCCCAACAATGGCCTAAATAAAACTATGTGTAAGCAAATGCTTATAGATAAATTTAAAATAGTGCAATTTTTAAATAATGAGATGGAACATTGAAAATATAGTTATGATTTTAATGAAATATATAGAAACTAATCCAATTTTGGAATTAAACAACACATAAAAAGTTAATATGTCATTAAACAAATGAAACAAACCAATAGTGGCCTACTTTAATGAATTTATCAAATTTCAACATTAAATAAGCCATAAAAAGTTGATTTGCCATTAGATAAATGAAACCAAACCAACAGACTCCTACTTAAATAAGTTAATCAAATTACGACATTAAATAACCCATAAACAGTTGATATACCATTAAACAAATAAATCAAACCAAACCAACAGATGCCAACTCTAATAATCGTAGCAATTCGGTGAGTGAAGAAAACTTCTCCGGCTCTGTGTAGATTAACATGAAGATACGCCCAGAATGAGAACTTTATAGTCTATAAATAGCAATTAAACACATCTCTGACTCTTACATTTTTTACCCTTACTGGACTCTACGGAGGGTCAAAGAGCCCCGATCCGATCAGTCGGTTGCTTATGCCAACCCATAGCAATTATATGATTGTGCTGACCGTATTCTTCAAATTACACTTGTGGCAAACAAGTAACTAACTCTCTTCTATCTTAAAGATGCTAAAAGGCGATGACTGCGGGCCAATTGTGTTAAGATAGCAAAACCATCTAAACTATATGCAAATAAATGAATAAGACTGAATAGAGGTATGAGTATTAGATAACAATACTTGATATATATATATATATATATATATATATATATATATATATCATCATCATCATCATCATGTCGTGCTGCCAACACGGATATCCCTGACCATCTCTCGCCACTTCTCCCTATCATTCATCGCCTCCGGCAAGTCTTCCGGGTTACATCCCGTGTCCTCACATAGCTGCTGTATATATATATAATTTGTAACCGAATAATTTGTGAGTAAATATATATTAGTTTTTACATATATTCAATAGCATGAAAGCTTGTCTGCGATCTCAGGTTTCATATATATATATATATATATATATATATATATATATATAAAGGATTTGGCATTGAATCACCATCAAAGGTTGATATGCCAAATAACTTAACCTAACTTCTCAAAGTCAAGGAAGATCATTCTCAAGCATCATTCCCACAGCACTACACCACTAGGTATTTCCCAAGAATGCCAGAGGTCGTTGTTTAAATTCTGTCAAAGTCAGAATTACTAATACTGAATTTTCATACAGACAGACCTTCCCGAATTACAAGAGTTATGTTTTGCACACTCATCCCTCACTTACACTTGCCTTATTTGACCTCATATTACGCTAAGCTTAGTAAAAACAAAAAAATGAAAGAGAGAAAAAAGTACCACAGAATCGAACAAGAACCAATAACGGTTTCATCGGCAGGGGTTAGAATAAGCTGACTGTAGACGAGTAAAACCCTCCACACCCAAGCGGTGTCCTGGGCATGACCCTAAACTGCATCTGACTAGACCTTTGTGGAGTGTAGAGTACACCTTCATTGCTATTAATCCTAGGCTCACTCTGATTCGGATAGGTGGTACTTGTTAGATACCGGGCGGGGTATCCTTTATGGGTCAAATAAATCTGTTTAAAAATTATTAGTATTCGATAGGAATACTTAATACCTTACAACTGTAAGTTATTTGTATTAAGAATAGTTACTTGACGCTATAATTGTTTACTAAGGATTATTAGTTACTTGAAACCAAATAATTGTGTGTAAACAAAATCTCTTGTTAATTAAAAATGATTACTTGAAACCATATAATTATTAGTATTAGATAGGAATACTTGAACCCATTCAACTGTGTCCAAATTATTTATATTTGATTGAAATACTTGATATAATATAACTGATTGAAAACAAATTAAGAAACGACAACACAAATGTAAATATAAGTTTACAATGAATGCGATTCCCTAACCTCTTAGCATAAAATAACCCAAGACGCGTTATCATGTCGTTAAAATCCCTCAAACAATCAATCGTAGAACCAATAATTGGTACATACAAGAAGTCTTACGGTAAATTTGTTAAAAGCACCCGTTACCGCCATATCACCAAAGTTAAGTAACAGTGAGCCTGCTTAGTCCCAAGATGAGTGACTAATCAGGATTTGCGGGTACTGTAAGCAATCCGAGGTTTATATCAGACTGAATTAATCTTAGTTCATAACAACTTTTATATATGTGAATTCATGAGCAATCATCAATAGAATAATGAAAACCAAATGGCAATAGTCATGGAACAGCTGTCAAAATAACAAATTGCACAGCATCCAGCCAAATATCGGTGAATTACAGCCAGGATATTAAAAGAAAAAAAAAACAGAAAAGGTGCTGCTGGTAAGACTACGTATAGGACATATATCAAATACAAACATTCAAAAACGAAAAAAACCCAATATGTATACCATGTCAAGAATTGTATACATTAAAACATATACTGATCGATTGCTATGACACCCAAAAAGTCAGAATCAGAAACTACAAGGCAGATGGTCAAAAGACTTGTTCCTAAATACTGAGCATGAGGATATAGTAAATATCATCAAAGAGATCAAGCTCTACAAAAAATATTAAGAAAAAATGAACTAATAAAGAAAAAGATTAAATACGTAACAATTCGTTCAAAAACAAAAAAACAAAAAAATACCGGCAAACTAATTATTATATGTTTTATATATATATATATATATATATATATATATATATATATACATGCACCGCGGTGGCAAGATGTGACACAAGGTTGGTTTAATGCGGAAAACAATCAGAAGTCACTTCCTGGGAAGCAGTTTCAAAAATTTCCTGTCCCATCGACTTACCCCTTTGAAAGGAACACCTCAGGTGCCAGGCCATTACCTTGAACCTTACTCCTTTTAGACAATGAGGTTTGGGACTACCAAGAGAGACAGTCCTCTGAGGCTGGATTTATTTTTTATTAAAACATCGACACCGGGATGTATAGATGCTTCTTTTGAATTCACATTCATGATTAGTAAATAAATAAATATTTAAGTTTGTTTACAACCTTATATTTGATTATTTGCCATGCAAAATCAAGATTAATTGATATGTTTGAAAATTATTAGTATAGGATAGGAATACTTGAAACCATATACGTCCTGGTTTTGACATTGAATTGCATCGGATTCCTTTTTCTCAAGTATTGATATATATATATATATATATATGTGTGTGTGTGTGTGTGTGTGTGGGTGTGTGTGTGTTTCATTATCATTTTCTTACATTCATATTTTGTGAGGATTTTATCCTTGAAGGTATTTCCGGTAGGACCAAAATGTTTGAGTGGTTATGAATATTAGCTAAGTTAGCAAAGCATGTAGGGTCGACAGCTTCTGAAGAAAAGAAAACATAACAACCATTTGTTAGTTCAACAATTTTACTATTCAAGGAAGGAAAAGTGATGAAAAGAAATGGTTTGCTGATAACATACTTCCGCAGACTTAGCTGGGTAGTTGAAAATACGTCCTTGTAACTGGGACGACACGTGGAAGGCTTCAATAGAAGACAGCAGTTTCTCCCTTCAAGTTGTTGGCTCAGTACAATTTCTGGTTTTAGTGTCGCAGCGTGATGAAGGCGGTAGTGGGGGCCGCTTTCTCTCTGACCATTTTGGGTTGAACGTGATAGAGCAGCCCACAGTGAACTACAATCAAAAGCTGGGCCGGTAGAGGCAAAAAACAAACCGAATCCTTGGAATTTAGCGTTTATATGGGAGTTCCACAGGGAATTCGAGTATTGTCTTTTGACTCTTTAGCCATTGTCACGCGATATCCCACTGGGAGGAGGGAGATAAGATTAATACTATCCTCCCGTTGAATTAACAGTATCTAGCCGTCAAACAAGGGGAGACCAGATGTTGGTACTTAGTAACCTCAGGTCGCCGGACACCAAGGGGGAGAAGAGAGAAGCCAAATGATTGGCTGGAACCTCAAAACGGAAGTGGGGACCCCTTCCCCTCAGCGGAAGTAAATAGGAAGAAAGGGAGTTTTTGAGCAGGGTCCGTAGCGGGCAGACGAACCATAGCCATTCTACTCCGGGTTGAAGACAAAATAATACTGAGACATGAGGGGCCCGAGTTCTTCAAGCCAGTATTAAAAACAGAACAAAGTCTAGTAGCCCGTGAAAGAAGAAAGATTCTCCAGTGGAACCCCGTCGAAAAATAAGATAAGTAACTTTGGGGACATTTTTCCTTTATACCCAAATTTTGTATACCACTCTCTCTCTCTCTCTCTCTCTCTCTCTCTCTCTCTCTCTCTCTCTCTCTCTCTCAATTTGAAGAAAAGCAAAAGTCAAGAAAAGACATTCATATTAGTGGACTGTCCAATTATTATATGTTTTGACACTTTGAAAGTGTATATAACTGTAGTAAAGGAATTCATGTATTTTTATGTTACCAGTGGTCTATGTTGTTCTTTGCCGTTCTACTACGAATTTGTTGTTGTCACATTTCCTTTTTAGCTTCTATTCGCCTTATGTTATCTTGCTAAGAATTGTCCTATTAATTCCTTTAAAATATCACGCGGGAAACCGGAGTTGCCGACTACTACAATATAATATTATTACGACTAAAACCTATAGGTCCATATTCTTCCAGTGTCTCGGGGAAGGAAGAAAGCGGCCTGGTGGGTGTGTGATAGTGTGAAATTTGGAACCCCTTGCCAGCGGCGGTCAGTCTGGTCCTAAATTAATCCCTCACGTAATATGCCAGTTCTTATATGCCTGAGAGAAAAACTCTGAACGAGGACTTATTCTATAGGGGATCAAGTGCCAACCTGCCCCGTCTTCACACGTGCGAAAATAAAGTCCCGTTTTGGGATTTTAGTCAATTTGCCGTCACACCATTCTATGTTTCCAATAAATTTCAATAATCCGAACTATTAAATGTACTCGAAAGTTTCCTGCGCTGTTTTTGAAAACTAAAGGTCGAATACACCTGTTTAACTATGGAGACTAACGGTAATGAGAAGCTAAAAGAATAGGAAATAATACATGGAAAATTCTCGGCAAAAAGCCTTGAAAACAGAAAATGCACAAAGATCCTGTTATCTACCCGGTTGATTTCAAACAACTGAGATTTTTTTATATCATGTAAATATGATATGATATCATACTTGACATTCGTTTTATAGACGTGCTTAGTGTAACGGTTATCTTCGTAGGAGACGGCATCGATGACCCGAGTTCAAATCCTGACTGTTTGCGTTTCACTTCGCGCTAATACCTTTGAAAAAGGCATGACTCTATCTCTTCTACCCACGAACTATAATAGAGCCGACTAGGCTTATTAGCTTTGGTACGGTAAACAGTCTAGAAGATTTCAAACCAGCTGTATTCCGTTTAAAAGTTGACCTTTTGCCATATCTTCCCCGTTGCCTGAGGTTGAGTAGATATAGTTGGCGACCGTAGTCGAGGGCGACCATAAGGCTTCATTTTCAATAGCTATAACACCAAGGTGCAGGAGAGGACGCTACTCCTTTCCCTGGATTGCTCCACTTTATCCTTGATATGTACCTTATATTGCTGAGTGTTAAGCAAGGAGGTATCAAGTACCATTTTTAAAGTCTTTGTAATGACACAAGCTGAGATTGAACCCTGGTCTCCTGGACCATGGGCGGACACTCTACCCACTACGCCAATGAGCCGATTTGAGTAGATATGTATTTAATATTCTCGAAGTTGTTTTATAATTCTCTCCACTGTTTCAACAGTCATGGCGCCATATTTCCTTTCAATTAGCCAAGTTTAAAAGGTTATCTGCAAGTATTCTCTTTTAACTTCACACTAATTTGCATTATTCTAATTGCAAATTACAATGTGTTTTACGTAGGTTTTCCTTTTTGTGAACAAGCTATATTCCATAATTTAACCATATTTGTATGAGAATATTTAGTTATTAAATAAACATTGTTTTGTGTTGTATCTATGATTTGTTTATGTGCAACGAATTTAGAAGCTTCGTGAACATCCTCTAAGTGGGCTAATTCCATAATTTTTGCCAGGGGTGTTATATCATGTTCATTCGGAAATAATGGCTAATTGTATTACCCATTTAAATGTATAATTAGACATTATTTTCAACGGACACACACACACACACACACATGTATATATACATATATATATATATATATATACCATTGTTGTTGAAGGAATAAAACACTTCTAACTGGCGTTCAATCAATTTTGTCCCCTGATAAAAATCAGAATTCGATTCCTTCTCCTCGTAAAAAGTTGGCACAAATCAATGATAAGCTAAATTATCGTTAATCTCTGTTACAATTTTTATTCTTAAAAATCTTACTACTTCCATTTCCTATTTCTGTTAGAATAAATTAATAGAATCTTAATAGAAGCATGTAACATCTTCTAATTCAGTCCCGATTTAATAATGATCGAGCTGAGCCTTAAAAATGGCAGAAAAATCGACCTTGGGATGAGCCAAGTTTAACGTACATTGATTTTTACTAAACTTCAGCTGAAGTCATTAAAACTATGAAATCTTTAATGTGTGAGTTGAGCAAAATTATATGGTAACTTGGGGCTTTTTACAGAAATAGACTAATGAACCTGGTGGCTGTCTGAATTCTTGTGTTAGGTATGGCTTTATAATTCTATTAATGGCTCCAAGCTTTATTTCATATGATAATGATTACAGAATTCGCAATTATACTATTTCTAATAAAGACATTTTTTTAATATCTCGAAATCCGGTGTGCTCCCTTTGATGTAATTTACCAACCATTTAGAAAATACTTTTCTGCTTATGTATGAAGAGATATTCTCCTGTGACATTCATCAGTTCAGTAAAGTTGTGTGTGGTGTAATTGTATTGAATATGCATCTAGTTTTGCTTCAAACTTCAATACCTATCCATTGAAATTATATGAATGATTAACAAAGATTTCCGGGGGTGACTCAATGAAGGAATCCCAGGTAAAATTTTATTATCCTTTAAACTGGAATTTGTTGAAGGCGATTCAATTTTTTAAAACTTTAAAGAAACAAAAAATTGAAAATATAGAAAACGTGCTGGTTGTAAAGGAGATAATTGATAAGAATGTTAGAATTAGAAGACTTAGGGGTCTTTAAGAACTTCTCAGCTCTTTTACAGTTGTTTTCAGATTATTTTCCCCTACTGAATACTAATATTTGTGTAGATAAAAATTGATAACAAGGTAATCCAAATAAAAGGAGAGATTTATTGAGAAGCAAAGTCGACACTATAGCGTTTCGTTTCTAATGAACCATCATCAGGATTATGAGGGATGATATTAGAGATGTTAAATCAACGATGAATGTTTAAAAATACAAAATACAAAAACCTTGGAAAGATTTGTATATCAGGAAAAAGTTGGCCGTTTAATAAGTGAATCAGCGTTTGTTTGTTTTTTAAATTACGTCATTTGACTTATTTGGAATATTGTATAGAGTTTATGCTCTGTTTGTTTATCGCGAAAGATTTCAAATCAAAAGGAGGAAGAAAAAGAAAGAGAAAAAGAAAAAGAGAAAGTATAAAATGATGATATATGTGGAATATATTAACTAAAGATAGAATTTATTATAGCTATTTAAAATGGATTTGTTCAAGTACCGAGAAATATTTTTAAAAAGCCCAGACGAATATTTACGGAATTACAGAGTGAAATAGCATCAACCTCAAAAATTCGTTTTAGTCTTTTATTGTAATTGTAAATGAGCATCCTTGCAGTATTTAAATCGAAATTATGATTAGACTGAGAAATGTGTTGAAGAAGTGCATTGTTTGGGTTACCAATTCTGTCTCTTCTGTGTTCTTTCAAGCGAACGTGAAGGTTTCACCACTATATTTAAATTTACAATCTTTACAAGGGATACAATAAACACTGGCGTCTGAAACTATGTTGTTTATAAAAGGTTCAACTTTTTCCGGCCACGTGCATTACCATATTTAGGGCGATACGACCCAAGGTAAGTTATAAATTAACTAATGCGAAACAAATACTTGTTCTAGTACCGAATACGTCTTATTCAATATATATATATATATATATATATATATAGCTTGCCACACTTTCAGAAAAAGAGAGCTCAATATCGGTGATAGAGCATATATATATATATATATATATAGGATAGCATAGACAGAGTCAAAAGTGTTTGGTAACAATCCGTTTCTGGTCCAGACATCTTTGATATTCAGCATTCTTTATTAATAAATACAGCAAACTATGTTCAATATATATATATATATATATATATATATATATATATATATATATATATATATATATATATATATGCTACTAGTACAGTCTAATATATAAAAAAAGTAAAGTCAGTGACCTTAGTCGAGAGCGACTCTAAGGCTCCCTTTTCAATATTTACTACACCGAGGCATAGCGAAGGCGCCACTCACATATATATATATATATATATATATATATATATATATATATATATATATATATATACTTTGATCAATGACTGTATTTTCAAAGATAAAAGAGAATGACCCAATTACAAGCAACACATAAATCCTTGTAGGTTTACGTGGTGTTCAACAGTGATCAACATATTCTGATATGGTAATTGTTGTATATAATTGAATCGTTTAACTTTATAGCACGAAACCTGCAACAATCAATGAGTTTATCGCAGCAAATGAAATAGAATGCATCCAAATGCCAATCGAAACGATTACAGAAGTTTGCAATTCCATCTGTAGTCTCTTAAGCAGACTGGTCATCAGTTTGAACACCTGTGATAACTCAGTAATGTTTGCAATTCTATCTGCTCTCGTTATCCGCGGTGCCTTATCAGTTCAAACACCAATGTTACCACAGAATTTTCAGTACTTTTCTTCTTTAACTTGGATTATAAAACTTAAATTAGCTGAATATATATTCTATTCATCATAAATCAGAGTTTGTATACATTTTCTGGGACATTCTATATATAGAGAGGTATATGCTACAAATGGTACGATGATCACAGAGGGGAAAAACTGGCGGTCAACAAGCGCCGTTAATTCCGTGCCCATGGTATCCTAACCCTTACACTCACACACACACACACACAAACACACACATATATATAAAGTATATCGTCAAAGTGTTGCATGTATTTAATCCCGTTCTGTACATGATTAAATTCAAAATTTTAATATCAAACAGTTTACCTCCATAAAAGACACAGGTTGCGATGAAAAATGCGTGTGTATATATATATATATATATATATATATATATATTGTACATTTACTGTGCTTCTATATAAGCTCCTTTATGTCGACTATCCCACGATATAGATATTTTTAGAGATATTTTACCAAAATATTTACGGCTTTTTTACTTGTGTGTGTTTGTGTGTGTGGTGGATGTTGGAGGTGTCAAGTCGTCGAGTTCTGACGAGCAGTAACTATTTTGATGACTGCTTCCTATAAATATAAAGAATTGAATTCACTTTGTCAGCAAAGAGTAGTAAATCTAAAACTTCAAAAAATGTCTATTTTAAATAGATAAATTGTGGATTGTTTTACAACACATATACATGTCACACGCTTTTAACTCTAAGGAGCGTCCTATGACGTAGGCAATACACATGTCAACTCAGCAAACATATCGTCCGTTTTTAAATAGGGGATGTGAGTATAGTATTGGTAAAAAGACAATACTCATTTTAAAAACTTAAGCATTCTACTGCAAGAAACAGTAATACAATATTGATGTAAACATGATCAAAATTACGTTCATTAATTCTCATTAAAAGGCATTAAAAGGATTTGATTTAATCATATTTATCCAACCCCTCCGCTCAGGCAGGATATGACACAAGGTCATTTTTAAGCGGAGTTTAACAGGTTTGAATTCAGAGTTTTCCTTCTCCTAGACTAGTTGCCTTAACCAGGCTGAATAACCTAGTCTGCCCTACTATTTACCCATAGCTGGAGGGAGAATAATGGGATTCATACCTTTCCCAAGGGTATTAGTGCTATGTGAAATGCAATCAGTCCAGGATTTGAACTCGTGTCGCCGTGTCCAATTTCTGCGACGATAACCATTAAAAGGATTTGGATTTAATACCCTACATTTAATACCCTAATAAAGGATTTGATTTAATACCCTACAAAAAGGCTTCTATCCCCCCTCAACTTTGAGCTATGGATAATAATAGGGTACACTGATGTAATATAATGACAGTCTTTCCATCTCCGGTGAACCTTGTGACAGCATTCCCACCCTTGGTGATCCACGTCAACTACGAGAACTGCCACGGTAAATTCGAGAAACAGTCACAGAAAACTTAGGGATTTTTAAAAGGGTCAATCAGTAAGTCAGTTAGTCAGAGGACAAGTAAGTATAGTTGGCGACCCGAAGACTCCCTTTTCAATAGCTACTACACCGAGGTGTAGGGGAGGGCACTACTCCTTTCCCTGGATTGCTCTACTTTACCCTTGATACGTACCTTATATTGCTGAGTGTTAAGCAAGGAAGTATCAAGTACCATTTTTAAAGTCTTTTGTATGACGCGGCCTGGGATTGAAGCCAAGTCTCCCGGACCAGTGGCGAACACTCTACCCACAAGGCCACGGAGCTTAAATTTCGGCGAAACCGCCGCCCTGATTGGAGATGGGCAACAATTTAGGGAACAAGAGGATTTTTTCCTTTATCTACTCAAAAAATACCACTTCACGTCTCCTTGTTTTTAAAACCAGCTGGAAAGGAGGTTGAAACACAAAAATTAATTGAGTGGTCTTTTTCCTTTGAACACTTATCTGTGAATTCGTTGTCAACTCTTCATCTTGTCTTTGCTCAGGAAACTTTCTTCAAGACCCAGGGATCCGACACAAGGTTCTTTAGCTCTGCTAAGGCAACTTTCTAGGAGAAGGAAAACTCAAACCAGCTGTACTCCGCTTAAAAACTGACCTTATGTTGCATTATGTTCGTGGCGGAGGATTGGTAACTACATACAGATGACATCATTAGCAAGTGAGAAAAACGTTAATTTTAGAATTTATATGAAAAAATATACACAAGGATTTAATCTGAACTAACTTTTGTTTTGGTTATGCTGTGAAAATTGTTACATCAGTGTTCTTTTTTTTAATTATTAAAATTTTGTTTATTGATTATAGTGAAAGGAAAAAGCAATATTTTCAGGGTATTTCGTTTTGTTTTTTGTTTTGTTTTGTTTTTTGTTTTGGTTTATTTTTGTGGGTTTTTTCCCTGCTTTTGATAATTAAATAACAAATTGTTATTTTTCTTTTTATCTTCATCCTATCGGTAATTTTCAAGGTATTATTTCACATTTTGCTATAAATAATAATTTATAATATTCCTTGCTTCTTTCTCTCGTTCAATTTTTAATATTCAAGATATTATTTCCAACTTACTCCTCAGGTTTTTAATTCAGAATTAAGACAGTTGACAAAGATGGCTAGTTCGGGCTCTTTTGATCAATATACATTCTCACGTATTTTATCAAACAAATGTAATATTGTTGCCATTTAGGGAACGGTACACTGGGGAGATTTTGCATTACAGTCATGAGAAGTGATGTAATATTTTCTCAGGGCTGTTGTATTATTTTTGGGTAAAAGCCATAGACAGCTTCCTGTCGAAAATATAAAGCAATTTGATGTTACATTCTGGGAAAAATAAATGTTTCCATTACTATGATTGTACCTGACTAGTGTCAGCCATTTAATTCGAAGTTTTGCCTGTCAGCAGCATCTATTTTATGAGTTTCTATAAACCCTGAAAACTTGAGACACTGAACAACCATTTGTGAATTTATAAGCTTTATTCATTAAATTCACATTGAAGCCAATTAAAAAGGACAATAATATATTTCACTTTTCAGTATTCACGTTAAAGCCTATTAAAAAGGACAATAATCTCATTTTTCTGTATTCACGTTGCAGTCAATTAAAAAAGGACAATAATATATCTCATTTTTCTTTTGGGATTAGATAAAAATTGTTACAGATCTACTGGTGAATGTCCCCTGCATGGAATCTTCGAATTACTATTAATTTCAGTCTTTACAGAATTCGCTAAATTAAACAATTTCAGTTCACTGAAAAAAAAGGGGCATGGGTAGTTGTTCTTTGCTCAGAAAAGTTATGGAATCATGAAGATGCCTAAAAATGGTGGATCATAGTGGAAAAAATCTATGAATTTACTGTTCAATTAAGTTTATGTCGAAAGAAAACTCTGTTTTACTTTTGCTGAATAAACCTATCGAACTCTGTAAGTTATTGAATAGTTTTGTTTATTTTATCAACTCCTGATGCGTTATTTAATGCCAAATTATGATTCACTTGGAAATGTTTTATCGTAATTATATTTTCAATGATCCATAATGAAAGTAAAATTTTTCTTAAGTTACCGCCTGGGCTTAAACTATCGATATACGAGAGTAACTTGCCCAGGCGTTCACTGATCCCTTCATCGTAACCATCGTAATGAGACAGTTTTTTACTGACTATAAAACAAAATATAACAAGAGGTGAGTTCATAATACCCCAAAAGGCCTTAATTTGAAATCAATGTAAGGTTCCTAAGTCGAAATTTGATCTTGGTTCGCTGATTTTATAATCTATACAGGGCGGTTTATTGCTCGGTGCCTGAGGCACCCATGAAGAGAAATGCCGAGGAGACCAAGGATTATTCGTGCATGGTCACAATAAAACGTCTTTACGTCAATTCTGACTTGATAGGAAGTCGGAAACAAATTTTTATTAAAAATCAATCATCTGCACGGGTCACTATCACATCAGTTTATATAAGATTAAATGACTGATTACGGTATTTTAACCTGTCTAGGGTTATTTCATGCACAGAGGGTTGAAATTGGGTTCGTTAAACGTTTATATTTACATATTTGTGTAGTTGTTTCTAAAGAGTTTTCTGCTTGTTTTGTTTTGTTTTGTTTTTGTTTTTGTCTTCTGCACACGGTCATATCGAATACGAATAATTTTTAAAGAGATCTACTTAACCCATGGATTGGTCAGAATGTACCTGGAAGTAATGACAATGAAAGAATATGACACACTCTCTTGATCTCCAGAACTGAATTCTTATCATCAGATGAAATTTAGGGTCATGCTCTTTTTATTTGGGTTCTTTCCTCAGAGGATACAGCCGAGGTATTTAAAACCCTAGTAGCAGGACTGATTTATATAAGATTTAATGCAGATGATAAAATTTTACTATCAAAGATAATCAATAACTGTTATAACTATCAGACATATATATTTTTGAGAACAATGTGTTTGAGAACATGGCTTCAGTTCAATTATCAATTAACCAAATAGTTGCAGTTGGCTGTGAGATATATAAGATAAATAAAAAAAGTCATCTAGAAATTCTAATTAAATATTCCTCCAGAATCTTCAAAACCAAAATAATTAAATCAACAGCTATTTCTATGGTTAACTATTCATAACATCCTGCTGCCAGGGATTAAATTACCGCAGCTGTTACTTAAAACACATATATATATATATGGATTGATTCTTCTTTGCAAAATAAGGCTCATCTCTTTGATTCAATAAAAGTACCCGTGCGTGCGACAAATGAGATAGCCGTCTGTTCCATTGACGTTGACCGCCCCAAAACCATCCCGTGCGTCCTAATATGGCTTCTCCAATCTGCTGCAGATCTTTATACTTCATCACAGAATTGACAGGATTAACCAGAAGCTGCTCCTTAACGACTTTTGTAAAACGAGACTTCGATAGTTTGCTGTAAAAAGATTTCATTTGACTAGTCAGGCTTTGGACAAATAGACCCTACTGCAGATATTGCAAACATTTTTAGACTTTAAAACAACGTTCAAATAGGACTCTTAAAAATATGGACGATAAATTTCTAGTTTACAGTTGCAACAAATCTAAACTTAAAATCTAAAACACGTTCATAACCTTAAATCTAAAATTATTATTCGTATCTTAACGTGTTCAGAACCTTTAAGTCCCGTGAGAATAATTTGATTTGATTTAAACATCAGGCATCCTAAAAGCCAAAAGTAATCATAAACCTACATCCTAATTCCTAATTCGCATGTTTCTTCCAATTTCTTCTGATATATATATATATATATATATATATATATATGTTGTTAATGTAGTTTGTTATATTTATGAATAAACAGTGCTCAGTATCATAGGTAGAACGTGTATATTAAAGTTAGGATAGCGTAGACACAGAGTCAATGATGTTTGTCATTTTACAGTTTCTCGCCTATGCGTTCATTTGGAACAGGTCTTTGACTGATGAATACTTAGGTGGGAAACTGTCAGTATAATATATATATATATATATATATATATGTGTGTGTGTGTGTGTGTGTGTGTGTGTGTGTGTGTGTGTGTGTGTGTCTTCATACCCTGTCCAGTTTGCGTAGTTTACGTATCTATAAAGCATTCCGGAGCAAACAACATAATTCTCCTATTGGAAAATGTAAATCGAATGATGGGGTTATGAATCTAAACTATATCCACAGCATCCAGGGTTCTATTCTTGAGCGACAGCACCCCGGAAAAATTCTAAACAAGCCAAAAATCCGGTAACCCAAAGGTAATTAGAAAGCTGTTTGAACAAATCTTGACCAAGAACTTTCATTTATCCTTACAACCAATCTTAAGGGTCCTCTCAGCAGATCAGTTTTTAAATTATATCTTAACTAATATATGATGTTTGCTTTGAGCGGTTTGGCCCAGTAATAGAAAAGAGGGACAAAAAGAAGAAAAACGATCAAATAAAAAAAAAATATTGTACAACACCATGAAGTAAAATGTACATGTTATATGAATAATCGTTAATACCGATATTTATGAACACGTCATTAACATCTGAAAGCAAATGCCTTTAACACAATTACGAAATTACGCTACAAGGAATACGTTCGCGCTGTTTGTCTTCATACTCCTGCCGATAGCAAAAGTTGTTGGTGGTGCCAGCGGTGGGAGTACTGCCTTAGCCTCCGAAACTGTGGTAATACCCCAGGTCGGTGGTTAATGAGGACAGGGTATCACATGTACTTTCACATAATGTATGATAAATGTAATATATATATATATATATATATATATATATACGAGCGTCGTCTAAAAGAACACAACCACTTCTTATAAAGCTAGGAAATCTTATTTAGATTTCCATCTTAAGTTTTGTGCATGTGAGAGGCCCATACAAAGGTGAGAGGTATACGAGAAATCTAAAATCGGTGTGAGGCTTATAACTTTTTGAACGACCTTTGCATTCACACACACACACACACACACACACATATATATATATATATATATTGTAATTTGATATATCTGTCCATAAAAGAATTCAATGCAGGTGAGGGAGCATATATACGAACGTCTTTCAATAAATAAGGTGAATTTTGTCAAAGGAGTTGACAATAAGAAAGTACTGTTTGCAGTTCCACTTTTTTTTAAAGAAATCAATATTGAAGTATCCTTTCATGACCAATGAAATTTTGCACAAATCCCATGAATATCATGATATTCAAAGGAATGCGCAGGATATTTATTTGTTAAGTCACCCGATGTTTCCTTCACCAAGCCTGATATTTCACACATTTCTCGACCTGATTCCAACAAGATATATCTCCTTTTCTATCCATTTTTTTGCCTCAGGAAACTATGCCACGCTGTATTAAATTCCAGGATTTTATGAATAGCGCCTTATATATATATATATGTGTGTGTGTGTGTGTGTGTGTGTGTGTGTGTGTGTGTGTACGAGGTTTATTCAATAGATAAGGTAAATTTGGCCTCATAAGGTAGCAATAAAGAACAGTTTACTGTTGAACCTTTTTGAAGGAAATCAATAGCAATGGATTCTGTTAAGTCCAAAAACACATCGGCATGTTCTTTATAGACCGCTGCGACCAGAACATTTTTTACCGGAGAGTCAGTGTATTTCCAATCTATGAACTACCTTTTTAACTTAGGCTCGATGAAACAAACCTCTGTTTAGCCCATTTGTAAACATACTTTTAACTAAAACATGTTTCTATATAAACATCACGCGTTCTTCAATAAATTTCACATGCTTTGCACTTCTTTGCCACCAGAAATTAGGTGACAGACTTTTGTTTAAGCATTGAGCACTCTACTTGATTTGTCATTTTGAATAGCCACAAAACAAATATTCTTGCGATATCAAAATAATCCTTGCTACTAGTCAATTTCAAACAATTTTTTTTTTTTCATATTTAGAAATAAAGCTCAAAATCGGTGATAGAGTATAAGTGTCAAATTTAGGACAGTTTAGAATCAGTCAACGGCGCTTGGTGATGTAAGTTTTTTGTATATGCAGTCATTTAACTAAAAGTATATATATATATATATATATTCGGTGTCATCCAGGAAAAAAAGACAGAGTGTTTTGAGATCTAAAAATCGTGATATATATTCCAAGATTATATAAATACTGAAATGCTGACAGTCCCTGTGTATACAATAATTCTTATTCTTCCATCTTTTGCAAATATGTGGAATACTTTTTCGCAACTAATTTCTAAACACCCAAGTAAAATACAAAGAACTGATTTCATCCGTCCTATTATTTATGGGGTAAAAAAATTTTCACGTCATATTAATTTTCTATCTGATGACTCCAATAAACTCAAATAAGGATAACGACATCGCAAACTCCCCCCTCTCTCTCAATATATATATATATATATATAGGGAGTCCTCGAGGAGTGGTTGGTAACATGCTAGATTGCGACATTATAGTAAGAAAGTTTGAACTCCTGTCACACAACTGAATTCCCTTTCGGACAAATACCCATTGGGTAAGGTATGACCCTCCCCCATTTTCCCCACCAGCTGTGTGTTAATACCTCTGATATTCTTCTACGGGGATGGGTTTGACATAAAATAACCCACGAATGTTGATAAGCCATTCCAGCCAAGAAGAACGAATACACTGTGGAAACAACATTTCAAGAATCTGCTTAGAAAATCCGCGAAAGTTACAGATGAACCTAT
This sequence comes from Sepioteuthis lessoniana, assembly GCA_963585895.1. NCBI lineage: Eukaryota > Metazoa > Mollusca > Cephalopoda > Myopsida > Loliginidae > Sepioteuthis > Sepioteuthis lessoniana. The sequence continues at coordinate 67,338,905 of OY757905.1, read as the reverse complement.
CACGAAAATTATTAATATTCATCTAGACATAAAACTAGGACAGTTTACGTAAGAATAACTTAGCGTAGTACTAATAAAAATTAAAAATAGGAAAGCTGCCGGTCTTGATGAAATACCCACAGAAGTATGGAAAACAAGAAAATTCGACCATATACTGCTCCGATACTGCAATGCCGTATATAATCAGAACATAATAGACAGATGGAAAAAGGGCTGCATCCTCAGAATAGCTAAGAACTACCGAGGTATAACCCTTACTTCCATAACGGCCAAGATTTACAATGTTCTGCTACTCAACCGCATTGATCTTGAAATTGAGAAAATTCTTAGGAAGAAACAAAATGGCTTTTGGAGAAATCAATCCACGACATCACAAATTTTGACAATCCGTCGAATTCTAGAAGGTGTAAATGCACAAAAACCTCGAAGCGACATTATTATTTGTAGATATCTCTAAGGTATTTGACTCCATACACAGAGGGAAGATAAAGCAAATACTTCTAGCCAACAGTCTTCCCAAAGAAACCGTCTCAGCCATAATGATACTCTATAAAAACACAAAAGTAAAAGTTTGCTCATCGGATGGAGACACGGACTTCTTTGACATTGTCGTAGGTTTACTGCAAAGTGACACATTATTCCCATACCTGTTTATCATCTGCCTAGACTACGTGCTTAGAACGTTGATATATTTGATAAAAGAAGATGGCTTTATAGTGGCAAAGGCAAGAAGCAAAAGGTACTCTGCACGAACGATTATGGACGCGGACTACTCTGATGACATAGCGCCTCTGGCAAATACGCCTGCCCAGGCCGAATGCCTGCTACATAGCCTGGAACGAGTGGCAGGTGGCATAGACCTTCATGTCAATGCAAACGGATTTCATGTGCTTTAATCAAAGAGGCGACATCTCCACACTAAACGGCGGTTCTCGGAAACTAGTGGACAAGTTAACCTAACTCGAAAGCAGCGTCTCATCTACCAAAAATGACATCTATACGTGACTAGCGAAGGCATGGACAGCTATCGATAGACTATCGGTCATATGGAAGTCAGACATGACCAATAAAATAAAACACAGTTTTTTCCAAGCAACGGTCGTATCAGTACTACAATATGGATGCCTCACATGGACGCTGACTAAGCATATGGAGAAAAAGCTTTACGGCAATTACACAAGAATGCTACGAGCTGTATTGAACAAAACCTGGAGGCAACATCCCACAAAACAGCAGCTGTACGGCCACCAACTACTTATCTCGAAAAGCATCTAAGTTAAACGAACAAGACATGCGGGCCACTACTGGAGAAGTAAGGACAAACTCATAAGCGATGTACTCCTATGGACCCCATCACACGGACGAGCAAATGTTAGGTGACCAGCTAAAACCTATATGCAACAGCTCTGTACTGATACAGGATGTAGCCTCGAAGACCTGCCGGAAGCGATAGAGGATAGAGATGAATGGCAAAAAAGGGTCTGGGAAATCCGTGCTAGCGACACGTCATGATGATGATGATGATATAAACACACACACACACACACACGTATATATATATATATATATATATACCATTATCTTTTTTCTTACTCCGCTACGAAAAGCAGTCTTTCCCGAAGGATTGGGCTTGCAACATCTCTATAACCAAAATTAAGATTGCCCAAATGTATTAAGAAGTGTAATCATTTTTGAGCGGTAACATATTCATTTTTTAACAGATGTTAATGCTGTATTGTTTGGTATCATAATATCTACTTCGTCAGTCAGTTTCTCGTCTAAGCATATACATTTACTCGACCCTTCTGCTCAAAAATATGCGGCATAAGGTCAATTTTATAGGCGGAGTTTAACAGGTTTGAATTCAGACTGGTTGCCATGCCAAGGTTAAAGAGCAAGTCTGTCCTACTATTTACCTACATATATATACGACCTAAAATATCAAAATTATATTCTAGTTGAATCCGTTACTCATAGAAAGAAAGATTGGTTTGATTTGGTTAGACTTTATGGCATATCGACCATTGTACGTTATTTAATGCCAAATCCTCTTAATACATATATATTAAATCTATGATTTGTAAACATTTTTTGATAATATTTTTGAACGAACCTGATTTTATTCTTTTGCATATAGTGAAATGGTTCCATGCATTGCTATGTATCACTAAGAATTCAATTAAACGTCAGTCATTTGTTTAAACACTGTGAAATGATAAACAGTTCTATTTCAAACAGTTCAGTTTAGGATCAGTCATTTGTTTGCACTCAGTTTAAATTTCAAAGAGTTCTATTAAACTAATAGATAGGACCCTATCAAGTGCTACCACTCCGGGTCAGAGTGGACCTCGGAGCAATGGAAGTGAATGGGTACTCCGCATTCCCCAAAGCTCCAACATTACTGGAACCTCACCATTAGATTGTTTGATGTCATATCTAGAACACTCGTTGTAGGGTCTTACCCCTCTGCAGAGACGTAGTCGGTGTATTCTACGGCCCCAGTGAACTGGGCTAAGAGAGAGAGAGAGAGAGAGTTACTATAAAGTCGAATGAACAAAATTACTTTGAAGAACCTTTAAAGACATCTCTGTTACTTTAACACAACTGTCATTTTCATGATGAGAAAATCTATTGTCAGACGCTTGTGCTTTTAGGACTGATTTTCCTGGTCTAAAATAAATAGCTCTGTTATTCTTTTCTTTGTATAATATCGTTACAAACATGGACAGCAAAATTCATCTCAATGAACATTTTAAGGCATGAAAATAAAACAAAACTATAAAAGTTAGTTCGTACGAAGTAATTATTCCTGATTCGTGTTAACAAGTTGAGTTTCAACTAAAGTCAGGGACAAATTTCTTATTCTGCGAGAATCTTTATCACTTCGAAATAAACAGATTTGAGAGGACAGCTGTGTGTTCGAAAAGCCTTAACTCTTGAGTAGCCACTGATATTTGTGTGTGTGTGTGTGTGTGTGTGTGTGTGTGTGTGTGTGTGTGTGTGTGTGTGTGTGTGTGTGTGATAGCGTCGACCCAGCGTCGACGATGCTTGGTGACCGTCAGTTTTTCGCCAATGAGATCATCAAAACAAGTATTGGTCTCATAACCGCAAAGGCTATTAAGTGACAGTCACCAAGTGCCGTTGACGCTAAATCTACGCTAGTCAGGGCGAGATCTACATATACTTAATCACAGATAGTGAGAACTCTTTCTTTTTAGATATAGCAAATCATAAAACTATACCATTAATATATGTATACATGTATATGTGAGGAGAAATATAACACAGACATTAAAATCTATATAATACTACCTAGTTTCACGGTCATCAGGCAATTATTTATTGTTATACACACTTCTTGAATCTTCTATAATGTAAATCCAATTCTGTTTTGTATTCCGTAAATATCCATGTACGAACCTGTGGCAATACTCCTAAACTGACAGTCACCAAGGCTTGTTAAATAAGTGTTCACGCAATCCCCAGTTAGATATACATACGCTATCAACAATATTGAGTACTCTTTATTTATGAATATAGCAAACTACATTATCAAATATATATATGAACAATTAGAAAGATATATATATATATATATATATATATATATATATATATATATATATATATATAATGCAATTAGAAAGAAAATCAAACCTGCTTAAATTGTCATTATAAATTTATTTCGGCGAAGAATATCATTATACTCTCCGTCTCATCAGGTGACTCCACACGTTTAATTTGAGGTTGAAAAACAGCAAGTATGGATTACAGTCTATATATGTGTATGGTAAAAATACTCTGAGATAAAAAGGGTGTATAATACTGTTTTGTATAATTGTGATATTTGAAATTTTAATTATTAATAGTTTATATTTGCCACGCCCTCAGACTAAAAATTGCTCATTTGTTGTTCATCATTTTGATTACGGCAAAAAGAAATGAGCGTTCACAAAACAATTTATTTTATTTGAATCTATACAAGATTCACGTAAGAATTGGATGAAAAAGGAAGCAATAAATCCGGTTCCCATTGTTTATTGTAAATATCATATGACTTCCACCAATAACCCCGTTTCTCATTTCATTTCCCGCCTTTAAAGTTAGGCTTTTAAATTCTTTACAAATAATCAGTCATTGTTCAGTCGATTTTTTTTCATTTGTAATTTTGAGTTATATATGGAAGAAGCAATTATCATTATTATTATTGATATTAATATTGATATGGAAAAAAAGAACAGTTTCAACATGATAATAAACTGGAACTATTCTGCAGCAATTTGATCGCTTCCTGTGTGAGGTTTGTTTTTAACAGCGCATGTTTACACATTCCAAACAAGTTCAGATGCATGCCAATGAAAACGATCATGTTGTAAACAGACGATACAATTTCCTCTAAAATACTTCTATTTCAATGCCTCTCAGCCTTTTAAAAATGAAGTAAATCATTGAACAGTACAATAAAGATTCAATATATCCATTTAAACTCTTAATTTGAAAGCAGTGATATTATCATTAATATATATATATATATATATATATATATATATATATATATATATATATATATATATATCTTTTTACTTCTACCTATAGGAAACTTCTTCTTAGCGGTATTCTTTTAATAGTTTTTGAGTATTTAAATATTCATAAAATTTAGAAAATACGCTCTTTAGAAATAAAAAAATTGAAAGTAAAGTCAAGAGCCATGATCGGATGGCGAGAGAAAGTCAAAGGACTTCGGGCAATCATCATGACTTGGTGATATATATATATATATATATATATATGAGAGTAATGAATTTTAAATGTATTGGGGGATTCGACGAAGGGATAAAGGCTCAGGTTCGTTGTTTAATGACACATTAACACATCACCCTTCGTAGGTTATTTAATGTCAAAGTCATCTTTGTAAAAGAACAGAAGTGATCCTGTTTAATCCATTGCTGGAGATATATGAGAGTTCATATCTTTCCCAAGGGTACTAGGCCGAAAGTGAATGTAAACTGCGACCGGAGTTCGAACTCATTTTCTTCCAGGTCACTGTCAAGTACTTAAGCCATTACAACCCAGGGAGTCGGCCGAAGATCGGGTTAAGAAATTTGAGAAACAATATGCTAAAAATGTTTAACGTTGGATAAATACGTAGAACAGTATGAAACATTCCATGGCTTTAGAACAGTTACTTCTTGGTTGGTTGGCCGAGAACACCTTAGCACGATATATTTAGTTATGATGAGGAATAAAATTTAAAAGCATTTTTAATTCATATATTCTTCATTGAGTTCAATGCACGAAAATGCAAAACAATATCACAATATATTTCAAGTATAAACTAATTTATGAAACTGAATAAAAACTCATTGACTCAGTGTTTCCCGATTTCAATCCTCAGGTGAGCTTGTATTTAAAACGTTTGACCTTTCCAACACTTTAAAACTCATTGCCCACCATCTAACAGCGCTCACATTAATTCTTTTTATTTCCTTAAATGTTTAGCAAGCATTTATGAGCGTCGGTAGATTCATTTTTCCCGCATGACATATTCCTGTTTTCATGTCATACACCATCTTGCCAAATTTTATTCAGTTTCTATCTGTAATAAGGCCAAAAAATAATTGATTATAAGTGGTCAGGTTCAGCCTCTAATATTATGCCACCGACATCCGCTTCTGTTGCTGTGGGACAATATAATAAAATAGGCAGCATTACTTTCGGGGTAAGCCTCTTATGAGAGCAGCATATTTTTTATAGCTCCCAAAATGTGTTGCCAATCCAGATGACCGTCTGGAAGAATTGCGTTTTGTAGCTAAAAACTTACTCAATCAATGCTGTTATTTAGCACTTTGTATCTGTTATAGTTCTCGCGAAAAAAATAGGGAGGATCAATTTCCGAGTGATCTTTGTATAAAGATGTGTATTTGATTAAAGATGAGGGACAAAGAACTCTTTTTAGTAAATTTTTCCTGTATACGTAGAAAGAGGGTACTATCGATATGAGTAATTATTGTGCAAACGTTCGTGATCAAATACTTTCAACCATTACATTAATACCACGATCTTCCTCCCTGGTTGTCCGGGGGTAACTTGGTGTTATTGTACTAACCGCCTGGTCCCAGAGGGCCCTCCTCCCAGGCAATAATTGCTTGGTAGAGCTGAATTCATAGCTTGGTGTTTGAGGCGTCTCCAAAAATGGAGAATGCCGACGGAATCAATTATTTTTTGTGACGGATGGAAACGAGTCTCGATTCGTACATACCCTCGTTCCCCTCTACACACACACTATAAAATGACCTTGTGTCAAATCAGGCCTGACGGGATGGGGGATAAATATCAAAAGCTTTCAACCATTATTTTGGTCATTTTCAAAAGCAGAAAAACATTTCGGTCATTTTCAAAAGCGGAAAAAATCTATGGATGAATATTTTTTCAATTGGTCTTTTGAATTTGACCAATAATTATCATAATTCGACAATTTTTTTTTTGATTGATCTGATTATGATGACGTCAATGTATGGTGTGACAGACAAGAGTTCCATATATGGTAAGTACAAATATACTATCATCCTTTGTAGATATTTCTCTATTTCTAAATCATTTTGATTTGATTGAAATTAATTCACATTATTACTAAAACCCAAATTTGCGTCGAGTTAATTTAAAACAAAAATAAAAAATAAAACGAAAAGAGAAAAATCGCTAAATTTAAGTGTTTGTAAAGATATAGAAAGAGGGCTTTTTTGAAAGGCTTTTCTGTAATTTTTTTTAATTAAAATTGTTTCTTATCTTTTTTCATGTTTATTTTTGTTGTTTATTTTTCGTTCATTTGCTTGTTTTCATTCCTTTTGAACTTCTATAAATAATTCGTTGTAACGTAAAGCCGCTAAATAATTGAAAGAAATGTTGACGCCAAATTCTTAATTCTTGTAAAAGCATTCAATGAAATAATATCTGTAAATGAGACAATTTCCGGTGGATGTAACTTACTAAATGGTGCAGATTATGTAGACAATTAGCCCAAGTCGTAGATATGATGCGAGAAATTTATGACCTTTCAGACTTACACTACAGATTGTTTTTATAACGTAATCCCCTAAACCCCTGCAGTAATTACAATTTTAATAGCCTCAAAGACAGCATGTGCTTTTTTTCCACATGTTGTGAATGACCCATGAGTATATACACAAGGTTTAGCGACAGATACTTATGCCACCATGGTAGTTGTAACTTTGTGATGCGGGTGTACGGGTTGGTTGGTTTTATGGGATGTCAACCCTTGTTGGGTTATTTAATGCTGATGTCAGTCGTTTTTTACAAACAATTTTTTGGTTTCAAATATTTCGAGCAATTATATGATTTCTAAGAGTTCAGATGAAGATTCGAGACCATCAAGACCACAGCATGGTTAAAATAGGCTAGAATAATGAGCAGAGTCCTGGGAGACCTGGAGAGACTTGCTATCAATCAGATTCCCATGAAAAAAGCACTTGCTGACGCTGGTGTGAAAAACTCGCAAAAAGCGATATGATGATAATAATAATAATAATAATAATAATAATAATAATAATAGTCCTTCGTAAATAGTAATAGCTTCACGTAACAATTCTTAATGCAAATGATTTGCGCTGTTCTATAGTCTCAAGTATTCCTATCAAATAGAAATTATTTTCAAATAGATGTATTTGATCTATGAATTTTAAACTAACAGGTACTGAAGTGAACCTGAGAATAATGGCAATGAAGGGGGTGACTTTACACTCCCTAGAGCTAAAGAACTGGAGCCTCGCAACCAGATGCAGTTTAATTTCATACACAGTATACCCCCTTTTCGGAGAGAGTCTTACATCTCTGTAAGGGATGAAGTCAGTATATTCGTCTTTTTTTGCAAGCAATTAGATGGTTTCAAATAATTATAATAATGATAAGTAAAATTGGCTCCCTTTTCAATAGCTACAACACCGAGGTGTAGGGGAGAGCGCTACTCCATTCTCTGGGTTGCTCAACTTTACCCTTGATCCTTATCATATAAGGCTGAGTACTAAGCTAGGTGGCATCAAGTACCATTTTTAAGTCATTGGTATGACTCGACCTGGGATTGAACCCCGGTCTTCCGAACCATTGACTAACACTCTACTCATCAGACCAATGGCCCGGTTATAATAATAATAATAATAATAATAATAATAATGATAATAAACGGTTGATTAGAAGAAAAATCAGAACCGACCTAACGACAGCATTTCTAAGATCGGCAAGAATACTTAGAAGAGACCTGGAAAACTAAAGAAACTCCCTGTCATTCAAATTTCAGTGAAAATCACTAGACGATATTGTTGTGTAAAAGCGAAGAGTATAATAATAATAATAATAATAATAATAATAATCCCGACCAGAAGACCAGACCAAGTATCTTGTTATTTCATGAATTTTGCTATTCCGGTTGACCACTGAGTGAAAATAAAAGAAAGTGAAAAGATAGTTAAATACTTGGACTTTGCCAGAGAGCAAAACAAATTATGGAACATGAAGGTGACGGTGATACCAATTATAGTTGGCACACTAGGAACAGTTCCTAGCGACTTGTACAAAAGAATTCGAGATCAGAAGAAGGATTAGGACCACTCAGATCACAGCATTGTTCAGATCGGCTAGAATACTGAGTAGATTCCTGAATACCTGAGAAGATCTGCTGTCACCCAAACACCAGTGAAATACCACTAACTAAAGCTGGTGTGAAAAATTTGCATAATAATAATGATAATAATACAAATGGATCACCTAATCTCGGCCAGACGATCAGGTCTAGCAATAGTCAACAAAAAGAGAACCTACCAAATAGTGGACTTTCCGGTATACAGCTGATCACAGGGTAAAACCGAAATAACGCGAAAAGAGAGATGTGCCTAAACCTTGTTAGAGAACTAAAAGAATCAATGGAACATGAAAATGACGGTGATACCAATTGTAATTGGTGCGCTCGGTACAGTCACCAAAGGATTGGTACAGGGACTGGAGAACTTGGAAATAAGAGGACGAGTGGAGACCACCCAAACTACAGCATTATTGAGATCAGAAAAGTCCTGAAGACTTAAGGAGACTTGCTGTCACTCAAGACTCCAGTGGAAAACCTTCAGTTAACGCAAGTGAGAAAAACGCTCAAATGAGTAAAATAATAATAATCACTAGTAAACAATCATAGCTTCAAGTAACTATTCTTAATGCAAATAATTTGCACACAGTTATATGATTTCAAGTATTCCCATCTAATAGTAATCATAGATTGAACCCTATAAGGTACTATCTTATTGGATCGGAATGGACCTGAGAATAATGGAAATTAACGGGTGACTCCACACTCCAAGAGCTCCAGAACAAGAGTCTCACCACTGGGTATCGTTGAATGCCATACACAAGATCCTTTTTATAGGGATCATACATATCCTCATGAGATGTAGTTGGCATATTGTAAGCCCCGCTGACAAGGCGGAAGCAGAGTATGTGTCTTTATTCGGCTCCCCACGAGTCATATAAACACGCTCTCAACTGTACACGTATGCATAATTGTACCTAAATATGTGCACCCAGGGGCAGAAGAACTTATAAAATCAATGTTGGTGACCTTATTCGTGGGTGACCCAAAGGCTCCTTTTCAATAGCTACTACACCGAGGTGTAGGGGAAGGTGCTACGTCATTCCAGGATTGCTCCACTTTACCCTTATAATGCTGAGTGCTAAGCAAGCGGCATCAAGTACCATTCTTTGAGTCTAGTATTACTCGACCTAGGATTGAACGCCGGTCTCCCGGACCATTGACGAACACTCTACTCATGGTCCAAGACCAAAAATCATGTCACAGTATTTTTAAGTCTCAGTATGCAGATTTAGTAAATATACACATATTTGTATGACAAAGGCAATATGTCCGTCATATCTAATTTACATAGTGTTACATCTGTTATTAAAAATTTAACTATGTGTAACTGTTGTTATTTACTAAACTTTGCTTAGTCTGGTACGCTGGCCATAGTTTAATTCGATTGAGTGATTAATTGAGTGATTGATCATCGACCATATGGAAATCTGCCCTCTTTGATAAAAATAAAACAGAAATTCTTCCAAAGTGTAGACGTGTCAGTACTACTGTATAGTTGCACCACTTGGTCTCTAACGAAACGCTTTGAGAAAAATTAGGTGAGATCTACACAGGGATGTTCTGTGCTATTTTAAACAAATCCTGCAAGTCTACTTGCCTCCCATCTCATAAACCAAACGAGTAAGTCATACTGTTGGAGAAGTAGGGACAAACTCATTAGCGATGCTCTCCAATGGACTCTTACACATGGACATACAAGTGTTTGCCGATCAGCAAAAACTTACATTCATCAGTTCAATACAGACACTTGACACCATCTAGACCAATTACGAAGGGAGATGGACGAGAGGGGCGGATAGTGAGAGTAAGACAAGGGAACCAATGCTGTCGGTACTCTTTGAGGAGAATGATGATGATGAATCCCTTATGTTTAAATATCAAATCAGATCGTCCATTCAGATCAACATGGCAAAGATATATTTATCATATATTATATATTATATTTATTATATATTATATATTATATTTATTATATATTATATATTATATTTAATATATATTATATATTATATTTATTATATACATATATTATATTTATTATATACATATATTTATTTAAGAAAACTTTGTTTGAAAGCTAAAATAGTAAAGACTACTAATGATTTCGTTTTCTGTTTAGACCGGTTTTTTTTTTTCAAATTTATGTTTTTCGTGATTTATATATATATATATATATATATATATATATATATATATATATACGGATGGAAATTAACATTGCCACACCCTGAATGACGATACCGATTTTGACCTGAGTGTAATATCTGTATCCTGGCGTGTAGTATATATTCTGAAAACATTTTCATAGTCTTTGGTCATCTTACGATACCAAAACATCTGCAACACTCTGTGAGAGGACAATCTTGTGTTTATGTCTAAAGAGGATATGCAGTGTATTGATAAGGGACCTGAGTATTGGTGAACCACGTCTTATTCTGAAACCTGTGAACGTATTGATCTCTCTTTCTCTCTCTCTCTCTCTCTCTCTATATATATATATATATATGTGTGTGTGTGTGTGTGTGTGTGTGTGTGTGTGTGTGTGCTATGATTTCCCACAACCCAGTTGCATTGAGTATTAAGTTACGATGTTATTTTCGTCAGTGTATACAATGAGCAGTCTGACTTTGCAAGGGATTTTGTTTGTTTGTTTTTTTGTTTTTTTATTTATTTATTCGCACATCTGTAACTTCTGTCGGGATTAGAATAAAGTATCTGTGTGCCCAGTCAAGAATCAAAGTGTCGATCTTCGGGTAAAATGATTAGGGACACCGGTTGACTGTTTTAATAGTCGACCACAGGACGGTGGGAAAAAAAAAGAAATTTATATTAGAAAGAGAATCGAGGCAAGCAAAGAGACAGAGAGAGAGAGAGAGAGAAAGGTTATAAGAGAGAAATGAATGGGAAAGGCTCGCAGCAGACGCCCGGGTTAAAAATAGAAACGTATCAGCAGCGAATCCGTGACGGATTCTGATTGGAGGGAAGAAACCGTCAGGGAAGTGGACGCAGGATAAAAAAGAGGGAAATGATCAGTTGGGTAGGATACGCGACAGTGTAAAGACGACAGTTGAACACTAGCTTTGATAATATAAAGACAGCCGAAAATTACGGAGGCCATTTTGATTGAGCTCTTGTGAAGGGGTATCACACACACTGCGAAATCGTGAAGACAAAAACAGCGAACTAGCACGTGCGAGAACTCCAACAGAAAACGAGAAAGTTAATATCAAGGTCTGTGTTTGCCCTCTCTCTCTCCTCACAAAATTTTGTTTCTCTTTGCCAAGCTAAAGCGGTTTACTCATTTTTCATACGCTGTTTCTCTTTTCTCGACGACTACTAAAATGTGTAGTCGCGAATAAATTTTGGTATTAACGAACTAAGACGGTATTTTTATGTGTTTGTCACTTCTTCTTCTTCTTCTTCTTCTTCTTCTTCTTCTTCTTCTCACGATGGAGGTTACAATAGGGGTCCGACTGACACTTAAGGCGTAGTGCGACACTCATAGACCCGCTAGACACATGGTGGAGTTAGCGACTATGTGTCGTAGTAGGAGTACAGACATCCATTTGAGAACCATAGCGTTACAACCTTCTATTTAGTGTCATAACGGTACATCTGCCGAGAATCAAAGTGTAATATCTATTTCAGTGGATTCTTCATTAAAAACAAATTGAACGATTAGAATAATATACAAGATAGATAGATAGATAGATAGATAGATAGATAGATAGATAGATAGATAGATAGATAGATAGATTTTGAATATTGTAGATGCGGAGCTAACGGTGCTTGGTCACGGTCAGTTTGTATTGGTTTGGTTTGGCTTGGTTTGGTTTGGTTAGGTTTTATGGTACATCAACTATTGTAGGTTATTTAATGCCGAATCAATTTTCATACACATGAACAGTTCTATTTCAAACAATTCAGTTTTGCATAAGTATGCAATCTAAATGTCAAAAGCATTTCTATTTTAAACAATTCGGTTTAGTCAAAAAATTTTGCTATGTATCACTAACAATTCAATTAAATATGTCATTTAGTTACACATAGTTAAATGTCAAAAAAGTTCTATTTCAAACAATTCAGTTTAACATAAGTACTCAGATTAAATATCAAGACATTGCTATTTCAAACAATTCAGTTTAGCATAAGTACTCAGTTTAAATATCAAGACATTGCTATTTTAAACAATTCAGTTTAGCATAAGTACTCAGTTTAAATATCAAGACATTGCTATTTCAAACAATTCAGTTTAGCATAAGCACTCAGTTTAAATATGAAGACATTGCTATTTCAAACAATTCAGTTTAGCATAAGTACTCAGTTTAAATATGAAGACATTGCTATTTCAAACAATTCAGTTTAGCATAAGTACTCAGTTTAAATATGAAGACATTGCTATTTCAAACAATTCAGTTTAACATAAGCACTCAGTTTAGCCCATAGATAGGACCCTATCAGATCCTAACACTCTGGGTCAGAGTAGACCTAGGAGCGATGGTAATAAAAGGGTACTCTACATTCCCCAAAGCTCCAGACTTACTGGATCCTCAGCATCAGATTGTTTAGTGTACAGGACACTTTTAGGGGGAGTCTTACCTCTCTGCAGAGATGCAGTCAGTGTATTCTACAGTCAGTGTATTCTACTTTGCCTAGTAGCCGTGAATCATTGACTCGGTGTCGATGATATTCTAATTCAAATCTATCTATCCGTCTATCTATAATAATTATAAGTATGACATGCAGGTTGATTACAGTGTCTTTTGTTCTTAGGGGATCATCCACGGAAAACTGAAAAAGTTCATTTCTCCATAGTAACATTATCACGATAAGCAAATCGAACTGCTGTTTTATGTCGAATCGAAAACTAGTGCAGTTTTTGTTGGTGTCAATGTCACGTTCCTGGTTATAGTACATTCTTTATGGAATCAATTTGTTCGTGTGAGTTGAAGGTCTGAGTGTATTTGCGGAATTTCTATAATCGGAAATTGTAATATTTCTTCTGGGATCGTTCCATTGTTTCCAATGAAAAGTCTTCAAAAAATAACTTTTTCTTTTTCGACTACAAAACGAAAGAAATTGTAAACCTCAGATTTGTCTCTGTCTTATATTCTAAAGGAATAAAAGAAAGAAAAAAAATAAAAACACACATGATATGTAGAAAATAGGATATTTTCTTAATTCCATGTATCGACCCATATCTGGGATATGACACTAATTTGCATCCAGTGGTGAGGCTCCAGTTTTGAAGCAAGTGGAGTGTAAAGTTACCTTTTCGTTGCCATTACTTCCTGGTCCACATGCAAGTTAGAGTCCCATCTAAGTGACAAATAAATCTGTTCGTGATAATGTTTAATTGATTTTTAATTTATACATAACTTTTTAATTTATACATAACTTTTAAAATATCTAAATTGCAACTAAGTATGAAGTGGACATTTTTACTACAAAAATCTCATGCAAGAATAAACAACGTTGTGTTTGCCAAGTAGAGTCGTCTGTTCTTCCTATTTCTAGTTCCAAATCACCGATAAGAAACTCCCCAAATTTGATGACAATATATATACGCGAATAATGCAAAGTAAGAATTGCATTCATATGACAATTCAATTGGATGGGGCTGTAGAATACACCGATTGCATCTCTGCAGAGGAGTAAAATTCCCCAACCCGCCAACGAGTGTCCTGGATATGACACTAAACAATCTAATGGTGAGGCTCCAGTTCTGGAACTCAGGATAATGTGGAATATCCGTTCGTTGCCATTACTCCCCGGTTCATTCTGACCCAGACTGGTAGAACCTGTTAGGGTCCCATCTATGGGTCAAATAGAACTGTTAAACCATTTAAGGTGAGCAAAAAAATGACTAATATTAAATTGAATTGTTAGTGTCACATAGCGATGCATGAATCCATTAACTGTGTGCAAATAAAACTATTAGTGTTTGATAGCAATACTTGAAGCCATTTAAGTGTGTGCAAACAAATGATTAATATATAATAAAATTATTCGTGCAAATGAACGAATAGAGCTGAATGGAATTGTTAAAAAAAAGCAGTACTTGTTAAAAAGCAGTACTTGTTAAAAAGCAGTACTTATTAAAAAGCAGTACTTGAAACCATTTTACTGTGTGCAAATAAAACGATTAGTACGAACAAGACTTGAAACCACTTCACTGTGTGCAAACAAATGAGTAATACTAAATAGAATTATTAGTGTTTGTAAGCAGTACTTGAAACCATTTAACCGTGTACAAAAATAACAATGATTGTGTGCAAACAAATTAGCTCTAACTCACTTAAAATAAGATTACCAACAAGCTATTCACTTACAAATCATATATGCATAACCATTTAACTGCGAGCAAACAAATGACTGGTGTTAGATTGAATTGTTAATGTTGCATAACAATACTAGAAACCATTTAACTGTGTGCAAGCAAATGTGCTCTGGCCCGTTTGTTATTTACGAATTATTCGTTTACAATTTATATATATATATATATATATATAGTGAAATGGTAGATTCTGATGAATTTGATAAGATGATAAGAATAAGTGGAAAGATAGATAAATGAGACACTTACAACGGGTTTAGTAGTAATATTTCATTCTTTATTCAAGAATTTCTTCGGACTAAACATTTTCTTCTAGTTTTCTACATTCAAGCAATTGAGGAAATAGATAAAATAACGAGGAAAAATAAAGGTCTAAAAGGGGGAGAGAGTGGGTCTAAATTCAAGAGGCAGATAAAGGAAGGAATAGAGAGGGAGGTAGATGTGGGTTTAAATAACGAGGTTAGGGGTTATTGCTTTTGACTGTAAGTCTGGGTGTATGATGGAGCTTGGTGGAGTCAAATAAATCAGGCTTGTGTCTGATCTATCCATCTTTCTCCTTTTTTATTATATATATATATATATATATGATTTAGCATCAAATTACCTACAAGGGTTGATATGCCATAAAATCCAACCAACTATTTATATAAGTTTATTTTGATCTCTCTGCTTCAGCTATTGTTGATAAGTTGTGTTAAATTAAACAAATCTGATTTTTTTTTACTTCCTTGCATTAGAGAGTTCGCTGTATAATAGAACGTTGTATTAGAAAGTGCATTATTTGTCTGCGTGAGTGAATGAAAAGAAATGAACGTGAGGATAGAAAATAATTTTTTTCTTTTTCTTTTTCTTTTTATGTCGATTAAAATTGCAAATATTTACTCGAACATTTTTTTCTTATTGGTTTAATTTAACCACTCCTTTGCAATCCGGCCAAAATTGAAATTCTTTTTCTAAAATACATGAAAGAAATTTCTACACTTAAAATAGTTGTAAAAGCAAGTGATTCCTTAAATACAAAACCAACTCATGATATATATGTGATATTTAAATGGATTTCTTCCGTATCTTTAATGGTGTCCAGTCGTGCTTATCACAACTTAGGTATTTCTTGATGATTTTTTAAAATCTTAACTTATTTAAAAATGAAACGAGATTAGTTTGCTGATATTTGTATAAGTGATATCCTTACTACAAAAGTGATACCATTGGGAAAATTTATATTGCATTATAGAATCATTTATTTTTTCTTATAGAAAATATGTAAAAAAGACCAATATCTATCTAGATAACAAAAATAGAGAGTATAATTATTAAAAGGACTTCAGCAAAAAGTAACACAACAAAGGTTGACATGCCGTGAAAATAATCGACCAAATAACCAAACTATCCACCTATCAGTGTTTGTAATTACACACACCTACCCTTCGTTGCAATTACTTCCATGATTATTCTGAACCGGAGTGGTAGTATATATTACATTCCTATCTGTGGGTAAAATTGATCTGTTTAATGAAGTGTTTACCCGTTTAAAATTATTGTGAAGATACATTATTGTCACGTATATAATTGGAGACCATAATTGTTAAACGGCATAAAGTAACCCAACAAGGGTTGACATGCCTTAAAACCAATCAGCCAACCAACTCTGTGTCGACCGTGATAACATCTATTTAAAAAAAGTTCAGCAATATTTAAAGGAGAGGTGTCGTGTGTGGGGAGAGGAACTTGGTCAGTCTTTTTGTATGTACATGTGCATGTGTGATCATTAAATGTTATTTTTCAGATATGTGGATTGACTGAATATATCTGTCCTTGTCCATAAGAAGGGAGTGTCCTCGTGGTGTAATGGTTTAGGCGTTGGACAGCGAGTTCGAACTCCAGTCGCGCTATCATGTTCACTTTCGGACAAATACCCTTAAGAATGTTATGAACCCCCTAATCCTCCCAGCTATGAATTAATAGCATCACTAATATTCTTCTAGAAGAAGAAGAAGAAGAAGAAGAAGATTTGGCATCAAATAACCTACGAAGGTTGATATGCCATTAAACGAAGAAACCAAACCTTGTCCATAAGAACTCTTTTTTCGCTAGCTTGCCACCTCAGTATTATTATCATTGGTAGTAGTAGTAGTAGTAGCAGTAATAGTAGTAGTATCAGGTTCTTTTATTTGCATTCTTGTCAGTGTTAATTAGTAACTGATAAGTTAATGCAACGTAGGGAAAGTTTTATCTCAAATTATACCAGTCACGCACGCACAAAAAACATTTCCAATGTTTTATCTTGCAAAAACGAGCAAATATTTAAGGTCTATAACAGATAAACTAAAAGTTTAAATATTTTTCTTCATTAAATAGATCTTATTATTCACAGATGCATCATTATAGACAAACACACAGAGATGTGTCCGCTTCAACTAATTAAATTCCTGTTTAAATTAATGACATATGGTTTTAGGGTGGGTCTTTTAAAATGATGGTTACCCTATGTGCATATGTAAACTAATGTATGTAAAGGAATTTGTATAATGTCAAATCTGATACATACATAGGTAAATACATACATACATACATACATACATACATACTTATATACATAAGTACATTTCATCAGTATAATCGTTCAGAGATCACTGCCGTCCCTCACGATCTCACACCATCAGCATTTCTCCGTCTTGGTGAGCAGTTCTCTCCGAAATAGGGCTGCTCAGACACAAGAGTCGCCACTGGATTCAGTCCCTGTCACGAGAGGACACAAAAAGATGTTAGAACAAGACCCCTTCCGCCCATGTGTAGATATATGACAACATGCTTCCAACTATTCAAGTCTGAATACATCGTCACACCTCCATCACCAAGGGAGATTTTCGAGAGAAAAGTTGGTAGATGAAAAGGGAACGTTTATACATCATGGCATTATAATGGCCCAGGCTTGTACAACACGAATACGACTCAATAAGTCTTTATGATCATTATCCAGTGAGAAGCCTTAGCAAGATAACCAGTAATCACATCAACCGCAGGTGTTATATCAGTTTCATTCTCCTAGGTGAATAGCTTGACAAAGTGTTATGGGGACATATCCTACCATACTCCAAAGATGGACTCGTCCAACCTAAACATATTATCCGAGCTTAGCTCGCTCGCGGGAGACAACTTCTCGTTCCTTACGAGACATTTGACAGACGGACTGTAAGCCGAGCACGGATAGTATTTCCTTTGTATGACTTCCTTTTTCTACAAATACAATAACGTTTCCCTATCACCCGTTGTTTGAGTTGTTCTTCCACCGGTCTTATCTGAAGACCACAACACAAAGAATAAACGGTCCAACACTCCCAAGAATAATGTGGTAAATTGCCATTGATCAAAAAGCTTCCTCCACTCTTTGACAGGTTTTTTCATCCTGCAGGTTATCAAGCCACCAACCTCACCGGACAAACTTGGTGGGATTATAGGTTTAATCGTTGATGACCCAAATATGGAACAAATAGTACTGGGTTACATAGTACCAGTAGCGCTTTGAGCGATCTGACACAATACATGCAGAGAAGATCCTTCTGAAATAAAAAGAAATAACCAAGAGCCATAAATGCGCATGTTTATATTCATCTCGCAGTTCAACACATCATTTCTCATGTTTCTATAATCATACCCAGAGAAGTAGTACCTGTTAGCGTCAAATAGATTTGTTTAAAAATCATTCGTATTCAATCATATTTACCCAACCCCTCTGCTCGGGCAGGATATGATACAAGGTCAATTTTTAAGCGGAGTTTAACAGGTTTGAATTCAGAGTTTTCCTTCTCCTAGACTAGTTGCCTAACCAAGGCTGAAGAACCCAGTCTGTCCTACTATATACCCATAGCTGGAGGGAGAATAATTGGATTTACACCTTTCTCAAGGGTATTAGTGCTATGTGAAATGCAATCAGTCTCGTCCAGGATTTGAACTCGTGCTGCTGTATCCATTTCCTACGACGATAACCATTACACCACGGGCACCTCCACTATTATTCGTATTCAATAGGATCGTGTGCAAAAAAAGTTTTAAGCTTTCTTAAAAGATTTTTTTTTTTTTTTTTTTTTTGCACTCGATTCTATTAAATCCGAATTGATAGATAAAAATGTTTTAAGCTTTACGAACAATGAACGCGATTCGCCAACCTCAAGACATAAGATAACACTAGACGGGTTAAAATCAATCAATCAACTATTTCTTTACCATCTTTACCACCCTTTGTTGAGTAGCGGCTAATTTAACCTTTCTAAGGGCAAATCTTAGCATGAAAAATAGGATTCGAATTCAAGTCTTTTTAGCTGCTATATTTTTTTATTCTTACATCACGAGATTTACTTAAAAAATCGAAGAGTTTTCGGCTGAGAAAGTCGTGCTAAGCAGTGATAATACTTTTTTTTTAAGAAAAAGGTTATGCAAATATTAATTTTAGGCACAGCTGACTGGGAATTACCAACGTTTTTCGCCACATTCTACTGTGGATTTCCTTCTTGAATCAGTTTTACGATCCTTTCTGTTGTTTCAACTGACATTTCTTTCGTTGAAGTCATGTTTCCTTTCAATTAAGCTATTGGCATTTATTTAGCTTCCCACCAAACTAAAATATTATCCAAGGTCATTTTATTGTTAGGTGCCACACAGGAAGCAAATCTCCAACGCAGCAGTTTCAAAAATTCCTGCTTCTGCCGACATTTCTTTGTGTGCACCTCAGGCGCTTCACAATGAGCCCAACCCTTACTCCCTCCTAGGCAAGCAGGCAGTGGCTGCCTGGGGACAAGGCCTCCTGGAACCAAGTCATGTTTCTTTTTAATTATGTATGCCCACCAGCTTGTTGGTATCTGCAAGAATTGTCTTTGAGCTGTAGACCGATTTGTATATATAGTATTTTGCTTGTATTTGTTTTAAGAATGCAAATTACAAAATCATTCCATTATTTTTTCTTAAACATCGAATTACTTCAAATTTTCTTCATCGTGACTTCGAAAAAATTATACAATTAATTCAAATAATTTAATCTAGCTTATTTAAAGAATATTTCTTAAAGCTAGAAAGCTCAGCTATTAAACAAAAATGTTCTGCATTTTATCTGTAATTAGTTTATCTACTGCTAAATAAAAAATCTAAGTGAAAATCTTCATAGTATGCTAATTCTATAATTCTTGCCAGGAGTAGTATCTATTTATCTATTTATTCCTCTCAGATTCAACAGCAGCTAAATTGTAACAAGCTTAACTTATATAGTTAACATGACAATACATCCTCATCTTACATGTGGACTACCACTTCACTGACATTATCCCCTGGTCCGTTTTGACCTGAAGTGATAATACTTGTTAGAATCAAATCTGTCCGTCGAATAATCTAGCTGGAAATAATTATTTGATATTAATACTTCAAACTCTATTACTGTGTTTAAAAGCTATGATTGTTTGTAATTTTATTACAAACCTTACAAAAGTTATATATATATATATATATATATATATATATATATATATATATATATAAGGGAGTTCAGGAAGAGATTCCGTCGGAAGAGATATATATAAGGGAGTTCAGGAAGAGATTCCGTCGGAAGAGGCCAGAACTCTTCAAATCGGGTCAGTGGCATTTCCACCAGGACAATGCACCAGTCCACAACTCCATCCTTGTCACAGACTATTTGACCACCCTCCTTATAGTCCAGACCTTGCTCCCTGTGA
The DNA here is from genome assembly GCA_963585895.1 of Sepioteuthis lessoniana. NCBI lineage: Eukaryota > Metazoa > Mollusca > Cephalopoda > Myopsida > Loliginidae > Sepioteuthis > Sepioteuthis lessoniana. The sequence continues at coordinate 67,318,195 of OY757905.1, read as the reverse complement.
CTTTTGCTTATTCCCTAAGCTCAAGGAAAACTTAGCGGCTGTCGTTATGAGACAATTATGAAAGAGGCTGTGACGAAGGTCATTGACAAACTCACACAAGAGGACTTATATATATATAGCGGTTAGAGTGTTCGCCAATGGCCCGGGAGACCTGGGTTCAATCCCAGGTCGACCAGGTCGAGTCATAACAAATACTCAAAAACTGGTACTTGATGCCTCCTTGCTTAACACTCAGCATTATAAGGGTAAAGTGGAGAAATCTAGGGAGAGGAGTAGCGCCCTCCCCTACACCTCAGTGTAGTAGCTATCGAAAAGGGAACCTTCGGGTTACCCTTGACTATGGTCGCCAACTTTACTTTATATATATATATATATATACAAGGCTCATTAAATAAGTTTCCAGACTTTTTTCGTATGGGCACTTTTATTGACAGCACACACATGAAACTCTACTCCTCTTCGAAGTAATCTCCTCCGGCTGCAATGCCCTTGTTGCACTGTTCCAACAAGTTCTGGAAGGCACCATGGAAGTCCTCTTGTGTGAGCGTGTCAATGACCTTCGTCACAGCCTCTTTCATCTCCTCAATTGTCTCATAACGACAGCCGCTAAGTTTTTCCTCGAGCTTAGGGAATAACCAAAAGTCACAGGAAGCAAGGTCTGGACTATAAGGAGGCTGAGGAACTGTCTTGATGCCCATCTTGGTAAAATAGTCTGTGACATGGATGGAGTTGTGGACTGATGCATTGTCCTGGTGGAAATGCCACTAACCCGATTTGAAGAGTGCTGGCCTCTTCCGACGAAATCTCTTCCTGAACTCCCTTAAAAACTCAACATAGTATTATTCCTTGTTGACTGTCTGTCCAGTGGAAACCTAGTGCATGTAGATCATGCCAGTGCTGTCAAAAAAAGGGATCATCAAAAGTTTGTGGGTGGATTTGCTCTGTCTGTCCTTCTTGGGTCTGGGAGAGCCAGCATGCTTCTACTGGGAACTCTGTCTCTTGGTCTCTGGGTCATAGCAGTAGATCCAGCTTTCATCGCAGGTCACCAGAGCATCAAGAACTGCGGGATCTGAATTGATCAGCTCGACCATCACCCTGCTGTCATGACAACGTCTTTTTTTCTGATGATCTCTGAGCACCCTTGGGATAAACTTCGCGCAAATCTCCCGCATCTTCAGTTCCTCGGGAATAATTGTGTGTACAGTTCCCACACTGACATCAAACTGTGCACTTATTGTCTCTATAGACACACGACGGTCCTTATCCATGAAATTCTTTATTTGGCCCATCAACTCTGGTGTATTGACTTCCTTACTCCTCCCATCTCTCACAGACTCCCTGCCTTCCTTGAATCTCTTATGCCACTCAATATCATTGATCGAGTGTTTGGATTAAGTTTGGATTGCGGAGATATACATGCAACGGTGCTTGGTTTACCGAACAATATAGGCCAAAAAACTGGCAATTACCAAGAACCGTTAACTCAATGTCTACACTATCCTGACTTATATATATATATATATATATATATACCCTGCGAAATTGAAAATAAATTCGACGCGTTTATTTTCAATTTCCCCGTTATATATATATATATATATATATATATATATATATATATATATATATATATATATATATATGTGTGTGTGTGTATGTGTGTGTGTGTGTGTGTGTGTGTGTTCATGTTCTGAAGATACTGACATTAGTCTCTGGTCTGTTCTGGCTTAGAGTGCTAATGCCTGTAAGGGTAGCATCGATTAGATAAATAGATTTGTTTCAATACTATTAACACTAGATAGGAATACTTAAAACCATTTCAATGTGCACGAATCATTTGTAAAAAGAATAGCAACTTGAAGCTGTAACTGCTCCTGGCGAGTTTTTCACGCCAACGTTTGCTGATGGTATTTCACAGGAATCTAAATGACAGCAAGTCTCTTCAAGTCAGCAGGACACTTCTCGGTATTCTGGTCGATTTTAGGATTTATTCGAAATAGCTTGTGTAGTTCCCATCTAGCTTTTTCTCTAAGGATTTCGTCAGAATCCATATGGTGCGACCATACAGTAGTACTGACACGGTTACAACTTCGAAGATTTCCCGTTATCTTATCTGAAAGATCAGATTTCTATATGGTTGATAACCTATTAATAACAGTCCTTGCTTTTCCTTTACCTCAACCACACGAATTTTTTAAGTAGAGTACAATTAATATGTAATGTTGAGTAAAGTAACATTAATATGTTATGTTGCCATCCTTTACCAAGTTAATATCCGTACTGGAGTAGTCACGAGAACAAATGACTGGGTGTCTTGTTGTAATTTACTAAGTTTTTGCTTAGATGTGCCATAAAGCCTTACAGAATGAGGTATCCAATCAGATTTGAATTCATTTGTGAAGGTTTGATAGTCTAGCTTGTGAACCATTACACTTCCGGAGGCGCCCCTGAATGTGTTGTCATTTGGAGAATGCGTATTGCGTTGTCAGCGCCGGACTACTGTGTTGGTAAAAGCTAATAATTACAAGGTTCTTTTATCCATAGCTAACACGTCCATGTGGTGGTAGATAATGTCTTTCTGTTGTCGTGCTCCATCATTTCTGCGAAGGGTTGATAAATTCTCTTTTGGTCTTTGGTTTCCTGTAAAGCAAGTAAGTTCCCGGCTTCTTTCTGGATGAAAGGTATTTTGATCGTCTCTTTTATCTGACGCAGGGAATTTCAGTTTACTGCTACTTTTTATAAGTTGTCCCTTGATAACCAGTCAAAATACAATTTACTTTAAACAGAGAGAGATAAAATGAGAGAGAGAGACAAATAATTTTTTTTTTTCCCCGGAGCCTTCGACCTGAATTAACAAGAGTCGCTTCTGTTTTAAGACCGCACACCTTCTATCGACTTCAGCCAAACACACTCTATAAGGGTTTCAAAGCAGAAGGAACTCTTATTATTTCAGGAAGCAGGCTCTGGGAAATATCTAATTCTCTTTCTCTCTCTTTCTCTCTCTCTCTCTCTCTCTCTCTCTCTCTCTCTAAAGTCTACTGACTGCTAAACATTCTTGGACTGAATTTAAGCAGCCCATCCGCGTGAACTTCGAAGGGCCCCTTTTATGGACAGCCAAGCTGTCTGGGATTTCTTGTCATTTATTCTAACTGTGTGTGAACTGGCCGATGATTTTGTTTATTTATTTGTCGACTTGCCTTTGATTCTTTAGGTTGACCGGGTCATATTTTTACATATTTATTTATTTATTCATTCTCCTCGTGTTATATAGTCATTTACATGTTCATGCAGCATCACAACGATACAACAATAAAGACAGACGCACGCAGAAAGACGCAGGAATGAAGGACGCAGGAATGAAGGACGCAGGAAGGAAAACGCAGGAAGACTTCTTTAACAATATTTTTAGGGTGCTGGAGACCGAACATAAACTTCATATTTTGACCCCACTGTTATGACCGTCACGTTGTGTCTTTCTTGTTCTCTTAGATGCTCAACCAGAGGTCTTGGGGTCCACTCCATCGGGGCTTTTCCGAGGGCCCCCTCGGTCGGGTGTGGCTTCCCTACCACATCTCGTCTCTAACTCTCTGGAAGTCTCCTGGCAACTACTTTGGCACCCAACTCAACTCAATTATATAATAATTCAACGCCCACACGATCGCCCACTGGATCTTTGAAATCGAATGTTTAATCGTCATCAAGCGGAAATAACTGTCATGCAGTTCAGAGGTTACTCTCTTCCGGTGCATCACTGTAGTGGCACAATGGGACCTTCACCTTGTCCCATATCATAAACCTTAATCCGCCCACGCGATCTCTTTCGATTACTGGCCATTGGAATGTGTCACTTCCTTCCGGTGTATCACCTTGGAATAGCATTTTTGGGCCGGGGCGAGGGTCAAAATATAACACTCGTAGACTTAAAGCATGCATTACCATTCCCCCTCCCCCCACATTGTAATGTAACATATATTTAATCAGATACCCACTTTTACTTTGGTGTAATGTCAAAAAGGTTAGACTGCGGCAAACGAGTTCGAACTCTACTCGCCTTATTACGTTCACTTTTGGATTTATATCCTTACGAAAGGTATCATCATCATCATCATGTCGCGCTAGTAGCACGGATATCACCTTGCCCAGTCAGCTGGGGCTGTAGAATACACTGACTGCACCTCTGCAGAGGGGTAAGACCCCCCCCTAACGAGTGTCCTGGATATGACACTAAACAATCTGATGGTGAGGTTCCAGCAATGCTGGAGATTTGGGGAATGCGGAGTACCCCTTCATTGCCATCGGTCCCAGGTCCACTCTGGCCCGGAGTGGTAGCACCTGATAGGGCCCTATCTATGGGTTAAATAGAACTAACGGCATACTTATGCTAAAATGAATTGAGTAAACTGAATAGCTTGAAATAGAAACGTTTTTGACAATTAAACCGTACTTACACTTAAACTGCGTGCTTATGCTTAACTGAATTATTTCAAATAGAACTGTTTTTCGACATTAAAACTGTATTTACACTTAACTGAATTATTGCATATAACTGCTTAAATAGTTTGAAATGGAAGTGTTTTTGACAATTAAACTGTGTACTTATGCTAAACTGAACTGTTTTCAATAGAACAGATTATTTACATAAAAATGGATTTGGCGTTAAATAACCTACAAAGGTTGATGTGCCATAAAACCAAACAAACCAAACCAAGTGGATATCCCTGATCCTCTCTCGCCACTCCTCCCAACCGTTCATCGCCCCAGGCAGGTCTTCAGGACAACATCCCGTATTCTCACATAGCTGCTGAATGTATGTCCGTGCTGGTCGTCCTGCTTTTGCACGGCCATGTGTGGGGGTCCATAAGAGTACATCACTTATGAGTTCGTCCCTGTTTCTCCAGTAGTGTCCTGCATGTCTGGTTCGTCTAACTTGAATAGTCTTCGTGATAGGAGGCAGGTGGCCGTACAGTTGGTGTCTTGTGGGGTGTTGCCGCCAGGACTTGTTCAAGATTGCACGCAGCATTCTTGTGTAATTGCCGTCTAGCTTCTTCTCGAACCGTTTTGTTAGAGTCCATGTAGTGCACCCATATAGCAGTATCGATGTGACCGCTGCCTCTCCAAATATGAATAAAATAGTATCATTGCTGTTTTTCTCTACGGATGGCTTTAATGTGAAATTGTAACATACCCATAATAAGCATATATACGGATATGTGAAATGTACATAGAATGTTCATAACTCACATAGGATAACATAGGAATCCCGAAACACGAAAAACACTTACAACTTCTTAGTTAAGGTACGAAACTTATTGCCTTTGAGTTAAAAGGTTTTTCGACATAAGGAAGAGAGAGGCACAAGCTTTCTATGACGACTTTTCCATCTGCCCCCCCCCCAACCACCACCACGTGCGGCACCCGACGCTAGGCCTCGGCGAGCCCCGAAAGACAACCTTCCCGTTCGGACGCAGGAACTCAAATCCCCAAAAATCCTCCGCGCACACTTCCGGTGTATGATGTTATTCACTTCCCCCTGGTCATATTTCCTATCTGGGGTTTTATTTTGACATCTGTGAATGACGCGTACTCTCCGCGCGCGCGTGAACACCTGCGTTCATGTTGCACCTAACTAACCTATACGCTAAGCGAAAGGTTCTCAGCCTAACTAAACCGAAAGGCAAGATATATAAAACGAAATCCATCAGTCATTATATTACAAAATAACCAACGAAAGTTGATATACTATTAAATAAACTAAACCAGACTGCTTTTTCTTTGATATACAAACACGCACACATTGTTTAGATTAACGAAATTAAACAATACAAACATGATATAATGAAATATAATTGAACTAAAGCAATTCATTTTATTTTCTCGTTCAGCTTTTCTCCTTTTTTTCCAATTCCCCATTCTGCACTTGGTTAGCCAAAGAGATTTTTAAAAAGTATTTCATGATTGAATCCTGTCTACTCAACCATCACCACCTTTGGAAAATTTTCCGACTAGTTGCAATTTAAACTATTTCTGTTGATACGGGTTTGTCAAAGATTTACATTTGAAAGGTCCATATGTGCCCACTTGAGAATAATGCCGATGCAAGTAATTATTTTTCTTTGCTGGAATAAGAGTCGTATTTATACACTGCAACATCGGCACAATTTTCAGCCTGATAGAATTTACACTTAATAATTTTGTTGCTTTTTTTAATATTTTTATAAGGTCGATTTTTTTTTCTAGGAGATAAAGTGTTTTTTAATGTCTTGTTTACCCTGGGAAAATTTTTTTTTTTACAAAAACGTGTTTTTTTATTCTATTTTTATTTCTATTCATTTTTTTTAAAGGAAGATATGTATTTTGATAGTCTGGTATTGTTTAGTGTTTTTGGTGATAATTTTCATTCTCATTATTTTACATATAAAATAAGATTCGTTTCTTTTCTTTTTTATGGGATATTTTCTTTTTGTATTGGTTTTTTTTTTTTTGTTTTTTTTTTGTTTTTGGCGGGGGGTCTTTAGGTTTTTCTCTTTTGTGAGGTGGTCTTTTTTTCTTTCCAGTTTATTGATTATTTGAACTGGCTTCCAAAGTAAGGTCTCTTTTCAAACAGGTGGGGTATATTTGTCGCTGCCTCCCACCATACAGGACTTGACATAAGGTCAATGACCCGAAGGTCGATTAGAGTGGGGGTCTAGGGGAGAGGAAGGTCAGGCACGAGCTGAGGCTCAAGCCCTGTTGGACTATGCTGGTCATCGGCCCACTTCGTGCAATGTGGGCCTGATGAGCCTACCTGGACATTGACCCAAATCTGGGTTGAGGCACGTATGCCTGATTATAGCTTAATCTGGACAGCAAGGTCCAGTGCTATAGAAAGGGGACAAAGGTGTCAATGGTGCAGCTCACCCACCTGAAGGTGGCGCAGCGGAAGCCGTGAACCTTTCGGCCTCAAATTTGCCTTTGTTGGACAGCGCTCGTTAGCGTCAAAGCCAACAACAATCTAATGCCGTCGGCCTCGACACCCGAGTAGCGAACATTGTTTTTTACATGTTTATATGGAGATTTTTTTTTTCATGTTATTTTTTGGTCAATTTTTCCATTTTCTTTTTTAAGAAAATTGTTTCTAGGACATCACGTTTTGGGTTGTTTTTGGGGGGCGGGGGATTGGAAAGGGGGTCAAAGCCTCGCGGTTGTCAAATTATTTTTCCTGTCATTCTCTTTTATCTGCCTGTCTATCTTTTATGTATCGCTTTATATTCCCCTCAGCCTTTTTCCGTATTTTTTACTCTCTCTCTCTCTCTCTCTCTCTCTCTCTCTCTCTCTCTCATATATATATATATATATAGTCGTTAACGATTTCACCTTGTGAGGTGCACAAACCTCACGAGTTGAAATGGTTAACAATTAGTTCACTGTTAGTAAGTTCGATTTTCTCTGAGTGTCTATACTTCTCGTTGCCAGGACCTAAAATAGACCAACTACGTGCTCTGTTGAAGGCAAGACTCCACTCAAAAAGAAGTGTCCTGAGTGTAATTCTAAACTGCCTCTGGTTATGAGGCTCCAGTTCTGGAGAACTGGGAAGGACAAAGTCACCTCTTCGTTGCCACTACTCCCAGTTCCATTCTGGCTCAGATTGGTCGTACCTGTTAGTATCCCATCTATGGGTCAAATATCTACCTGAAAATCTTTAGTATTAAATAGGAAAACTTGAAATCATATAACTGTGATGATTATCATCAATTGAAGGTTTGAATGTTTACAGATGATTCAAATCATTAGTTCGCTGAAAGAAAAAAAGAATGATTTGGACATTAAAAAACCCAACCCTCTTTTCCTCACATTTTGTTTTCTTCTCATATTTCATTCCTATCTTTCTTTTCTGATGTTCTTTTCATCTTTCAACCGCGTCCTTTTCTTCTTTCCTTTTTCTCGACTTCTTATTTCCTCTTTTTCTAACTTCTTTGTTTTTTGGGGGTTTTTGGTGGGGTTGTCGCATGTTCGATCTTTCTTTCTCTTTATTTGGTCTGTGTACTCATCAGTTCAACCCCCCCTCTCTCTATCTGTCTATATAATTAAACAAATATATATATTATACATTTATATATTTAATGCCATGGAATTTAGTTTGCGACCCCTGGGTTTCATGGAGCTTTTACCAAACAATATATAAATCTATTATTATTATTATTATTATTATTATTATTATTATTATTATTATTATTATTATAATATAATAGCTCTATCCTAGATATTGAGCACTCTCCAGATTATATTGCACTTAGTTCACTACAAACCCACAAAGTGATTTAGTGCCACCCAACGCTGGTATATATATATATATATATATATATATATATATATATATATATATATATATATATATATATATATATATATATATATATATATATATATATATTATTCAATCCTGTAAATCCGGTGTAGGGAATAATTCCAATCAGGACCAATAAAATATTCAAAAATAGAATACTGAATTTAAATAATCCTGGCAAAGAGTTCAATATGAATAAAATCCACAGAGCAAATAATTTTCTTAAAAAAAAACAACAATCGGTCACATTAAGATAATAAATTTATTTCCGTCCTGTTAAAAGCATTTATATAAATCAATACCCTAAAAAATTAACAGGACTTCTTCAGATCAAACAAGAAATGTATTAAAATAAAAAAAATTCACATTTACAACCAAAATAAGAAAAGAAAAGAAAAAAAAACAACTTATTTCTCCTATGCATTAAAGCAAGTCTAAAACTTCCAGTAACAATAAGTATCAAATTGTTATGGCATGTAAAACTACATCCGGTTTCATCATAATTCAAATTTAACAGGTAAAGTTTTAAAATTAGAATAATACATGTCAAAAATTCAAACATTTTTAAAAAGGGTTTTCGGACTATTGTCTTCATCTTAATAGTCCAAAAACCCTTTTGATAAAAATCAAGCTTCGTCTCAGAAATTCAGAAAACTAATTTTCTAAAAGATTATTCAGATAATCTAATTTTAGTATATCAATTTTTATGATTAAAATGAACTAAAAAATCTAAAACTAATGTTGATTATTGTAAACCACCCCACAAATTACAATAATCATATTTACCAACCCCTCCGCTCGGGCAGGATATGACACAAGGTCGATTTTTAAGCGGAGTTTTACTGGTTTGGATTCAGAGTTTTCCTTCTCCTAGACTAGTTGCCTTACCAAGGCTGTAGAACCTAGTCTGCCCTACTATTTACCAATAGCTGGAGGGAGAATAATTGGATTCATAAATTACAATAATAAAATAAAAATCACTTATATAAATTCAAATTCTAATTCATTTACCAATTTAATAAATCATATTTATTCATTTTCTGTTTATTCATTCACTCATTTTTGAAAATTTATTTTTATGCCTACATCTAGCTATTAAATCACATTACTGATTTAATAGGTTACCAGGATCAAAGTATAACATAACATAATTTGTCTCTTTTCTTCCAGACACAAAGAAGTCCTGTTAATTTTTTTTAGAGGATTGATTTATATCAATACTTTTAACAGGATGGAAATAAATTTGTTATCTTAATGTGACCAATTGTTGTTGTGGGTTTTATTTTTTTGTTAGGGGGGGGGGAGAAAAAATAATGCTTCCTTTTATTTTTTTAGCTAATTGTGTCTTTTTCTTTCTCTCGAAAGATTGTAATTTTATTCTTTCTTATTACTTCTGGCCACATACTCTAATGCAACTTTTTTGTCAAATTCTCGTCGACTAATATCGTTAACAAAACAGAACGCAGACTGAAGCATTTTAAACATAAAACCCTCTACACACACATACACACACATTCTGATGGGAGGAGAGAGAGAAGAAGAATATCGCTCTTACCGGTGCTAAAACTTCATTATCAGAATGTATCAGCCGATGAGTATTCCCAAATAAGAAGATATCAAATCTTCTTGTCAGTCTCATTTTACAACCCTTAACACTTAAAATAAGCATCCAAACAAAATGAACATCTGAATACGTTTAGATTATGAGGACTTAACAAAAAGCAGAAATTTTCTTTTTATTACTTCTGGTCCAAAACATTGTCCGCTTTACATTCTTGATTTAAAGTCTTTATTCTAAAATAGTGTAAACTAGTCAGATTGAAGTATATAGGCGAAATCATTGGAGTATAATTGAAATGTTAGAAGAAATTATGAATCTTTGGCTGGTCTAGTGGTTTTAATAATGTGACAAGATATGAGATGACAATGACGGTTCTACATATATTATTTCTAATAAGAGTGCATGTGTGCACATATGTATGTCTGACCATATATAATTGTGTGTGTGTGTGTGTGTGTGTGTGTGTGTGTGTAAATATCTACTTGTAATAGGTGTACCTACGAAGAGGTATCAATAAGGTAGTACACTGACGCGTAATTATTAGCTGGATATTTATCTAAGATATTAAGCGTCCAAAAATTTTGAGTTGTGACGTTAGTGTTCATTGTTGTAAACCGAATTAAAGAGATTTTACGGAAAAATAAATATTCGCTGATGCGTGAAATAAATTCTTTTTTCATTCGTAGGTTACAGACTTATATATATATATATATATATATATATATATATATATATATATATATATATATAAAGGGAGAGAGACGTTAATTTCGGAACTCTTGAGAAAGGAAATATTCTTAAAACTGATATATATGTACACACTTATACGCACATATAGGTATACACACATAGATACACTTATGGACATACATACACATACATATAAACACCACTTCATATATACAACACCACTTCATATATATAACTACATACAAGTATATACACATACATATATAAACACACACACACACACACAGAAACACACACACACACACATATATATATATGTGTGTGTGTGTGTGTGTGTGTGTGTGTGTGTGTGTGAATCCCAGCAATGAGTAAAATAGTAGGATTGATTGGGCTATCTACTTGTGGAGTGGCAACTAGTCAAGGAGAAGTAAAAACTATGAGTGTTATTCAAAAGACTCTTTGGCACATCGGTGCACCAATCTTCTGTTACCAGCTTATTAAAGAAGTGTGGCTGGTGCTACACTAACCCTCACCACTAGAAACAAATCACGAGCAGATAGTCCAACAGTTCATATCTTTAACCGAACTGTTGGGACCACATACGTCGAGATCAACGAGAAAGTCCATGATATATATATATATGTAGAAAAACTGATAACAACGATCCAAGTGGAAGGAATGATTTATTAACGGGTCGACACTATAGCGTTTCGGTTCTACTGAACCCTCATCAGGGCCATGAGGGGTGATATTAATAATTTTAAGTTAACGATGGATGTTTAGAAATGTGAAATACAAAAACCTAGGGGAAAATATGTATAGTAAGAAAAAGTTGGCCGTTTAACTGGCGAATCAGCGTTTGATGTTTAAATTACGTCATTTGACTTATTAGGAATATTGTATAGAATTTATGTACGTTGTTTAACGAGAAAGATTTCGTGTCAGAAGGAAGAAAAGAAAGAAAGAACAAAAAGAAGAATAGAAAGCATGGAAATTATGAGATATACGGAAAATATTAGCTAAGGATGGGATATATTGTAGCTATTTAAAATGTGTTTGCTCAAGTAAGGAGAAATATTATAAAAGCCAGGGCGAGTATTTAGGGATTTAAGGAATGAGATAGCGGCGGCTTCGAAAATTCGTCTAAGATTTTTATTATGGATGTGAGTGAGCATCTTAGCAGAGTTGAATTCAAAGTTATGATCATGTTGAGAAATGTGTAGGAATAATGCATTGTTTGAGTTACCAATTCTTATGTATTTTGTGCTCTTTCAAGCGAACATGAATATGAACTCAGCTCGTCAACACTCTCTCTCTCTCTCTATATATATATATATATATATATATATACATAAAAAATTGCACAAATTATTTCATTTTATAGTATTGAATTTATTTTAGAGGGCTATTGCAATGCGAAATAATAGTTATTTGGGTCTAATTGATATCAAAGTAAAACTTCATCGTCAGAGACTTTTTTAAACAAATGAACACGATGTTGGAGGTTCAAGTTTTTTTTAACGTTCTAAACATTGCTTAAATTTCTTTAATTTTTAGATATGAAGTACAATCAGACCCCTCCACATCAGAATTAAAGAACACCTTGTAGCAGAAGGTATTTTGGTTTGGCGCGCAATTTAATTCGACGCATAATTTCACCCAATCAGGATGACCTATCCTATCCATCCCGGGTCTCCTTTACGGGCAGCAGAAATTGGGTAAGCTGCCAAACACAGCCCCTTTGGCTGAACAACGCCGTCCAGTGCAGACGTCCCACTGGCCGTTCTTCAATAGCAGCAGCAGCATGAACACATGAGGGAACCTATCTAATTTATGGATTCCTTGCGTCTATCTCAGACTAAGGAATCCCAGTTGAATATGAATTAGATACAATCAACATGCCACACACAGGAACAACTTTATGTCACCCCCAAAATTGGCTATGTCGATGCGATGCCTAATCCCGCTCTCGACACCTAGCTCTCATTTCACCTCTGGGACACTTTAATGGAGACAACGCACGCCTCTCCCCAAATCACCAGACACACAAAACTCAAGGTGACTCCAAAGTTTATTTCCTCCAACGGCAAATAAGACTTTCGCTAAACTACGATGAACACAATCCCTCGCACGTCCGACGATATGCGCTGCTTTCTCATAACTCAATTTCGTCTCCTTACTCACAATCTCTCCAAGGAGACTTGCAGCACAAACACAAACTACATTTTCCATGCTGCAAATAGAAACTATTCCTAAAAACGTTTCGACTTCGCCATCTTGAACCTTCTTCATTATATACCTAACAACACCTAGCGAGACACCTTTAACTTAGAGAGGAAACAACGTAAACACACACACGCACGTTACAACTTTTCCTCGCCAAAAACACGTAACTGAAACCCTAACTAAAACACAACACTTTCCTTCTCGCTAACAACAAAAATTCACACTAAAACCTCAACACACGTACATCCTCATTCCATAAACATTTAATCAAATACAAAAATAATGATAATTTTTCCATTAAAATAGAAGCAATAGTACGTATGTATTGTTGGTAAACTCAGAATTAAGAAAGCTTTATTAATAGCTAAGTTACACCCTCAGATAAACAGTAGGTTAGAATCAAATACTGAATATATCATTAATTAACATGCACATTTTAAATACATATTTACGTTTTAAAAGAATTTTTAAAAAATAGAAATAAGATGAAATAGAATAAAATAAAATAAAATGAAATTGATTTGAACAATTGAAGTCATGTCTATTCCGCATAGCGTTTAAACACCCTACGTGGCACCATGGTTACAACACCCAACATAGCGTTCTAACACCCCACGTGACACCATGTTTACAACGTTAAAAAAAATTTGAACTTCCAACTTTATGTTCATATATTTAAAAAAATCTCTGACGATAAAGTTTTACTTTAATTTAATTAGACTCAAATAATTATTATTTCCCATTGCAATAGCCCTCAAAATTAATTCAATACTATAAAATAATATATTTTTTTATATATGTATATATATAAGTTGGCGACAGTCGTCGAAGGCAACCTGAAGGGTCCCTTTTCAATAGCTACTTCACCGTGGTGTAAGGGAGTGCGCACGACTTCTTTACCCTTGATACGTATCTTATAATGCTGAGTGTTAAGCAAGGAGGCATCAAGTATCTTTGATATGGGATTGAGCCCCGGTCTCTCGGGTCATTGGCGAACACTCTACTCACTGGGTCAATCAAAAAATGGCACTTGATGCCTCCTTGTTTAACACTCATGATCAAGGATAGGTGGAGTAATCCAGGGAAAGAAGTAGTGCCCTCTCCTACACCTCAGTGTAGTAGCTATTGGAAAGGGAGCTTTCGGGTCGCCCTCAAGTACGAATGGCCAACTTATATATATATATATATATATATATATATGTGTGTGTGTGTGTGTGTGTGTGTGTGTGTGTGTAACAGGAAAATCTTGTTATATTCATTGTCATTTGAATTATTCGAAAACATAAAGAATGAATCTTACATTGAAATACCATAGGTATTATCATATTTATATAAAAATCATATGTATATTTATCAATGTTTGATTTTAGCAGAACAATTATCACCTTATCAGCGGGTTGTAGACTACGCTGACTGTAGAAGGGTAAGTCATCTTCCCCATCCGCAACCTCAAAAAGGCACAAAACTGTTTCCGGTGATGAGGCTACAGTTCTAAAGTTGTGGGAAACGTGAAGTCACTTCTTCATTGTCATAACTCCTAGATTCTCTCTAAGCTGATGCATTTCTACCTGTGAAGCTTTCATCTATGAGTCAAATAGATGATGTTTTAGATAGTTTTGAAGTAAATTAATTAAAGCATTAAAATTGGAACTAAGAATTTTTTTTTGTTCTGTTTTTTTTTTGTTTTTTTTTGTTTTTTTTTTTTTTGTTTTTTTGGGATAGAGCATTCTTATACAGTTTTCATGTAGATTTTTCTTTATGCGTTTTGTTAGCGTCCATGTAGTGGAAGAAATTCCGTTTTATTTTATCGGATAGATCAGATTTCCATATGACCAATAACCTATCGATAGTAGACCACGAGTTCACAAGGCATCACTTTCGATAGATGAGACAATGCTGCCGAGGTACATGAACTTTCCAAGTATTTCAGAGGACCTCCGCTTAGAGTGAAGATGGCTCCTTCTCGTTTAAAACATATGTATTCTGATTTGTTTGCGTTCACGTTGAGACCAATGCCTCCAGCTGCCTGCTGAAGACTATGCAGCAGGGATTCGACTTGAGTAGGTACGCGGATGATCGTACAATGACTTTTAGGCATGAAAGAAACCGAGACGGGCTGACATGCCATTAAACTCAATCAGTTATTGTTGCTATAACAAGCTGAGAGTATTAATGGATATAGTAATTCCTCATCTCAGAAATTCAGAAAAATGTGCATACTCATCCATATTTACCAACCCCTCCGCTCGGGCAGGATATGACACAAGGTCAATTTTTATGCGGAGTTTAACAGGTTTGAATTCAGAGTTTTCCTTCTCCTAGACTAGTTGCCTAACCAAGGCTGAAGAACACAGTCTGCCCTACTATATACTCATAGCTGGAGGGAGAATAATTGGATTCATACCTTTCCCAAGGGTATTAGTGCTATGTGAAATGCAATCAGCCTCATCCAGGATTTGAACTCGTGTCGCCGTGTCCATTTCCTACGACGATAACCATTATACTACGGGCATCTCCATCATATGCAAGCTCATCAACCGGCTTCCTTGATACCCTGGCATTTTTGGTTGTGCCTGATTATTTAAGCACCAAAGTAAACGGACACAATTTCACTCCAGAGAACTCGGTAACTTCTTGCCTACAGTCGATGACTGCAGGAGATTCGAGTTTACAGTTATAAATATTAACAAGGTTTTGTTTCAATGTACTTATCTGCTATTTCGTGACTCAACAGCCCTAGTTGTCTTTCAACAATTAAGGAATTTAATGTTAACAGCCGTCTGTGCCACTGTACTATTCTTAAATAAAATTATTATCATTAGACGTGACCTTAACGCTTTGATAAAGAGATTAGACAGGGTTCAATGACATGTCAGGAATTATGGCTTTCGTTTAACTTCCGGATGCAAAATATCATGTGCCAAGCATTCGTCATTGAATGGACATTGACCGGGTCCTACCAGCAGCAAGGAATTTAGAAAAATGCCTCTACTAGTAGACCTTACGTGATATTTTGCTTTTCTTTTTTTTTTTTTTTTTCTTCCTAGAGGTTGTGAGTCATTACAATACCTCGTTGCATTTGCATTAGTTTCAGTGGAGGAATAGACTTCTCAATCAATTTTTCAAGAAAAAAGATGTAAATTAGGAGTGTCAACCAGCATTGGAACGCAGACTTTCTGAAATTTCTATAGGGACAGTCTCGCATAATATACCCCTTTATCTGCAGAGTCAGCAAACAGTGTCGGTAGACTTAGTTCAGTCTCTGGCGTATTTTTCTTGAATTGGTTCCAACCAACGAGAACACGAAAAACAACGATGCATGTACGAAAGCCTTTTTGTTAAAAGCAAAATTCCATGAATTGCTCCGATCAAAGTTTTAATTAACAATCTTAATTTTAATTTAATTAGTTCCTGAACGGAGTAATGTATTTAAAATTTTCAAAATCTTACTTGAACCAGATGGAAAAACGGAAATACAGGACTTTTGTAAGTTAAGCAACGTTTTCTTTATTGATTTGGATATATTCCAAAAGTTGTTTAAACTACCGATCTCATTTTTCGTGTTTTGTTACTATTAAAACATTGTTTTCAGACACACGGACATATAAATAATACCTGAAACCACAGCTAGTATCATGCTATGGATATGACAATAAACCATCTGATAGTGAGGCTCTTGTCCTGGATATTTAGGGAATATGGAGTACCTTTTCATTGCCATTACTCACAGATCCTCTCTGACCCAGAGTAGTGGTACCAGTTAGGGTCCCATCTTAGGGTCAAATACATCTGTTAAAAAATTATTTGTATTCGATAGGAATACTTGACACCATATAATTGTACGTAAATTATTTGATTTGGTTATGTTATTTGATTTTATGGCATATCAACCTTTAATGGCTATTTAGTGCCAAATCCTGTTTATTGATATTATTTATAAGTGAATAGTTTGTTGGTAAAATTATTTCTAAACGAGACAGAACTCATTTGTTTGCACATAATTAAATGGTTTCAAGTATTACAATTGTTTGCACACAATTAAATGGTTTTAAGTATCATTAACACAAATATTTCTATTTTCAAACAGTTAAAAGGTTTCAAGCATTGCTATCTAATATTAAGAATTCAATTTAATATTAATCATTTCTTTCCGTACAGTTAAATAGTTTCACGTATAACAAATGATTGAATATTTCTATTTGACCCATAAATAGGACCCTAATAGGTATTAAAACTCCGAATCAAAGTGAACTTGATAGTAATGGCAACGAAGCGGTATTCCATATTCCCCGAAACTCCAGGACTGGAGCCTCACTATCAGATGGTTTTGTATCATATCCAGGACAATCGTTAGGGGTTCTTACAGTCAGCGTATTCTATAGCCTTAGCTAAATGGGCTGTGTAAATTATTTATATTAAGAATAGTTACATGAAGATGTAAGAGAAGTTCGCAAACGGGTTTGTATTTACTTCTCTACCTTGTTACTCTTACGAGTTGAGAGGCAGGTAGCCGTAGTGGTAGTTTGGTTTAGTTTAGTTTAGTTTGGTTTGGTTTTATAGCATATCAACCATTGTGGGTTATTTAATGCCAAATCCATTTTATACATATAAACAGTTCTATTTCAAACAATTCAGTTTAACATAAGTACACTGTTTAGGTCTATTTAACCCATTGAGAGGACCCTATCAGGTGCTACCACTCCGGACTAAAGTGGACCTGGAAGTGATGGCAATAAAGGAGTACTCCGCATTTTCCAAAGCTCCAGAGTTACTGAATCTTAACCATCAGATTGTTTAGTTCCATATCCAGGACACTCTTTGAGGGAGTTTTACTTCTCCGCAGAGATGCAGCCGGTGAGTTCTGCAACCCCAGCCGACTGGGCCAGAAGTGGTACTGCCTATTGAGGTCCTATTTACGGTTAAATAGAGCTGTTTAAAAATTATTCGTATTTGATGGTGATACGTGGGTGTATACGTGAATGAAATGGGAGTGTATGTGTAAGTGAGATGTAGATGCCTGTGAGAGATATGGATGCGTGCATAAGTGAGTGTGGGTGCATGTGTGAGTGAAATGTGGGTACATGGGTGAGTAAGATGTGGGTGGATGTATGTACGAGACGTGGGTGCATGCGTGAATAAGATGTTGATGCATAGGTTAATGAAATGTGGGTGTATGCATAAGTGAGATGCAGATGTTTGTATGTTTGAGATGTAGACACATGCGAGAGTGCGATGTGGGTGCACCAACAATAAAATGTGAGTCCATGCGTGAGTAAAATGTGGGTGCAATGCATAAGTGATGTATAGATACATGTGTCTTTGAGATATGGGTGCATTCACGAGTTAGATGCAGATGCATATAAGAGTGAGATATTCACACATGCATGACTGGGATATGGGTGCATGCACGTGTGTGCTGTGGGTGTCTATATGTGTAAGATGTGGATGCATCTGTAAATGAAATGTGGGTGTATGCGTGAGTCAGATGTGGGTGGATGTGTGTACGAAATGCGGATGCATGCATGAATCAGATGTGGGTGCATAGGTTAATGAAATGTGGGTGTATGCATAAGTGTGATGTAGATGCTTATATGTGTGAGATGTGGGTGCAATGTGAATGAGATGTAAATCCATGCGTGAGTTAGATGTGGGTGCATGCGTGAGTGAAGTGTGGGTGTATGCATGAGATATAGGTCAACCATAAGTGAAATGTGGATGTATGCGTGAGTTATGGGCGTATGTCTGAGAAATGTGTGGGTGTATGAGTGAGTGCACTGTCCCTTTAATAGGGAAAAAACTATGTATGAGTCGAGGATATTATGCATTAGTAGATGACATCGTGAATGAAATTTGGGTATCAGTGTGAGTGAGATACTGGTGTATGTCGGAGAAAGAGTGAGAATATATATATATATATATCAGTGAAGTGTGGGTGTATATGTGAAGGTATCAATAAGCGCATATGTGTACACACAAGGGCCTAAATCCATATAGAATTTGTGCTTCTAAAAATCAACTTCTTTCGTCTATCTCGTTCGCTTTTCACGCATGCATTAATGTAAATATTTCGAATAAATCTTCCGCGTTCATTCTTTCAAGTTACTGAAAACAGTTTGGAAAAAGAGAAAAATGTAGTCAAAACAACATACCAGTTGACAATACTTATTTACTAAGCTTAGCTTAACTGTAACACAAGAGCAAATTGATGGTGCACCCAGTAAGAATCAAAATGTTAGGAGTGTAAAGAACCGATAACAGTTGACGATAAGCATCAAAGTTCTTAAATGTATGTTTTTACCGAACATCTCCGCTATATAGCAGAATGCGACACAAGGTCTACTTTTTAAGCTGGTTTGAATTCATAGTTTTCCTTCTCTTAGACAGGTTGCCATACAAACGCATCTTCCCTACTATTTTCCTATAGCTGATTGGGGAGAAGAGTTGGATTCATACCTTTCCTGGGGGTACTAGTGAAATATGAAATGCAAACTACTTCGTTCAGAATTGAACTCTGGTTGTTGAATTCACTTCTTACAACGATAACCGTTACACTACGATTGCCTCCGAATTCTTATGTATTTATCCAAACCCCTTAGCAATGGGATATGATATAAGGGCAATGTTTAAACGGAGTACAACTGATTTGAATTCAGTTATCCGTCTCCTAAAACGGTTACCATACAAAAGGCTAATGAGCGTAGTCTGCCCTACTATTTACTCATAGCTTCGAGGGACAGATGGATTCATACCTTACCAAAGAGCATTCGTACAAAAGAAAATGAAAACAGTGCTGTCCAAAATTTGAACTCGGGTAACCGATTCAATTTATAACACAGATAACCGTTACAGTAAGTAATTGTCCACGTGAAATGCTCTAAGAATTCTTACTTTGTTAACAGAAAATAATAAATTGGTATTTTCCACTCACCTGGCAATGGTGAGATGTGACAAGATCGGGATTAACATTCTCACTTAGAAAGTAGTTACAAAAATTGCCTAGACCCGTCGGCATTCTCATACGCAGGTGGGGGTAGTTTTTGTGGCATATTGGCTAAGGAGCTGGACAGCGACATCATAATAAGCGAGTTCGAATTCCAGTCACGCTATTACGATCACTTTCGAACTAATACCCTAGGGAAAAAATGAATCCCCTTATCCTCTCTGCTATTGATTAAATAGTCCCTCTTCTGTTCTTCTATAAGGATAGCGTCGGCTGAATTAAGAAACCAAACAAAACCTATAGAGGGTGCTTCAGAATTCAGACAATTAACCAAACCCCACCCTTTTTACTCGAAAGGGGTGACTGCTGCCTGGGGGGTGATTCACAGTTTCTTCTCCAGTCAGAGCCACAAAAAAAAATGATCAATTTAATTCGTTTTGAAACTACAATACATTTTTGCAATAATTTATTAAACTTTGGTCGGATAGGCACAAAGTCCAAAAATATTAAGTATTCAGTGAGAATCGAGTTCACTAATAATAGTCAACTTGTTTGATGTTAATATATGCCAAGTGAAGGTGTGAACTGTTATCGATAAACTATTAATAATTGTGAAGTCTGATCTATCAGATAACATAAAACGGAATTTCTTCCAGCCTGTGTCTGTACCAGTACTATTGTATGGATACACCATATGGACGCTAACAAAACGCACAAAGAAAAAACTAGATGAGGACTACACAAGAATGTTACAAATAATTTTGAACAAATTTTGGAAGCAACACTCCAAGAAACGACAATACGGCCACTTACCCACCATCATATAAACCATCCAAATAAGACGAACAAGACATGCAGGTCACTGATGGAGAAGCAATGACGAATTCATAAGTGACGCTCTTCTGTGGACCCCTACACATGGATGTGCTAATGTTAGCCCACCAACAAAGCCTTATTTGGTTTGGTTTCTTTGTTTAATGGCATATCAACCTTTGTAGGTTATTTAATGCCAAAGCCATTCTCCTAAAAGAACAGTAGTGGTACTATTTAACCCATAGCTGGGAAGATAAGGGGGTTCATACCTTTCCCGAGAGTATTTTTCCGAAAGTGAACGTAATAGCGCGACTGGAGTTCGAACTCGCTTACTACGATTTCGATTTAACCATTACACCACGAGGCTACCACCCCAAAAGCCTTATTTACGTCAGCTCTGTGCTTTAGTTTAGAAGACCCGTTGAAAGCAATGGATGATAGGGACGGATGGAGAGAGAGAGAAAGAGAGAGAGAGAGAGAGAGAGAGTCTGAAAAATCCGTGCTAACTGCGCGACTTGATGATGATAATGATGATGATGTCTGAATTGAAAATCATTAAAGCCCAGCGAGTTGTCCAACAATATTTTATGTAATAGTTTTTTTTTTATGTTCATGTAAGAGGTTAGGTCGAAAAGTTCATAGAATATGACCAAATGAAGTTCATTTTTCAACATTTTGCTGTCCCTACACTTCTTCCATCGGTGTTTCAGCGCTTGGATCCTATTAGTTAAAAATGTCATCTACAGCTAATATGACGTCATCATATGAATTTTTTCAGCTAATGAACTTTCAGTCTACCCTCGTTAGCATTCTTTATTTTAACAGTGTAACATTTGGATACCAAATGTGAGATTGTTTTGTTTCGCGCCTACATTTGGACACATACTCTAATTGTTTATTCAACAACTTATTTTGTTCAGGAAATCTTATTTGTACCATGACCTATCTAAAATCTACTCGATTTTGACCGTTCACTGCAACCCTGCGTACTTTTTATGATTCCATTCGATTTGAGTTTCTATTCCACACGTATCTTTTTATTCCTATATTGCCAGAGTAAGTCAAAAGTTTTGCAATATTTTGGTATGTACTAGTATGCAAACGAGTGACTGAATAAGTTCAAGTCGCGAAACAGTACCCGTTGAGATTGGTAGTATCGTGGTAGTTTATGCACTGACACGTTGTACATTGCTTCACTGTGTGTGATTTGGAAGCAGATGAGTGTACAACGCAGTCTTATTCGGAACTTATACTTTACGAGTTTGAACTTGGCCATTATAGTGAGCAAGCAAACAAAAAACATTTGTTGAGCGGAAAGTGAAGATGCAGTAAATCACAGTACCGTAACCAGATGGTTCAAAATTTTTTGTTCGGCTTGCAAGAACCTCAACGATCAGGTAAGGGTGAGTAGGCCTAAAACTGTGGATTCCGAGGCCGTTCTCCGAGCCATGGAGGCAAATTCGGTGAGTAGCATTCAGAGAGTATTAGGTGAGCTCGACATCTCACCGTCTAGTCTGGTTCGTCATCTTTAGTCCTCAGTAAAAGCATCCGAAGCTGCCGAATTGAGTCTCACTTTCGTATATTTAGAAATCACAGTGCTATTTACATCGATTTTAAAAGGACAATTTGTGATTATAAGACTTTGGCTCTTGTTTCCAAGGTCTTTGTGTTGCTTCAATATAAATCCTGTTGGATCTTTGCCTATTTTTCATAGTTTGATATACAATATTTTCAGCTAGGCACTTTCCTTACAAAGGATATTTATTCTTATGCCTGCAATTGCAGAGATATTCTTATTCATTATTTACACAGAGATATTCTTATTCGTTACTTTGTTGTTATGCTTATGGATAATGTTTCGTACATTATCTATTCAGCTGTAGCTGATCTTTACTGTATTTTTGTTTAATATTTTCTACGGCTTTCTTTTTGTCAGAAAATGTTTCTTTATTAAATTCAAGAACTTTTCCTCCTTTTGTCATTACAGGCTTATTAAAAAGAAGGTGGATTAAACCATATTATGTTTCTGTCTCTGTTTTTCCTTCTTTGAGAATGATTATTTATGTTTTCATTAAAAACAAGGTTTATATTTTTGTATTCACTTTCTTTTAAGGCTGTTTATTTCTGTTTAAATATTCTGTTATTACTTGTGTTTACAGACAATCTGGAGCAGAAGTGAGAAGGAGAGAATTGAAATAGTTCTTTTCTATAAAAACAAATCGGTGACTCCCTGAGGCATAATGGTTAATGTGCTGGGTTGCGATCTCGAAATAAAGGATTTCGAATTCCAGTCACGATTTACGTTCACTTTAGGACTAATACACTTAGGAAACTTATGAACCTCTTTATCCTCCCTGCTACTGGTTAAATAATATCGTTTATCATTGCTATTCTACAAGGATTCCTTTGGACTTAAATAACTATCGAATGTTGATATGCCATTAAACGGAGAAACCACATTTAAAAATCACTTGAATTAATTATTTCTTTTTGAAAACAAAATTAAATATCTTTGCGTTAATTCCCTTGGAAAAGGCTTGGTCGATTATTTGGTTGGTTAAGTTTTATGGTATATCATCCATTGTAGGTTATTTAATGCTAAATCCTTTGAATACATTTAT
Source organism: Sepioteuthis lessoniana (assembly GCA_963585895.1). Lineage (NCBI taxonomy): Eukaryota > Metazoa > Mollusca > Cephalopoda > Myopsida > Loliginidae > Sepioteuthis > Sepioteuthis lessoniana. The sequence goes on along the minus strand of OY757905.1, from coordinate 67,295,021 downwards.
TTTGAATATGTATAATTTGTAAACACATTTTCTTGATGACATTTTTAAACGAGTCTGAGCTCATTTTTGCACACTGTTAAATGGTTTCAAGTATTTCTATTTACTGGTAATCATTTGTTTGTACAAAGTTTAATGGTTTCAAGTATTGCTATGTGACAGTCACAATTTAACATCAGTCATTCGTTTCCACACATTTAAATGGATATATTTATGATTCTCAAGTGAATTGTCTGTAGTTAATTTAATTTTTAAATGAGTTACGACTAATTTGTTATCACACTAGTATTGTTATTGTTTATACAATTAAATGGTTTCAATTATTGCTATCGAATACTTATAACTCTATTCAATATTAATCGTTTGTTTGCACACAGTGAAGTGGTTACAAGTATTGCTATTTAACATTAATTATTCTATCGAACACTATTCATTTATTTGTACACCGTCAAAAGATTCCAAGTATTACTATTTAACACTAATTGTTCTATTCACCATTACTCATTCGTTTTGCACACAGTTAAATGATTCCAAGTATTGCTATATATCACTAACAATTCTATTAAACATCAGACATTTGTTTACACAAAGTTAAATGGAAATACATATATTATTCATCAGTAATTCGTTTGTACAGTTAAATGATTCCAAGTATTGCTATATATCACTAACAATTCCATTAAACATCAGACATTTGTTTACACAAAGTTAAATGGAAATACATATATTATTTATTAGTAATTCGTTTTGCACACAGTTAAATGATTCCAAGTATTGCTATATATCACTAACAATTCCATTAAACATCAGACATTTGTTTACACAAAGTTAAATGGAAATACATATATTATTTATCAGTAATTCGTTTTGCACACAGTTAAATGATTCCAAGTATTGCTATATATCACTAACAATTCCATTAAACATCAGACATTTGTTTACACAAAGTTAAATGGAAATACATATATGATTTATTAGTAATTCGTTTGTACAGTTAAATGATTCCAAGTATTATAATCTACCACTAACAATTCAGATAACAGTCATTTGTTTACACACAGTTAAATGATAAAATAGTTCTATTTCTTACAATTCATTTTAGCATAATTAATTTGTTTGCACACTGTGTAAATGTCAAACAGTTCTTTTTAACCCATAGATAGAACCCTATCAGGTGCTACCACTCCGGCCTAGAGTGGACCTGAGAGCAATGGCAATGAAGGTGTACTTCACATTCCCCAAATCTCAAAACTCAGAGACTCGCTATCCGATTGTTTAATGTCATATCCAGGAAACTAGTTGTGTAGGGGTTTACCCCTCTGCAGAGATGCAATCCATTTATTCCACAGTTTCCGCTGACTGGGCTCGGAAAGGCATGAATCCATATCTTCTACCCCCAGCAAGAAATAAAAGAATAGGGTTTGATTGGTTCTCTAGCCTTGGTAGAACAACCGAACTAGGAGAATGAAAAACTGAATTTTAAACTGAGAACAGGAGAATTTTAAACTGAGAACAAGAGAATCTCTGACACAATGGTACATCCTTTTTCCGTTGTCAGCTTATCTCAAAAAAGTGTGGCTGGTCCCATATAAGTCTTCGCCACATCGCATGAAGGTGCAAAGGAGAAATATCGACAGAAAAGATAGCTAATTCATTTGTCACACATACAGTACAGTTTGCAAGGGTATACTTGGCCCCACAAGGGTATTTTTAGTGAATAGAAAAGATTGGCTTCTTCTACATACATATATATATATATATATATATGAAGAAAAAAATGTTTAAAATTGTAGATACGCTAACTGCAGACTTAATTCAATCTGAGGGAAGTACCAAAATCCAGCATACACTCCCAGTCCTCAGCTATTATTAAATAGTAGGGTAAATTGGACCTTCTAGTCTTCTTATGACAACCATTTTAGAAGAAGGACAACCCTAAATTCATAATCTGAGACGTGTTGTTCAAGAGAATTTGTGACACATTGGTGCACCAATCTTCTGTCATTAGATTATCCAAAATGTCTGGCTGGTTCTACACAAACTTCCACCACTCTGAACAAATCCCCTGTGTCGATAGTTCAACGTTTTACATATTTAATCGAACTGTTGGGACCTTATACGTCAAGATTGGCGGGATAGTCCATCATCGTAAATACACGATGATTCATCAATAAGTCATTAACTAAATTTCGATTTGAAAGTTTCACTGTATAATTTTTGATATTATGTTGAAAAAGAAACATTCTTTGAATGAAATATTTTTATATTATTCTACGGGTGCACCCATTCAAGTTCACCAGGAAAAAATTTTCAAGTATTGTGTGTGTGTGTGTGTGTGTGTGTGTGTGTGTGTGTGTGTGTGTGTGTGTGTGTGCAATTTGAAATAATTAGACCCTCAAACTCACCGAATTTTTTTTATTATTTGAAAAAAACTTATTGTACATTTTATAAGGGAGAAGTTCACTTTCTCATTCTAATTCAATGTAGAACAAGTATTTAAAAAAGGACTTCTCCTCCAGTAGTAAAAAAAAATCAAATAATTTGACCAGTCTAGTTATTTGTCTTTTCCAATGCTAACTATCCTTGAAATGGGTGATCATTCTACATTAGATTAAAATATAAAATAATTGTTTTAAGGATTTGTTTTAATTGTCCTTTTTAAATCAAAAAATTGCAGTGCGTCTAATTAGTTCAAATCAAAAAAAAAAAATACTGGAAAAGTGTTTTTTCTGGTGAACTTGAATGGGTGTTCGTGTAGAATTTCAGCAAATTTTGGGGCGTGAATATTTACCTATCCTAAAGGCTGCCTTTGGTGGCCATTAACGTCGAGATTGAGCCAAATCCTATTTTTAGAATTTATATCATAATTGAATACAAATTATTAAGAGAAAATAATCTCTCATCAGCATTTAATAGTTATCTCCTTAGAGAAATTATAATGTTTCATATGCACAAATGCAGACTGCACGTTATTATCATTAAGTTTTGAATTGGACTGGATTGTTAATGAATCTTAACGCTATTGCACAAATATAAATCTCGCTACGATGGGACATTTTGTTGTTTTTGTTTTTGTTTTTTGTTTTTTGCTAGGTAACAACAAAGCAGATAATTTTTATTATTTACTAAGCACTGCTTATTTGTGGTACAAGGAAGAACGGATGGAGCCCTCAGTGAGACTGAAAATCACTATAAATGGTTTGTTAGTATAGCTTGCCAAACATTACACTATGCAAGTGTTATGGTCAAGGGAAGGTTGAAATGATAACACGACTAGGAAATGAGTGATAAAGAATATATTTAAGGAAAATAGTACATACACAAACGATAGCTGGAAGAAGCCTTTCCTCAGCTTAACACAATCATGAACATTACATCCGTTCTTGATGACGGCGCGCCGAGACTGCGCAGAAGAGATCTTAGCCGGTATGTGTCACATGAGGGCGAGTCAATCTGTATGGGAGACACCCCAACAGCAAGGCGCCTTAATTAGATCATTTTAGTATATAAGTCAACAATATAATCTAAATATTTTAGATTATATTGTTGACTTATATACTAAAAACTTCAATAGAAACAATATTCAACCATTTTTTTTTTCAGTTTTAAAATTTCCAACTTAGAATACAACCTTCACTTTTACAGATTTTGTTGTTGTTGTGCTTTTTCTTGAAAAATGAAACTGATTTATTTCTTCTAGATTACATAAAACTTAGTTAAGATGAAACGGTGTTTTATGAAAATTTCACAGTGTGAGTATTTATATGTAAAAACTTCTTTTACAAAAAGATAGCTAAATGAAATATGATCATTGATATAATGAATACAGAAATATTTTTTTAAATTTCAATCATTTGTTGACAGACTAATCGACAGGAGCTGAGGAATACGCTAACTACATCTCTACAGATGTCCTGAAAATTACACTAAACCAACAAATAATGAGGCTTCAGTCCTGTAGCTTTGGAGAATATGGAGTACCCCTTCATTGCCATCACTCACAGGTCCATTCTGACTCGGAGTGGTAGTACCTGTTTGGATCCCATCTATGGGTCAAATAAAACTGTTGGACCATGGAACTGCGCGCAAACAAATTACTGTTGGACTGAATTGTTAGTGTTACACATCAATACTTGAAACAATTTAACTGCGTGCAAACAAGTAATTAATATTAAATAGAATTATTTGTGCTAGCAATACTTGAGACCATTTAACTGTGTGCAAACAAATGAGCTCTGATTTGTTTTAAATGTTGCCTATGTTGTCAGCAAATCATATATATCTACTGAATATATATGAGCAGAAATTAGTATTAAATAACCCACAAGAGTTGATAAGCCATAAAAATCAACCATCATTTTTTGAATTTCCGCAGATTCTTAAAATCCGTGCTACCAGCAGTTCAGGTTTTATTTCTATTGATTTTTTTAATTAAATTTTTAAATGGTTTCATATATTGCAATTTAACAATAATAATTCTATTTAAAATTAATCATAATAATCCCTAGTAAAAGAGTTAGCACTTCTATTTGACACATACAGAGTGTCTCAATATACATGGGATCCATGTGACTGCTGATATATAGGGTGTCTCATTATACATGGTTATATGAGGTGTCTCAATATACATGGGATCCATGTGACTGCTGATATATAGGATGTCTTAGTATACATGGTTATATAGGGTGTCTCAATATACATGGGACCCATGTGACTGCTAATAACTCTACTAATAACAATGTTTTTTGTTTGTTTGTTTTGTTTGTTTTTTTGTTTCAGATTTGAAAATAGTATTCAATAACAACTATTAATCTTTGATCACAATACCTTGGATAAGAGAGGAAAGATATTTTGCGTCATTACTTATTTGGAGACAAAATCATTCAAAACTGTCTTAAAATAAATGCAACCCATATATATATAATAATCCTTTATTACTGAGATAAGAAACTCAGAATAAGATTACATGTCTTGGAAGCTGATACAATAACAATTAAAAAACATTGATTTGATGTCTCTAACTTAAAGGATACATTTTTTACAGGGTGTGTTTCAAATGACCGCCATTGCACTTGTCTCGGTATTAAATCATTATCATATTAACGGGTTGAATCCATTGTGAGACACCCTAACCCCAACAAGTCCCACCACCCGGATCAGAGTGGTTCTGAGAGTAATGATAATGAAAGGACACTCTTTATTCTCCAAACTCCAAGCCTGGAGCCTCACTATCAGATGCAGTTTAAGGTCGTACCCAAGACAACTAAAGGAAGAAGAGACTGTACGGCTTAACACCAATATCGTTGCAAGAGATGTCAGAATGAGGTTGAATACAATATAAGACTGTCCTCAGGATTCCATCTACTAAGTCTGAATTCAAATGTATCCTTCTCCTAGAATGGAAACCAGAAGAGACTAGGGAACATTCTGTCTAACTATTTTACTTGCAGCTTGAGGAATCAGCGGATAAAGATTATCCTTTATTGATAATTCTCAGATCCAGTCAACCCAGATCGTTTAAAACCTTATGATTGTCTCAGTGCCTAAATCATTTTTGTTTATTTATTGTTAATACAAACTACAATCTCATCTCTATTATTAGAAATTCGATTAAAATTCTTGCACAAATAACAACTAAGATTTTTCTCTAAATCATTTCTACCCATTGACTTTTTCTTACACCAGTATTGTGTGTGTGTGTGTGTGTTCAGCAATATCTTATATATATATATATATATATATATATATATATATATATATATACGAGGTGCCTTCAATAAGGTTCCAGACTTTTTCGTACAAGCATTTAAGATTGTCGTAAACTCTTGAAAATTCAGTATGTTATTGCTATACATCTTATGAGATGACTGACCAATTTTTATGATTTCAAGTTCAAATGAACAGCTACAGCAGCAATTGGAATACACCCTACTAAAGCCTCATTGTCACAGCTGGTGAATTTAAAATATTCAATCTAGACGTGAGGACACTTTAGAAGAACGATATACAATAAAATTCTGTTTTAAACTTGGAAAAAATGCCACAGAAACGTATAGAATTCTGCAGACTGCTTCAGGAGCATCTTGCATAAATCGATCATCAGTTTTTGAGTGGCATAAGAGATTCAAGGAAGGCAAGGAGTCTGTGAGGGATAATGAGAGGTGTGGGAGGAGTAAGGAAGATAGAAAACCAGAGTTGATAGGCCAAATAAAGAATTTCATGGATAAGGACCGTCGTGTGTCTATAGAGACAATAAGTGCACAGTTTGATGTCTGTGTGGGAACTGTACACACAATTATTCGCGAGGAACTGAAGATGCGAAAGATTTGCGCGAAGTTTGTTTCAAGGGTGCTCAGAGAAGATCGGAAAGAAAGAGGTTGTCATGACAGCAGGGAGATGGTCGAGCTGATCAATTCAGATCCCGCAGTTCTTGATGCTCTGGTGACCTGTGATGAAAGCTGGATCTACTGCTATGACCCAGTTCCCAGTGGAAGCATACTGACTCTCCCCGACCCAAGAAGGCCATACAGATCAAATCCGCCCACAAACTTTTGATGATCTCTTTTTTTTTACTGCACTGGCATGATCTACATGCACTGGGTTTCCACTGGACAGTCAACAAGGAATACTATGTTGAGGTTTTAAGGGAGTTCAGGAAGAGATTCCGTCGGAAGAGGCCAGCACTCTTCAAATTGGGTCAGTGGCATTTCCAATAGGACAGTGCGCCAGTCCACAACTCCATCCTGATCACAGACTATTTGACCAAGATGGGCATCAAGACAGTTCCTCCCCACTCCCTATTGTCCAAACCTTGCTCCCTGTGACTTTTCGTTATTCCCTAAGCTCAAGGAAAACTTTAGAGGCTGTCATTATGAGACAATAGAGGAGATGAAAGGGACTGTGACAAAGGTCATTGACACGCTCACACAAGAGGACTTCCATGGGGTATTCCAGGAGTTGTTGGAACGGTACAAGTTCATTGCAGCCGGAGGAGATTACTTCGAAGGGGAGTAGAGTTTCATGTGTGTACGAACAAAAAAAAGTGCCCATACGAAAAAAGTCTGGAAACTTATTTAATGAGCCTTGTACAACATACCGATAAGTACAACCTACCGATAAAATCGCTCTACGAGTAAAACAGTAAAATATAGTGCTCTGTGCACAAGAATGTTGAGCAATGTCATATATATATATATATATATATATATAATGAACAAAATGATAAATAGCAACATTTCTTTTATGCTATTTGCTTTTTTATTGTTGCTGACTAGTATAGATTTTAGGTCATCGTCGAGAGGAAAAATTAGGGAAAAAGAGTTTTTGTGAAAAAATATTTTTCTGAAAAGATGTTTTTAAACGAGTTGATTTGCTATAAGAGACGCAACGAAAAATGTAATGGTAACGTAGTATATCTATTCGTTAAATGAAAATTATATATGTATATATATATATATATATATATATATATATATATATATATATATATATATTTCTGTTTGTGTGTGTGTGTGGTCGTGTAAGCAGTCATTATGTTTATGTTCGAGGTGCTTTCAGAAAGTTTCAATACTGAAGCTATGTTGGCCAAAACAGAGATGAACAATCAATAGAATATTATTTTCTTCAAAAGTGATACCTTGATATTCAACATACTTAATTCAGAGCCTTTTCCGTTCGCCGAAGCTCCTCTGAAATTTCTTTTCTGAATATACTGCGCCGTCTTATCATTTCTGATATTCACGTCCTCAAATCTTGTCCTTGATATGGATTTTCAGTCAAGGAAACAATAGAAAATTATACAAGTCTATTAGGAGTATGAAGGCTGCTACATTTGCTTAATCTCAAGTTACACCAAAAACATTTCTTTATAAAATATCGAAACTGGCTTCGTGATTTTTTCAACTTGTCAATGACCCGTCTAAACTTCGTCTAGATGTCTAGACAACAGTATAGACATGATGACTTTATTTTATAACTTGCACAGCGTGTGTGCGTCTTTATTTAAATTCATAATTATATATGTATACATGTGTGAATATGTATTCACGTAACCCTAAAGACACCATAAGCATATTTGTAATATGTGTGTACGTGTATATGTATATTTGTGTCTCTATATTCAATGTATTGCGTATATGCAAACATTTTTTTCATATCTAAGTATGTGCATGCATGTGAGGGTGATAATCATGCATTTCTCTTCACAAGGATGCAGCTGCATACACATATATGTATGCATACATGTATATATATATATATATATATATATATATATATATATATATATATATTGGTCTGATGATCACATTGGCGAAAAACTGACACTCACCAACCTCCGTTAACTCTGTCTACTCTATCGTCACTTACATATATATACATATATATATAATGAGTGTGTCTGTGTATATATATATATATATATATATATATATATATACGGTCATTATATATATATATATATATATATATATATATATATATATATATAATGTGTGTGTGTGTGTGTGTGTGTGTTAATTAGCAATGTGTCACTCGTCAGACAAGTCCCTTAGATATTAATGTAGCTATTTTTTTTTAATTTCTCTATTTCGCGTTTTGTCTGTTTCCGCTAAAAAGTTATGTCTGCGTTTCGATCAAAAAAAAAACGTCAACAGATTTTTATCAGAAATGCCGGATATCTTCTTCTTGAGTCTGGCTTTGAGGTTGGTGCTTTTAAAGTTCTAAATGCAGGAATTTCTTCATTCCTTTAACGTTTTAGTTGCCAAAATAGTATCATGTTACGAAAACCACACGTTCTACCAGAATGAGTTCCCACATTATAGATAATTATAAAACTCAGTCTGCTACAAAGTCACAAGAAGAACCGCACCTATACCCCAAATGAGGAGTGTCTCCTTTGAAAATCTGCATTCGTAATGGTAGTTCTTATTTAATTTGAACACTGACCAAACGGTAGAAAATACGTTTACTCCGTTGACCATTAAATAAAGTGTTTATTTTGAGGTCTTCACAGTATCTTATTAGTATATGGTTGACTGATTTATTTTAACGGCATGTTAATCCGTCTAGTGTTATTTTATGCCTAGAAATTAGAGAATCTTATTCATTGTACGTTCATTTACATTTTGGGGTGGGTTTTTTTCATAATTTTGGGGGGGGGATTGTTTTTGGGGGTTTTTTTGTGTAGTTTTTTTTTTAAACACAGCTCTATCGACTACGAATCATTTTTGAACATATCTTTTTGTCCAATAGATGAGACTCTAACTCTGAACTACCACTCAGTGTCAGAGTGGACATAGGAGTAATGGCAACGAGGGGGTACTCCACACTCTCCAGATCTCCATCACTGGATTCTATACGCATACATACTCATATAGACGTGCTAAGATCTACACGCATATGCATTTTTGCACCTAAATATGTGCACCTAAATGCAGAAGGAAGTGGTGTTCTTCTATGGACCCCAACACATGGATGTGCCAGTGTTGGTCAACCAGTAAGAACTTATTTACATCAGCTGTGTGTGGACCCAGGATGTAGTTTGAAAGACGTGCCGGGAGTGATGAATGATAGAGACGGATGGAGAGAGGAAGTCAAGGAAATCCATGCAGTCAGCACGTGTGATAGTAAGAGCTCTTTTCACTTTTATTATCATCAAGTGAAAAGAGCTCTTACTATTACACGTTTATGAAGCAAGAAGGTACCTAAGCAGTGATAAGCAGGATATGTCCCAATAAAAGAAACCCATTTAGATATCACTGGTAATTATGAATTGTCTTTGTATTTAAGGGATCACCATTGCTTTTACAACTATTTTAAGTGTAGAAATTTCTTTCATATATTTTTAAAAAGGAATTTCAATTTTGACCGGATTGCAAAGGAGTGGTTAAATTAAACCAGTAAGAAAAAAATGTTCAAGTAAATATTTGCAATTTTAATCGACATAAAAAGAAAAAGAAATATTTCTCTTCCATCCTCACGTTTATTTCTTTTCATTCACTCACGCAGACAAACAATGCACATTCAGATAAACGTACCATTATGCAGCGAACTCTCTAATGCAAGGAAGTAATAAAGTCGCAAAACAATGACTATATATAAATTCGATTCTTACGTAACATTATTCACGTATATCTACAGTCATAAAATCCGGGAAATTTCTTGTCTGTGAGTCGCAACCCCAAATGAGAAGAACAGACGATTCTTCTCAGTAAACACAACAATGTTGATTCATGAATAACTTTTTTGTAACAAAAAACAAATTTCTTAACGAAGAAAGGAGAGAAATAAAAGACATGTTTTCTACTTGTTTATTTAAGCCGTTACAACTTGCCTCATCGATAACTTTTCATTACATTTTTAATATACTTTTTTGATTCGTTGGTAAGGTAGATTTTACAAGCAGATATTTACTATGTTTATTTTTAATCAAGGCTCAAATATAGAATACCTATTCTAGATCGAATATACTCAAAACGGCCCACCCCAGTCAGCCGGGGCTGTAGAATACATCAACTGCATCTCTGCAAAGTGGCAAGACTCCCCAACGAGTTGCCTGAATATGACATTAAACTATCGGATGATGAGGCTCCAGCCCAGGAGCTTTGGGAAAAGCAGAGTACTCCTTCATTACTATTGCTCCAAGATCCACTCTGATCCGGAGTGGCAGCACCTGATAGGGTTAAATAGAACTGCTTTGGTCAAATAGAACTGCTTTAAACTGAGTGCAAACAAATGACTTATGCAAAATACAAATGACTTATACAAAAATGAATGGTTTGAAATAGAATTGTTTGATCATTTAACTGTGTAAACAAATGATTGATATTTAATTGAATTTCTAGCAATACTTGGAAACATTTAACCGTGTGAAAACGAATGAATAATGCTGAATAGAATGATTAGTGTTAAATAGCAATACTTATAACCACTTCACTGTGTGCAAACAAATGATAAATATTGAATAAAACTATAAGTGTTAGATAGTTAAATGGTTTCAATTATAACAATGTAGAAACAATATAAATACTAGTCTGCAAACAAAAAAGAATTGTTCTAACTTATTAAAAAATGAAATTACCGATATATTAATCTCTTACATATCATGTATATCTATTTAAATGTGTGCAATGACTAACGTTAAATTGTGACTGTTATATAACAATACTTGAAAACATTTAATTGTGCAAAAAAAAATGAGCGCAAGCTCGTTTAAAAATATTATCAAGAAAGTGTGTTTAAAAATCATATATATATATATATATATATATATATATATATATATATATATAAGCCGAATTTAGCATTAGATAACCTACAAAGGTTGATATGCTATAAAACCAAACCAAACCAAAATCGCCACCCTGTCGACGGGGCTAGAATACGCTGACTGTATCCCCATCAAAAAGGGGAGTCCAGAGTATGACACTAAACCTCAGCTCGTGGTGAGGTTCCAGTCCTGAAGATCTGAAGAGTGATGAGTTCCCTTCATTACTTCAATTCCATTCTAACTTGGATTGCAAGTACTTGTTAGCGTTCCATCTATAGCCTAAATAGATCTGTTTAAAAATTATTTGCATTCGATAGAACCACATGAAAAGAAACCTATTAAGAAACAGCTACACAAGAAATATAAATATGAACGTAAAATGAACTCGATTCCTTAACCCTCGGCATAAAATAACCTTAGACAGGTTAACATGCCGTTAAAATCAACCAATCAGTAAATCATAATTATTTTTTACCAATAGATGCGACCAAAATAGGTGCGACCACTACGGATCAGAGTGGCCCAAGAAGTAATTGCAATAGAGGGGTCTACATTCCTCAGAGCACTGGAACTGAAGCCTCACAATCAGATGCAGTTTAATGTCATAGCCAGGACATACTATCACAATCAGGATTACGCTCTGAAAAATCAATACTTTGTATATAGTGGGGAATGAAGCGTAACTCCTATGATGAAGTACTGAATTGTAATGAAACGGTCAGTTTTAGATATAGTCATGAGTTGGAAATACTTTGTCAGTTTTTGTTGAAAATCAAATTTCCCTGATTAATTAGAAAAATGTCTCAAGAAGTCAAATAAAGAAAAGCAAAAGAAAAATTAATATTATTTATCTAATCAAAACTGCATTTAACATATTTTTGTAGTAAGAAACGTTTTATATCATCATTTGTAAACAAAGGCCATATAAACATGTTCATAGGTAAACAAAAATCTGACAGTTTCATGAATGGTTTCAATGGTGCATTTTTTAGGAAACAAAAATTACTTGTGTTAGATAGGAATAATTGATACCATATAACTGAGTGCAAATTATGCGTTAAGAATAGTTACTTGAAGCAATAATTGTTTACTAAGAAATATGGTTTCAATACTTTTATGTAATACTAGTCCGGGCCTTTGGCCTTATGAGTAGAGTATTCACCAATGGTCCGGGAGCCCGGGGTTCAATCCCAGGTCGGGTCATACCAAAGACTCAAAAATATGGTACTTGATCCTGCCTTGCTTAACACTCAGCCTTATCAGGTAAGGATCAAGGGTAAAGTGGAGCAATCCAGGGAAAGGAGTAGCGCCCTCCCCTATACATTGGTGTAGTAGCTATCGAAAAGGAAGCCTTCAGATCACCCTCGACTACGGTCGCCAACAACTAATATTTTTACCCACGATCAGCGATGCAGTTTCATATTGTGTGCGCGTGCGTGTGTGCTATGACGAAAAAGATTATTGTTAAATTCCACATAGATTTTTACTACAGAATTTCACAATAAAACCATTAACAAAAAAAAAAATAGACATTATAAAACACATTAATGCGTGACTCTTACGATCATTGATGAAAGTATCATTGATACTTTTAAAAAGTAAGGGTTTTTCTTCTTTTTAAATGACAATGATTGAATTATCTACGCTTTTTCATAAACAACTAGCAAACGGTCGGATGATCATCTTAAACTATGTTGCATTATACCATGTGATAAACTATTTAGCATAACGACCATAGTCGAGGGTAACCCGAAGCCTCCCTTTTCGATAACTACTACACCAATATGTAGGGGAGGGCACATCTCCTTACCCTGGATTGCTCCACTTTACCCTTAATACATACTTTATAATGCTGAGTGTTAAGCAAGGCGGCATCAAGTACCATTTTTTTCAGTCTTTGGTATGACAACCTGGGATTGAACCCCAACAGAGCTGAGGGGCATCCCAGAAGAATCCTTCCAAAAGTGCATGCCAGACAAGGGAAAAGGGAAATCATAAATTATTTGTGACACCACTTTCGTTACTTTTCAAACACCTCGTATGCTCATGGATATTGACGAGAATATGTACCTACCCAACCTCTCCGCAAAGGTCGATTTTTCATTGTACGATTATATATACATTTTTGCGTAGCTGTTTCTTAATATCCTTTTATTTTTTTCCATACTGTTATATGGTTTTAAGTATATCTAACAGATCTATTGGACCTATAGATAGTACCCTAACAGATAGTACCACTCCAGGTCAAAGTTAACCTGGAAGTAATGGCAAATTAGGGGTACCTCACACTCCTCAAATCTCCAGAACCAGATCTTCCTCTTTAAACGCAGTCTTGTATCATACCCAGGACACGGTCGGTTTACTCTAATCCTGATCGACAGCGGGGTAAACTCACTGAAATATTTAAAGATTGTCCTTAAATAATCATTTAAGAAAGAAAATATAATTAATTTGTATCTTCACAGAGTCAACGCTTATCAGATACAAAAATGTTATCTCTTTCTTTAACAGAAGTACTTTTCTGCTATAATCTTTTAAGCAGAGAATTCCATCAGTTTCTGTTATTGTCATCATTTAAAGAAAATATATCTGCAGAAAAGATTAAAAACATTCTGTAGTCATAACAATCATCACCAGCATCAAAACGTGCCGACAGCATGGATTCCCTTGAATCTTTCTCGCCATCCCTCCCTATCGGTCATCACTCTTGGTAAGTGGTCTCGATAGTATCTAGCATTAGCACAAAGCTGATGAACTTAAGCCTTTGCTAGTTGCCCAACACATGTGTGGCCATATGTAGTAGTCCATAAGAGAGACCGTTGCTCATGAGTTTGTCCTTACTTCTCTACTAATGCCCAATATGTCTTGCTAATTTTATTTTGATTGTTTTCGAGGTGGGAGGTAAGTGGCCGTAAAGTTACTTTTTTGTTTCACGCTGCTTCCGGCATTCGTTCAAAACAGCACGTGATATCTTTGGGTAGTTGGCATCTAGCTTCCTTTCCAAACGCTTTGTTAGAGACCAAGTAGTGCAACTGTAGAGTAGTACTGACACTGTTACAGCTTGGAAGAATTCCCGTTTTATTTCACCAGAGAGATAAGATTTCCACGTGACCAATAACCAGACAATAGCAGTACATGTTTTTACCAATGCGTATGTTGACTTTGCTTTCAGCAAATGAGATATTGCTACAGAAGTGTATAAACTGGTCTACTAATTTCAGTTGCTTGCCATTTAAAGGGATGGCTCCATCTTGATTAAAACTCATGAACTCTGTTTTATGTGAGTTCAGATAGCGACCATTGCTTCTTGCTGCCTGCTCCAGGCTAAGGAACTGAGATTCAGCTGATACAGGTGTATTTGCAATAAGTGCAAGATCATCTGCGTAGTCTACATCAGTAATAGTTTCTGCAGGATATCGCCTGTTTCATGGCTTTTTTTTAGTGTGAAATCATTTTCTTTCATTAGATTAATTGACGTTTGAAGTACATAATCTATGTAGATTATAAATAAAATTAAGGCCAATCCATTTCCTTGCAAGACTCCAGTAACAAAATCAAAGAAATCAGTGTCACCATCAATTAAGCAAAACATTAGCTACGAGTATTTGTATAGCACTATTATGGCGGAATATCCCAACATATTTTCCCAGATTATATATGTTTATACCTTGAAACTTCTTTTCGTGATTTAAAATTTTCCGAGGCACACACATTTGAAAAAGCCAGGCTTATAGGATTAAAACTTCATCGAAAACAAGGAATGATTCGAAATCTTTCTCGATAAACAAACGGAACATAAGTTCTACACAATATTTCTAATAAGTCAAATGACGTAATTTAAAACAACAAACGCTGACTCAAACGGCCAACTTTTTCTTGTCATAAACGGCCAACTTTTTCTTGTCATAAACGGCCAACTTTTTCTTGTTATACAAATTTTCCCTAGATTTTTATATTTTGCCTTTTTTACACATCCATCGTTGAGTTAACATCACTAATATCATCCCTCAGAGTCCTAATGAAGATTCATTAGAGCCGAAACGCTATAGTGTCGACTTTGCTTCTCAATAAATCTCTCCTTCTTGGATTACCTTGTTATCAATTTTTCTTTATATATATATATATATATATATATATATATATATATATATATATATATATATATACGAGGGTTATTCAATAAATAAGTAGCGCAGTCGGGTGGGGTTGTAGAATACACTGACTGCATATATGCAGAGTAGTAAGTCTGCCTCAACTAGTGTCCTGGATATGACACTAAGCAATTTGATAGTGAAGCTCCATTAATGCTGGAGTTTTGTGGGATGTGGAGTACCCCATTCATTGCCATCACTCCCAGCTCCATTTTGATCTGGAATGGAGACACCAGATAGGTTCCTATCTATGGGTCAAAGAATTGTTTTGATATTTAAACTGAGTGCAAATAAATGAATTGTGCTAAACTGAATTCATTGAAAAAGAACTGTTCATCATTTAACTGTGTGATTTATCTTTAATTGAATTTTTAGTGATACATAGCAATATTTAAAACCATTCAATTTTGTTGACATGCTAAACTGAATTGTTTAAAATAGGACTGTTTGATAATTTAACCGTGGGTAAACAAATGACTGATGTTCAACTGAATAGTTAATTTTGAATAGCAATACTTGAAAACATTTGACTGTGTGCAAACAAATGACTATTAGTAAATAGAATTATCCGTATTAGAAAGAAATAAGTGAAACTATTTAACTGTGCAAAAAAAAGCTTACGCTCGTTTAAAAATGTTATCTACAAGATGTGTTTAGAAATATATTTGATTTATAAGCATAAAAAGGATTTGGCATTAAATAGCCTACAATGGTTGATATGCCATAAAACCAAACCAAACCAAACAATGAATGAGTGGAATTTTTTTAAAAAGGTAAAATTGATTTTTTAGAACATTTTCCGTAAATATAAACTTCGCATTGTTTGGAATTGGTTTATAGCAAAAAGTCATTTGAATCATGCCAAAATATTTCTTTCTGGGGCAATTCAAATTAAACAGAGTGTTTCTGGTAAGACGTTCAAATCATATGAAGTTATAGAAGGATGTGTGATGTGTACGGAGAAGCGTGTCTTAGTCAAAAAATATCTTTAAAAGTACATGAAAGTGATGTATAGCGTAATTCAAATACACAAGCGGACTCAGTGTTGTTCAGGTACGAACCGTTTATTAACTTCTTGACTTCGGTTCTTCGACACGAGGAGAGAGACACAATTCTTAAAAGTCTTTCGTAACCATACTATGCTAACAGCATCTTTTCATGGCCGAAATCCAACTCTATGCCTCAATGGCAGGAACTCAACTATCGTCTTCCATGGTCCAACCTCAAAATCCCAACTGCCTGATCGGACCCCAACTTCTCAACACTATGGTCGGGACTCAACTTCTCCACACCATGGTCGGACCCCAACTTCTCACCATCATGGTCGGACCCCAACTTCAACTGTCATTGAGGCAGACAACCCAACTGTCTGCGTACATGGCCCACAGTCAACTCCCAACTGCCGTGTTTTTCAAAATCTTCAAATTCTCATGACCATCTCTTCCGGGCATGACGTCATTCACACTCCAGCCTCATTTCCCATCTGGGGTTTATTATGACAATTGTGATTGTCATATCTTTTGCGCACGAGCATAAATTGTACCCAATGTCTGTGCACCTGAACTAAGAGTCGAATTGTTCAAAGCCCAACCAAACTGAATGATTACAATAAAAAAAAATCATTCCGTAATTATATAACAAAGGGACTCGTCATTTGTGATTTCCTTGAAAATAGTACAGCTCTAGACAGTGCTTTCTATTATCTACAGCTCAGGCAAAATTCACTCGACAACCCTGGAATCTCAAAGATTTTCATCAATATATACGAGGTGCATACGATAAGTTTCCAGACTTTTTTCGTACAGGCATTTAAAATTGTCGTAGACTCTTGAAAATTCAGTATGTTATTGCTATACATCTTATGAGATGACTGACTGATTTTTATGATTTCAGCTTCCAATGAACAGCAACTACAGGAATTGGAATACACTCTATTAAATCCTGATTGTCACAGCTGGTGAATTTCAAAAATGCAATCTGACACTTTAGAAGAACGATATACAATAAAATTGTGTTTTAAACTCGGAAAAAATGCCACAGAAACGTATGGAATGCTTCACACTGCTTTTCGACCATCTTGCATGAATCGAACATTAGTTTTTAAGAGGCATAAGAGATTCAATGAAGGCAGGGAGTTTGTGAGGGATGATGAGAGGTGTGGGAGGAGTAAGGAAGTCAATACACCAGAGTTGATTGACCAAAGGGTTAGGGTTAGGGTTACTATGTTAAGGTTTTAAGGGAGTTCAGGAAGAGATTCTGTCGGAAGAGGCTAGCTCTCTTCAAATCGGGTCAGAGGTATTTCCACCAGGACAATACACCAGTCCACAACTCCATCCTTGTCACAGACTATTTGGCCCAGATGGGCATCAAGGCAGTTCCTCACTCTCCCTATAGTCCAGACCTTGCTCCCTGTGAGTTTTGGTTATTCCCTAAACTCAGAGGCTGTCGTTATGAGACAATTGAGGAGATGAAAGAGGTTGTGACGAAGGTCATTGACACGCTCACACAATAGGACTTCCATGGTGCCTTCCAGAAGTTGTTGGAACGGCACAACAAGTGCATTGCAACCGGGGGAGATTACTTCGAAGGGGACTAGAGTTTCATGTGTGTTTTATCAATAAAAGTACCCATACGAAAAAAGTCTGGAAACTTATCGTATACCCCTCGTATATATATATATATATATATATATATATATATATATATATATATATATATATAAGGTATTCTTCAATCCAGTACATCCGGAGTATGGAACAATTACCTCAGGACAAATAAATTCTTCAAATTTCGAAAATTCAAATATTCCTGGTAAAGAGCTCAATTTTATTTTATTTTCTTGTTGGATCTGTTGAAGTCCTGTTAAAATTATTTTGGAGTTTTTGATTCATATCAATACTCTTAACAGGATGGAAATAGATTTATTATCCTAATGTGACCAAATTTTTTTTTCTTTAAATAATATATATAAATAATGTCATCCACATAAAATAATAACGAAGGGATTTTAACGCATATGTATCGTTTTTCTTTAATTTACATATGCGTTTAACAGCTACCGAGTGCTCAATTTATTAGAAGAACTTTGCATTACGCGAGTGGCAACCGGTAATTCCTTCGCAAGAGCGCTCAACTCCCGGGGGTGGAGCATATATATTGTCATCCGCACATCTATATATATATATATACATATATATATATACAAATAACTAATTTTTCTTTAAGGTATTTTACTCTTCTTTTTCTTCCTATACACTTTGAAATGCATAAATATTTACATTCCAGAAAAAAAAAGCAATCGTCAAGGAGTTCTTTAACATCAGAAATTGACGATACTGTAATATATTTCTCTCTAAGCGTGGAAACGGATTGCAAATTCTTGATAAAGTTCTGTCTCACGAGAAAATAAATCGTAAATTGAATAAAAGAGACCTTGGGGGACCTGGGTTCTATCCCAGATCGAGTTATACCAAAAACTCACAAAATCGTACTTGATGCCTCTTTTCTTAACACTCAGCATTATAAGGTACGGATCAAGGGTAAAGTGGAGCAATCAAGGGAAAGGAGTAGCCCCCTGCCCTACACTTTGGTGTAGTAGCTATCGAAAAGGGAGCCTTCCGGTCACCTTCGACTAAGGTCGCCAGCTTTACTCATAGATGAAAATTTGTACTTTATGGATATGAAATTCCTTGAATAAGTAAATTTTGTTCCACTTACCGGTGAAGTATTCTGATAAAATCGGTGGATGTACAATAGATGTTATTATAGTAACCTTCATGTGTGGTCAACCGAAACGCACATATATTCTTGTATTTAAGCGCCCAATCATGCACAAATACAACCGCACACATACACTCATAAACTCAAATACACACGCGCAAACGTGTAAATTTACTTACGCTCGTATCACAACAGACGCACGCACAGAAACATGGTTAGTTTTACATTCGTTTATGTATTCTTTTCAATAAATATACAAGCGCACAAAATAGAGGCGCGCTTAGAGTAATGGTTATCGTCAAATGAAATGTAACCGGTGATTCAAGTTCAAATCCTGGACGAACCTGCTTGCGTTTCAATTTACACTAATGCCCTTGAAAAAGGTATGAATCTATCACTTCTCCCTCCCAGCTTTGAGGTTATAGTCATTCAAAGAATTCTTCAAACAATTATAGACCTTTTTCTTTTCTTATTTCTCTAAGAGAAACAACACTCATTCCAGTGGTTTAAAATGGCCATTAGTGGGACATTTTGATTGGACATTGTAAATTTATCAAGGTGACGGGTCCCTGTTATGTAATGGCGAACTTACTTCGAACTTCAGTCGTGCTATTACGTTCACTTTTGGAGTAATACCCTTAGGAAAGATATAAACCCCCTTATCCTGCCAACTATAGGTTAAATAGTACCATTACTGGTCTTCTACAAAAGTGGCTTTGCCATTAAATAAACCACGAATGTTAATATGCCATTAAACAAAGAATCCAAACTAAACAAAATTTATCAAAAAATGGAATAAACCGTATAAATGAAACATGTCTGTGAGCTATAATTTCACCAGGAATCCATTTATTACCTCTGAATAGCACTATGTTGGGAAAAAATTAGTGTTTATTAGACTTTTACTGCAAACATAAAAGTCCATTTTTTAAAAATTAGGCCATAAGGTCAATTAGTCAATTCACTTCGGGCTAATGCCTTTGGGAAAGGCATGAATCCATCTGTCGACACCCACCCACCACAGCTATACATAAATAGTCAAGCAGAGTGAGTTATTTAGCATTGATAAGCCAACTAAACAAGGAGAAGGAAAACCCTAAATTCAAATCAGCTGTAATCTAGATTGGTTTCGGTTTGGTTTCTTTGTTTTATGGCATATCAACCTTCGTGGGTTAATTAAGGCCAGAGCCATTCTTGTAGAAGAACAGCAATGATACAATTTAATCCATAGCTGGTGGGATAAGGGGATTCATACTTTTCCCGAGGGTATTAATCCGAAAGTGAAAATAAAAGCGTGACGGGATTTCGAACTCGCTTACTTGGAGGCTGCTGTCTAACACGTCAGTCATTACACTAGAGGAACTTCCCCCGCACGCGTCGTAGTTATTTGGTAACTACGTACATGCTTACAAAACAGATAGATATATAGATACGTAACAAGCATCCTCATCAAAATTCCGGCATAAGTTTTTGTTGCTTTTTCATCTCATTTACATTTAACAAATGCTATGCCGGTCATCTATTCTATTTCTGACAAAACGCATTTTGTTTTATTTTGTTTTGTTTCAATCGTTTCGAGGATCAACATGAACTGGTGTTTATATTTAACATTACCAATGATGCCTGCATTTCTTTCTCAAAGGTTAAATGCAAGTAAAATAAAGTTGGAATTATATTGAATCCTAGTCAGTGTTTGCTAAATATTAGTTGTGGAGGGAAACTTCCAGCGGTCTTTTTGGAAAACTAACTCTTGAATGATTGATTTTAACGGCATGTCAACCAGTCTCGGATTATTTTATGCTTAGAGGTTAGAGGAAGGTTTTCATTCCGTATTCATATCTACATATTTGTGTACTTGTTTCTTAAAAGATTTTTGCACATAATTATGTTATCAAGTCTTCTAATCTAATACAAATAATTTACAAACAGTTATATGATTTCAAGTATTCCTATCTAATACAAATAATTATATGGTTTCAAGTAATTATTTCTATTTAATTATAGTCATTTGTTGGCAAACAGTTATATGGTTTCAAGTAATTAGTATTAATCCTTTGTAAGCAATAAAAGCTTCAAGTAACTTAATGCAAATAATTTAAGGTGGTATGAAATCAAGTTCTCAACGAATATGAATAATTTTCAAGCAGATCTATTTGACCCATAGATGGAATCTGAATAGGTACTACAACGCCGAATCAGAGGGAACCTGGGAGTAATAACAATGAAGGTGTACTCCACACTACCCAAATCTCCAGAAATGGAGCTTCACCATCAGATGCAGTTTAGTGTCATACCCAGGACACTCCTTTTGGGATGCAGGAGATACAATCAGCATATTCTAGACCTCAACCACAAAGCGAGACCAAAGTGTAAGACCTGCATATTTTTTCATTCCATATTTATCTACGAAGAAGAATTCAATTTTATATTCTTCGAAATAATCTTACAAACATTTTTAGATTATAGCTTTTAAATACCAGTTAAATATCCATGAATAAAGACACTACACTTTGATCTTATATCAAACAACCTACTCACGTGAGGAACTCCACTATCACTACCTACACCAATAATCGAACCAGAATATCCAGATCTAACCAGTGACTCCGTAAAAATTTCCCGAGAAATGCAAAAGTTAGATCTAACCCTCCTAACTAAAGGACGATTACATTCAATTCAGAAACCTTATAAATCAAAGAAAATGTCTAAATTAAAATATGTCTGGTAAAGAAGCAATAGAGTGAGGAAACTACCAAAAGCTCCTTACTCTGGATCATATAAAATCATTGAGAGACATGACAAATTCTTAATAACGTATTAGATAGGAATAATTGATAAATAAAATTACTAATGTTGAATAGCAATAATAATAATAATAACAACTAACAAATGAGTTCCAACTCGTTTAAATGTAGTTACCTACGAACTATTCGCTTACAATTTATATATATATATATATATATATATATATATATATATATATATATATATATATATATATATATATATAATTTTAAGGTAGATTTGTTTGGTTGTTTGGGTTTTATGGCATGTCAACCTTTGTAGGTTATTTAGCGCCAAATACATTTTTAAAGAAATAATCAGTTCTATTTCAAACATTTCAGTTTAACTTTAGTACACAGTTAATGGACAAAAACATTTCTATTTCAAGCTATTCAGTTTATATAAACAGTTCCAATTCAGCTAATTCAGTTTAGTATAAGTACAGATTTTGTTTACACACAGCTATTTTAAGGTGGAGTTTCCACGTATGATCCATATGAATATAACGTTTATAGTATAGAAAAAATTATTCTAAATACTATTGGAAAAACTCTCAAGTTTGTCCTAACATGAAACAATTCCAGCTCTATTTTCAAAGTTCAAAGAGGATAATAATGGAACCAAAATTATAAACATGTAGAACGGACTTTAGATATTAAACACATATTATTACAAACAAAATGTAAGCAAAGCACAAAAAATCTACCCCTACAAAAAATAGCCCAATTCTATTTCTCAAAGTTCTTGGAAGACACAAATGGAACCAAAGTTATAAACGTGTAGACCAGACCTTAGATATCACATACTTAATATTGCAAAAAGATATACAGAAATACAATAAAATATATTTAACACTGTCTTCTTAAAATATTTTTTGGTGATGATTTAATATAACATCATTAAATAAATTAATAATCTGTAAATAAATTCATGGTAAAAATTTTTAATGAATAAGAAATACTATTAGTTATACAGTATTAATTAATTTTTTTAAATTCTTTGGTGTCTCATTTCACATTTAGTTTTCGTGGTAGTAATTGCTGGCTGTAAGAGAGGATGTAGGAAAACAAGTAGTAAGGCAGTTAGATTAAAAGACAGAAAAATAAAAGTGAAACTTCGCACTTCCCGCGACGATTAAAAGGTAGGGTAGGTGAGGAGAAATATGTTTATAAATGATAAAATTGAAAATATACAAAAAGTAGGAGACATAAAGGAGACATCGGTCGAATCTTATTTTAAGAAATCCTCTCAAAGTATAGTCATTTAAAAAAGCTAAGATGACTATAATGGATATATAACACTGACTTTCATGCTTCAAAAATCTAGATTTCCTCTTTTTTTCTATATCAAAATCTTTATATATATATATATATATATATATATATATATATATATATATATATATATATATATAACAGAATTTGGCATTAAATAACTAACAAGGGCTTATGTGCCATAAAACACAAACCAACTCTCTTCCTCCAGCCAGAGTCACAAAGGCACCAGACTACTATGACGCTTTCCTTTTTTGAAATAGGAAAATGCTCTCCCGGACTCAGATTTCCATGGTGCTGAGTCACATTTTTCTTCTTTTTTTTTTTTTTGTCACATCCTGACCAAAGACAAAAACACTATGCCGACTCCTGCACGAAGACAAAAACATAACTGAGATAGACGAACAGATACTGCACTCTAATCCAAGGCAAAACTACTGGTGCAGAGGAGCAAGAACCACTCCTCAAAAAGAGTGTATCCTGGGTGAAACACTACACTGCATCTGATGGTGAGGTTCCAGTTCTGGAAATCTGAGCTCACATCCAAGCATAAAATTAGCAATTTTGTGTAAATTATTTGTATTAGGTTTGGTATATCAACATTTGTAGGTAAGAAGAACTGTAGTGGTACTATTTGACCCATAGCTAGAAGGATAAGGGGGCTCATACCTTTCCCTAAGGTATTTGTCCGAAAGTGAACATAATAGTGTGGCTGGAGTTCGAACTTGTTTACTACAATTCCGCAGTCTATCGCTTTAACCATTACACCACGAGGATATCCCCCTATTTGCAGTAGGTAGGAATACTTAATATGTAAATTGTTTGTATTAAAAATAATTACTTGAAGTTATAGTTGTTTGCTTAGGATTATCATTATTAGTTACTTGAAACCGTATAACTGTGTAAACAAATGGTTATTATTAAATAGAAATCATTTCTTGAAACCATATAATTGTTAGTATTAGACGGGAATACTTGAAATCATAAAACTCAGTTCAAATTATTTATATTAGATAGAAATACTTGATATCATATAACTGTGTAAAAAAAACTCTTAAGAAACAAACAAAATTGTAAATATAAATATACCATTAAGCAAAAAACAATCCTCGGCTGGTTAACATGCCATTAAAATCAATCATTTGATCATAAGCAGACCTTACAGATACTACACTTAGATCCTAAGCAGAAATGCCTATCCACCCATAAATAAATCGGTCATTTTTTTTTTTCTTTTCATTTTTTTCTTCACTAGTTATAAGTCATAATTTGAAGATTATTTACAAAAGTAAAAAAGAAATGCATTCGGTTACATTTCGAAAGCTATGAATTAAAAAGAATAAATATAACGAATGATAAAGGCTGTTAATGTTTGTTATGTAACAATATGTTTATTTACCCGATTGCACCCAAGTACCCGGAGGAATTAGTGTTCACTGTTGGCTGAGGAGACAGTTGAATAATTATTACGCTCAGAACTAATCCACTTGACATGTTGTCTATCAACCTGTACAAGTTGTTTGCCTACACATCAATATTGAACAAGTCTATTGCAGTATAAAGGTCATGGGAAGTTGAACTCTAAATCCTTTTACTACGTGTCGAATTCTTTTCCAACCTGTTTTTCTTGTCCAAACTAAAAAATAATAATAATAATAATAATAAAGACTCAATCCGATATGTTAAATAAGGAGTATTATAGATTTCAAATCAAAAATGTAGTAAGAATAATTCTTTATCATATATATCTACATGGCTCAGCTTTGCTTAGTACTACTCAAGGTCAAATAGAGTGACAAATGTGTGTATTTACCCAACCCTTTTGACATGAGGTCAATTTTTAAGCCGAGTAAAATTGGTTTGAATTCAGAGTCTTCCTTCTCCGACACTGTATTGCCAAATCGAGGCTAAAGAACCCAGTCTGTTTTTACTGGAGAGGGGAGAACAACAGGATTCATACATTTCCCAAAGGCATTAGCGCAAAGTAAAACACAAACATCTTTATCCAGGATTTGAACTCGGATGGCCGATATATTGTAGGTATGTTATCTTGCAACAGCATTTAAATTAAGATAAGCCAACCTGCCTGCTTAGAAAATCAGCATTCGGAATCTACATTCTCACCTGGGTTTGGCTATCGACCACTAGTACCAGTGGAAAATATCCAACCATTTCAGCCACATGGTAACTTTATCATATTTACCAACCCCTCCGCTCGGGCAGGATATGACACAAGGTCAATTTTTAAGCGGAGTTTAACAGGTTTGAATTCAGAGTTTTCCTTCTCCTAGACTAGTTGCCTCACCAAGGCTGAAGAACCCAGTATGTCCTACTATTTACCCATAGCTGGAGGGAGAATAATTCGATTCATACCTTTCCCAAGGGTATTAGTGCTATGTGAAATGCAATCAGTCTCGTCCAGGATTTGAACTCGTGTCGCCGTGTCCATTTCCCTACGACGATAACCATTACACCACGGGCACCTTAACTTGATAAGATATTTACAAAGCTTACTTTGCACAAATTCAACTGAAGAAAAGAAGACTTTATTAGAAATATTTCCAATCTCTTTTTAAGCGTTTCTGAGACTGTTCCAAGTTCTCCAATGATTATGGTTACTACTTTCTTTTTCACATTCAAGAATTTTTGCAAAACTAGCATAAGATCATGATTGATTGAATGATTGACTGATTGATTTTAACAGCATATCAACCAGTCTAGAATTATTTTATGCCTGGGGATGAAGGAACCACGTTTATATTTACCAGCCCAGTTGGCTGGGGCTGTAGAACACATCGACTGTATCTCTGCAGAGAGGTAACCCCACCTCCATGAGGGTTGTGGATATGACATTAAACCATCGGATGGCGAGGCTCCAGCCTTGGAGACTTGGAAAATGTGGAGTACCCCTTCATTTATATTGCTCCCAGGTCCACTCTGACCCGGAGTGGTAGCACCTGGTTGGGTCCTATCTATGAGTCAAATAGAACAAACTGTGGGCAAACAAATGACTGATGTTAAATTGTGACTGTTAGATAGAAATATTTGAAACCATTTAACTGTGTACCAAAAAAAAGAGCTCAGGCTTATTGAAGAATGCTATCTACAAAATATGTTTACAAATGATATACATATATATATATATATATATATATATATATATATAGAGAGAGAGAGAGAGGATTTGGCATAAAATAACCTACAATGGGGGATAAGCCATAAACCCCAACCAACGTTATATTTACATCTTTGCGTAGTTGTTTTTGAAGAGTTTTTGCACACAGTTATATGATATCAAGTATTCCCATCTAATACAAATAATTTGTAAACTATTGTATGGTTTCAAGTATTCCTATCTAATACTAATATTTTGCACACTGTTGTATGGTTTTAAGTATTCCTATCTATTGCAAATAATTTTCATACAGCTGTATATTTTCCAGTATTCCTATCTGATACTAATAATTTGCATACTGTTGAATGGTTTCAAGTATTCCTATATAATACTAATAATTTTATGGTTTCAAGTAATTATTCCTATTTAATAAAAGGCATTTGTTTGCACACAGTTACGTGGTTTCCAGTTACAAATAGTAATCCTTTATAAACAATTATAGCTATGTTGTATACTCTCATACATGATTTACGAAATTCAATGAACGAACGAAACACTTCTTAATAAAAATATATCTCTCATTTCATTCTCAAAAGGGGCACCCAGTTTGTTGTTAGTTTGAGATATAGATGGAGAGACATATACTCAGAGAGGAGACTTCTTCTTGTCCCATATCTTTTTCCTGAGGCTAGGGGGTGCCAACGCTTGCACCCCCTCGCAAGCCGTATCGTCGGAGACCCTCTGACCGACTGCCTGTCACTCGCCTAACTCCGATTCTCTGCACTCTGTCTAAATCTGACCGCGTGGTTATCACGTGGTCTCCTTCCGGTTATACCCCTGTTCGACCTGACTGCCCAGACACGCTGTCATCCCCTGTTTACTTATCACAACCTGACAGCTTGTCAAAGCACACAGGGTCACTAGGAACGAACCGAAAATCCATGTCATACGTTATATAACAGCTATAATAACTGTTCTTAATACATACAATTTACGCACAGTTATATAATATCAAGAATTCCGATCTAATACAAATAATTTGCACAGAGTTGTGTGGTTTTAAATGTTTGATTGACTGATTGATTTTAACGACATATCAACTCGTCAGGGTTTATTTTATGAATTGAGGTTAAAGAATCACATATATTATACATATATATTTACATTTTCTGTGCAATTTTTAAAGAACTTTTTGCACTCAGTTAAATGATATCAAGTAATATTCTATCTAAAACAAATAAATTGCAAACAAATATATTTTACCCATAGATAGGGCCCTAACCGGTACTATCACTCTGGGTCAGAGTGAACTTGGGAACGATGATAATGGGGAAGTACTCCACACTTCTCAGAGCTCCAGAGCTCTAGAACAGGAACCTCAAGTTAGTGCCATACCCAGGAATCCATAAGGACTTGACCATTTTTTATACTCTTTGTCATGTATTTATCAGCAAGTAAATCTCGTCTTCATCTTATTAGCAAAATACAGTTGAGTTTTACAAATCATCAGTCCCATGATATTTACTTCTTTCAGTATACGAAATATATATGCAAATGTAACAATCATAGAGCACAGATAATATTTATTTTCAAGAAGAGCTTCTGGTTTAAACTATACCGTAAAAAATGACAAATATAATGATACCTGCATCATGTCTATCTATTACCGTAATGTTGCTTCAATTATCATTACGCAGACTTTACCCTTAGGCAACCAGTCGAAGAGAAGAAAAACTCTGAGTTCAAACCAACTTCACTCCGCTTAAAACTGACCTTATGTCACAATCTACCCGTAGTAGAGGGGTTGGGTAAATACTCGTTTTGGCAAACATTAGCATTTAATAATTATCTCCCTTGGGTTAACACAGTTACTGCCGATGTCACACTGGAGCCAGGAGCGAGTTGATCGAGGAATTGAAAGCAAGCAGAGTAAGGGAAAAGAGTAGTATTGTACTCTTTTGAAAATATAAGATGCTGAACAAAGGAAACATTTGGAAACCCAAAAGATTGAATGACAAAGACAGACAGCGGGGCTCGAGCGAAAAAAGGTCGTTCGGGTTGTCTCTGGAATTGTCGAAGAGGAACGGGATTCTTTTTATTGGAAAATGTGCAGGATCAACCATCTGATAATATAATCTTAATTGCTTAATAGTTTTTTGACAAAGAATATACTTAGGGACCAAAATATCAAAAATAAAATAAAAAGAGAGGCCAACTGGATTGTTTCTGAAATTGTCAAAGAGAGGCAGAGTTGTTTGCTTGAGGAAAAATTTCTGGATAGTTGATCATATAGGAAAATATTCGTTGCATGATAATTTTGACGATCTCTTTTCTTTCTTTCTTTCTTCCTTTCTTTCTTACTTTCTTTCTTTTTAATAACAATGATCCCAGTTCTCGTAGTCAGTCAGGAATTGACACAAGGTTTCAGGTTCAGGAGGTTTTCAAAGTGATGTAGGCACCAGCGGGGAATCGTCTCTCTAAGTCGATTGTTGAGATGTTAAAACTCCCTGCTTATAATGAATCTGGTGTTCAACCGGCGAGAGGTTGGCTTAGTATGGTGCATAGTTATTTCTTCATCTTTAATTTCTCATTATTCCAGTTTTCTTTAAAAACAGGTTTTCAGAATTAGGGGGATTGTCCAACCATTTTTGAGTTGTCTGAAGGCTGGATCCACCCTTTCAACGCCAACCTACTTTAATTTCTATCACTCAACTCTATCTGGTACCATCAAGGACTTAGACCCCCTTATTCTGCCATCTTTTTTTTTATTCAAGCTAACTCTCATCTCAGGGCGGGCAGAATTGTCTTTTGTGACTATTCTAATTTTCAAAATGCATACGCACAGAGGACTCAAAATCTTCAAACTAATATTTTTCTATCAAATGGTCACCAAGATATTTTTTCTAGAGCAAACAAACCTGCCTTTTCTGATAATTTTATAAACAGCCCAGATAGTCTCGTCTGCTCTCCAAAGTCATTTTTATATTTTCTTTTATCGCCAAGTAATTTCTTTGTCTTGAAAATATTTAACAATTAAGTTTTTTACAATCAGACCTTCTGGGTCATTTTTTGATACAAACAAATCTGTTTCTTTTTAACCATCTCAAGAACAATCTAGAAAATTTTTCTCGCCCGAGCTCGGGTGTTTGTCCAACATATTATATCTTTTGGGTTTCTAGATGTTTTCTTTGTCCAGTACCTTAAATTTTCACAAGAGTATAACTCTATCCCTTTTTATTCACTTTGCTTGGTTTCAATTGATAAATCCTCCCCAGGCTCCGGTGGAACAAAAGAGAATGAGAAAAAGGATTTATCTGTATTGATGATTGTGTTGGAGACAATTAGGGGACTCGAAGAATACACAAGATAGAGTAAAGAAAGGCTAATTACAGCTGTCAAAAACTACAAAATAAATCAAAACGTTTATATACACTTGAAGCTTTGCGCCGTATTAAGCTAGGCTTGACTGAGATGTGTGTATTTACCCAACCTCTCCGCACGAGCAAGATGCGACATAAGGTCAATTTTTAAGCGGAGTTTACTAGGTCTTAATTTTTCTTCTCTTAGACTGGTTGCCATCCCAAGGTTAAAGTGCCCAGTTTGGTATACTATTTACCCATAGCTAGAGGAAGAATAGTTGAATACATTTTTTCCCAAAGGTCTTAGCACTATGTGAAATACAAACAGCCTCGTCCAGAATTTTGAATGCGGGTTACCGTGTCCATTTCCTACGACGATAACCATTACACCACGAGCGCGGCCTGTCTTGACTCAGATAGATAGATAGGTAGATACGTATGTTACTTATTTACGGATAAAGATAACTAAAAAAAAATGAATAGAATTTTAGATTGACACAACAGTCAGGATAAAACTCACTACAATATCAAGAGGATCCTGTCAAACATAGGTCTATGACAAGGTGCTCTACTCTATTCTAACATTTGATAATTAAAACAATTACTTATCCATCACTGTCTATTTCGAACGAAGTTACTCTTATGATAATTGTTAATAAGGACGTTTCTTTATTTCTATAGCTCACATGGAATTCTAAATTTTTTATCATGTGTATGTGTGTGCGTGTTAAATGTTGCACAAATCCCATGAATATCAGTAGATAGCAGTGGATATTCATGTGTTAAGTCACTCGGCGTTTCCTATATCTAGCTTGACA
>OY757905.1:67072034-67259534 GCA_963585895.1 Sepioteuthis lessoniana | reverse complement strand
TCTTAATCTTCAAACAGATTATTTATAACATGAGGTATTAAAGATCGTCATTTAAGTACATTAGCTACACAGAATATCCGTTATCAAACTACATTTTAGCGTTAATTTTTAATAGTATTTCTTTCATCTTAATTTTAATTGCTTTTTATTCTAACTGTTCAGACCGTCGGGCTCCGACTATAAGTAAACAGCGTGGGAGCCTATCCTTTATTTCAGATCTGAGTTGCTTAATAGTCTTGGACTGACTGTTTAAGAAATTGCGATAAAATGCAATTAAAATCAAGATGAAAGAAATACTGGCCAAAAATCAATAGTGATCGACAATGCTTCTTGTTGCAATATAGTTACAATATTTATAGAACTTTAATTTTTTGCAGCATCATATAGAAAATATAATTACAACGATGTAACAACTATGTTAAACAGTAAAAATGAACACAGATATTTTGTGTACAAAAAGGAAGGTGTGTGTAGAGTAGGACTTCTCAAACTTTTTACATGATACAATTTAATTTCACCCCCAAATATATTAATTGAATACTAAATTACAAAACACGACTAATTTTCTAGTGTTTAATACAAATTACATGATAAAATAATAAGTAAAATATAAATACAAATGCATCTTTAATTATTTTTAATGGAAAGGATTGGTTTGGCGAGCACTGAGGAGATCACGAATATTAAGATGTAGATTTGTGGGTTTGAGCTGCCAATCACCACGTTCTCTGTTCAAAGTGCTTCTCTGTTTGTTTAATAAATAATGCACAAGGCTAAACCCAGATTCTACCATATACAGATTCGTAAAACCTGATAAAATGGACTCAACAGTTGCACAAAGCTTGGAATATTATGCTACAGGTTTCAATATCTGAAAACAAGTCGATTTTTGTTCTCTATCCTCATCTCACAACTTAGCAAAGCTTCGTAATTAATCATATATTACTTTTTTTTTATCGTAACCTGTCTTTATGTGATTAAAAGACAGGCTTGTATACGGCATGTGTCTCACGCCAATTTTTGATGCTTTGTGCCTTATTAAATTAGACTTGACCCAAAAATATACAGACCAGTCGGCTAGGGCTGTAGAATACATCGATTACATCTCTGCGGATGGGGAGGACTCTCCCTCCAATGAGTGTCCCAGGATATGACACTAAACAATCTGATGGTGAGGCTCTAGACCTAGAGCTTTGGGGAATGTGGAGTACCCCTTCATTGCCATTGCTCCCAGGTCCGGAGTGGTAGCACTTGATAGGATCCCATCTATGGGACAAATGGAACTTTTTGAATTATTGGTATTACATAAAAATACTTGCAAACATTTGTCTGTGTTCAAATGAATGAATAGTGTTGAATAGAATAATTAGTGCTAAATAGCAATACTTGTAACCACTTCACTGTTTGCAAACAAATGATTAGTATTGAATAGAATTATTAGCGTTAGAGAGCAATAATTGAAATCCTTTAACTGTGTTGAAACAATAGCAATACTAAAGTGCAAACAAATTAGTTGTAACTCTTTCAAAATTGAAATTGCCCACAAATTATTCATTTGCAAATCATATATATATATATGTGTGTGTGTGTGTGTGTGTGTGTGTGTGTGTGTGTGTGTGTGTGTGTGTGTGTGTGTGTGTGTGTGTGTGTGTGTGTGTGTGTGTGTGCAAACAACGATTAATAGTAAATAGAAATATTTGCGTTTGATAGAAATGCTTGAAACTATTTAACTGTGTGAAAAAAAATGAGCACAGGTTCGTTTAAAAATGTTATCAACAAAATATGTTTGCAAATCCTATATCGAATGAATATGTATAAAGAGGGTTTTGAATTAAATAACCTGCAATGGTTGATATGCCATAAAACCAAACCAAACTAAACCAAACCAATCGAATAGATAGATAGATCGATAGATATGAAGACTCAGTCACATTAAAGCAATTGTTATCATTATTTTAATCCTGGAGAGTTTTTCACATCCGCATTATCTGGTGTTTTTTCACTGGAGTCTGAGTGACAGCAAGTCTTCTCCAGTCTCCAGGACTCTTCTAGGTATTCTAGCTAATGCTGTGGTTTGGATAGTCTAAATTCTTCCTTTGATTTTTAATTCTTCCATTCTTTTTAAGGGGTCGTTCCAACTGCAATTATTATCACCGTCACCCTCATGTTCCACAGTTTTTGTTAAGTTTTTTTTTTCAGTCATCTTACAAGTTCAAATGTTTGTTAATCTTTTTACTTTCTTTGATTTTAACTCTGTGGTCCGCCGCAACAGCAAAATTCATTTGAGTTTTTCACATCAATTTTAGCTGATGGTCTTTCACTGGAGTCTGAGTGACAGCAAGTCTCCTCAAGTCTCCAGGACTCTTCTCAGTATTCTGGCCGCTCTCAATAATGCTGTAGTTTTGATGGTCTCCACTCGTCCTCCAACTTCCAAGTCCTCCATTCCCTTTAATAATCTTTTAGTTATTATTATTATCATTATTATTATTATTATTATTATTATTATTATTATTTTATTCTATGAGAGTTTCTCACATCAGCGTTAACCGATGGTCATTCACTGGAATTTTAATGACAAGTCTCCTCAAATTTCCGGGACTCTTCTCAGTATCCTGGCCGATCTCAACAATGCTGTAATTTGTCTCCACTCGACCTTTTATTTCCAAGTCCTCTTGTCTTTTTACCAATCTTTTAGTGACTGTACCTAGAGCACCAACGACAATTGGTATAACCGTTTCTTTCATGTTCTACAGATTTTTTAATTCCCAAGTAAAACTGTGGTACTTATCTTTCTTCTTCTTCTTCTTCTTCTTCTTTGCAAGTCTTCACGTTCCTGGTGGTTTTTCACTAAATTTTGAGAGACAAGTCTCTTCAGATTTTAGCAATGTTGTGGTCGGAATAGTCTTGATTCTTCCTCTGGTTTCCTGTTCTTCCAGTCCCTTTTCCTGATTCTTGTACTCTATCGAACTTTAAAATGTTGGACATTGAAATTTGTGCTTGATTTTTAATTAATAACTGAACGAACCTTTTGACTAACATACCCCAATCTTCTTTTTACGACCAGTGTTTTGAAATAGATATAAAGTACAGTTCAGACTTACAGTTATTTTAAAAGAAAGAAAAAAAGAAAAAAGTGAAATCGAGGCTTAGAGAAAATTCGTATCTGAGCCCAAAAAGAACAATTTAAGCCCGATGAAGAAAAAGGACGGCTGCGTTGCTAATTAATTTGAATACTCTAACCATCTTGAAGCGAAAAAAATCTTTAGACCATAATTGCGAAAAAGAATGTTTTTTCTTCGGTTAAGAGACGAGAGGGATGCACTAAAATCACTTAATTTTCTTCACACAACGTATCTGTTAAGTTAAATTCCTATATCTCCTTAGTGTCAACTGTTTTTGACTTGTATAAACAAACACATTCAGTATGCAATCTGAAAGACATTCAAAAACCAAATGCTATTTTAATCAAGTTTTTAGTCTATATTTAGTCTAGTTTTTTTTGTTTTTTTTCACGATGATAATTCATGCTATGAAAAAAGGAAATGATTGATTCAGAGAAACAGTCTTAGCAATGAATGATTCGTTTGGTAAAACGAAAAGCCAAATATTGAGTTAGAAAGATGACTCTAGCAATACATCAATGTCTCTGAATGTCCCCCATAAAATTTGCGCTAATCTTAGATGTTTAAAAAAGGATTGTAAAAGAACATGATGGATTACAATTCTGGGACGAATTACGCCATCTCTCTCTCTCTCTCTCTCTCTCTCTCTCTCTCTCTATCTATCTATCTCCTAAATTCGAGTTCTGATCATCGTATATTCCAATGAACACCTGAAATTGTATTATTTTGGTTTATCATACCAACCCCTTATAGGTTATTTAAAGCCAAAACTTAATTTATTTGGAAATGTTTGATTTCAATCATAACTCTATTTTCAATGTTCCATCGCATTTTTTAAATTGAACTTTTTATCAATAATTTGTTTACACACAATTATATATCAAATGTTTGATTGAGCGATATATTTTAACGGCATGTCAGTTGGTCTAGAGTTATTTTTTGCCAACATGTTAACGATTTGTGTTCATTTACATTTTCGTGTACTTTAAGAAGATTTTATTGATTCATTTATTTACTTGTTTATTTTGTTTTTTCCACACGGTCTTATTGAATACAAATACTATTTCAACAGATCTATCTAACTCGTAGAGGAGATTTAAACATATACTTCCACTCCAGGTCAGAATGGATTTGGGAGTAATAGCAATGAAAGGGTACTCTACATACCTCAGATCTCAATAACGAAAGTTTCTAATCAATCTATTATTTATACCGTACTTGACAATCCGTAAAACAAGTCCAACCTGTAACAGTGGTCTGTGATGATATTGATGCTTTCATTAAAAAAGAGGGAAGGATTTTAATGAGCATTTTATAGTTATCTTTTTCGAGTAATTAAAAAAGACATTCAGCGCGAATGTGACCTAACAAAATTATCAGTCGATTCTAAATTAAACTGGAAATTAAAAAAAAAAATAACTACGTCAAGCTAGAGATCGCACTCACTTTTATGTTTTAGATAATTTAAACACTTTTATGTTTTAGATAATTTAAACAGCCGATTATTTTCAGAAGTTTTAGGTGATTTAAATCTATTTTGGTCATCACCCACAAATTATATTTCGAAAGATTTTCAAATCCAAAGATTTGTTTAGCGAAAACAAAAATCAACATCGCGTTTCAAATTTTAAAACAGGAAAATGGGAGAATATATCTCAGGTTAGAGCGAATAAAAAGGAACATAATTAATAAACAAAAAGCACTTATTTATCATGAATAGACATTCACAAATTTTAAGGGGCTTTTTTGTTGGGGGGGTCGTTTTTTTTGGGGGGGCTATAATATTCGTACAAAACAGTCTATAATTTTCTAGAATTTTAGATAATCAAAATAGTCTATCATTTTGGAGAATTTTCAGATAATTTAGGTATATTTTATTATCACCCACAAAGTATAATTCATAAGAATTTCAAATTCAAAGATTTGCTTTAAAAAAGTTAAAACTAAGAAAACGTTTCATATTTTCAAACTGGAAAATGTTAAAATATTTCTGTTAAAAGACCTTCCTGTCTGTGGGGCTTTGAATATGCTGACTGTATCCCCTGGAGACGGGTAAGACCCTAAAATGGTAGTTTCTTGGGTATGACACCAAACTGCATCTGATGGTAAGGTTCCAGTTCTGGAGATCTGAAGAGTCTGGAATACTCCTTCATTGCCCTGACTCTCTGTTCAACTCTGACCCATGGGTGGAAGTACCTGTTAAGGTCCTATCTATGAGTCAAGTAAATATGTTTAAGAATTATTCGTATTCGATAGGAACGTGTGCTAAAAAACTTTGGGAATTAACTACACAAAAAATGTAAATATAAAATCGATTCGCTAACCTCTTGGCATGAAATAACTCTAGACCGTTTAACATGCCATTGAAATCAATAAATCAATCTGTTAAAAGTTTATTAATAAACAAAAAACACAGTTCTTTATTCTGTTGTGAATAGACTAAGACAATTGTCAAGGAACTTTTGTTTTGTTATTCCGATAAAACAGTCAATCGTTTTCTGAATTTTTACATTATATCAGTCTATTTTTGTTACCACCCACAAATTACACTTGTGTGAAATATTAATTTAATGTGAAGAAGATGAGTCAGTGGGATAGGGATTGGTGACACGAAGACATGGGATGACTCAGAATTGTTATTTTGTTTAGTTTGGTTCAGTTTTATGACATATCAACTCTTGTAGGTTATTTAATGCCAAATCCTGTTTATACATATAAACATATTATATATACATAATTTTTAAGTGAATAGTATGCAAATAACATTTTAAACGTGCTAGAGCTCATTTGTTTGCTCACAGTTAAATATTTTCAATTATTTTTATCCAACACAAATAATTCTATTCGATATCAATCATTTGTTAAAAGGATAAGTATTGCTAACACTAATTATTCAAAATGGTTTCAACTATTGCAATCTAACACTAATAGTTCTATTTGCGCAAAGTTAAAGGTTCCAAGTATTGCTATAAACAGTAATAATTCGATTTAATATTGAATTAGTCCCTAGTAAATTAGTCCCTTAGTAAAAGATTGAACAGTTTTATTTGACCCATAGATTGAACCCTAACAGGTACTACCACTCCGGGTTAAATTGGACCTGAGAGTAATGGTAATAAAGTGGCGCTCTACATTCCCCAAACTCCAAGACTGGAAACGCACCATCAGATGTAGTTTAATATCATACCCGGGACACCACAAGTGTGGAAAGAAATCAATAGAGAATGTGAACGCTGTTATCTAAAAAACAACAATGACATAATAGTTGTTATGGAAACAGCTACATAACAGGCAGTTCCTTTAATATAACATAAAATAAAACTTACTTTTCGCAAGCAATTTATTACTGATAAGATTTGTAATTTAAGTAGAATATAATTGCTAATAATGTCTAGTAAATAAGAAAAATGATACAGGCTGACAGATGTTAACATTTATGGTTTATAATATTGCAGATTTTTAAATGCAGACTTATGAATTGGCCGCAGCATGAAATTGAGTTCGAAACCCTTGCCTCGAGTGCAAATAATCTAATCCGCGGGCTTCAGAATAAATCGAGCATGTTTACGCAAATGTAACTGATTAAAAAATGTCTTTTCTAGATAAGTCATATCACAAAAAATCCTTTACACAGGCAAATATTTCAGTCAGAAAGTGCAATGAGAATTCTTGATGGTTATATAAGGATTCTTATTTGTACAAAGATCTTTGGTAAAATGAACTCATTTAAAGTAGAGCCTCATAAAATAGCAGGGTATCAGTGTGTGTGTGTGTGTGTGTGTGTGTGTGTGTGTGTAATAGAGAGACAGAGAGAGAAAAAACTGGTTGCAAGAGAAACATAAAGTAATAGAGGTAAAAGAAAGAGAAAAAGTAAGAGATAAAGAAAATAAAACGAGAGAGAGAGAGAGAGAGAGAGAGAGAGAGAGAGAGAGAGAGACACAGAAACTGGCTGCAAGAGAAACATAAAGTAATAGAGGTGAAAGAAAGAGAGAAAGTAAGAGATAAAAAAAATAAAACGAGAGAGAGAGAGAGAGAGAGAGATAAACTAGCTGCAAGAGAAACATAAAGTAATAGAGGTAAAAGAAAGAGAAAAAGTAAGAGATAAAGAAAATAAAACGAGAGAGAGAGAGAGCGAGAGAGAGAGACTGGCTGCAAGAGAAACATAAAGTAAAAGAGGTGATAGAAAGAGAGAAAGTAAGA
Organism: Sepioteuthis lessoniana; assembly: GCA_963585895.1. Lineage (NCBI taxonomy): Eukaryota > Metazoa > Mollusca > Cephalopoda > Myopsida > Loliginidae > Sepioteuthis > Sepioteuthis lessoniana. The sequence goes on along the minus strand of OY757905.1, from coordinate 67,252,212 downwards.
GATAAAAAAAAACGAGAGAGAGAGAGAGAGGGAGAGAGAGAGAGAGAGAGAAAGTAACTGGCTACAAGAGAAACATAAAGTAATAGAGGTGAAAGAAAGAGAGAAAGTAAGAGATAAAGAAAATAAAGCGAAAGGAAGGGAGAGAGAGAAAGAGAGAGGGAGAGAGAGAGAGAGAAAGTAACTGGCTGCAAGAGAAACATAAAGTAAGAGAAGTGATAGAAAGATAGAAAGTAAGAGATAAAGAAAATAAAACGAGAGAGAGAGAGAGAGAGAGAGAGAGAGAAAGAGAGAGTAAATAAATTGTTTAAAAACATTTGGTGAATCAATAATGTGTTTAAATGTTGGCCAGTAGAGCAGGATAGAATCGAAAAGAAATTAAACTCAGACCTCTTTTCATAATAGTTTCATTGCTTGAAGTTTCAGATATCAGAATACAATCAGCAGATTAAATTTAATTTTGCAATTGCATAATTTCTTTTGGTGTATATATATATATATATATATATATAGGGGGGTGCAGATTTGGAATGGAATATAACGGTTTGAGAAAAGGAAAACGATTCGGAAAGTTCCAGAAGCTTAAAGAAAAGAAAAGTCGAACATAAACGAAATTTCCGATTGGCACAGCACGATTAATACCATAGTACATTTCGTTTCTGCGGAATAAAATGCTTTCTGAAGAGGTTATTTGTATAGCAAGGCACTGCGGGAGCAGTAATGACAAACCCATTGGCGATGTTCTCTCATGGACTCCTACACATGGACACACCAGCATTGGCCGACTAGCAAAGACCTACATACATCAGCTCTGTGTGGACACTGGATGCAGTCTAGAAGACCTACCCTGAGCGATGGATGACACGGAGTGATGGTGAGAGAGAGTCAAAGAACTCCGTGCTGTCAACACGACTTGATTATATTTATATATATATATACTGAAGTAGAAAGAACATTTCTGATCGGAGACCGTCCTGAAATCACTGGCAAACTAAAACAAAAAATCGTTAACGGTCAACTAGACGTCAAACTAGGGCAGTTTACAGAGGAAGAATTTGACGTAATATTGAAAAAAAAATGAAAAACAGAAAAGCTGAAGGCCTCGACGAAATGCCCACTGTAGTTTGGAAGACAAGAAAATTTGACGACATACTTCTTTGATTATTCAATGCAGTCTAAAAACAATACACAATAGAGAAATAGACGAAAGGTTGCATCTTTCTCTTTCTCGAGAAATGCGACCTCGGAATCATTAGGAACTACAGTGGAATAACTCTAACTGCTATAGTTGCTAAAGTTTATAATGTCCTACTTTGAAATCGTATCCTACTTGAAATCGAGAAAATTCATTCAAAAATCAGAACGACATCCAAAGAAATCGCTCCACAACCTCTCAGATTCTGACAATCCATCGAATCATTAAAAAAAGTGCAGGTAAATAATCTCGAGGCAACACTATGGTTCATTGACTTCTTCAAAGTGTTTGATTCTATACACAGAGAGGAAATAAAGCAACTACGACTACCATATGATCTTCTCAAAGAAACCGTCACTGCTATAATGATGCTTAACAAAAACGAAAGCAATAGTTCTCTCACCTGATGGAGGCGCCGACTTCTTCGACGTAGTCGCTAGAGTCTTGCGAGGAGATACATTTCCAAAATATTTGTTTATAATCTGCCTAGATTACGTACTTTAAACGTCAATAGATCTAATAAAATAAAAAATTTTCACATGAAAAAAGGAAAAAATAAACGATATCACACAAAAACTATGACATGTAGACTACACAGATGACTTAGGTCTTCTTGCAAATATACTAGCCCAAGCAGAATCCCAACTACATAGCCTACAGCAAGCAGCTGGAAGCACTGATGACTCAACAAATGCAGATAAAGCAGAGTTCATATGTTTTAAACAAAAAGGAGCTATTGCCACTCAAAGTAGCAAGCCTAAAAAAAGTAGTGGATCAATTCACATACCTCGGCAGAAACATCTCGTCTACTGAAAGTGATGTCAACATACGCTTAACTAAGGCTTGGAATGCTATTGAGTGTTATCGATCAAAAATGGATGTCTGATCTATTTGTTAAAATAAAGCGGGATTTCTTCCAAGCTGTAGCTATGTCCATACTACTATATAGATACACCATATACACACTAACAAAATACATAGAAAAAAAGCTAAATGTGAACAACACAAGAATGCTAAGTGTTGTTTTGAACAAATCCTGGAAGCAACACTTTCCTTCCATCTCACAAGTAAGACGAACAAGATATGTTGAGCACAGCAGAAAAAGTAAGGACGAACTCATGAGCGATGTTTTCATATAAACCAGTGTTGACCGACCATCAAAGCACTACGTACATCAGCTCAGTGTAGACACAAGATACAGCCTAGAAGACCTTCCTGGACCGATGGATTATTGGATTGGAGAGTAAGAGATAGTCAGGGAACTCTGTGTTGCCAGCGCGAATTGATATATATATATATATATATAGAGAGAGAGAGAGAGAGAGAGAAAGAGCGAGAGGGAGAGACTAGTAAGTCCATTGTCTAATTAGCTTAATGATGAAAAAAAAGCAATTAACTTTACAAATATCAATTAAGCTAAAAGCAGACCGATGATTAAAATCGCTTTTTAAAAACTTCTAAAATAAACTTTAAACTGCGTTTAAAAATAAGTCAGCAGCTGATGATTGACTTTCCCACTGTGGAACTGATAGTTATGCAAAGGGCTTATGATTTTAAACATTTTAAGAAAGTTTTTTTTAAGTTTTGAAAATTCTATTTAATCAGCGTTTTGAATTCGATTTTATAGTGGCTCTATCGTAGATATTTAGCAGTGTAGAAAGAACTACATAACAACTCATTATCTTTATTTTCTTTTGCCATCGTATTTTATTGTAAGCCTTAACTATTTTCGCCCTTTCGGCAGGGCTTAGAATAGGCTGACTGTATCCCCTACAGAGGGGTAAGATCCCTCCCACCAAAAAGGGGTGTCCTTGATATGACACAGAACTGCATCTGGTGGTATAGCTCCAAATCTGGAGCTCTAGAGAGTGTGGAGTGCCCCCTTCAATGCCTTTACTCTAGATCGGGTCTACTCTAGATCGTTGCATCTATGGGTCAAATAGATTTCTCTGGAAATTATTTGTATTAGATAAAAATATATTTGATATCATATAACCATGTATAAAAAAAATTCTAAAAAAGCAACATAAAAATATAAATATGAACGTACAATGTACGCAATTCTTTAATTTCTTGGCATAAAGTGTCCTGGGTATGACATTAAACTGATTCTAATGTTGAGCCGCTAGTTTTAGGGTCTGAGGAATGTATAGTATCACTTCCTTACAATTAATCTCAGGTCCTCAATGAGCCGGGGATGTAGTACCTGTAAGGGTTTTGTCTATGGGTCAAATAGAACTGTTCATTCTTTTATTAGAAATTATTATTAATACTGAATAGAGTTACTATTGTTAAACAGCAATACTTAAAACCATTTAACTGTGTGCAAACAAATGATTAATATTAAATAGAATTATTAGTGCTAGATAGCCAGACTTAAAACCATTTAACTATGTACCAATAGAATTATCAGTGTTAAATAATTGAAACTCTTCAAATGTGTGCAAATAATTAATAGCAATAATTAAAACCATTTAACTGCGCGCAAAGAAATTATTAATATTAGAAAGGATTATTAATGATAGCAATACTTGAAACTATGTAATTGTGTGCATCCAAATGATTAATATTAAATAGAATTATTATTGTTAAATAATAAGTGACTGTGCAAGCAAATGGCTCCTTTAAAAAGGATGTTACCTACAAACTATTCGTTTAGAAATTATATGTATGTTTGTGTGTGTGTGTTTGTGTGTGTGTGAACACGATTTCGTATTAAATAACCTACAAGGGTTGGTATACCATTAAACAAAATAACTTGACTTATCTTGGCATAAATCAACCCCAGACATGTTGATATGTCATTAAACTCAATCAGTCAACCAAAAAACCATATTTATAATTAGACATGTGTATGTGTGTTCCCAAATGTTTACAGAGGCAGTACTCGCAGTGTAGTTGCTAACGTACAAAACTCCGACATCGTGGTAAGCGAGTTCGAACTCCAGTGGCGTTCACTTTCGGACTAATACTCCAGGAAAAAGTATGAACTGCCTTATCCCTCCAGCAATGGGTTAAATAGTACTATTATTGTTCTTCTACAAGAATGGCTTTGGCAGTAAATAACCCACGAAGGTTTCTACGTCATTTAACAAAGAAACAAAACCAAAAATGTCACTTAATTTCTTGAGACAGAATACAGAACTGAAAATCCGTTTTCGCTGATAACTTTTACACACACCTAATATATACGTACGTATGTACTCATAAATTTATTACTATTCGATTTAGCATTTTTTTAATTGTATGTGTCAATTAAGATGTGTAGAATAAAATGTAAACTTTTGTAAGTATTCTTATTCGTTTGGAAATTATTTGCTTGTGGAATTTCTTGTGCCACATTTAAGGCTCTTACAATCCAATGGCGTCCGGACGTGGGAGCACATCACTGGTCAATAGTGTGTGCAGTAAAAAATCCCACGCTTTTTAGGGGGGGGTATGACACCAATCCTCTTAGGGGACTTTAGAGTCTTTCAGTGCATTACCTTCAGTCTATTTTCTCATGCAAATAGACGAAACAAAGACGATTCGTGATAAAAGAAATAGATTCATGCTTTTCCCGAACGCATTTGCACCTTGTGACATCAGCCGTCAATAACTGGAATTATGTTTAGACGTTTAGATTTCATGACTTCTTTCACTGCATGAGTAGGATCATTTATTTGGTTGATTTTACAAGAATGTGGTTGATTTCCATAGACGGATCGAAATACCGGAACTGATAGTATTTATACGAAGCAAAGATTTTCAAAAATACTCCTGGAATAATAAGTGCCACGATCAGTCAATTCAGTGTGCACAAAGTGATCAAATGCAGGCATGTACTGGCTTTCCTTTGTTTTGTTTAATCTTTTCTTCCTTTATAAATAACTTAAAAAAGATAACACTTCGAAACAAACTAGCAATACATACCCTTATTGCATACAGGTTGTAAAATGACCATTAAGTTATTTACTAAGTTTTCGCACAAAGCCGGATGTACGGGGCACCAAGTGAAACTCGAACTCACGAATAATAACAATTTTGTTAGTTAAGCTTGTTAATAATTACGCTGCCCGATATTACTATTTAACATAATTCATTCGTTTGCACACATTTAAGTGATTTCAAGTATAGTAAATGATTAAATAGTTGTATTTAACTCATACATGGGGTTTGAACAGGTACTGCAACTCCGGGTTTGAGTGGACCTGGGAATAATGCCAATGAAGGAGTACTCCATATCTTTTGATTAAATATAAACTTTTGAGTTATACCATATAACGTCGAAGAAATGATATGTCTCAAATTAAGAATAAAGTCACATTTTCTAGGCCTGCCTGGTGGCGAAGATAGTAACACAATTCTCATCAACATCAATGGTTGATTTTCGAGTTTAGGTTCACTCAAAATATTTGTACAACACAATTTTCCTTCTTTGTATACATTAGATATTTGACTTTGTGCTGCTGTAAGCAAAAGCTAATAAATATTAAATGCCTTGCCTTATACTTCAAATAGTCGCACATGAAAGACGCTCCGAAAGTAAAGTCTCTTATTTATATCCACGGAAATTAAATACAAATAAAAAGAGCACGAGAACACTGTGGAATAAAGCAAGTTTTCAGCTAGTAAACACTTGAAAAATTTATTACTATTCGATTTAGCATTTTTTAATTATATGAGTCAGCTGATCGAGACGTTTCTTCCATTGCTTTCAGCTCAGTCGGCAAAGGCTGTAGGATACACTGACTGCATCTCTGCAGAGGAGTAAGACTCTCCCCAACAAGTGTCCCGGATTTGATATTAAACAATCTGATGGTGAGGTTGTTTTAATACTGGAGCTTTGGGGAACGCGAAGTATCCCTTCATAGCCATCGCTCAGGTCCACTCTAACCCGGAGTGGTAGCAACTAATAGAGTTCTATCCATGTGCAAACAAATGACATGCTAAATTGAATTTCTTGAAATAGAACCGTTTGATCATTTAACTGTGTGTAAACAAATGACTGATATCTAATTGAATTGTTAATGATACTTGCAAATACTTGGAACCATTTAACAGTGTGCAAACGAATGAGTAATATGGAATAGAATAACTAGTGTTGAACAGCAACACTTGTAACCACTTCACAGTGTGCAAGCAAATAATTAATATTGAACAAAATTATAAATTGAAACCATTTAACTGTGTAGAAACAATGGCAATACTAGTGTGCAAACAAATTAGTTGTAACTCATTTAAAAACGAAATTACCGATAAACTAATCTTAAATATCATATATGTCTATTTAGATGTACGCAAATTAATGACTGATGTTAATTTGTGACTGTTATATAGCAATGTAAATGAGCTCAGGCTCATTTAAAAATGTTATCAACAAAATACGTTCACAAATTATATACATCAAATAAATAATAATAATATCTAATAAAGAGGATTTGGGATTAAATAACCAACAATGGTTGATTTACCATAAAACCCGACTCAATCAATTGACCGGTATGTTGAACATATCACATATCGCTTTCTCCACTTTAATCGTACTAATTCCAAACGTTTTGACGGGAGTAAGGACACTATTAGCAGGTTAATCCCATAGATCGTTTCTATTGTAGTGAGGCCATCTCCTGTATATGTATTGCACTCGTAGTCTTATGTTAGACGAAACTAAGCTCAACCGAGTCGTCTATTAACAGTCTAGTAACTTTGATCCTCAGGGGATTCTCAACTCATGTAGCCTTCCAAACAATTAAGTTACTCTTAGTATATATGATTTTTCGCTGAGGATCAATGGTTATAGAGCTAGTCTCTGATACCATTATTACTATAATGATTTCAGTCATCAATGTGTTCCATACTTGGTGCCTTGTGCCTGACAAAGCTAAGCTTAATCATGTAGATGATTTCTATGATACTAAGAGCGATTCTCTTTGACTGCGTGACAGATTAGTCTAACAGATTGTTACAACTGCTGAGTGTTTGATTCTCACTGATTGTCCCACACTTGTCCCAAGTTAACCTTAGGGTAGTAAATATCAGTACAAAAGAAAGGCTGTTTAAAATTTTTTATAACAAATTGGAATGATGCATAACAGCACATATTTGTGAATAAAATTATACTTCCGCAAATATTTTCCCAGCACTTTGAATACTTTGAACGTGTACGAGTGTTCCTGCACATGTTACAGCGAACTTTATAAAAAGCCCCCCTCCTTCTCTCTCTCTCTCTCTCTCTCTCTCTCTCTCTCTGTATGTGTGTGATATGTGTGTTAGCAATTTTTTTTTAAATTATGCGGTATCGTTTTTGCTTTGTTTTTTTTGTTTTTGTTTTGTTTTGTTTTCTGCTTTCTATGGAAATTACTGCAGAGTGCAAATAGTAAAACAGGCCAAGATAGATAGATAGATTGATAGATCAATAGATAGATCAAAGAAACTTCTCAGAAATACTCGTATGATGTCAAAATCTAAAAAGGTTGTATTAACATTTCTATGATTATTTCGGAAACATTTTAAGTTTATTGATAAAATATTATTCATAAGGAAGTATGTTTTAACATTACATTTTCGTTTTCTATGTTTGAGTCTGCATTGTTCTAATAGATAGATAGATAGATAGATAGATGTACTGACCACCCTCCTATATGATGTAGGACCATAGGTCATCAAAAACTATCATCAACCTTCAGTAAGCACAACTGGCTGAACAGAGCTATTATGTACGTTCCATGACTCGATTGGTCAGACCAAGAAGGTTTCAATAAATGCAAATACACATCATCATTAAGTAATGCTGTCTATATCTCCTTCTTCCTCTCAGTCTGTCTGTCTGTCTGTCTCTCTCTCTCTCTCTCGCCATCTGTCTCTATCGTCCATCACTTCTGGCAGGTTCTCTCAACTGCATCCAGTGTCTGCACAGAGCTAATCTATGTAGGTCTTTGTCGGTCGGCCAATTTTGATGTGTCCCTGTGGAGGAGTCCATGTGAGAAAGTTACACATGAATTTGTCCCTATTTCTCTAGCAGTGCTCTGCATGTCTTGTTTGTCTTACTTGAGTGGTTTGTGAGATGGGGGAGGGGGGCAGATAACTGTACAGCTACAATTTTGTAGGGTGTTACTTTTAGGATTTGTTCAACACAGCACTTAACATTCTTGTGTAGTTCTCAACTAGTTTTTTTTTCTCAATGTGGTTCGTTAGTGCTCATGTGGTGCATCCATAGAGTAGTACTGACACAGCTACAGTTAATTTTCATCATCTTTTCTTTATATTTACGAATGTTATCTTGGCTTAGCATAAAGTCGTGCATATAAGAACAATCAATCAGGATTGAACTCATTTTAATTATAATGATCTGCGAGATTAGGCTTCGGGTTCTTTGTTTAATGGCATACCAACCTTCGTGGGTTATCTAATACCAAAGTCATCTTTGTAGAAAGACAGTTGTAGTGCTATTTAACTCATAGCTTGGAGGATTAAAGGGAATTATGCCTTTCCTAAGAATATTAGTCCAAAAGTGAACGTAATAGCGCGACAATAATTCGAACTCGCTAAGATGACGGAATTCAACATGTTGGCCAATTCGCCGTAGGCTCTCCCCCTCCTCCGCTCTGTGAGATTAGCTGGTTCACAAATGTTATAAGTCCAATGAATCATTTGCTTCTTTTCATTCATTTTTTTTTTTGAGGGAGGCAAAGAAAGAAAGAAAGAAAGAAAGAAAGAAAGCAGTTGCACCAAAACACACCTCTTTTAAAGTGATAACTAATAGATAAATAAATCCCGCCATTTTTTCCCGCAATTGTTGAATAGAATGGGCGACCTTGATTAAAAAAAAACGAAAGTGCTTGGTACTGGAAATTAAAGTTCACCGCGTCTCTGGTTTAATCTTTTCTGAACTTAATCCATAGGATTTAGTGTTTCTGTCTGATGCATTAGTTGTTGAAAAGCTTATATCTTCTCCATCCTTCTTTTTCTTGATATGTATATTTTTTCTTTATATATATATATATATATATATATATATATATATATATATATATATATATATATATATGACATGTGTGACGAAGCGTTCGTATGTTTATGTTTTTTGTGGGGTTTTTTTTTCCTTTTTTCATTCGATTATTCATTGTAAATTGCAATCTTGTATTTTATCGCCTGTGCCCATTTAGGGCGTTGCATTTTAATACTACTAAATTAGAGGGGATAATGTTCCTAACACTTGTTGTTGAGTCGGTCACACTAAAGTTCTTGTCTCTTTTGACTTCTGCTTTCTCAGCATTTCAACAAATGTGTCTACTTCATTTGCAGCCACTTATAAATCTCCCTTCCCTGAAATAATAGAAAAAATACCTAATAAAATGGCAAAAGGAAAATAAAGATAGTTAAATCTATTCATTTTGACGTATATACGCAATATGTTTTGTAATAATGTATTATTTTATATTAAGTGAAAATCTAGCGTCTATTTTTAATTTATCTCAATTCAATAGGAATTGTTATATATATATATATATATATATATATATATATATATATATATATATATATATATATATAATTACTTTTTTCATTACACTGGAAAATGGTGGTATATATATATATACATACATATATATATATATATACCACCATTTTCCAGTGTAATGAAAAAAGTAATTATATTGGTGAATATATATATATATATATATATATATATATATATATATATATTTAACAACACAAATATTATACGGTTTGATTTAATGGTTTGCCAACACGTATTGGTAATTTAATACCAAATCTTGTTTTATGTAAATATTTACCAAGCCCTCGACATGAGCAGGATGCGACACAAGGTCAATTTTTTTTGCAAAGTTAAACAGGTTCTTTACAGTTTTTCTTCTATACCAGTTACCATACTTAGGTTAAAAAGCCCAGTCTGCCCTACTATTTACCAATAGCTGGAGGGAAAAACGGTCGGATGCATACCTTTCCCAAGGGTATTAGCGCAATGTAAGATGCAAACAGACACGATCAGGATTTGAACTGGTATCGCCGAGTCCATTTCCTACGACTGTAACCATTACGTCACGAACGCTTCCGTTTTGTTTAATACATGATTTGTAAGTAAATAATTTGTTGGTAAATATTTTTGTTTATTGTTAAATTGTTAGGATACGAGAAAAATTATTAACCTACTACATAGATGTATGTTTTGTAAATGTTCTTGTTTTTTTTTATTTCTGTCTTTAAATATTTATATATATATATATATATATATATATATATATATATATATATTCTGCTTTGGGATGTGATAATTTCGTCGATTTCCATATTTTTAAATAGTTTCTTCATATTGCTTTTTTACAGCATTTATTTTTCCTAGGGGCAACGTGTGTACATTCAATCAACATGTGTTCGACGGTGGGTGCAGCTTGGTATACTATGCGAATTCGTTGATTTTCTTATCTTCTCCTTCTGGGGTCTTTAGTCTTGGTATAGCAACCAGTCTAAGAGAAGGAAAACTCTGACTTCAAACCTGTTAAACTCCACTTAAAAATTGCCCCTTGTAGCATCCTACTCGTGCGGAGTGCTTGTTAAATACATAGAATTATATATATATATATATATATATATATATATATATATATATATATATATATATATATATATATATATATATATATATATATATATATATATATATATATATATATATATATATATATATATATATATATATATAACCGGCTCATTAGCCTAGTAGGTAGAGTGTTCGCTAATGGCCCGGAAGACCGGGTTCAATCCCAGGTTGAGTCATACCAAAGACTTAAAAATGGTACTTGATACCTTCTTGCTTAACACTCAGCATTATGAGGTACATATCAAGGGTAAAGTGGAGCAATCCAAGGGAAAGCGTAAGCACCCCCCGACACCTTGTTGTAGTAGCTATTGAAAAGGGAGCCTTTGGGTCGACTACAGTCGCCAACCTAACTTATATGTATATATATATATATAAATATATTTAAAATTCTATTCTCACCTTGTTGGTTAATTATGTTACAGTTTCATGTGTTTTGAACGTGAAAGAGAAAACACAATCTTCATATAGAAACATAGGAGTACTTTGATTTATCCAACGTTTTAAACGATTGGGATTTTTCTTATCAGTTGACACACACACACACACACACACACACACACACACACACACACATATATATATATATATATATATATATATATATATATATATATATATATATATAACGGATATGAACATAATGAACTGCAGGAAAATGTCTGGCAGGTTTTTTTCTCTTTATATATATATATATATATATATATATAAAGGGAAAATTTGTTTATATATATATATATATATATATAAAGTGAAAGTATATATATATATACTAATAAGAAAAGTCTGCAAGAAAAGTGCTCGACGCTACTACAACAGAGTACGTATAAAAAACAGAAATATGTCAAATCTGCACACCACATAAAAAGTAAAATAATGGAATTCTAGTGTTTATGGATTCATATTTTCCTCGTTATATATCAATCAAAGAAAATAATAAAATAATACAAAGGCCAGGAAAAGAAATCTTAAAACTTCCACCGTGCCAGTAATATAGTGAGAGTCCTTGGTATAATTAAGAAAGAAACAGATAAACACATTAACAAGATAACCGTAAGCCTACATGAAATACAAAAAAAATACCCTTTGCTGAAATACTCATCTCCTTAGGAGAATACTATAAATGTTTATTGGACCCCCCTCCTCAAATAAGACTGCAAAAAGCATAAATACATAGAAAACATATATTAACTACGTTCTCTCACTCTAGGGATTGTAAGAAACCGAAAATAAAACTGAAAAATGATTAAAAAATAATCCTTGGCCAGACGACCAGACCTAGTGATAATCAACAATAATAATAATAATAATAATAATAATAATAATAGAGAACCTGCCGAATAGTGGACTTTGCCGTTCTGGATTCCCTTTCTTAGCCATGTCCAAGTTTTCACGCGTGTGATTTTGCTTTTTTGTCAATTTAAATGTCCACACAGGTGTTTTTCTTCCCATTTTTGTTTTCTGGTAATTTTTGTTCTGTTAACGCTTGTGTTGAATGTATTGTATTGTTTCTGGTGGCTGTAATTAGTCTTCCTCCGCGCTTTTTTTTTTTTTTTTTTTAGTCTTCTAGTCGTTGTATCGATGCATCGAATGCTCCTCTTCCTCCTTCTCAATCAGTTAGTCTACGTCGTCTCTGAGATGTCAATTTGTTGAAGTTCTTCACTCGTCCACTTTAAGAATGTTACCCAAAAGGGGACAGCCGAGGTATTTTGATGAGATTTCAGCTTAGTAATTTAGTTTCGAGTAGCGCATCTCCCTGGAAGATCCCTCTCTCGAATTTTACCTCAGTTAAGTTTTTCATCATGCGGTTCCACTCGCCAGTTTTTCCATGGAATTCTCGATGATTTACTGGATATCTTGTACATTTCAAGAGAGTCTATCATCCAGCTTTGCTGGACCATACTATATGCCTTTTTGCAGTCAATCCACGCCATAGATAGATATTTTTGTATTGTTTTTCTCTCTTGGGGGATGTGTTGGTCAATCTATAGTAGCTCTCCTGGTCCTCTGGTCCCCTTGCAGCATCATTTCAGTTCCTCGGGGAACCGTCTGCGGTCTTATAACGAAGTGGGGATTGGTTACTAGGAGTTTCATATGTTCCCACGATCATCTGTCAAAAAATAGAGTATCTATCAATTTGTATTACACACACACACACACACACACACACACACACACACACATATATATATATATATATATATATATATCATGTATTCCTATATAATACAATCAACTTGCACATAGGTGTATGGTTTCAAATCAATAATGATAATAATAATCCCGAGAAAAAATTGAGTACTTCAATTTAACCAATAAATGGGACCTTAACAGGTTCTACCAATGAGGCAGACCTGAGAAGAATTGCAATGAAGTTTTACTCAATATTTCTCGTAACTCCAAGACGGGAGCCTCACCATCAGATGCAATTTGATATAATACCCAGGACAAGAAAAGAGATGTCCTTCAGCATAAAAATCGCGCATCTACTTTAATATGTTTATAAAGAAAAGTACAAAAATTAGTTTTTGATTTTCACTGATTAAATCATATAACTCAAATTTTAAAAATAAATCGATTTGTGGAACTCTTCACAGTTCTTTATAAGTACGTACAAAAAACATGTGTAACTCTTCAGCTCTTTCTGAGACCCGCTATGTTTAGATATCACACAGATTTCATACGTGAAATTTTGATTTAATGCGTTTTCAAAAATTAATGTATTATAATTTAATAATAGTCATAAAAATAGTTTTTTGGATAAATAATAATATTTCGAATCAAAGGCAACCTTTTTAAAATGTTTCCATTGTAAACAAAAAAAGGCATTTACATTTTTAATTCCGAGCTTCTTTTTTTAGTAAGAGTATATTTTTATTTCTTAGCTTCTTTTTATTGTACTTACTTTTTATTAACAAAAGAATTGTTTATCGATAATTCAGAAACTGATTTTTAAACGAATTCTTTTCATATTTCTCAGAATAAATTATATCAATTTTTAATTAATGTAATCTGAAAACTATTTTAATGAAAAGAAATAAACTATTTATAGAATAAGCGATTACTTATAATTTGAATTATTTCGGGATTTTTCAACTTAAAAATAAGTAAGTAATGTACGTTGGCGACCGTAGTCAAGGGCGACCAAAAGGCTCCCTTTTCAATAGCTACTACACCGATGTGTATGAGAGGGTGCTACTCCTTTCCCTGGTTTGCTCCACTTTACCCTTGATACGTACCTTAGATTGCTGAGTGTTAAGCAAGGAGGGTCAAGTACCAATTTTAAAGTCTTTGTTATGACGCGACCATTTGCGAACACTCTACCCACTAGACCAATAAGTACATAAGTTTAATTTTGAGCTTCTTTTGATAGTTATATTTTCATAGAGTAAAAAAGAACACAAATTAAACGAATACATTTTTATCGGTGTATTCAACTAGCAATTGAGAACTAAATTTAAATTTGTCTATGTTTTTAAAAAGTCTTTTGAAAAATAAAATTACAGTAATGTTTAAAACCACTTATGACTTTAGGGTTATTTTTTATCATATTTTAAATCTAAACAAAAAAATTCCTAAAATAAAGAATATTGTAAAACACGATTCTTAGATTCTTTCATCGTTAAATTTTTAGAGGGTAAATAAAAACCTAAATTAAAACTAAGTTGTTTTTTCGCGATTTATTTGCTTAAAAATGTTCTGCAACTGAGTACTATGTGTAAAAAATAAAAAAATTTTGAAGACCAAAAAAAAAATCATGAAAATGTTTAAAACCTTTCACTAGTATAGGATTACATATTTTATATATTATTCTAAATGTAAAGAGAAAAGAATTTAAAAAAACAATTCATTAAATAACAGAATACTTTTCATTTGAATTCATCATCATCATCATCATCATCATGTCGTGCTATCAGCACGGATATCCCTGACTCTCTCTTACCACCCCTCCCTATCGTCCATTGCTTCTGGGAGCTCTTCAGGGCTACATCCCGTATCGACACATAGCTGCTGTATGTAGGTTCGAGCTGGTCGTTCAGCCTTTGCTTGTCCATGTGAAGGGGTCCACAGAAATACATCACTTATGAACTCGTCCCTACTTCTCCAGCAGTGTCCCGCATGTCTGGTTCGTCGAATTTTGATAGTTTTCGTGATGGGTGGTTGGTGGCCGTACAGCTGCTGCTTTGTAGGGTTCTGCCTCCATGACTTGTTCAATATTGCTTGCAGCATTCTTATGTAGTTGCCGTCGAGCTTTTTCTTCATACGTTTAGTTAGCATTCATGTAGAGCATCCATATAACAGTATCAACACGACCGCTGCTTGGAAGAAACTCTGCTTCATTTTATCAGTCAGGTCTGACTTCCATATGACCGAAAGTCTATTGATAGCTGTCCATGCCTTTGCTAGTCGCGTGTTGATGTCTGTCTCGGTTGATGAGACACTGCTTCCTAGGTAGGTGAACTTATCAACTAGTTTCAGATGTCACCTGTTTGATTAAAGCACATATACTCCGTCTTGTGTGCTTTGGTATGGAAGCCTATGCTTGCAGCGGCTCGTTCCAGACCATGTAGCAGGGTTTCGGCTTGGGCGGGTGCATTTCCCAGAAGCGCTATGTCATCGGCGTAGTCGGCGCCAGTAATTGTTTTTGCGGGTTACCTTCAGCTTTTTTTCTTTGTTAGCTTGAAAACATTTTCTTTGATTTTATCAATAGATGTTCTAAGCAAGTAGTCTAGACAGATGATAAAGAGGTATGGGGCAAATGTGTCTCCTTGCAGTACACCTGCTACAATCTCAAAATAGTCTGTCTCCATCCGGGGAACGGACTTTTACTTTTGTGTTTCTATGCAGCATCATTATGGCTACGGCGGTTTCTTTTGGTAGGCTGTAGGCGAGTAGAATTTGCTCCATCTTTCCTCTGTAAATGGCGTCAAAGGCTTTGGTAAAGTCGACAAATAATATTGTTGCCTGTAGGTTTTTGCACGTACACCTTCAAAAATTCGATGGATAGTCAAAATTTGTGACGTCATGGATCTTTTCCGGAAGCCATTTTGGTTCTTCCAAAGTATCTTCTCAATTTTGGGTTCTATATGGTTGTGTAGTAGAGCATTGTATATCTTGGCTGCTATGGATGTAAGGGTTATACCTCGGTAGTTCTTGGCTGATCCAAGGTCACCTTTTCAGGGAAGGAGAGGATGCATCCCTTCATCCATCTGTCTATAGGGTTTTGATTATATACGGCATTACAGTGTCGTAGCAGTATGTGGTCGAATTGTCTGGTCTTCCATACTTCTGGGAGTATAGGCGAAATCTTTCGACAATTAAGGACATCTTTAATTCTTAGCTAATTCCACTCTACCCTCGTTCTATCTCAATCCCTCGTGTTTCTAAAATCCTTTTAATTCAATCATGGACCGAGTACTTCTACTAGTATATATATATATGTGTGTGTGTGTGTGTGTGTGTGTGTGTGTGTGTGTGTGTGTGTGTGTGTGTTTGTTGGGGGTATTTAGTTTGCAAGATTTATAAATAACGAGTGATTTATATCGGTAATAGAGCATATATATCTAAGATAAGATAGAGTAGACACAGGTAATTAAGCTTGGTGAATATCAGTTTCTCGCTTTTGCGACCATCAGATCAAGATGTTCCCACGAGGGGGGTATTACTTTATATATTATTATGAAGGGCATGATGGGAAGGATGATCTAGTTTGTGGGGAATTCTGGGAATGGCATTTTATACTGTGTGGTTACTTATGTGGCTATATTAGATTAATTTTGTGATTAGTTCATTTATTTACTCTATTAGGATTAATTTATAATTTTCAGTTTATTTTTATTAATTATAATTATAATTATTATCATTATACTCCTCGCTAGTTTTTCACACCAGCGTTATCTGGGGAGTCTTTCATTGGATTCTGAGTGGCAGCAAGTCTTCTCTGGTCTCCAGGACTCTTCTGAGTATTCTAGACAGACTTAACAATGCTGTCATCTGGATAGTCACGGTTTTTCCTCTGATCTCTAATTCCTCCAGTCTTTTTTTTTCCGAGCCCTTGGGAACTGTTTCAAGTGCAACAACTTCGATTGGTATCACCATCACGTTCATGTTACACAGTTTATACAGCCCTCAGGCAAGATTTAAGTATTTATCAATCTTTCCGCTTTCTTTGATTTTCACTTTGTGGTCCACCGAGACGGCAAAGTCCACTGTTCGGCAGGTTCTCTATTTTTTGTTGACTATCACCAGGTCTGATCGTCTTTCCAGGATCAGGTGATCTGTCTATGTCTCAAAACCCTAAAGAATTTTGTGCGCCTTATTTCCCAGGATGAATTCTAGTTTGTGCATACACCATTTGTTAGTATGGTCAAATTTCAATTTCTTCCACAATTCCCCGTAGATCCCTTTCCCCATCCAGTCATGTCCTCTTCTTCATTCTTCTTCTTATTATTATTATTATTATTATTATTATTATTATTATTATTATTATTATTGTCGTATTTTTTCTATTTATTTACTCTATTCTATTTCTTATTTATTTATTTTCTTAGTTTTTGACTCTATGTCTACGCTACTGTAACTTATATATATATATATATATATATATATATATATATATATATATATATATATATATACGTGGTGGATTCAATAAGTTTCCAGACTTTTTTGTACAGGCATTTAAAATTGTCGTAGACACTTGAAAATTCGGTATGTTATTGTATATTCTGTTTTAAACTTGGAAAAAATGCCACAGAAAAGTATGGAATCGAGTATCAGTTTTTGAGTGGCATAAGAGATTCAAGGAAGGCAAGGAGTCTGTGAGGGATGATGAGAGGTGTCGGAGGAGAAAGGAAGTCAATACACCAGAGTTGACAGGCCAAAGGGTTAAGGTTAGGGTTAGGGTTACTATGTTGAGGTTTTAAGGAAGTTCAGGAAGAGATTCTGTCGGAAGAGGCCAGCACTCTTCAAATCGGATCAGTGGCATTTCTAGCAGGACAATGCACCAGTCCACAACTCCATCCTTGTCACAGACTATTTGACCCAGATAGACATCAAGACAGTTCCTCAGCCTCCCTATTGTCCAGACCTTGCTCCCTGTGACTTTTGGTTATTCCCTAAGCTCACAGGCTGTCGTTATGAGACAACTGAGGAGATGAAAGAGGCTGTGACGAAGGTCATTGACACGCTCACACAAGAGGACTTCCGTGGGGCCTTCAAGAAGTTGTTGGAACAGTACAACAAGTGCATTGCAGCCGGAGGAGATTACTTCGAAGGGGACTAGAGTTTCATGTGTGTTTTATCAATAAAAGTGCCCATACGAAAAAAGTCTGGAAACTTATTTAATGATCCTCGTATATTTATATATATATATATATATATATATATATATATATATATATATATATATATATATATATATATATAGTATTCTTTCATGTGTACATAAGATGTGGCCTACAAGACCTGCCAGGAGCAATTAATGATTAAGATGGTTGGTGAGAGAAAATGAGGGAAGCCCATGCTATTAGCGCGACTTGATGATGATGATGATGATGATGATGATATATATCGTGGGGAATATAGAACGAGAGATTTTTCAGTTCATATAACTAGCAATTAGAATATGACTGCTCTTCTCAAGATTTTCTTTTATAAACAAATATAAACAACTAAATTACCATCAACACGCGCACTTCATCATTTTCTAATAATCTCCAAATAATGAATAAATAAAGTCATTTAAAAATTCAACAGTCTTCCTGTTTTTTTTTTTGTATATATGTGTCTTGTTGCATGCATGTGTGTGTGCGCGCATGCGCGCGTGTGCTTATTACGATAGGCGTGTGAACACTTCTGAATATATGCACTTTTATGTGTTTGTATAAATATCTACAAGTATTTTGGCAATTAACCCCAGTCTGAGGTTATCCCTGCAGTTTGGTCTATGTATTCTCAAATGCATCTGATTTTGTGGGAACGTTTACAAACGACCGAACATCAATTTTTATAAGTTTGGATGGACTCCGTTTCTATATATCGTAAAAAGAGTCATTTTTTTTTTTTTTTTTTTTCTGTTTTCTGTTTTCTTTCCTTCTGCTATAATGAAACTGTTGTATCTGAGCATCTTACTTAAGCCCCAAGTGTCACTCACCCCCACCCGAAAAGAGTTGTTCTGAGTATGACACTAAATTGCATCTGAGGGTGAGTCTCCCGTTCTGGAGCTCTGGGGAGTATGGAGTATGTCTTGATTGACATTACTTCCATGTCTACTCATATTTGATAGGTTTCCATCAAAGGGTCAAGATGATGTTTAAAATGATTTGTATTTGACAGGAATTCTTCATATCTTATAACTGTGAGCAAAATTTTTAAGATATAACTAGGCGAGCAAAATGTAAATACAAATACGATTCCTGGACTCTGGGCGTGAAATAATCCTAGATGGGTTAATATGCCATCAAAATTAATCAATGAATCCGCTCAGGATGAGAATGTAGCATATGTATCCGTAAAAATGTAATTAGATATTTCAACAAATTAACATTTATAAAATCAAAATAATCATCTATATGTTTATGTGTTTTTTTTGGGGGGGGGTGAGAGTGTCTACTTTTTATAAAGTATTAAATTTTATTCCGTTCGAAATAATAACTGTTTTTATTTGCAGTTTTTATATCTCGTTGTTTGTTTGTTGTTTAGTTGGTTGTTTTTTTTTATTTTGCTTTGTTTGTTTTTTGCTTTTGTTTTGTTTTTGTTTTTTTGTTTTTTTCTTTTTTTTTTTTTTTGGAGGGGCGGAGGAAGTAATCGGGACATACATGGATACAGATACCACATTCTGATCCAAGGAAGAAGTCCTGAAAAGCGACACTTTATGTCTAGTCAGAGCACACATACTACACTCTGATCCTATGAAGAACTGCTGATCTCAACATAAATTATTACATCCTTTTTACGTAAATTTTACGACTAATATTTATACTGAACAAGCAGAATTACCCAGTGTAGCCTGATTTTTTTTTTATTAAAAAAAATGAAAAGTGATATATGTACTTTTGAAATGAATTGAAATGTTAACATAACACATAAATCTAAGCTCTTTACTTTTACAACACTCGGACATAATTCGCTTCAACGCAAAAATGCATATATATATATATATATATATATATATATATATATATATATATATATACCTTCCCCACCTCCTTCTTTATATATATATATATATATATATATATATATATATATAAAGAAGGAGGCGGAGAAAGTATTGCATAAGGACCTTTACTGACTTCTAATCATTTACTATGAATACCTAATCTCCCCTTTCATTTAGCAGACGATATTTAAGTAATTGCGATGTTTGCTATTTACAGTGATAAACGTTACTGAAAATAGAAAGCGTTTAGATACAAATAAAAGATGGATAAACGTATTCTGGAAGTTATTTTTGAAAGTCGTTATTTGTGCTTTAAGTTATTAATGCAGCAACGATAAAACTAAAGACAAGTAACTTGTGTAAGTATAATAATTCGATTATTCTTCAGATACATATTACGATGATGTTGTTTTATTTTATTTGGGAGTTTGTTTTTGTTTTTTCGGTAAGAATTCAGAACTACCCCAAAATACTCATCTCTTTTATACAATAAAAAAAACGAGCAGCAAATTTTAACTCATTTGACTTACAGTCATATCACACTTAAAGAACCGGTTCCTGCTAAATGGCCAAGTTAAACAAGTGATGAACTTGTTCTTTACTTTAATGAGGAACAACTTAGAAATCACGGATGCTGTAAGCAATCAAACTGAAACCCGTAAGTGAAACCAATCAACGCCTCGTTAATTATAAAATTTACCTCAGTTCATTCAACTGTTTCCCCGTATAAATGACTTGAATGCATTTGCATAATCTTTATTACGATTGAGATTTAGCTTTAGAAACATCCATTAAGAATAGATAAATAAGATAGGATAAAGTAAAATGAAAATTATCTCCATTCATCATTAAAGTCGTTCAAGCTTCTTATACGATTTGGATAGTCAGTTTACAATGCTTTACTAACAAAACCATTCAAATGAACGTAGATAATCTACGTTCATTTGAATGGTTTTGTTAGTATATATATATATATGTGTGTGTGTGTGTGTGTGTGTGTGTGTGTGTGTTGTTGTTGTTTTTCACATGTTTTAATGCAAATAACCCCTATTAAACAATTCAAATAGAAAAAAACATCAAGTCTCAGCTGATAACTGCAAATATTATGACGAATAAGCCAGTTCAGTTAAATCCCAGCTTTGTAGCGCCGGGCATAACCGTGCACTTAATATAAACTGTCTCCAATAAATAAATAAAAACGCTTCGACATTCAAACTATTGTTATTTTAAAAAGTCGTTCTAGTTGACTGGTTTGATATTTATAAAAAGTTAAACTCATAAGTACAAAACGATTTAACATTTTATTCACGTTCGAAAGATTATGAGCAACGCTTATTTTTCAAGGAGTTGTCTTTAAATGTACAGTAAGCACAATGCAAGTTTAATTTTTTTTTCTTTGGTTCTGTTTTGTATTTGCGTTTACTTGGTAAGCAATTGCGTTCAAACTTTATTATCATATGTCATTTTTCTTCTCTTTTTGCTACTATCAGTTAATGACTCGAGTTATTTACCCTTGTATCTATTACTTTGGCTCAGGTTCTGCCTTTACTAAACGTCGTCCATTTTGTTTTTGTTTGCTTTTTTTAGCGGTAGGAGTTTGTTGGGAAGGTTTTTTCTTGTCTTTTTAAAAACAATTTTCATGCTGTTTTCGAACCGGTGCTGAATCTTATTAAACGATCCCATACAACGTTCTAAGTATATTGTAGTTTATGTAATAAAAGGTTGGGTTTTTTTGGGGTTTTTTTTTTTTTTTGTTTATCTTCATGCATGCATGAAGATAAACGAATAAACGAAATGCATAATTTCCACCAGTAGAATTCTAATTGGTTTGGTTTCTTTGTTTAATGGCATATCAACCTTCGTGAATTGTGAAAGCCAGGCAGCAGGTATAGCTGGAAAAATTCTGATAGTTTTTAATCCATTTTTTAAATTTGCATTAAAATAAATACTAGTACTTTTTTATTAACTGTTGCAGCATTTTTTATACATTTCTTGAAAAAAATTGTTCGATAGATTTTTCAGTAAAATTTTTATTATACCCATACAGTAAAATAAAACAAAAATTTAAGAAAAAATACGTTATCATTATATTTTTCTTTATTTAAATGTTATTTCTACGCGTAAATTTATTCTTTCTCAACGAACAACAGAACTCAGTTCACAAAGAAAAGATAATGGAATAAATGTTCATCCCACGTGAGTAGCACAGATTTTACATGTAAATGAATGTGAAATCACTAAGATAGTGTGTTGGTAGTATTGCATCAATATTTATAGCGTGAAGTATCTGCTGGCAAATCAATATTGGAATAACCTGGGTTTCATCCATCAATTATCAGAGACAAAGACACAACTATTTCAGTCATTAATTCAAATACAGTAACTGTTTAGAATCTTTAAAATTAAAACTACGTTTTCAGATAATTTTTGATGATGTGTGCTGTTGAATTATTATGTAAACTAATATATCTATGTAATAGATTATTATTGGAAAATTGTTATTGGAAATGTTTGGAAAACTTTGTTGTTTGTAAATTTTAAAAGCTTTTATTTTAGAGCGTTGTAAAAAATTGAGATATTGATCTTTTGCAAAGGAATTTTCTATATCATTAAGTTCATTTAAGAATTAGTGGCTACAAATACTAGAATTGTTAAATAAGTTTCCAGACTTTTTTCGTATGGGCACTTTTATTGATAGTACATACATGAAACTCTAGTCCCCTTCGAAGTAATCTCCTCCGGCTGCAATGCACTTGTTATACCGTTCCAACATCTTCTGGAACGCCCCATGAAACTCCTCTTGTGTGAGCGTGTCAATGACCTTCGTTACAGCCTCTTTTATCTCCTCAATTGTCTCATAACAACAGCCTCTGAGCTTAGGGAATAACCAAAAGTCACAGGGAGCAAGGTCTGGACTGTAGGGAGGCTGAGAAACTGTCTTGATGCCCATCTTGGTCAAATAGTCTGTGACAAGGATGGAGTTGTGGACTGGTGCATTGTCCTGTTGGAAATGCCACTGACCCGATTTGAAGAGTGCTGGCCTCTTCCGACGGAATCTCTTCCTGAACTTCCTTAAAACCTCAACATAGTAAACCTAACCCTAACCCTTTGGCCAATCAAGTCTGCTGTATTGACTTCCTTACTCCTCCCATACCTCTCATCAACCCTCACAGACTCCTTGCCTTCCTTGAATCTCTTATGCTACTCAAAAACTGATGCTGGATTCATGGAAGATTCTCCAAAAGCAGTCTGAAGCATTCCATACTTTTCTGTGGCATTTTTTCCATGTTTAAAACACAACTTTATTGCATACCGTTCTTTTAAAGTGTCCTCACGTGTAGATTGCATTTTTGAAATTCACCAGCTGTAACAATCAGGCTTTAGTAGGGTGTATTCCAATTCCTGCTATAGCTGTTCATTTGAAGGTGAAATGAAAAACATTGGCCAGTCATCTCATAAGATGTATAGCAATAAGATACTGAATTTTCAAGAGTCTACGACAATTTTAAATGCTTGTACAAACAAACAAAAGTCTGGAAACTTTACACAAAACAGATATATATATATATATATATATATATATATATATATATATATATATATATATATATATATATATATGTCATCCACGGACTGACTGTTTCGTTGTTTCATAACTATTCAGTGTGGTTCGACACAAAGGACACTTCCAGCTGGGAATGAAACCCACCAAATATTACGCTATACATGGTATTTAACCACTCAGTTATTTTGGTGACATACGTCAACTCGGGATTTATTACGCATATGTATTGCTTTCGTTTGTTTCCATTTTGCTCTATCGGATACTAGAGTGCTCAATTCGTTAGAAGAGCTTTGCATTACGCAGATGGCTGCCATTAATTCCTTCGCCAGAGTGCTCAACCCCCTGGAGGAGAGCGTATATATTGTCATCCACAGACAGTTTCGTTATATCACAACTCTTCAGCGTGACTAGACTCGCTGGACGCTTCAAGCTATATATATATATATATATATATATATTGTTGTGGGACTGATGAATTTGTCGATCCCACAGATGTTTGGAATCTGTGAGAACCAGCTAAGGCTAGGAGAAGAAAGGCAAGAGGGTATGTTAAAAGAGCTAATTTTCATTTAGCAAGAAATAACAAGAAAAGTGTTTCTTGGTAATTCCTGTTACGTCAAAAGCGTAGACTCGACTAGTTTTGACGACAGTGAGTCTGGATGATATTTGAACAAGTTGCTGGTGCAGTTCTGTGGCCAGGTAGTCTGGTAATGGCTAAAGGTTTGGAGGTGTCAGGTCACTGAAGCAAGCTAGTCGACGTCTCGATGGTTGAATCGACAGCTAACTGTAAGCGAGCCGATGAAGTCGTCGTTGTTCCAAGCCGTGAACACCGCAAGCGGACCTGTATCGTCAGTGCGTGAGGCCAGGGGTTCGTAAACCAGTGAATACAGCTTGAGATGCTTGGCGTCGCTGCACTAGGCTGATCGTCTGTTACTATGGGCTGGTTGATCTGGAATTGACTGATCGTCTAAGCCGGATTAGCAAGAAAGACTTTCTTGCCCTAAAAAAAACAAGAAAAATATGACGTAAAAACCAAAATTTGGTGTCGTATTTATTTATTTATTATAAACGTTACACCGTCAACGGGATTCATCTGATGATGTTTCAGAAATTTTTTAAAAATTTTCCGAAAAAATATTAAGAAATTCAAAGACAATGAGCTTGTCATGATAACGTAATAGGGAACGCCAACAGTAATGAAACGTTTTTTAAATTGAACGAAAAACGTTGAAAATTATGCATTTGCCTGCAATTTAAGCTATGAGTAAGAGAATTTGAAAATATCACTGCTGTAAGTTGAATAAAAATATTGTTGATAATAAATAACTAAACAGAGCATGATAATTAGTGAATGTTGGAAATAAGTTTATGTTATTCTATCTGATGTTAAATTAAGTGGAATTTTGCTTTGCTTTAATATCAATTATGGTAGAAAAGATATTTGTAAAAATATGCATCGTTGTTTGATTGTTTGATACAGTGGTTACGGCAGGTTCTATAAGTTTACAGCAGATTTTATAAGTATTTCTTGTTATTCTCATAAAGTGCGAGTCTCTTTAAAAAAAACAAATGAGGTCTACTTTGAATTTATGCGTGACAAGTGATCGTATAGACACTTCTTTACGTATCAAGATGCTTCACCGAGAGATGCATTTTTACAAATCTTACAGTGAATAAGATAAATACCAATGTAAATACACAGTGTATTTTTATTTTTTTTTTTTTGTCTGGAACAGCTAAATGTATTAGTGAACGCTCAGCTGGTTTGTAGAACATAAATATAAAGTTGTAAAAATGTTAGTTCACGTGGAGAATTGGACGCCATCTGAATATTGGAAAAGAGTTACCTGTAGCCAAATGATTCTTCCTATGAACACTTTGAGGAATGTATGCGTCAGATAAGGGAGCTATCTTAAGGTACAGGCTACTTTGAGTTGACTAGTATCTCCCAGTCATAATCTAGTTGATATTTTTTTAGAATGATTTTATTTTTGGACGAGATATTGTTTTCTTTTCCTTTTATGCAAACTGTCATATTAAGCCCAAACACTGCAGTAATTTCGTCTGGCATATTATATTCCAAATTGTTTTGGAAATATTGGTGACGACTTGAATGACTTTTTGTTTTAAATTTCGTTAAGTATGTTTATAGGTGAGTTCGTTGGCAGAAATAGTTATCTCTTTTATCTGCCATTACTAGAATGTCTTCTGTTGTCTTTTGGTTTTTGGTATTTGCTAGAATTTATTTTATATGCTTTCCTCCGAGCATTGAGAATAAAAGAAACGAGATTTTGGAGGGATTTAAAAGCAATTTCAATGTATTCAAATACGTCATTTGAATACTGAGGGTGACATATATTAAGAGGTTTTTAATAGAAACCTATTTATATATGTGCCTTTTTTTTGTTTTCATGTCATATGAGTATAAATGTTAGTAATCATTCATGTTGGTTGATTTTCGGTATACTTTTAATCTTAATATATATATATATATATATATATATATATATATATATATATATATATATATATATATTTCATTATATATATTTCATTATATATATATATTTCATTATATTTTCTTTAAAGAAAAAACCAAAGACCGGTTATTTTAGGATTATAAATTTATTTCCATCCTGTTTTGCGTTTCTGGTGTGAACCAAAAACACGAAGAAATATATAACAGGACTTCTTCAGATCTAATGGATAAATAAAACAGAATAGACACGGGGGGAAGGGGGATGGAGAGAGTTGAAGAGTTACCTCCTAGTTTTATTGAATTTCCGTTTTATTATTTACCTATTTATTTTATTTTCAAAATTCTCCCGTCAGTTATAATTACGGTAATTTAACTTTTTTATTTATTTTATTTTATTTATTTTCTTTTCGATAAATAACTTTTATGTGTTATATCAATGTAATGAATTTTTGTAAGGGAAATATTAATGTTTATATTATTTACTTAGCCACCTATTTTTCCTTGTGTGTTTATTGGATACATTTTTTTCCTTGTTTCACTATTTATTTCTATGTTTTTAAAATTTATAGTCTATAGTTTAAATTTTGTCCTATGTCTACATCTAGCTATTAATTTTTTCTTCTTTAAAGAAAGTATTGCTCTGTAAAATTAATTACATTGAGCTCTCTACCAGGAAAATTTAAATGTTCAGCTCTTGAATGATTTTCTTGTCCTGAAGGAATTACTCCCAACTATGGTTTAACTGGGCCGAATAATACTTATATTTCATTATATATATTACATTATATATATAAACTACATTATATATAAATCATGTAATATGTATATCATATAATGTATACATAATATGATATATATATCATATACATATATAAACTACATTATATATATATTACATTATATATATATATATAAACTACAATATGTATATATTATGTAATATGTATATAATATAATATATATATATCATATACATATATAAAGATTGATACGCCATAAAACCAAAACAACCAACCAACTATACATATATAATCTACATTATATATATATATATATATATATATATATATATATATAATGTAGTTTGCTACATTTATAATTAATTAGTGCTCAATATCGTTGACAGTACATTGTAGATCTTAGGGTAGTGTAGACACAGAGTTAACGGTGCTAGGTGACCATCACTTTCTTGCTTATGCGATCATCAGATTAAGCAAATATGGCAATTTTTTATGTCTTCTTTTTATCAGGAACATCTTGATGTTTTAGTAAATATTCAAATGTGTTGGACAGCACAAAGATGAAAGTTGTTGAGAAAATGCTAGTAGACATGGAGAACTTGTATACCTTTAATCAGTTGAGGCATTGTGTAACTGCATAAACAATATACGAAACGAACGTAGATCAATGATTCTGTGACTTGACTCTTTTTTTTTTTAAGCTGTTTTCTAATTTGAAATGTTCATCATAAAATGATAGGTCAATGTTATTGATAAACAAGAACAATGTTTATCAATTTTATATATTGAGTTCGATCCCGACAAGATCTTCCGCTTTGCTGGCTCTGTGCCAAACAATGTTAGGCTGGATTTAGTTTATTTTTATATTTCCCAATGAGCAAGAGTGTGTATCTCGATAGATAAATAGATTATGAATCAATGTTAAAAATGTTCGAATGGCAGATCATAGATGTCTTCTGTAATTGTAACAATGTCGGGTTGCAAATCAAAATGGCTCACACACACACCTACGCAATCCAGCCCAGCAAACTCATCCAAACTTTCATTGGATGGAGTCTGTTCACTTCATTTAACCTATTGTCCTCGTCACTTTATATTCATGTAAAAATATTCATTTTTCAATGCCAGTTACTTATATGTCTAAACAATGTCGAGGTGCACTCGCTCGAATGCAAAGAAACAGAGATATTCTCACCTGATTTGTACATAGATACTATCAAATCGTACGGAGCTTTTCTTTTAAGTTTTAACACATTTCTAAGCTATTGAAGATGGCGTTGACTCGCTCAGTAGCTTGAATTTAGTTTTTAAGCTAATTTGTCACCCATAACAGCATTATTTTATTAAATTCCAACAAAGAAATTGATCATCGTTTAACTCAAAAAGACGTCCTCGTTGTGGCATATCAGTTCAGTTGAAATCATTTTTAAAGTCGTCTTCAGTAGTTTCTTTCATTTAACGAATGCATGTATTTATTCCCCCACACCATGGATAGGATATGACACAAGGTCAATTTTAAATGAATTAAAGCCGGTTTAAATTCAGAATTTTCCTTCTCCTAGACTGGTTGCCTAACTTCGCCTGTCCTACCCAATAGCATTAGCGCGATGTGAAACCCAAACAGCCTCGTCCGTGGTTTGAACTCAGGTCGCCAAGTTTCCTATGTATGACATAAAACTATATCGGGTGATGAGGCTCCAGTTCTGGAGATCTGGGGAGAGTGGAGTACCCCTTTATTGTCATTACTACCAAGACCACTTTGACCCGGTGTGGTAGTACTTTTTTGAGTCCCATCTATGATTCAAATAGATCTGTTTGCAAATTATTCGTATTAGATAGGAATACTTGATATCATATAACTGTGTGCAAAAAAAAACTCTCAAGAAATAACTACACAATCAATGTAAATATAACCATACGAGGAACGCGATTCCCATACCTCTAGGCGTTGAATAACCTCAGACGGTTCGACATGCTGTTAAAATCAGTCAATCTGTTGGTTCACCGATTACATTTCATAGGACGATAACCGTTACGTTAAGTATAGGGATTGTGTCCCATAGACACCATAAATATTTCGAGTGACTTCTGCATTATTATTGCTTCTTCTAAACACTTTGCATATTTTATGTGATTAGCAAATGTATCTATCTTGAGAAGGATTAATAAAACAGCTGAATTGTCTTAAGTTACTCCGATCCAGTCGGCCGGAGCTGTAGAATAGACCAACTGCATCTCTGCTGAGGGCTAATACTTTCCCAATGAGTGTCCTAGATATGACATTCAACAATCTGATGGTGAGGCTCCCAGTTCCACTCGGGCCCGGAGTGGTAGCAACTGATAGGGTCCTATCTTTGGGTCAAATAGATCTGTTTGATATTTAAACTGTGTGCAAACAAATGACTTATGCTAAACTAAATTGTTTGAAATAGAACTGTTTGATCATTTAACAGTGCGTAAACAGATAACTAATGTTTAATTGAATTATTACTGATACATAGGAATACTTGAAACTATTTCACTTTGTTGACTTATGTTTACAAATTATATATATCTAATATATATGTATAACCCGGATTTGGCATTAAATAACCTACAATGGCTGATATGCTATTAAACCAAACCAAACCAAACCAAACCTTAAGTTACTCGTTTAAGATTGTAAGAACACATACTCGCATGTATTTTATTTTGGCCAAAATAGCCATCAATCTGTAAACGCATGTTGCTTATTGTATTATTTGAGTATGTTAATGGAGATTTTCAACTTCGAGTGAAAATCGCTTTGCTTTTTCATTGTAAATTTAATTAAATCAACATAGTCATCAACAACTGCTATGTCGATGATTATTAATCATTGGATGGGAAGAGGAAAATACAAAGACCAAACTCGTTTTAGCGTTAGGATTCTCGCTGCCTATTCTCTCCATTCAGTCCGTGGAAGCAGAAAATATATATATATATATATCAAGGTTTAATGAACACCCCATTTCCACCTCAAATGGGTGACATCGTCTAGCCCTGGGTGTTAGATTAAGTATATCTTGTTACACCAAGCCTACCGAAGGAGATGTAAATCAGTCAACTCGTCTTTCTTTCGGATACTTACTCTTTGATAACTTTATTCACGCCTCCGGTACCATTTGTTTACAATGCTACACTAATCTTAAATTTTAAAATGTGACAGATGTCAAATTTTATAATGCAAGTCAATATTCTGACTTTAAAATCGGTATTAACTGATTTAGTAAAATTATTACGATATAATTATTTGAACAATATATCGTTTGAGTTTCATCTCTTAAAAATCTATCTTTTTTTTTTCTTTGAATATTGCTAATAACTTACATAGGATGAACCAGGCTTTATTATGTAAACAAAGTGCGACAGGAATTTTATTTATGAGTTACTTTATTATTTTAACTGCATATCAACTCTTCATGGTTGATTCTTTAATATCAAAATTTGATTAATTTCTAAATGTTTGATTGTAATCCTAACGAGTATTTTAATGCCCCATTGCATCATTTTAATTGTACCTTTTTATTTGTTTATAATTATTTGTTTGCACACATTTATATGGTTTCATTTATTCCCATCCAATACTAGAAGTTATTTACATGGGGTAATGGCTAAAGTATTAAACTGTAGCCGTGAAGTAAGCGAGCTCCAGTCACATAATTATGTATACTTTCGGACTAATACCCTTGGAAAAAGTATTAAACCCCCCCCCAACCCCCGCTTATCCTCCAAGCTATTGGTTAAATTGTATCATTGCAGTTTTTCTTCATGGATAGTTTTGGCATTAAATAACCTACAAAGATTGATAGGTCATTAAACAAAAAAAAAAAGAACATACTCATCAGAGCTTTAGCACTGGAACCTCACTGCCTGATGCAGTTTAGTTTTATACCCAAGACCTTTCTTTTATTGGAGTCTTAGTCCTCTGCGTCTTGGATAAGTTCTGTCCATATCGCGCTTTTTTAATGCCTAATTTAGTAGCTTCCAACCATTCACGATTCTAGTGTGTAGGCTGTAAATTCTTAGTCCTGGTTTCTGTGTTATCAACTATGTTTTGATCTACCCTTTTTGTTGCTTTGGTCAGTGTCGAGGAGGATTTGGTGCCACTATTTAGATAGAAAGTTCTTCAACGGGGCGATTTCGAACATATGCAAATCAACGCAACCGTCTGGACAGAAGATTGCTACCTATAAGTGTTGTTCGGTAGCGGAAGATGTAGAGGGATCGGTTTATTTACAAGTTACGATGGAGGCCGTCCTAGTTGCAAACTTCATAAGTCTTCTGCCCAGACTGGCCACATCTCAGCACCATAGAGCAGCACTGTTCAGATAAGGGCCTGCTATATTCGATATTTTGTTGACAATTTATTTTAGAGCGAGATTAAAGTCTACTTTACAAGCGGCATAAAGCAGGGCGGGCTGAGTTGATACAAGGGTACCGTCAAATGATCATATTGCCCAGAATTTTAACCGAGAACTTGATCTTGTGTTTCATTTTTGAGAAACACTCAACGAAAAACACGTATAATAATCCAAAATAACATTAATTGTTAGAAGCTGATACCAATTGAATGTTTTCATTCATGTTTGAGGTCAAAAATGAATCAGATGATTTCCAAGGTTACTAACATGAAAAAAATCCGTCTCATTAATGTCTTAACCGACATCGTATCCTTTGATGTCATTGCGAAAAAGAACTAGTATATATTTACCCAACCTCTCCGCATTGAGTAGGATGTGACCCAAGGTTAATTTTGTTAACGGAATTCAGTTGGTTTGAATTCAAGGCTAAAGAACATAGTCATCCCTTCTATTTACCCATATCTAGAGGAAAACAGATGGCTTCATGCTTTTACCTAAGGAATTAACACGAAGTGAAAGACAAACAGCTTCATCCGGAATTTGAACCCGGGCCGCCGAATCTATTTTTACGACGAAAATGAACAAATAGATTGAGCTTTTCAACTCTGCGAGTTGAAAAGCTTTAAATTGTATGCTGAATATTTACGGATATAGTTTAGAGTTTGGTCTCGCTTATTTGTTTAATGGCATATCAGCCTCAGTTTAGAGTTTAAAAGAACTGTACGAATTTAGGTTTAATTGTTAAAAAGCACTTATTAATTCCTTGATAGCACATGGCGTTTATATGTTATGACTTGTCTATTTCTTTGATGTTTGACATTTTGAACAACATGTGTTTTGCCTGAATATTTTCAATTTCATGTTATGAAGTTAAAATAAAACCAGTTATTTTAAGAGCAAATATTTTTCTTTAATTTACTACTACAAATAATGTGTCAGCAAAATTATAGATTATTTTTTTATTCATTTTTTCTTAAAGAGATTAACTCAGATGGTTAGAGTATAAGATTACAGGGCTTGAGGTTGTAGTCAGGATTGGTTCATGATGCACCTCTACTGAAAAAAAATGAACTCTGAACTTAAATAAAGACAGCAAATTTTTCTACTGAGTGCTTTTCTGCACTTTACCTCTATGATGCAAGTCAATTATTTCACAATAGAATCGATATTAAAGAACCGATGCTTGTAAAGATAAGCTCGAGTTAGATCTGGTTTCTTTGTTTAATGGCATATCAACTTTCGTGAAAAACTTCAGGATATCCTGATATCTATATGAGAAATGCATCATGTGAATTTCAGCTTTTTTTAGAGACTTTCTGTTTTCATAAGAAATATTTATAACTTACTTCGTATTGGGAGATTTTATTATGCGACCCCAAGGTCGTTATTTATATATATATATATATATATATATATATATATATATATATATATATATATATATATATATATATATATATATTCTTTTTTGTTGGTCCAATGAAAGATAAAGTAAATATTTCAAATTGAAAGCAACAAACTGGAAACATACAATATGTAAGAATGAAATAAATAATTCTTACAAATATATAAATCTCTTTGTGAACCTATGTATGTATGTATGTATGTATCCATATTTATTCTATATATGGACAGTTTTGATACTATATCTATGTATTTGTGTATATTTTTTTTCCTTTGAGTGTGAGCGACACGAGTACCTCCATCTTAACACGTGACCTTAAACCACAATAAAATTACCATTGATTATCCTTTTGGGGAATTTTTCCGTCTGATGATTGAGCACACCACGTGAAAATCAAAGTAACGGACTTCTAGTCTTCATAATTTGACCAATTTTCTATGTTGTATACCTGCTCTGCTGTAGTAGCGTCGAGCATTTTTTCTGGCAAACCTTTCTCAGTTGCCTTATCTTTTTAGTCAGATTAACCCGCAAGAAAATATCTGAAGAAGCTGATGTTGCTAATGTAAAGCAGAAAGAAAAGATACAGAAACTATTCTTTATCTTTTATCTCTGTTTACATTGGCTAAAGCTGTGAAACGAACTTAAACTGCCGCTTTTAAGTAAACATCATAAAAAAGAAACTTATAAATTGAATAAAGTAATACTTTGAAACTGATTTTCTCAACAGGAATATTTAGTGATAAAGCTACATTAAATAGACTGTGCTAGAGGTTAAGTTCTTCATAAGCACACTTAACCAAAACTATTTAGAAAACGTTAGAGGAAGATGGAATAATGTTTTAGGTTAGTATTATTGGCAAAAAAATAAGTCCCCTCAAAGTTGATGATGATATTAAGGTAAAGTCAGGAATTATCTTAAGTTCTTGAACAAGATATTTTTTCAATAGTAATATCATCCTTGTAAAAAACAGCAGTGATACTATTTAACCTATGACTGGGGGAAGGATAAAGGGGTTCAGTACATTTCCAGAGCGCATTAATCCGAAAGTGGACGTAATAGCGTGACTGAAGTTCGAACTCGCTTACTTCAAGGCTGCAGTCCAGCAACACGGTCTCCACCTAGGGGAGTATGATTACTCCTTCATTGCTATTACTCCCTGGTCCACTATGACTCGGAATGGTTGTAGCTATCGAGGATTCTGTCTATGGGTCAAATAAATCTATCTAAAAATTATTAATATTAGTTGGGAATACGTGAGATTTTAAAAAAAACATGCCGTTGAAATCAATCAATTAATTAATGATCTACATATTTAAGATGTTTGTGTCGAATTTCCATATTCCAAGACAGATGTTGCAAAACGACTTCTGTAGCAAAAAGTAATTGGCATTTGTGATAGCCACAAGGGGGCCGGTTTCATAGCTACAAGGAGGATAGTTTCGTGTCTATCAGAAGGCTGGTTTCATGTCTACAAGGAAGCTGATTTCATAGCTACTTAGGGGGTTGGTTTCAGAGCTACTAAGGGGGCTGGTTTCATAGCTACTAAAGGACATTAATACCCACAATTTGTGACACAGAATTTCATCCATTTTCAAAAATAAAAGTAAAAAACAAACATGAATTGAAAGAACACGCTTACCAGAGGAAAGGAAAGAAAATTATCTTAAAAACTGAAAAAAATGAAAAAAGACTATTTTACATAAAGTTCTGTTTAATATCGTTTAAAATAAAACACCAGACAATTTCAGTTATATAAAAACCGTCTACCTGCCACTTGCAGAAAACTACATGAAGCAAAAAAATGAGACAACTTCCTTGTAATGTTACTGGAAGTCTACTAGCTTTGAAAAACGTAGCTGCTGAATTCTTATTAGAATCCCTATATACAAGTTGTTTTTTGCCACCTCTTCTACCTCTGTTGACTGAATAGAAAGCTCTGTTTAAAGATACGAAATATCTCCGAATACCGAAAAGTTACCAATAGACATTTGAAGAAGGTCATGAGTGAAGGTGTTTGTGGTCAAATAGAATTCAGACTTATTAAACTCCACTAAAAATATTACCTTGTGTCGCATCCTGCTCATGTGACGAAAGTGTTAGGTAAATACACACAATAAATTGATAAAATATATCATTGATATGCAGTGAATAATTTGAATAAATCCTAACCGTTAAAATACTACTACACAGTTTGGAAAATACTATGACTCATTGGATTTTAGTTATGGACGGTGACCTCGAGATCATTTAGAAGCATTGCTCTCATTAGTCTCATGATCACATGATCCTGGGAAGTTTAGAAGTTAGAAATAAATTAGTGTCAGTTGGTGCGTAGCGCTCGAATAGAGTAGTTGGCTGTTCCACTGTTGCTCGCCAATTCACCATAGTCAAAATGGGTAAGATGAAAGTTGTCGATAAGTAAGAAATAAAATATGCGTACATAAAAATGTGATCTCGTTGTTATCGGCTTCACCCACGTGGATGACAGAAAACAACGAGAGAAGTGACAACAAACGAGAACAAAGACCGTGGCTGACTGAAATAGGACACAGCGACAGGCGAAGAATGAGGAAGGCGCTGGGCGCTGAACAAAATAGTAGAAATTATAATGTACGCATACAACGTAAAACCTGATATGAGTATAACATGAACACCAAACTTTTACTTTGCTTAATGGCATATCAACCTTCACGCGTTATTTAATGCCAAAGCCATCCTTGTAGAAGAACAGTAGTGGTACTATTTAACCCATAACTGGGGGGGGGGTAAAGGGATTCATACCTTTCCAGACGGTATTAATCCGTAAGTGAGTGTAATATCACGACTGGAGTTCGAACTCACTTTCTACAATGTCGTAGTCCAACACGTTCACCACTACGCTCCAGGGATACCTACAAACCACGAAGGGCTATGCAACAGTTGTTGATAATGATGGATCCTGTGTTAATGAATAAGTTTGAACTCTTTAAAAATTTTTGACTTTAAATAGATTCCACGATTTTAACATTCCCAATAATGGAAAATTATACGATCAAAACGCATATTATTTGGTATTATTTATGGCTAAACTCTACAGCAATGAAACTCTGCAATAAAGATAATACATTTGTCCTTATTTCCTAGGTCATATAAAGTTTACAACATTGCTAGCCACAAAGCACTTTCATTTCGTTCTTAATCTCGCCTTTCTTTTTCATGTTGGTCTGAAATATTTGATAATTTGATCTTCCCATCAACTTTGAGGTCTTCCATTCCGAGATGTCGTTTCCGGTCAACTGGATACCACTCGACGACTGCACGTGTCTACCTGTTGTCTGTGAACCTAGTGACGTGTCCCGTCCAGCGGAACTTCTGCTTTCGATACTCCGAGATCATGTCTTCAACTCCGCTCCGTTACCGAATTACCTAGCTTCGAATAAACTCATGCAAAGATATTTCCTGCATCAATGGAATGATGAATACATTGCAGTCTTAAAATAAGTGCCTCACTGACATGTATTTAGGCCACTTTTTTTCTTTTGATGTAGAGTGTTGTAGATTTGAAGTCTGTTGAATTTGGTAATAAATGATACTTAATGATATCCATTTTTATTCCATAATGTTCCACTAGAAATAATCAAGTCCATGTATCTTTATATTAGAAGAAAATTAACTTTTTATTTAGAAAAAAATGTTGAGAGTATATATATATATATATATATATATACCGCACGGGGGTAATGGATGTCGTCGTAGGAAATGGACACGGAGACCTGAGCTCAAATCCCAAATGAGGTTATTTGCATTTCTCATAACACTAATACTCTTAGGAAAAGTATGAATCTAACTATTGGTAAAATAGTTGACAAGGCTTTTCAGCCTTGGTATAGCAACCAGCCTGGGAGAAGGAAAACGCCGAATTTAAACCTGTTAAACTCCGTTTAAAAATTGACCTTGCATCACATCTGCTTGTGCGAAGCGGTTAGTAAATACACATACTCTCTCTCTCACACACACACACACACATATATATATATATATATATATACGGTAACGCACAAACACCCAAATAGACAAATAAACAAACGTCTGACGTACCCCTTCATTGCCATTACTCTCAGGTCCACTCAGACCCAGAGTGATAGTACCTGTTCGGTACTATGGTTCAAATAGATTTGTCTAAAAATCATTCTAATTCAATGGACCGTGTGCAAAAAAAAAGAATTTAAGGAACAAATGCACAAAAAATGAAAATTTGAACGAACAATGAATGCGATTCCCTTACCTCTAAGCATAAAATAACTTTAGACGGGTTAACATGCCGTTAGAATCAATCAATAAACTTAATCTGATACTAGATCACAAATAAGTACCCGGTGAAGATCTAACTCATTACAGTGTTTATAGTATACGAGTTTGGCATGCTAATAGTCAATCCACTATGTGAAAACAATCGATAAAGATCGCTAAACTTAGCAAAATATGTCAATACACCGAAAGTGCAGAGCACCCAGTTATGAACAAGATCCTTATCATACAATTAGTTTGATTGATTGATTCATTGATTTTTATGGCAATTCAACTCGTCTATAGATTAGATCATTTTTTGCATTGTACGTGTACGTTTACATTTATGTGTAGTTTCTTATGTTTTTGGTGCACGGTTATACTATATTAAGTATTATCTAATCCAAATAATTTGTAAACAGATCTATTTGACCCATAGACGAGAACCTAATAGATACAGCCATTCTAGGTCAAAGTGGACCTGGGAGTAATGGCATTGAAATAGTACTCCATATATCCAAAAACTCCTGAATTGGAACTTCACCATCATTCAGTTTAGTATCATACTCAGGACACCCCAATTTAGAGGGAGGATTATTCATCTTCAGTCTGTATATCCTAAAAACCTGTTGACAGGGCAAAGCATTGGTTTGAGTCACTAGTCAGCTCGACATTGCCCCACGACATTTGCAGTATGACCTATGACGCTATTAATGCTAGATGCATTTTATGCTTTTCCCATCGCCTGTATCCCTTGAATGTGTACTAATCTGGGTCCGTCTCTCTCTATGTGGGCGTTTGTATCGGTTTTCACGGACGAGAATCGGTTGAACGGAAAACACGCCTGACATCCCTACCGCCAACCAAACGACAAATCTAAAAATATGATAACGACAATTCCACACAAACGTCGCCTGAGAAGTTCGTGCTTTTTTTAAGGACAAGCAGGGTTTGAAAGAGACTGAGACGACCTTCCCAAGATGCAACGGCATTTGGTATAAAAAAAAAAACAGTTTAAAAAAAAATGAACGAATCCTTTGATATCTAAGGCGACTTGTTTAAAGAGATATATTCGGGACAAGCCCTTAACCTTGCACACATTTTAAAGATTTGATAATAGTGTCGGAGTTTTTGAATGTCAATGAGGCTCATATGAATGGTAATTTTCTGGTAAATCGCCTCGGTTACATTTCACCGAGAATTTTTTTTGTCTGATAAATCATTCTGAAATCATACTTTTTTGTTTCTCAAGACTCAGTAGACATAACAATAATGGGTATTTTGTGCTGTTTATCCATTATTAGATGCTGCTAACAAAACACAATTGTCCATTTTTATCTTTTACCCATTATATATATATGTATATATACCTATTATATATATGTGTGTGTGTGTGTATGAGCCCATTATATATATATATATATATATATATGTGTGTGTGTGTGTGTGAATAAACGGGTTTTAAAAACGTTATTTAAATAATCAGAAAAGTGCTCAATACCGGTCAGTAGAGCAGGATGAAAGATAAAATAAGTTGTTCACTCACTCAAAAGAATGTATGAAATTGACAGTTATAGGGCAGCCAAAGAGGGTTGTGTGAAGTACAATTTATTTTAGGCATATATATATATGTGTGTGTGTTTACGCAACCCACTTCCAACGGCAAGATAGGACACAAAGTCAGTTTTTAATTAGAGTAAAGTTGGTTTGAATTTAGAGTTTTCCTTCTCTAAGACTGGTTGCCTTACAAAGGCTAAAGAACCCAGTTTACCCAACCATTTACCCTCAGATGAGGGAGAACAAATGGATTCATGTCTTTACCGAGTGCATTTTTGCGAAATGAAACGCAAAGTGCCTCGGTTAAGATTTGAAACCGGATCGCCAATTTCATTTCAGACGGCGTAAACCGTTACGCAAAGCTCGCCTTTATCTGTAAATGTATATTTGTGTCGAAAGAGAGAGTGTGTGTGTGAGAGAGAGAGAGAGAGATAGAGAGAGAGAGAGAACGACAGAGGGAGAAAGATATACTTATATATGTATACATGCTACTGCCTAAAAGTCTGAGAGATTTTAACCGCACGCTCAGATCAAATGCAGTATGGACTTTTCCCACTACCGTTCGTGAGGATTACTCTTTGTAAGACTATTCAAGCAGCAGCAAATGGAGACATTCAAAGAAAGGAGTAGGAATTAGGAAAACTTTGTGAATTTCTACATCAATACGAATGTGGATCAATAAATTTGTAACTTCACACATAGTTATTAGCTGTTCTTTTATCTGAATTTTTTCATTTATGTACACGGTTGGATTAGGTGCATTAACAAGGAAGAAGATTTTGCTGTGTAAAGCAAAATGTTTTTTTCTTTGTTGTTGCTGTTATTTTCAACGTTATGCAATAAACTTAATGTATCTACGTACAATGATATACTGACTTCAAGTGATAACACACGCTAACACAAATACGAGAACCCTGCCTTGAAAATCAGGATTCGAAATCCTGGTTTTTGCCTGAGATCAAATTCTGACTACAGACACCGTAAGTATGTATTTACCAAACAACTCTAGCACGGGCAGGATGTGATACAAGACCAATTTTTAAGCGAAGTATAGCTGGTTTGAATTTACTTTTCCTTCTCCTAGTTGCCTTAGAAAAGCTTAAGTATCCAATCGGACCAACTATTTGTCTATAGCTAGGGAAAAAGGAGATTCTTGCTAGTCTTTTCCAGGATTTGAACTCCGGTCGCTGATTCCATTTCCTACGATAATAACCGTTACACTAAGCACGTTTCCCTTGCATTTCGGTTTTGTTGTACTAACAAAAGCCTTCTTCCTTTCTTTCTGGTACATATTTCTATCTATCTATCTCAGTCAGTTCATCTATCTATATATCTATTTCGTTTCTTTCTCTCTCTGCCTTTCCTTCCTTTCTTTTTACTTTTTTCTTTCTTCTTTCTATCCCATTGAAGCAGACAATTAGGGCTGATGTCAAAACAGAATTGTCCATTAATTATATATACAAACTATATAAATTATATAAAAATAATGTTGATCATTTATATGATATGCTTATGATATAGATCAGTACACAACAAAGGATATAAACAAATACAGCAGTTGAGCATTAAATCATTGTTATAATTTTATTAGCAGTTATTTCTGATGGGATTTATCATATTTACCCAACCCCTCCGCTCGGGCAGGATATGACACAAGGTCAATTTTTTAAGCGGAGTTTAAGAGGTTTGAATTCAGAGTTTTCCTTCTCCTAGACTAGTCGCCTCACCAAGGCTGAAGAACCTAGTCTGTCCTACTATTCACCCATAGCTGGAGGGAGAATAATTGGATTCATACCTTTCCCAAGGGTATTAGTGCTATGTGAAATGCAATCAGTCCAGGATTTGAACTCGTGTCGCCGTATCCAATTCCTGCGACGATAACCATTACACCACGGGCACCTCCACCTGATGGGATTTATTATGCATGTTTGCAGAGATGTTATTGCCATGTTATAGCAATAATTAAATTTAGGTAAGTATTGCTATTTAACACTAATAATTCTATCCAACATAATACATTCGTTTGCTCTAAGTTAAATGGTTCCAAAAATCAAAAAATGGTAGTTAATGCCTCCTTGCCTAACACTCAGCATTATAAGGTACGGATCAAGGGTAAAGTGGAGCAATCCAGGGAAGGGAGTAGCGCCCTCCCCAACACCTTAGTGTAGTAGCTATCGAAAAGGTCACCCTCGACTACAGTCGCCAACTTTACTATTGGTATGCATCACTAACAATTCAATTAAACATCAGTCATTTGTCTAGACACAGATGTCAAACAGTTCTATTTGACCCATAGATAGGACCCAATCAGGTGCAACCACTCTGCGTCAGAGTAGACCAGGGAGCAATGGCATTGAAGGGGTTCTCTATATTCCCCAAAGCTTCAACGCTGGAGCTTCGCCATCAAATGATTTAATGTCATATCAAGGAAATCGTTTGGGTGGCAGGTCTTACCCTCTGCAGAGATGCAGTTGGTGTATTCTATAACCCCAGCCCACTGGAACATAAGGTTCTAAAAATAATTGCAAAAATTAAAAATTTAAAAATTATATAAAGTTATGATTATTTTCAAGTATCTATACTGTTTCAAGTTGACAAAATTTGAATCTAAGATTTACAACCATACAACAAATGAAAAAAAAATCATTTTACTATAACAGATTTTCGCATTACTCGCTGGAGGATTTATGCGGAAAATCACCTAGTTAAGTAAAACCACGTTCCCCTAGGAATGTCTACATTTTGTAGTGTGATCTTTTTAATTAAAAACGTTTATTATAATAATTTTTTTATCATTAATTTATTTATTATCTTATTATCGAGTTTTTCACACCAGTGTTAGCCGATGGTTTCTCACTGGAGTTTGAGTGACAGCAGTTCTCCTCAAGTCTCCAGGAACCTTTCTCAGTATTCTGATCGATCTAAATAATGCTGTAGTTTGGATGGTCTCCACTCGCCCTCTTATTTCCAAGTTCTCAAGTCTTTGTATCAATTCTTTGGTGACTGTACCAAGAGCACTAATTACAATTGGTATCACAGTTACTTTCGTGTTCCACAATTTTTTCAATTCCCAAACAAGGTCGAGGTACTTATCTTTTTTCGCTTTCTTTCAATTTTACTTTATGATCAGTCGGAACAGCAAAGTCCACAAGTCGGGAAGTTCTCCTTTGTTTTGTCGTTGATTATTACAAGGTCTGGTCGTCTGGCGGAGATTAGGTGATCTGTTTGCATCTCAAGATCCCAGAGGAGTTTGTGCGTCTCATTCTCCGGGATACATTCTGGGTTGTGCATATACCATTTGCTTGTGTGGTCAAACTTCAATTTCTTGCACAATTCCAAGTGGATCAGCTTGCCCACCAAATCGGGTCTAGTCTTATACTCTTTCTGTGCTAGTTTGCTGCATTCACTTATATGATTGACCGTTTTGTCTCTATCACCACATTACCTACATCAGCTGTTTTGTTTTGTCTAATCCTTTCTTGCTTTGATATAATTGGTCCTTATGGCGTTGTTTTGTGCTGCTGTTAGAAGAGATTCAGTTTCTCTCTTAATGTTTCCCTTTCTTAGTCACGTCCATATTTTCTCGTGTGAGATGTCGCTTGTTAGTCGCTTAAAACGTCCATAGAGTTTTGTTGGGGTTTTTTCTTCCCATTTTTGTTTTCTGGTTATTTCCGTTCTGTTAGTCCTTGTGTTGTCAGTATTGTTTCTGGTAGCTGTAATCAGTCTTCCTCCACGCTTTTGTATATAGTCTTCAAGTCGTGGTATCGATGCGTCAATACTGTCTTCAGTTCTGGTAAGTCCTTTTCCTCCTTCTTTTCTTAACACATATAGTCTGTCAATGTCATCTCTGGGGTGTAATGCTTAATACATTGTCATTAGTTTTCTTGTTCTCTGGTCCATTTAAGTTCTTCTCTTCTCCTCTTCAAAAATAGCCCCAAGTATCTTACCAGGGACAGCCCAGGTATTTATTCCTTTGATAAGGTTCCTACTATATAGTTTTGTTTCGAGTAACTTTCTTGTTCTGCTGAGATACTCTTTTTTATTTAATCTTTCATATCTATTTGTTTGATGGCGTCAGCTTCCAATATTCCCAAGTATTTGTAGGTTTCCTTTTCTCCGAGTGTTCTAATTATTTCCGGATATGGTAGTTCCATTCCGTCCATCATATGTCGTTTCTCGCTTTTCATTATTAGCAAGGCGCGTTGTTTTATGCCAGATTCCATTCCTATGTTCAGACTGCATATCCTCACAGCATGTATTAGAGTTTCC
Organism: Sepioteuthis lessoniana; assembly: GCA_963585895.1. Taxonomy (NCBI): domain Eukaryota; kingdom Metazoa; phylum Mollusca; class Cephalopoda; order Myopsida; family Loliginidae; genus Sepioteuthis; species Sepioteuthis lessoniana. The sequence goes on along the minus strand of OY757905.1, from coordinate 67,209,592 downwards.
AATTCTTTTTTGTTTTTGACAAATAGTTTGATACCATCCATGTACATTAGGTGATTTATCTTTTCCTGCGACTTATTAAATTTGTGTCCGCCTGTGAATTTCCTAAGTATGTGGTTGAATGGCATCATCGATATTAGAAATAGTAATGGTGATACCGCATCTCTCTGGAAGATACCTCGCTGGATCTTCGCTTCGACTAAGCTTTTCTCTCCCGCTGTTAATTCCACTCTCCAGATTTTCATGGTTTTCTCGATAAAGTTTATGACTTCATCTGATGTCTTGAACATTTTGAGGCAGTGTATTATACAGCTTTGCAGGACAAAATCATATGCCTCTTTGTAATCAATCCAGGCCGTCGGTAGATTTTTCCGTCTCGTCTGGCTCTCATTGAAGATGTGTTGATCAGTGTAGAGTAGCTTTCCTGTGCCTTGGTCCACTTGCGGCATCCTTTCTGTTCCTGAACAATCCGCAGCTTGTTAGAGAGTCGTAAATCTCGTCAATAATTTGTGCTGTTAGTATCTACATCATACGTTATGTGTCTGCAGTTATTTGAGGCGGTTCCTTTGAGGGTTTTTTTTTATCAATCTGGTTTTTCCTTTTGTCATTCATTCGGGTACGTCTGCTTCTGGAGGGCATCTGTTTATTTCGATAGCTAGTCTGTCATAGATGGAGGTGAATTTTTTTAACCAGAATCTATGTATGTCATCATGGCCTGGCGTTTTTCAAATTGATTTGTGTGTGTGTGCGTGTGAGTGCGTGTGTGTGTGTTGTTCTGGGTAAATCAATGTGTATTTTCGCCTTCGGCCCTTCTTCGAGTCCTTTAATTCTTGCCCCATGTTGCTTATCCATTCGGCTTGTTTTGTTATGTTCTCTTGTTCGCCATATTTTGCTCCAAAATTGTTTAGCTTCCCTTGCATCCAGTTATTGGTATGTCTTCGTGCTATCTCCCCCTACTTATTGAAAGAATTTTTTTTCGTTGTTTTGGAATTACCTGTTTTGTCTGTATTGTTTTACTCTGTCTCGACATCTTTTTAATCCTCCTTCTTTCACCTGTACTACCTGGTTTATTACCTCGAGCTGTATTGTCATTTTCACTTGTGTTGCTTTTTTCCTTTTTGACCCAATTTATTCCAGCGTTTTTCCTTTGTTTTATCATTTTTGCTTGTTAGTGTAGATTTATTATTATTGTTATTATTATTATTAGTAGTAGTAGTAGTATTCCATAGTTTGTTTGTTTTTTTTTTCAGTTCTCTAGTAAGGTCTAGGTACTTGTTTCTCGTTTCGCTTTCTTTTGATTTTATTATGTGGTCTGCCAGGACAGCAAAATCCAAAATTCAGCTGATGTTTTGCTGACTATCATAAGGTCTGATCGTCTGGTCGAGATTAGGTAATCCGATTGTATCTTAAAATCCCAGGGAAGTTTGTGCGTCTCATTTTCCAGGACGGATTCCAGCTTGTGCATATACCATTTGTCCGTATGGTCAAATTTAAATTTCTTGCACAATTTCCAGTGGATCACCTTCTCCACCCTGTAGAGTCTAGTCTTATACTCTTTTTGCGCTAATTTACTGCATCCGCTTATTCTGAGATCTATCGTTTCATCTCGATCACCACATTATCTACATCTGCTATTCTGTTGCGCCTTATCTATTTTTGCTTTGACATCATCATCATCATCATCATCATGTCGCAATGCAAAAACGAATCTCTCTCACTACCTATCTCTATCGTCCATCGCTCCCGGGAGGTCTTCCAGGCTACATCTTCTATCGGCACAGAGCTGTTGTATATAGGTTCTAGCTGGTCGTCCAACCTTCGCTCGTCCATGTGAAGGGATCCACAAGAGTACATCACTTATGAGTTTGTCCTTACTTCTCCAGCAGTGTCCTGCATGTCTGGTTCGTCTAACTTGGATAATTTTCATGATGAGTGGCAGGTGGCCGTACAGATGTAGTTTTGTAGTGTTGCCTCTAGGACTTGTTCAATACAGCTCACAGCATTCTTGAGTAATTGCTGTCAAGCTTTTTCTCCATACGTCTAGTTAGCATACATTTGATGCATGCATATAGCAGTATCGACACGACCGTTGCTTAGAAAAAAAATGCGTTTTATTTTATCGGTCAGGTCTGACTTCCATATGACCGATAGTCTACCGATAGCTGTCCATGCTAGTCGCGTGTTGATGTCATTCTCGGTTGATAAGACGCTGCTTCCGAAGTCGGTGAATTTGTCCACTAGTTTCAGAGAACCACCCTTTTGTGTGGAAATGTCACCTCTTTGAATAAGCACATGGATTCTGTTTTGTCTGCATTAACATGGAGGCCTATGCCACCTGCTGCTCGTTCCAGACTATGTAGCAGGGATTGGGCTTGGGTGAGTGAATTTGCTAGAAGCACCATGTCATCGGCATAGTCTACGTACGTAATTATTTGTGCGAGGTTATCTTCTGCTTCTTTCCTTTGCCAGCTGGAAACCGTTTTCTTTCATTAAATCTATAGACATCCTAAGCACGTAGTATAGGCAGATAATAAACAGGTATGGGGCTAATGTATCTCCTTTCAGTGCACCTGCTACAATGTCGAAGTAGTCTATGTCTCCATCCGGTGAGCGGACTTTTACTTACGTGTTTTTATATAGCATCATTATGACTGCGACGATTTCTTTGGGGAGGACGTAGACGAGAAGTATTTGCTCCATCTTCCCTCTGTGTATGGAGCCAAATGCCTTGGAGAAGTCGATGATGTTTCATTCTTTTAAGGTTTTCCTTTCTTGCCCATATCCAAGCTTTCTCGCGGGAGATTTCATTTCTTTTAGGTGGGGGGATGTTATTGTTTATCACTTGAAATATCTATTCAATTATTTTTCCTCTCATTTTTGTTTTCTGGTTATTTTTGCTCCGTTGATCCTTGTGTTGTCTGCATTTTTTCTGATCGCTGTAACCAGTCTTCCTTTTGTATGTAGTTTTCGAGTCGTAGTATCGAAGTATTGATGTTATCTCCGACGCTGGCGAGCCCTCTTCTTCCTCCTTTTCTTGACAAATATAGTCTGTCTATGTCATCTCTGGGATGTAAGGCCTTATGCCTAGTCATGTGCTTTCTTGTTCTCTGGGTCATTTCATTAAGTTATTCTCTAGACCACTTCAAGAATGGTCTCGAGTCAGTGTCAACAATACTCATCAGATCTCCAAGAATCTTCTAAGTATTATGGCTGTGGTCTCGATGCTCCCGATTCTTCCTCTGATTTCTCGTTCCTCTGTCCCTTTCCCAGACCTTTGGAGACCGTTCCCTGCGCGACAACTACAATTGGTATCATTGTCGCTTTCAGCCCTCTAGCAGGATCCAAGTATTTCGTCTATCTTTTCGCTTTCTTTCATTTTCATACTATGAACAGCAAAATCTTCTAGTCGATAAGTTCTTCTTATCATTATTAGTATTATTTGCAAAACTATGTTCTTATACACTACATATGTGCACATGTGTGTCTAGAAAAACCGGCATGCAAACAACTAACCATGTTCGTGTTACTTTATAGTGAAATCAGGGTGCGTAACTGATATATATATATATATATATATATGTGTGTGTGTGTGTGTGTGTGTGTGTGTGTGTGTGTATCAGTGTGATATTTCTGTGAGACCAGGTTATATATATATATATATATATATATATATATATATATATATATATATGATATTGTCAATGCAATCTCTAATATATATTTCTCATGACTGCTTTCCTGGCTGTAAAACGTTTGTTTTTCAACTGTTATAAATTGAAAATGCTTCCACGTTTTCTTCAATTTCAGTGAAATACTAGGAGTAAAACAGACGGGGATGTCTTTGAACAGACGGAACTTACATTAGTATCATTTTACTTGTTTTATTTTGCTAAGGATATTCGCATACAAAAGATTCCTTGTAGGTGTCTCCTGCACTTTGACTTGATTTTGCTAGAATCGGAGCTTCTCGAGGGGGAAAATGACATGTGCGGAAAGCTATAAACATCTGCTGGTCTAATTCACAGCAGTGCACTGTTGGCCGACAAATTAGAGTTTTCATCTCAGGGGATGCGTAGGAGCATCCACACTACTTGAGAATTGACACTTCAAACCTGGCTAGGAATTTTTCTTCTTTATTCATTATAATGCTCACTAAAAACTATATAAATGAATATTTATAAAACGCTTAAATGGAGACTTTGTTCAGTAAACGAATCGTCTCGTGATGTAGAACATACAAATTGAATAACCGTTTCTTAGTTTAAACTCAAATCATCACCTAAAATAATGTACATTTTTTAATCAGATGAGATACGATTTTACCAGAAATGATTGATTGATTGATTGATTTTTATGGCATGTAATCTCGTATTGGGTAATTTTATGCTTAGAGGTTTGGAAATCTCGTTCATTGTACATATTTTGCGTTGAAGTTTCTTAAGTTGTTTGGGGGGGGGTAGTTTTTTGCACACGATACTATTTAATACAAATAATTTTCAGATTTAACTTATAGATGAGACCCTAACAGGTACTACCACTCCAGGTCAGAATTGACCAAGGATTAACAGCAATGAAAGAGTACTTCACACTCCCGAGATTTCCAGACCTAGAACCTCAACATCAGAAGTAGTTTAGTAGTATATTCGGAATACTCGTTTTTGAATAGCGCATAATAAGTCCCACCGACAGTTTATCAGAAAGTTATGACATCAACACATTGATAATACATGCACACACATATATACATACAAGAGTTAGGATAAAAAAATAATCGATTTTCAACAGACCGCCAGAGACGTTTTTAACCTGTACTTTAATTGTGGTTTGACCAGAAGTCAAGTTATATAACTTCAGATTTTGTAACTTAAAATTAATTGATATTTATGTGTGTGCGTGTGTGTATGAGGGAGGGAGAGAGAGAGAGAGAGAGAGTGAGAGAGAGAGAGAGCTGGTGAGAATAAATAAAAGGAATCAACATTTTCTTCACGTATCGTCTTGTATAGATGTAACACTGCTACACACGAACGTAAATATGAATAATGATTCTTAAAGAATCTTCGTATTATGAACTTACTAAGCTTTGCTTAGTCAGGCAGATGGGACTCATAGATTTCTATTTGTAAATGATTACCCAATCTAACAACTGAACAGAATTATTGTTGCTTAACTTCGGTGAACCCGTGCTTAAGCGTGACTTGGCCGTTGTCAGGTTATATACCTTCATACTTTTTAGCGTAAAATTAATTGATGTGTATGTTCGTGTGTATGAAAGAAAGAAAGAAAAAAAGAAATATGGTTGGTGGGTTGGTTTTTGATGTTGGTTATTTAATACTAAATCCTGTTATACCGGCTCGTTGGCCTAGTGGGTAGAGTGTTCGCCAATGGTCCGGGAGACCGGGGTTCAATCCTAGGTCGAGTCATACCAAAGACTAAAAATGGTACTTGATACCTCCTTGCTTAACACTCAGCAATATAAGGTACGTATCATGGGTAAAGTGGAGCAATCCAGGGAAAGGAATAGCGCCCTCTCCTACATCTCGGTGTAGTATCTATTGAAAAAGGAACCCTTTGGTCGCCCTCGACTACGGTCGCCAACTTTACTTTTATATATATATATATATATATATATATATATATATATATATATATATATAAAGAAAAAGCTGATTGAAAAAAATATTAGAATAAGGCAGTCAAATGTTTTCTTTGCTTAAATAATGCTGTGTACAAATATAAAAACGGGATTTCTTCCGGGCTGTTGCTATGTCAATACTACTGTATTGATGCACAACTAGGACTCATGAAACGCATGGAAAAAAAGGTAAGTGGGAACCACATAAGAATGCGACAAGCTGTTTTGAACAAATCCTGTAATTATCCTCCTACGAAACGCCAAGTCTACGACCACTTACCTCTCATCTCAAAAACCATCCAAGTAAGACGAACAAGACATGCTAGGTACTGCTGTTAAAGTAAGTCCCGTTCTCTTATGGACTCCCACACATAGACATGCCAGTGTTGCCCAGCTAGTATGGACTTATATACATCAGTTCTGAGCGGACACTAGACGCAGTCTAGATGACCTGCCAAGAGAGATGGATGATAGGGACGGTAGCAAGCGAGATAAAGTCAGTAAAACTTGATGATGACGATGATGATGAATATAATACTTATGTAAATGAGAATAATCTACAGACACTTTTGTCTGGCTGTTATCAATTGACCTGGGCATTCAGGTTCCACTTATCAATATGGCTTTCTTTGTTGTTCGTTTTCAATTTTCTTTTTAGTAAAGCAAATCTTTTTTTCTTCTTTTTTTTTTTTACAAAAGCGGCATTTTTTATGTGCGATAACTCGAAAAAAGAGACTTACGTGACGCTTTTTAATTCTCACAAGCCCCGAAGAATGTTAGAGAGGAAGTGGATCAAAGAAGGGGAGTAAAGAAGAAGATGAGAAAGGAAAAATTGAAGACTTTATGGGTAGATAAGGGAGAAACAATTAAGAATACACAGTGTGATAAATATTAGTCAGAAGAGAAGGAGAAAAGGAAAATAGAAAAATTGAGAGAAGAAAAAAACCTGAAAAGGTTGGGAAAAGAGATTGGGTAAAGATGGAAGAAAAAACTTTTTTAAAGATCAAGAGAAAAAAGATAAAATGGAAGAAAAAATTTGAAAAATAGGTGAAGAAAAATAGGAAAAAAAAGGAAAGAATAAAATTGAACTAGAGTGACGAAAGAGGAAAAAATGAAGAAAAAAACCGAGAAAGGGTGATGAAAAATACATAAAAGGAAAAACCTGACAAGTAGTGACGAAAAATAGATAAAAAGAAGTGTGGCAGTATACCTGCCTTCCCCAAACACTGGGGGATGCTGCTTTCCATCCGATTGTTCCGGTTGGCTGGTTATGTCATCGGATTAGACGATCAATCCGCCTATCTGCCCACGTTATGTTTTTTTTTTTTTACCCAGACAGCAGATCAATCGCTTATCGGAGTCACCAGACGATGAGTGGACGGATGTGTCCCCACAATTAAGAAAGTAAAAATAGGTCGAACGCCAACAGAACAGGACACGGCTTTGTTACAACAATAATATATAGTTTGGTTATTTAAAAAGTCTTAGAAATGGTACATTCGAGGATCATTTAATAAGTTTCCAGGTTTTTGCGTATGTGCACTTTTATTGATAGTACACACTTGAAACTCTAGTCCCCTTCGAAGTAATCTCCTCCGACTGCAATGCACTTGTTGTATCGTTCCAACAACTTCTGGAACGCCCCATGGAAGTCCTCTTGTGTGAGCGTGTCAATGACCTTCGTCACAGCCTCTTTCATCTCCTCAATTGTCTCATAACGACAGCCTCTGAGCTTAGGGAATAACCAAAAGTCACAGGGAGCAAGGTCTGGTCGATAGGGAGGGTGAGAAGCTGTCTTGATGCCCATCTGAGTCAAATAGTCTGGGACAAAGATGGAGTTGTAGACTGGTGCATTGTCCTGTTGGAAATACCACTGACCCGATTTGAAGAGTGCTGGCCTCTTCTGAGGGAATCTCTTCCTGAACTTCCTTAAAACCTCAATATAGTAACCCTAACTCTTTGGCCAATCAACTCTGGTGTTCTGACTTCCTTACTCCTCCCACACCTCTCATCATCCTTCATAGACTCCCTGCCTTCCTTGAATCTCTTATGCCACTCAAAAACCGATCCTCGATTCATGCAAGATGGTCGAAAAGCAGTCTGAAGCATTCCATACTTTTCTGTGGCATTTTTTCCAAGTTTAAAACAGAATTTTATTGCATATCGCTCTTCTAAAGTGTCCTCACGTCCAGATTGCATTTTTGAAATTCACCAGCTGCGACAATCAGGCTTTATTAGGGTGTATTCCAATTGCTACTGTATCTGTTGATTTGAACCTGAAATCATAAAAATTGGTCATTCATCTCATAAGATGTATAGCAATAAGATACTGAATTTTCAAGAGCCTACGACAATTTTAAATGCCTGCTCAAAAAAGTCTGGAAACTTATTGAATGCACCACGTACATTCACTCTTGCTAATGAATGGTAGAAATAGAACGGAGACCTAATTCACCAATTAACAGTCAGTCAATTTCTCAGCATTCAGAGTCAGGCAAAAAGCCCTCAACTTATCGTAATAAATTTCGGCTTTTCTCTCTCGCTCTCCATAGTCTGGTACAAGATGATTTCAAGTAGCATATTAAGTTCGCTTTTCTCGGTCTCTTGCTTCTAGCTTTTCTCATTTTCTTGATATTCTGATACAAGATGACTTCAAGCAGTGTATTATGTTCGTTCGTCTAGTAAAAGGTCAAGACTCAGAGAATCATATGTCTCTTAGCTGTTCCACGCTAGTCTATCTCGAGGAACGAAATCCTCTGTTAATATGCATTTTTTCTCTACGCTGGGGTTGTAGTTTGTGGATCTATAGATAATATCAATTTTCCCCTTATTTGGATTTCAATGATTATTTTCTCCTCTTCGATTTTCTCTGCTTTCAGTACTCCATCTTCTCTCACTTTTACCGAACGGGGCCAGCCTGCCCCAATTTGGGTTCTATATATTCATTTAACACCTTCCACTTTCAATCCAAAAAGAGGCCACTCTTTCCACTTCTCAATATTTTTGTTTAAACCATAACGGTCAAGTAAAACTTCCACGCTTCGAATTTAGAAAACAGAAAATGTATTAAAAATGTCCGTTTCCAAATACAATTGTACTCAACCCACCTGGTCGTCTGTACGTCAGGCTTTGACCCCGAGGTTGAATTCCCTTGCTGATTTCGCTCGCTGCGAAACCATTAAAATTAACAACTTTCGCCTGGCAACTTATCAAACACAACAATCTCACCTTGTTTTTCCTTCTTTATATGAAAAAAAAATATATATATATATTTCCATACTTCTTTCTCATCAAAAATGATATGTTTTCGTCTTGTTCTAATCTCATCAAAAGATTAAAAAATACATATCCTCGATTTATTCTTTTGTGATGTACTGGATTATTCTTCTAAAATCCATTTCGGTCAATTCTCACTTTGCTGATAAATAAATTTATTCGGTAAGGTTCTCCGATCTTTTATGTCAAAGAAGAAAAACTGAAAAGAGATGAAGAAAAGAGATAAAAAGAAGAAAAAAATAATTAAATTCCGAAAAAGGAGTAAAAACTGAAAAGTGTTGAAAAAAATAGAAAAAAAGGAAGGAAAAGTGAAAAGGAAAGACAGAAAATTCAAAAAAGAAAAACCAGAAAAGAAGTGAAGAAAAATAGATAAAAGAAAGAAAAAAAAATGAAAATATGAACTTTTGAAGTCTCATATTTGAAGGTTTCATGTGGCACATACAAACCTCTTCACACAATCATCAGGTGGAAATCTTCCATCTGATGGTTGCATGCTTCATACGAAACTCAAGAAACGGACTTCAATAGTATATATGTATATATATACGTGCATTTGTGATATTTGTGTACAAATCTTTATACTGGAAACAGGAGGATGATTTGCTGAAATTTTTCCTCGCCGCATGCTATTTACATGCAGCATATGTCAATGTCGGATTTATTATATAATCAAAACTTTTACAATATTCTGGTTGTATGTGCTAGTGTGTGGCACGTATATCTCGTGTACATGGTAGTACAAGCCAAAGAACGTACCTGCAGATGTTGGTAGTATCATGCTAGCTGGTGCGCTGACATGTGCTTTGCTGCGCTCCGTATGTAATTTGAAAGCTATACAGATGAACGTGCAACGTAGTCTAATTCAGGAACTTGTGCTTTGCGAGTTAGAAGTGAGCTATAACACCGCCGAAGTAACCAAAAACATTTGTTGTGCGAAAAGTGAAGGTGCAGTTGATCAAAATACAGTAACCAGTAGGTTGAAGAAATTTTGCTTGGATTGCTAGAACCTGGACTATCAAGAAAGGTTCAGATAGGCCTAAAACCGTGGATTCCGAGGCCGTGCTCCATACCATAAAGACAAATCTGGCAAGTAGCACTCAAAGGGCTCGGCATCTCACAATCAAATGTGGTTTGTCACCTTCACAACCTCGGCAAAAGCATCCAGGACAGCCAAATTATCCCTCACGTACAACCAAATATTGCAAAACTTTTGACTCACCCTAGTGTTATAGAAAAAGCCTTGTATACGTACTACCAAAATATTGCAAAACTTTTGACTCATCCTTGTATTGAAAAAAAACTTTTTTCTTTAGTTTTTCTTTTGTTTGCACGTTTGTAATATATATATATCAATCATTTAATTATGCAAAGTTTATAACGCTACGGGCTGCAGAGTTGGTTTAACGGTAAACAGCACAGAAAATGGAATAGGCGAATCGAATTCAACTTCTGGTTAGTTTGTATTTACTTAGTACTAATCCTCTTGGGAAAGGCATGGATCTAATTTTACGAATAGGTCAGATCGGGGATTACTCCCGGCTGCTGATAAAACGTAATCCAGTGCAATATGTCGCATATTAATTAGGAATTAACCACACAGCTTCATAAAATACCATGCAGAACTCAGCAGAAATTGTTTTAAATGACCTAGACGATCTGTTAATGTCATAGGTTAGTTTGATTCGCTATCAGGGTTTCACGTTATTTCTACTTATGGAGCATGATATTATTTTATTTTACGCATGTATTTTGTAATTTAATATATACAAGGATCATTCCAAGAAATAAAGTGAATTTTTTTTTATTTTTCAAATTATTTTTTTCGTAAATATAAACTCTGCATTGTTTGGATTTGGTTGATAACAAAAATTATTCAATCTTACAAAAATATTTTTAAGGCAATTCAAAATGACGGAAAACCGAAAAGAACGCTCCAGGCTTGAAGATAGATTTGTCATCAAATGTTTTGACAGCCCAGTCGACTACGGTTGCAGAATAGACCGACAGCGTCTCTGCAGGGAGGTAAGACAACCCTGCAACGAGTGTCCTGGTATGACACAAAACCATCTTATGGTGGGGCTCCAGCCCGGGAGCTTTTGGGGAATGTAGAGTACTTTTCCAATGACATCACTCCCAGGTCCACTCTGATCCTGAGTGGTAGAATCTGTTAGGGTCCTATCTATGAGTCAAAGTCTCCAGTCTCAAATATCGATTCGATTTCACTCACCAACCACGTTGTGATTTTTTATCCTGGCGAGTAGTTATCGAGTTGTAGAATTCCGAAAGCTCTTCGTTGGTCCACCTGCAAGCTTGTTAGGTGAGAATCGGGTTAAGAGAAAATAAATATGACAAAGTCGATCTGATTTTAGAAGGACAAAAGTTTATATATATATATATATAAAACATCAACAATACATATAATAAATACAATTCTTGTGGCAAAAGTTGAATGACTCTTCTATATGAACGATAATCAACAAAACAAAAAAAATATTTCGTTTAATTTCGTTAAAGGAGAAAGTTGGCTTCATTTTAACCCTTTTTAATTACAGTAGCTTTTAGACATTTCCGTTCTCAGTGGTAGTAATAGTAGTGACAATAGTAGTCTTAGCTGTTGGAGGAAGTGATTCCCTTCTTCGTACTTATATCAATAGCAAATGTTAGCGGAAGCTTTGTTCCAATCTCTGACGTTGCTTCCTTTCTTCTTCGAGTCTCCAACTCAACTCTCAGACTGTCTCTAACCCAACTCTCCGATGGTCTCTAACCCAACTCAACTTAACACCCCGCTTGCACCTTTAATAGGAACGCGATCGACACATTTCCCCACACTCTTCTAAAATACAAAAACTTTTCATCTTTCTAAACTAAGTTTATTAATATATCTAAGCAATTTTGGTAAACTTTACATAGATTTATCCTATTTACCCAACCCCTACGCTCGGGTAGGATATGACACAAGGTCAATTTTTTAAGCGGAGTTTAGCAGGTTTGAAGTCAGAGTTTTCCTTCTCCTTGACTAGTTGCCTCACCAAGGCTGAAGAACCCAGTCTGTCCGACTATTTACCCATAGCTGGAGGGAGAATAATTGGATTCATACCTTTCCCAAGGGTATTAGTGCTATGTGAAATGCAATCAGTCTCGTCCAGGATTTGAACTCGAGCCGCCGTGTTCATTTCCTACGACGATAACCATTACACCACTTTACATAGATTTATGATGTCTTGGCTATCGATGAAAATGTATTTTAATGACCGAGGGATTTCGTTTCATGCCTTTGGGTTTAGTTAGGCTGAGAACCTTTCGGCTCAATGCATGGGTTACTTAGATGCAACATTAACACAGGTGTTCACGTGCGCGCGCGGAGCGGACATGTCACTCAGAGATGTCACAATAGCCCGAGATGGGAAACGGGGTTACAGAGTGCGGGTGACGTCACGCGCCGGAAGCGCACGAAGGATTTTGGGATATTTTGAAAAAGTCAGTGGAGTAGAGTTGAGACCTGCATCGGGAGAAGACGGTTGGCTTTTGCTAGCTCGCGAGGCCTTGTGACGGGTGCCCCACGAAATGGGGGGCAGATGAAAAAGCCAGCATAGAAAGATTGTGCCTCTATCTCCTTATGTCGAAAAACCTTTAAACTCAAAGGCAATTAAAAGTTTCGTACCTGAACTGAGAAGTCGTGAATGTTTTTCGTGTTTCGAGATTCCTATGTTCTATGTATATATGTATGAGCATCCCTTGTACATTTCGCATATTCATGTATATGGCTATGGTACAAAAATAACTTTTAGATCAAGACATTCTTAATTCTATTTTCTATTAATAATCTGATATCTTTTCTACTCTTAAAAAAGATTGTATTTCGTTTTCTAAATAAAATATGAAACATTAATATTTTAAAGTTTTTACAGCATATCAGCATCTTAATTATTCGAACACGTTTTCTGTTTTCTGTTTTACGGCATATCTACCTTTATTGATAGTATTGTCATTATCATTATTTTGGGGTGATATTGCCCCTGCCACAACATAGTAATACTTGAAACCATTCAATTGTGGGCAAAAAATATAAACCCAGGCTCGTTTAAAAAAGTTACCAACAAACTATTTGTTTACAAATCATATGTATTTGATATATATATAAACAGGATTTGGAATTAAATATCCTAGAAGAGATGATATGCCATGAAACCCAACCAACCCAACCAAATTGATTTAGTGGCTTAGAAGTTCAAGCCATGTGAAAATTACTGACGAATGATTATCATTCAGGAATTTGTCTTGATAGCATTTTTGCAAACTTTCTGCATACCCAAATCTTCAGTTATAATCTTCCAAACACTGTCTTTTTTCATGTCCAGCTTACTTGCAATCATTCGAACAACCAACAGACGTTTGCCATACACCACTGGCCATACTCTCTCGATGACGACTTCAGTCTTATTTCAGACTTCCCGCTCATGAAATCATTTATCACCTCTTTATGAAGCTTTTTAAACCTCTTGTGCCTCTCAAAAGCACGCATGAGCGACCTAGCGTTATCTTCATACACTTACTGAAGCATTTGAAGTGTTTGTGACGGTGTTTTACCAGACCAAAACCGTCAAGTTTATCTATTTGCTCGGTATTCATCGTTTGTTCCTCGGTGTTTATAGCTGAACGACCTAAAAAAGAGTTGTGAACAAAAGCATGGGGAAATAATGCAGTTGTTGCAGAAAGCTAAGATTACCGTTATATACTCCCATGATATCATGTTAGATGATAAACACAATATATACAGCGTGTCCCATGATTTTCTATACATATTGTTTTTAACTTTTGAATGAATGAATAAAGAGCTACGAAGTGAAATCATACAGAGAGCCCGATTAGGAAGCAATCACATTGTTGTAATCGAATTTAACAGAAAACATGGAGCAAACTTATGATGCAATATATATATATATATATATATATATATATATATACGTGATGCCTTTAATAAGTTTACAGACTTTTTTGTATAGACATTTAAAATAAATGTAGACTCTCAAAAATGCAATCTGGACGTGACGACACTTTAAAAGAACGATATGTAATAAAATTCTGTTTTAAACATGGAAAAAATGCCACAGAAACGTATGGAATGCTTCAGACTGCTTTTCGACTATCTTGCATGAGTCGAGCATCATTTTTGAGTGGCATAAGAGATTCAAGGAAGGCAGAGAATCTGTGAGGGATATGGAGAGGTGTGGGAGGAGTAAGGAAGTCAGAACACCAGAGTTGATTGGCCAAAGGGTTAGGGTTAGGGTTACTATGTTGAGGTTTTAAGGGAGTTCAGGAAGAGATTCCCTCAGAAGAGGCCAGCACACTTCAAATCGGGTCAATGGCATTTCCACCAGGACAATGCACCAGTCCACAACTCCATCCTTGTCACAGACTATTTGGCCCAGATGGGCATCAAGACAGTTTCTCACCCTCCCTATCGTCCAGACCTTGCTCCCTGTGACTTTTGGTTATTCCCTAAGCTCAGAGTCTACCGTTATGAGACAACTGAGGAGATGAAAGAAGCTGTGACGAAGGTCATTGACACGCCCACACAAGAGGACTTCCATGGGGCGTTCCAGAAGTTTTTGGAATGGTGCAACAAGTGCATTGCAACCGGAAGAGATTAGTTCGAAGTGGACTAGAGTTTCATGTGTGCACTATCAATAAAAGTGCCCATACGAAAACAGTCTGTAAACTTATTTAATGTGTGTGTGTGTGTGTGTGTGTGTGTGTGTGTGTGTGTGTGTGTGTGTGTGTGTGTGTGTGTGTATATATATATTCTTTATATGATCCAAGGAGGAAATCCAAGGTGTAGGAGTATCCATTATGAGTGCTCAATACTAACGGCTATTGATGTATAATTGATTTGGGATTAACGATATATTAACATATATATTAAAGTGTAGAGCTAAAAAATCTTTTACATATTGACAAAAGAAAAAAAAACTCACTTTCTTGGTATGAAGAAAGTGAATATGGAAACTATATATATATATATATAAGTGTGTATGTGTTTAAGCGTGTTAAAAATAAATAGGTTAGCAAATGATTTCAAATTTGGTATTTAGGCTTTTTATTATTTGTTTTTTTTTTATTATAATAATTTAAAGATTTTTATTATTATTATTCCATGTCTACAAGTAAATCAAAAATTACTTTTAAAAACTAAATTTGAAATCCTTTCCGAACTGATTCATTTTAGAATACTTTTCGCTCGATGACCAACAATCTATATATATTTATATATATACACACACGAGAACTTTTGCACTCACGCATACACACACACATATTGTCATCTGCAGACCGACAGTTTCGTCGTATCACAACTCTTCAGTGTGGCTAAACACACGAGATATTTCAAACTAGGATCGAAACCCGGCTTATTTTACCTCAGCCGGATATCTTACCGCAGATCTATCGTAAGCGAAGGACTGTTTAGGTATATATTCACATATACGCAATCGGCTGCTGGAATGTTCAGTTCATGAGAAGAGCTTTGTATTTACCCGTATGTTGCAGCCAACAATTTTTCACTCAACCTACTGGGAGGGGGAGCATATATATTGTCATTTATAGACGGACTTTTTCGTTGTGTCACAACTCTTCAGTGTGGCTTGACACGCAAGATGCTTCAAGCTGGTATCGAAACCCGGTTGATTTTACCACAGTCGGATGTCTTATACCTAACCTATCGTCATTTCAGCATAAGCGAAGGAGTTTTTTTAGGCATATATTCAAATATACGGTCAATTCATGAGATGAGCATTTCTGCGTATGTGGCATCCAGCAATTCTTCACTCGAGTGCTTAACATATATATATATATATATATATATATATATATATATATATATATATATATATATATATATATATATATATATATATATATATATATATATATATATATATATATATATATATATATATATATATATATATATATATATATATATATATATATATATATATATATATAAGCGCCTCAGGGCGATATAATGAAGGCTAATCTTCTAGGACATTATTCCCTAGATCTTAGTTCAAGCCTCGCAGTGGGCGCTTTACTTGTATCAAATCTTAACTATAAAAATTTGTAGAATTCTTTAAATACAATGTAGATTAACATACACTGAAAATTGCTCCCTTCCTTAAAACTTAACAAACTTAAAATTATTTATAAAAGTTGTGCCCAGAACTATCGTTTATCTATTTATACGGGAATAAAACAATAAAATTTCAAATGAATGACACAGTATAGTTATCTATTAAAATCATCTTTCTAAAATCATTATGCAAATTAGATATCCCACAACTGTGATAAATGACATTTGTTAGTACATATAATGCATATTGCACAACAGTCATGAGTGTTTAACGACTTAACATGATGTAGGCCGTTTTGATGTAAGTGTGCGTACGGAAACACGCACGTTTATTCGAGGTTTGGTTTGGTTTGGTTTCTTTGTTTAATGGCATATCAACCTTTGTAGGTTATTTAATACCAAAGTCATTCTCCTAGAAGAACAGTAGTGGTACTATTTAACCCATAGCTTGGAGGAGAAGGGGGTTCATACCTTTCCCAAGGGTATTTGCCCGAAAGTGAACGTAATAGCGCGACTGGAGTACGAAATCGCTTACTACGATACCGCAGTCCATCGCTTTAACCATTACACCACGAGGACACCCCCTACGTTTATTCGAATAGATATCATTAGTACATATAATTCGGCTGTACAGAGCATCTTCAGACTGATAGTTTTGTATGTAAAATTTGAAGATTTGAAAAGTCTTTTGACTAAAATTAAAAGTCAAAGATTATATGAAAGAAAGCAAAAAACCTATGATACCATGAACCCTTTTTCAGGCAGATAATGCTTTTAATCCTTGTAGAGTAGGTGAGTTATTTTCAGGAAATTTACTAAGTATTATGTTCAAACAAGCCAATTAATCATATATAGATATAAACATAATTTAATCTGCAATTGTTTGTCAGAGTAAAATAGCATGAAAACTATAAAATACTCACTTTTAATTATGATATTTTACAAAACAACCTTTACAAAATCCTACACCGCATTGGGGTGTCCTAGCAATGTTTCTAATTAAAATCGAATTGGTCAACGAGCAGCTAATGGGAAAATGCCATAATATAGCAACTCAACATGATAACACTCAAGGCATCAAAGTACCCAAGGCATCAAAGTACCCAAGGCATCAAAGCACCCAAAGCAACCAGCCATATGTTAACACACAATGCAGTTCAGCAATTAAGGCAACTCACGATTTAACACTCAAAGCAATTGAAGCTCTCAAGATAACAAAGCACCAAAGCAACTCCCTATGTGAAAGCACCCAAGGCAACTTGCTTTATGATAGCAGATAAAAAGCAACAAAGCACTGAAGGTAACAAAGCACCCAAAGGAACCCGCCATACAATAACACCTAAAGCAATTCAGCCCCCTTGGCAACTTGCTATATGATAGCACTAAAAGTAATTCAACAACTTAGGTAACATAGAAGTTAAAACAACTCATCATATGATATCATTCAAGGCAACATGGCACCCCCCGGCAACTCAGCCTCAAGGCTCACAGTTTTCAAATTGCTTATTGTAGTAATTTACTACGCTTTTTGCTTAGATGTTGCATAAGGAGCGATTGAATGGGACACCAAATGAGACTCTAACTCATTCGAGAATATTTGCTAATCTAGCTTGCTAACCCTTACACTACCCGAGGAGTAACTGCCGTTCCTACCAAAGTTCTGAACAGGCTCATTGTTGCTTAACCCTAGTGATCTCGCGGGAACCGGTGCTTTTAGCATGATTTTATCAAAAGCAGATAATTTACTAAGTTTGGTTTAGTTTCAGAAATCACTCAGAAATATGGGATAGTCAGTGAGTATCGAAATCACTAACAATGACCGATTAATCTAACTTACAAAACGCCCATAGTATTTACTGTTGCACATTTTTTTCTTTTCCTGTCGGTCACCCGTTTTCCTAAGTCGACAATTACAAACATTTGTCCTAAACCATGCGTATAATCTTCTACCCTCCGTAGCAACTCAAAAAATCTGACCTTAAACCAGACATTGATTAATCAGAGTAAAGTACATTCATACTCTACGAAGTAAAATTTTTTTCCATCGTCAACCAATTTAAACATCTTTAATTCCTTCCTTGAAACATGGTCCCAACAGACATATAAAAAGTACTTGTTGGTGTTCTTATTGTTGTTGACGTCGTTGTTGTTGCTGTTGTTTTTCAGAGAATAAATCAAACATCTGACCTTCAAAAATAATACTATACACAACCCACATTCTTTTGAAATAAAAATAATATGAATAACAAAATTAACATACATCGCCTGCTAAAATATTTTTAATGTATTATACCAAATGAAACGCTAATTCATCAAAAATTTCTTTCACCAGTGAGTCTTCTCTTTCACAAGTGATATCTCTCTCTCTCTCTCTCTCTCTCTCTCTCTCTCTCTCTCTCTCTCTCTATTTTTTTGCTACCCTTTAATCTCTTAATATTTCTCTTTCCTTCTCATTCATTATTTGTTTTCTTCCCCCCCCTTTCTTTATTTCTCTTCTTTCCTCCAACCATATCTCCTTACTGCCTTCCTTCCTTTGTAAATAAATAAGAACTATCAAGTTTGGGGGGGTTCTTTTGGGGAGGGTTTTTGTTGGTTCTTTTGTACTTTTCTTTTAAAAGTGAAAAGAAAAGGTCGTCACAAAAGAAAAATCACGTAAAAAAATAAACCTTAAGATAAGTTTCTAATTGAGGATTCTTTTTATTTATTATTTTATTGTCATTTCATTTTCTATATATCTGTTCCTCTTTTTATCGTTTTTTATTCTTTATTCTTTAATTTTTCTTGTTTTTTCTTTTGTTTTTGTTGTGTTTTTTTCTTTTGCTTTCTGTTTTGTTTTTTGTTTTCTTTTTTTGTTTTTGTTTTTTTTTTTGTTTTGTTTTCTCTTTACTCTTTCCCGTAGATTTTCAAGTATGCGAACTCCCGACTGCTGACCCTGAACTCTAAAAATATATCTGTCTACACGTGCGGGGCGTGACACGTGTAAAAGACCTTTTTGTTGGGAAATTTTAACTTGATCTCTTTCCTTCTAACATACGCACACACACTCACATGCATATATCAATTAAGAGAGAGTGAGAGAGAGAGAGAGAGACTCATGCTTACATACATAGAGCACTTCACATTCGTGAATAATACGAATACATAACAATTCGTCTTGATAATCGGTCGCAGACTTTTGGGAAATGGTACCTTTAGAAAAAAAAAACGGATCATTCACCAACTCAAAAATTTTATATACTTTTACAGTGTTTCCTGTGCAAGGAATTCAAAACTGCGACGCAAAAATACTTGCCAAAGTTGTTGTTTTGTTTGTTTGTTCGTTAGTATTTTGGCGGGGGGGTGAAGGGTTATTTATTTTCAAATTATCTTTACCTTATGTTCACAATGGCCCATTTGTATCTTCAATTTGTGTCTCATGATACCAAAAAGAACTTTTATCTTATTCCTATTCCAAGTTTGGTCCGAGGCCCTATTTCTTAAGAGCTTTTCACAAAAGTAAAACTCATTTTCAAGGTCTTCGAAAGTCAGCATACTCCAACTATACAAGAATGCGCACTTATAGTAACGGTTGCCGTCATAAGAAATGGAATCGATGATTCGAGTTCAAATCCTGTACAAGATTGTTTGCTTTTCATTTCGCACTTATGCATTTGGGAAAAGAATGAATCTATCTATTCAACCAAGCTATGGGTTAGTAGTCAGGCAGGACTGGGTTCTCTAGTCTCGGTAAGGCAACTAATCTAGGAGAAGGAAAATTCTGACTTCAAACCAGTTGTTCTTCGTTTGACTTTATGTCGCATCCTATTCGTGGCGGAGGGTTTCGGTAAATACTGTTTAAATCTAAAGAGTTTTTTTTTTTAAATACAAAGCAAGCTTTTATTTCAGGTGGGCCAAGAATATTATATTAGTATTGTTATACAATATACAACGGCGAGGTACCCTTAATGCAATGGTTATCATCATAAGAAATGGAATCGGCGATCCAAGTTCAAATCCTGAACGAAGCTCTTAGTGTTTCACTTCTCACAAATACCCTTTGATAAGACATGAATCCATCTCTTCACCTCCCAGCTAATAGTTGAGCAGACTGAATTCGCTAGCCTTGGTAAGGCAACCAGTCCAAGAGTCCGTTATTCCTCTTTAAAATAGACCTTGCGTCACGTCTTGCACTTACTTCAACGGTGATCATCATTATTTATTTATTTATTTCATCAAATCAAATCTATTCCTTATTCTGTCTTGTTCTTTCAACGCTTTGTTGTTATTGTTTCTTACACAGTCAGTGTTAATAGCACATTTCATTCATTGATTTTATTTTCGCATGAAGCATTATCAATCATCAATATTATTAATTTTTACAAGTATTTTCTTTAGTCTTTCAAAAATTTTCAGTTGCTTTGTTTATTACAAATCACTGAAGGCGTCATTTCTATAAAAGCATGAAACAACGCATATGAAAAGAAAGAAAATAATAATAATAATAATAATAATAATAATAATAATAATAATAATAATAATAATAATAATAATCTGAATCTCTTCTAATAAAGTAAAGTTGGCAAACTTAGTTGAGAGTGACTCGAAGACTCGCTTTCCAATAGCTACCTCACCGAGGTGTAGTGGATGGCGCTACTCTATTCCCTGGATTGCTCCACTTTACACTTTATAATGCTGAGTGTTAAGCAAGGCAGTATCAAGTACCATTTTTTGAGTCTTTGGTATGATTCGACCAGGGATTGAACCCCGTTCCGCCGGACCATTGAAAAACACTTTACTCATTAGGCTAATGAGGACCAATCATATCAAAGCAAAAATCGATAAGACGCAACAAGACAGCAGATGTAGGTTAGGTAGTGATAGACACGAAACGATCAATTACATAATAAGCAAATGCAGCAAATTAACACAGAAACATTATAAGACTAGACACGACTGGGTTGGCAAGGTGATCCACTGGGAATTGAGCAAGAAATTGAAGTTTGACCATCGAACAAATGGTATATGCACAACCCAGAATCCGTTCTGGAGAATGAAACATACAAAATTCTCTGGGATTTTGAGATATTAACGGATCACCTAATCTCGGCCAGACAACCAGAACTAGTAATAATCAACAACAAAAAAAGAGAATTTGCCGAACTGTCGACTTTGCTGTCCTGACTGGCCACAAAGTAAAGTTGAAAGAAAGCGAAAAGAAAGATAAGTATCGGGACATTGCTTGGGAATTGAAAAAACTGTGGAACATGATAGTGACGGTAATACCAATTGTAATTAGTGCTCTTGGTACAGTCACCAAAGAATTGGTACAAAGACTGGAGGACTTGAAAATAAGAGGACGTATAGAGACCATCCAAACTATAGCATTGTTGAGATCGGTCATAATACTAAGAAGTGTCCTGGATACTTGAGGAGACTTGCTGTCGCTCAAACTCTAGTGAGAAACCATCGGCAAACGCTGGTCTGAAAAACTTTGAGATAATAAAAATAATCGAATGCAGCAAAGTTGCACACAAGAAGTACAGCACTAGACACGACTATGTGGGAAAATTATTTCACTGAAAACTGTACAAGAGATTTAAATTTGACGATACCGAATGCAAACGTAAATCCCTCCAAGAAAATTAAACCCATTAAATTATCTGTGTTTTCGAGATACAAGAGGATCGCAGAATCCGACCAGAAGACCAGACCCAGTGTTAATTACGAATAAGTAAAGAATTTGTCATCTAATGGCTTTTGCCATACAAGTGGACCATAGATAGAAAGTAAAAGAAAATAAAAAGACAAAGACTTGGATGTTGCTAGAGAGTTGAAAAAATTGGGGAACGTGAGGGTGACGATAATACTAATTGTTGTTGGTGCATTTGAAACAGTTTCTAAAGGCTTGGAAAGGCGACTGACGGAACAGGAAATCAAAGGAAGAATCGAGACCATCCAAAACACAGCATTGCTAAAACCGGCTAAGATACTGAGAAGAGTCCTGGAGATCTGAGGAAACTTGCTATTACTCAGACTCCAGTGAAAAGCCTTCTATTAGGGTTGGAGAAAAAAAAACCTCACATGGAGCAAAATAACAATAATAATAATATTAATAATAATAATAAACAATGAAGATAGAGTGAATACATCAATACGACGACTCGAAGACAACATGAAAAGAGCAAAGAAAATTAATAACAGTGACCAAAAACAGTAGAGACAACATAAAGATCAATGCATACAGAACAATAACTAGGAAACAGAAATAGAAAGAAAGACAGCTGTATGAATATTTCACGCGACAAACTAACGAAATTTCACACGAGGATATTTCTAAGAAAGTGAAAGTGAAAGCTTATGAGAGAAACTGAATGTCTTCTATTAGCAGCAAAAACAACGCCACAAGAACAAATTGTATAAAAGCGAAAATAGACAAGACGCAACAGAATAGCAAGTGTAGGTTATGTGGTGATACAGACGAAACAATCAATCACATAATAAGCGAATGCAGTAAACTAGCGTAAAAAGAGTACAAGACTAGACACGACTGGTTGGTGGGCTAGGTGATTCTGCTAGAAATTGAAGATTGACCATACAACTAAATGTATATAACATTTAGTAGTATGGACAATCTTCAATCCGTGCTGGAGAATGAGATAGACAAAATTCTCTGGGATTTTGAGATACAAACAGATCACCTAATCTCAGCTAGACAACCAGACCTTGTAATAATCAACAAAAAAAGAAAACTTGGTAAATTGTAAACTTTGCTTTTCTGACTGACCACAAAGTAGAATTGAAAGAAAGCGAAAAGAAAGATAAGTACCTGGACCTTGCTTGGCAATTGAAAAAACTGTGGAACATGAAAGTGACGGTGATACCAATTGTAATTAGTGCTCTTGGTACAGTCACTTAAGGATTGGTACAAAGACTGGAGGACTTAGAAATAAGTAGAGACCATCCAAACTACAACATTATTAAGATCAGCCAGAATACTGAGGAGAGTTCTGAAAACTTGAAGAAACTTGCTGTCACTCAAATTCCAGTGAGAAACCAAAGGTTAACGCTGGTGTGGAAAAACTCTGAAAAGAGTGATAATGATTATAATCATCTCTGACATTTTGAAATAAACCGATCACCTAATCCTGGCCAGAATACCAGGTATAAGAGGACGTGTGGAGACCGTCCAAACTACTGCATTACTGAGAACGGCCAGATTACTGAGAAAAGTCCTGGAAACTTTATGAGACTTGCTGTCACTCAAACTCATGTGAAAGACCATCAGCTAACGCCGATGTGAAAAACTGTCAAAGAGTAAATAATAATAATAATAATAATGACACTAAAAATATCAAATTGGAAAACGCCAGGCCATGATGGAATACGCGGATTATGCTTCAAGAAGTTCACCACCATTCATGAAAGACCAACACTCAAAATGGACAGATGTCTACTCTACATTGATCAGCATATCCTCAACGAGAGCAAGACGAGATGCAAAAATCTAGCTATGGCCCGGATTGACTTCAGAAATGCATATAATATGGCCCTGCAAAGTTGGATAATAAACTGCCTCAAAATATACAAAATATCAGACGAAGTTATAAACTTTATCGAGAAAACCATGACAACCTGGAGAGTGGAATTGACATTAGGAGGGAAAAGCTTAGCTGAAGTAAAGATCCATAGAGGTATTTTTCAAGGAGATGCACTATCACCGTTACTATTTACAATTGCAATGATGCCACACAACCACATACTCAGGAAATGCACAGCCGGATACAACTTACTAAATCGCAGGAAAAGATAAATCACTTAATGTACGTGGACAACATCAAACTGTTTGCATTGCATCCCAGAGATGACGTTGACGGACTATATGTGTCAAGATTAGAGACTCGGTGGAAGATAGACAATCTAGGATAGCCTGGCAAACGATAAACGAAGTGAGTAGAAGAAAGAACACAGCCAAAGCAAAACTGAAAGCAGCAAACCAACAAGAAAGAATAAAACTGTGGAAACAGCACTTCGAAAACTTACTAGGAAACCCACCGAAAATAACACATGAACCAATCACCAGAATAATTAGCAAACAATTAGACATTACACCTCGTGGTGTAATGGTTAAAGCGATGAACTGCGGAATCGTAGTACGCGACTTCATACTCCAGTCGCGCTATTACGTTCACTTTCGGGCAAATACCCTTGGGAAAGGTATGAACCCCCTTATTCTCCCTCCAGCTATGGGTAAATAGTAGGACGGACTAGGTTCTTCAGCCTTGGTGAGGCAACTAGTCTAGGAGAAGGAAAACTCTGAATTCAAAACCTGTTAAAATCCGCTTAAAAATTGACCTTGTGTCATATCCTGCCCGAGCGGAGGGGTTGGTAAATAGTAACTAGGACCGTTCACACAAGAACTCGACTCGGTTCTCAGAAAAATTAAAAATAGGAAAGCTGCAGGGCTGGACGAAATTCCCCCGGAAGTATGGAAGACCAGACAATTCGATGACATACTGCTCCGAGGCATAACACTTACATCCATAGCAGCCAAAATCTACAATGCCCTACTACGAAACCGCATAGAACCCGAAATCGTCAACATACTTAGAAAAAACCAAAATGGCTTCCGAAGAAATAGATCCACGACCTCACAAATATTAACCATCCGTAGAATCCTTGAAGGTGTACGGGCAAAAAACCTACAAGCGACATTAATTTTTGTTGACTTTACCAAGGCTTTCGATTCCATTCACAGAGGAAAGATGGAACAAATCCTACTAGCGTACGGCATACCTAAAGAAACCGTAGCGGCAATAACGATTCTCTATAGAAACACTAAAGTAAAAGTACGATCACCAGATGGAGACACAGAATACTTCGACATTGTAGCAGGAGTACTACAAGGGGACACGCTGGCTCCGTACCTCTTTATAATTTGTCTAGACTACGTACTTAGAACATCGATTGACAAAATCAAAGAGAATGGCTTCGAACTGACGAAGAAAAGTAGCAGAAGGTACCCCGCAACAACAATTACCGACGCCGACTACGCCGATGACATAGCGATACTGGCAAATACACCTGACCAAGCCGAAATACTACTGCATAGTTTGGAACGAGCAGCAGCAAACACAGGCCTCTATGTTAATGCACACAAAACGGAATATATGTGCTATAATCAAACGGGGGACATCTCCACTCTAGAAGGAACCCCTCTTAAACTAGTAGACAAATTCACTTACCTAGGAAGCAGCGTCGAATCAACCGAAAAGGACATCGAAACGAGGTTAGCGAAAGCGTGGACAGCTATCAATAGGCTATCGATTATTTGGAAATCAGACCTAACCGATAAAATGAAACGCAGTTTCTTCCAGGCAGCGGTCACATCGATACTGCTATATGGCTGCACTACATGGACGCTAACAAAACGGCTGGAGAAGAAGCTAGACGGCAATTACACAAGAATGCTACGTGCAATCTTAAACAAGTCCTGGCGGCAACACCCCACAAGACACCAACTGTACGGCCACCTGCCCCCTATCACGAAAACTATTCAAGTTAGACGAACCAGGCATGCAGGACACTGCTGGAGAAGCAGGGACGAACTCATAAGAGATGTACTCTTATGGACCCCCACACATGGCCGTGCAAAAGCAGGACGACCAGCACGAACATACATTCAGCAGCTATGTGAGGATACGGGATGTTGTCCTGAAGACCTGCCTAGGGCGATGAACGATAGGGAGGAGTGGCGAGAGAGGGTCAGGGATATCCGTGCTACCAGTGCGATATGATGATGATGATGATGTGTCAAGAAAAGAAAGAGGAAGAGGACTTAACAGCATTAAAGACAGTGTTGACGCATCAATACAGTGACTTGAAGACTATATACAAAAGTGTAGAAGAAAACTGATTACAGTCACCAGAAACAATACTGACAACATGAGGATCAACAAAACGAAAATAACCAGAAAAATAAAATGGGAAGAAAAACAATTCTATGGACGTTTTAAGCGGCTAATGAGCAACCTCATACAAGAAAACACAGACATGAGTAAGAAAGCGAAAACTTAAAAGGGAAACTGAATCTCTCCTGATAGAAGCACAAAACAATGCTATAAGAACCAATCATATCAAAACAAGAATAGGTAAGACGCAACAAAATAGCAGATGTAAGTTAGGGGGTGATAGAGACGAAACCATCAATCACATAATAAGCAAATGCAGCAAATTAGCACAAAAAACGTATAAAACTAGACACGACTGGGTGAGCAAGATAATCCACAGAGAATTGTGTAAGAAATTTTAATTTGACCATACGAACAAATGATATATGCACAACTCAACATCTGTCCAGGCGAATGACACACACAAGCTTCGATTGGATTTTGACATACAAACGGATCGTTTAATCTCAACCAGACAACCAGACCTTATAATAATCAACAAAAAAGAGAACTTGCAAAATTGTGGACTTTGCCCTCCCTGCTGACCACGGAGTAAAATTGAAAGAAAGTGAAAAGAAAGATAAATACATCGAACTCGTAAGGGAATCGATGCAACTGGGGAACATGAAAGTGACATACCAATTGTAATTGGTGCTTTTGGTACAGTCACCAAAGGATTAATAAAGGGATTGGCGGACTTGGAAGTAAGAAGACGAGTGGAGACCATCCAAACTAGTGCATTATTGAGATCAGCCAGAGAAGAGTCCTGTAGACTTGAGGAGATTTGCTGTCACTCAAATTCCGGTGAAAGACCATGAGCTAACGTTGATGTAAAAAAATCTCAAGAAATAATAATAATTGATTTTACAACAAGTTCTACTAAGTGCAAGTGCTCAAGAATTTACTCAAACCATTCACGTGACTTGGAAAGAGGCACATGGCGTGTTTAATAAGAAAGGAATAAAGTAGAAAGAAGACCCCCATATTTAGAAATGAAAACAAAACTAACTCGCCCGAGTGTCCTACATTTTTGGGCGCTTGCGAAAGTTAGCCCAACCGGAAAGCCAAACCTTGAGGAGAGAATTATTACGGCGACAAATATCTTAACACCGGATTTCCCAGTGCAAATACCAGTATAAATCGTTTCTCCTCTTTGCTCGCAATTCTAAATGTGAGATGATTTAAGAGAAAAGAAAAACAGTATTCATAGTATCTAGAAATTGTTATTGCATATTTATTAAGCTTTTCTTTTTTTCCGGTAGAAAGAGCAATCGGGGTATTAAGATGCTAGAATTTACTAAGCTTAGTCTGGCACACGGTTTGCTTACAATAACTGGTGTTTCTTAGTGGTCACTCATCTCAGGACTGAACAGGCTCACCGCTGCTTAACGTAACTGCTGATCTGACCTTGAACCGATACTTTTAATGTGACTTGACCTTGTGTATTTACCCAAACCATCAACCACGATCAGGCTGCGACATCAGGTCTATCTTTAAGTGGATTACAACTGGTTTGAATTCATGTTTTCCTTCTAGACTGGTTGTCATATCAAAGTTACAGAGCCTAGTTTTCCCTACTATTTACCCATAAATGGAGAGAGAATAGTCGGATTTATATCTTTTCCAAGAGTTATAAGTAGTATGTGAAATGCAAACAGTCTTGTCCAGGTTTTAAACTCGGGTCATCAAATCGTTTTTCCTCGACGGTAACCATTATACCAAGAGCGCCTCCAAGACTTGGCCGAAAGACAAATCTAAGTATTAAGTTGTCCTTTACTAATTCTAAGTAAGTTTGGCACAGGGCCAGAGGTTTAAGACAGCTTATTTGAATCAAATTCATTAATGATTCGTAAGCCAAGTTTGTTAATCGTGAAGCGCCAAAATCGAGGTTTTAAATTGTTGCAAAAATAATGGCAGTTTTTAACCATCAAATTTAAAACAATATATCTTAGCTGAGAATAAAATTTATTCATAGAAATAAGAACCATTAGAGTTTACATATTGTTACTAATAAGAAACACATCTATTTATTTTGGTAGCATAAAATTCTGAAGATCAGGAATCGATGAATTTTTCGAAGATGTTTTGGTTACTGTTGCTATTTACTAAATATTTTACAGAAAGTTATTATAATGCTTTAAAATCAGTTCTTCAAAAACAGACTTCAAGTAACTATTCTTAATGCAAATGATTTGCTTGCAGTTATATGGTTTCATGTATTCTTATTCAGTATCAATAATTTTCAAACAGATTTATTTAACCTACATTCCCTAAACTCTAAAACTGAAGCCTCACCATCAAATAGATTTTTATGTCTTACCCAAGATACTAAATGGTTTCAAGTATTGCTACCAAACACTAATAATTCTATTCAACATTATTCAATTGTTTGCACAGAGTTAAATGGTTTCCAGAATAGTAAATAAATAAATAGTTGTATTTGACCCTAACAGGTACTACCACTACGGGTCAGAATGGACCAGGGGGTAATGGTAATGAAGGAGTGACTCACTACTTTTTAAATCTCCAGAACTGGAGCCTCAACACCAGGTGCAATTAAGTTTCATACCCAAGAAACGTAAAAGTAAAAATAGAAAGAAAAAAGTGAGGGAGAAGTCCCTGTAGCGAAGTGGTCAACGCACTGGACACGTAGTAAGTTCGAACTTCAGTTGCGCTCAGTATCGAACTAATACCATTGAGAAAGGTATGAATTCCCTTATACCCCCACTTATGTGTTAAATAGTACTTCTAAAGAGTTTTATTTGTTTATTTCGTTTCTTTTTTTTTTTTTTTCTTTTCTTTCAAGGATGGCTTTGGCATAAAATAACCTATGAAAACTGATATGCCTTTAAATCAAAGAAACCAACAAATCAATCAAGAAAAAGTGAGTGATTAAGAGTAAAAAGAATAAAGACAAATAATAATAATAATAATAATAATAATCATGTCGTGCCGCTAGCACGGATATCCCTAATCCTCTCTCGCCACTTCTCCCTATCGTTCATTGCCTCTGGCAGGTCTTCAGGGCTACATCCCGTATCCCCACAGAGCTGCAGTATGTATGTTCGAGCAGGCCGTCCTGATTTTGCTCGGCAATATGTGGGGGTCCATAGGAGTACATCACTTATGAGCTCGTCCCTGCTTCTCCAGCAGTGTCCTGCATGTCTGGTTCGTCTAACTTGGATAGTTTTCGTGGTGGGAAGTAGGTGGCCGTATAGTTGGCGCTTTGTGGGGTGTTGCCTTCAGAACTTGTTTAATATTGCTCGCAGCATTCTTGTGTAATTGCCGTCTAGCTTTTTCCCCAGCCGTTTTGTTAGCGTCCAAGTAGTGCATCCATATAGCAGTATCGATACGACCGCTGCTTGGAAGAAACTGCATTTCATTTTATCGGTCAGGTCTGACTTCCATATGATCGCTAGCTTATCGATAGCTGTTCATGCTTTCGTTAGCCGCGTGTTGATGTCTTTTTCGGTTGATGAGACACTGCTTCCTAGGTAGGTGAACTTGTCTACTAGTTTCCGTCTAGTGTGGAAATGTTGCCTGTTTGATTAAAGCACTTGTATTCAGTTTTGTGTGCATTGACATGGAGGCCAATGCCTGCGGCGGTTTGTTCCAAACTATGCAGTAGTGTTTCGGCTTGGTTGGGTGTATTTGCCAGAATCGCTATGTCATCGGCGTAATCGGCGTCGGTAATTGTTTTTGCGGGGTACTTTCTGCTTCTTTTCTTTGTCAGCTCGAAGCCGTTTTCTTTGATTCTATCAATCGATGTTCTAAGCTCGTAGTCTAGACAGACGATAAAGAGGTATGGGGCTAGCGTGTCTCTTTGCAGTACTCCTGCTACAATGTCGAAGTATTCTGTGTCTCCATCCGGTGAACGTACTTTCACTTTGGTGTTTCTATAGATAATCGTTATTGCTGCGACGGTCTCTTTTGGTACGCTGTATGCTAGTAGGATTTGTTCCATCTTCCCTTTGTGAATGGAATCAAAGGCCTTGGTAAAGTCGACAAATAGTATTGTCGCCTGTAGTTTTTTTTTTTTTTTTGCCCGTACGCCTTCAAGGATTCTACGGATGGTCAATATTCGTGAGGTCGTGGATCTATTTCTTCGGAAGCCATTTTGGTTTTTCCTAAGAATGTCGTCAATTTTGGGTTCTATGCGGTTTCGTAGAAGAGCATTGTAAATTTTGGCTGCTATGGATGTAAGTGTTATACCTTGGTAGTTCTTGGCTAATCCGAGATCACCCTTTTTATGGAAGGGGAGGATGCATCCCTTCATCCATCTGTCTATCGGATTTTCATTATAGACTGCGTTGTAGTGTCGGAGCAGAATCTCGTCGAATTGTCTGGTCTTCCATACTTCTGGGGGAATCTCGTCAAGCCCTGCGGCTTTCATATTTTTAACTTTTCTAAGAACTGAGTCGAGTTCTTCTTGAGTGAACGGTCCTAGTTTAATGTCCAATTGCTTACTAATAATTCTGGTGATTGGTTCATGTGTAACTTTCGGTGGGTTTCCGAGTAGATTTTCGAAATGCTGTTTCCACAGTTTTATTCTTTCTTGTTGGTTTGCAGCTTCCAATTTTGCTTTGGTTGTGCTCTTCCTTCTACTCACTTCGTTTATCGTTTGCCAGGCTATCCTAGATTGCCTATCTTCCACTGAGTATGTATTCTGTCTGTTCTTTTAGATATATGCTTGCTAATTCATTTTGTGCTTTTTTAGTTTTAGGGCATTTGTGTTTGTTGGGTTCTTCCTCTAGCATTTGGGGGCAGTTTTCACGTCTGCACGTTTTTCTCTAACTGCTAACGTTTCCCATGGGACTCTATATTTAGTTCTAGGTTTTGTTGGAATACAATTCGCTGCTGCCTCGAGGTGTGTGTTGACGAAATTCTCATATTCGTCATTTGGGGTACCTTTTTCTGTCTTCTCCTATAGTGTCTCGAATCTGTTTCTCAATTTTAATACATATTTATCTCTAATATCTCTGTTGGTACGAAGGGCCCAGTCATATTGTTTGGTTGTCGCTGTTCGTGTGGCGTTTTTTCGTAGGCTTAGTCGTATTTTTCCCGTGACTATTCGGTGATCGGAGGACACACCCTCGAAAGAGGAGTATGCCTCGCAAATATGCGTTATTTTTCCATTTCTTGTTTATACAGACGTAGTCAATGTGTGTTTTATTATTGTTTGCGTATGTATAGGTCCATAATTTTCCCTCCCTCTTTTGAAAGTTTGTATTGAGGCATGTTAATCTATTTTCTATCATGAAATCTGTTAGATTTTGTCTATTCCTATTAGACGTTTTGTGTAGGCTGTATTTGTTGTTTCCGTTTTTCCCGATTTGGGCATTCATGTCTCTGCCAATGACTTGCACGTTGTGTTTCGGAATGCTACGCACTAGAGAGGATAGCTCATCGTAGAAGGCGACTAGTTCAGTTTCTTCATTAACATGGATTTAAATAAAATTTGGGTATGTCTACAACTTAGGGAGGGGGAAAATAGTCATTTCGTTATTTTTGGGGTTTGTTTTGTTTTGTTTTTTGTTTTTGTTTGGTTTTTTGTTTTTTTGGCATTGGGGACTTCTTTACTCCATTAATGACTAAACGGTAGAGGACAACGCCAGCTATGAAGAACTAACCATGTGCCACCAAAAGCCAAGAGTCCAAAACTGGTCAGTATATTGTCTTTAAGTCCTAATAATTTAAAATGCCAAAAAAATTTAACAAAATTGTATGCTGTTTTCTTTGTAAAATGCCGCTTGTTGAGTGTGTTTTAAATGTTAAGACAATTTTACCGTAAATCCAAATTTAATATATGACCCTGGTCAAAGGTGCTAGCACGGTTGGTACATGGAAGAGTCTTTTCTAAAAGCTTAGAAATAATAATAATAATAATAATAATAATAATAATAATAAACAAAAAAGATAATATGCAAAATCGTCGACTTTGTTGTTCCGGCTGACCACAGAATAAATCTAAAAGAATGTGAAAAGAAGGACAAGTACCTCGACCTGGCTAGGGAATTGAAAAAGCTATGGAACATGAAGGTGACAATTATACCAATTGTAATTGGTGCGTTTGGAACAGTAACTAAAGGATTACTAAAGTGACTGGAGGACTTGGGGGTTGGCGGACGAGTGGAGACCATCCAAACTACTACATTATTGAGAACAGCCAGAATACTGAGAAGAGTCTTGGAGACTAGAGGAGACTTGCTGTCATTCAAACTCCAGTGAAAGATCATCAGCTAACGCTGATGGGAAAAACTCTAATGAGTAAATAATAATAATAATAATAATAATAAGAAGAAGAAGAAGAAGAAGAAGAAGAAGAAGAAGAAGAAGAAGAGAATTGAATGCCGTACCTTGAACAAATCAAAAGTTTATAATCATTGTTTGGTGGTCGGCAGGTGGAAACATCTTCTTGAATCTTGACAAAATCGTCACGGCAGAAAACAATTCTTTGAAAATCGGCAAAATGCATTTGCATACCTAAAACCTTTATGTCCAATTGTCCAATCAAAAAGAAGCCATCTTCTCCATGAGAGCACTCAAAAGTATGTTTCGCAAATGACTGTAGAAATTTAACGAACAAGCTTCGAAACACTACTTTATCTAACTTATTCACTCGATCTGTCTCGGACTTATTGATTAATTTTGACGGCATGCCAACCCATTTAAGGGTGTTTCGATCCTTGAGGTTAGGGAATCGTATTCATATTAACATTTTGTTGTTCTTTATGCGTGTTTGCATACGGTTATATAAGAAAAAGTATTCCTATCTAATACAAATAATTTGAACACAGTTGTATGGTTTCAAGTATTTCTATATAATACCAATAATTTAAACCAGAAACTGTTTGTGTTTAATTATAGGGGAATGCTCGTAGCGTAGTGGCTAATGTACTAGACTATACCATCGTAGTAGTACTGAGATATCTTTCTTTTTTTTCATTATATATCAAGATTTTTTTTTGTTTAAAGCATATCAACCTTCGTGGGTTATTTACTGCGAAAGCCATCCTCGTAGAAAAACAGTAGTGGTTCTAATATATTTAACTCATAGCAGGGGGAATAAGGGAGTTCATACTTTTCTGCACGTGAACGTAATTGTTCGACTGGAGTTCGAACTCACCTATTACGATGTTGTAACCCAGCACGTTATCCATTACACAACAGGGAAACTCCCGACTGTTATTAGATAGAAATACTTGATATCATGTAGAACAAAAAACTCTTACGAAACAACTACACAACAATGAATGCCATTACCTAGCCTCTAGGCATAAAATAACCCTAGACAGGTTGACATGTCGATAAAGTCAATCGATCAATCAATCAACACTTCTTTTATTGCAGAACTGGGGTGAGAAAATGCTTTGGTGCTTTGTTTGATCGAGTCACTGCGTAAAATGATGTCTGTTGTTGCATATAATCCATTTTTGTCATATATTACAAGGAAATCAAGAAAAGATCAATTTGTTGCATAGAAGAATTCGCAAAGCAGACTTTGTGATGTTTTCGTTCATTTCATGCAGAACCTACTTGTTACATTTGCTTTTTCAACTTTTTGCAAATGTCAAACAACTACTGAAAAGTTAACGTTTGGTTTTTATGCACTCTCCCGAGCTACTTCGTGTGGATCACTTTCAAAGAGTTCCCTTAATTGATTGTGGTCAATCACAGAATGATATATACGACTATCCTCCTCTACAAGGCTTCCGTATTATTTGAAAAATTCTTAAAATCTACCGCGAGCTATTGAAGCGTAGTCATTGATGACTGCTATATCGGTAGTGGCTAACCATTCGATGAAAGAGGAGACATACAAAAACACAACTCACTTTAATAGTTAGAACCTCTGTTGATTTAGTTTCTGAGGCCTTTAAAGTAGGTGGAAATACATATACAAAACGTGGGGGGTAGCTTCTTCGTCCTAGAAGGAACCAACCTTTACTATGAAAAGTTCACTCACTTTCCACACATACAAACGCTTATCTCCTCATACTCTAGCCAAAGATTGAGCTAATCGAGAAACCCAGAAACCCATCTTCTTTTATTGAGATTTACAGAACACCAAACCCTCGCTTCCGCTTTGCGTGACGGCATTGACCGGCCATCTCCGCCACTAATTAGATGACTGATCGAGTTTGGTGACCTTGGCAAGTATGGTAAACTCCTGTTTCTATCCGTTCCCTTGATCAAGCATATCTTTTTACACCTTACCGATCGGTAACATTATCAATTCGTCTTTCTTCCAGTTGCCGACTTTTTTAATAACTTATTTATTTGCACCCTAGTACCAATCGCTGACCATGTGACACTGTACCGTCGTTGATCTAGTGTCTGTTAGACTCGATAACCATCATTGAATTGGGGAGGAGCCTCCAGGGCGTAGTGGTTAACGTACTGGACTGTGACATCGTAGTAAACGAATTCGAACACCAGTCGTATTATTGCGTTCACTTTTGGACTAATACCGTTGGAAAAAGTATGAGCCCTCTCATCACCCCAAGCTATGGATTGAATTTTGAATAGTACCAGTACTGTTCTTCTACCAGGATGACGTTGGCATTAGATAACACACGAAGGTTAGTATGCCATTAAACTAAGAAACAAAACCATCTGTGAATTTTGAAGTAAACTTTTTACAGCCCAGACGGTTGGGGCTCTAGAATACAGCGACTGCAACTTTGCAGAGGGATAAGACCCCTCCTACAATGAGTGTCCTGGACATGACACTAAGCAATCTAATGATGAGATTACAGTCCTGGAATTTTTGGGGGAATGCTGAGTACTCCTTCATTGCCATTGCCCCAAGGTCTACTCTGGCCCGGAGTGGTATCATCTGATAGAACAAAAAGAACTGTCAGAGATTTAAACTGTGTGCAAACAAATGACTAAATCGAAATGTTAGAAACAAACTGTGTGCAAACAAATGACTAAATCGAAATGTTAGAAACAGAACTGTTTAACCATTTAACTGTTTAAACAAATGACTGATATTTGATTGAATGGTTGGTGACGAATAGCAATCCTTGGAACCATTTAACTGTGTGCAAACGATTGAACAATGTTGACTAGAATTATTAGTATCAAATTGCATAATTATTGACTAGAATTATTAGCGTAAATTGAAACCATTTAACTGAGTAGAAAAAATAGCAAAACTAGTGTGCAAGCAAATTAGTTATAACTCATTTAAAAATGAAATTATCTACAAACTATTTACTAACAAATCATATATGTACATTTATTTAAATGGACGCAAACAAATGACTGATGTTAAATTGTTACTGTTACCTAGCAATACTTGAAACCACCTATATACAAAAAATGGGCTCATGCTCGTTTAAAAATGTTATCAACAAAATGTGTTTACAAATCATGTGTATTCAATATTTATGTATAAACAGGACATGGTATTAAATAACTTGTAATGATTGATATGTCATAAAACCCAAGCAACTAACCAATCGAACCCTTGATACAATCTACAATGCTAGGTTGCTCTCATTCTGTTGTCCATGCTTAAAAAATCTTTCTTATCAGTTAATCACTTGTCACTTGTCAGGTTCATCTCCTGAACATACATTATCTCTAAGGTTAGATTTGGTTTGGTGTCCTTGTTTAATGGCATATGAATCTTTGTGGGATATTTAGTGCCAAAGCAATCCTATAGAAGAACAGCAGTGATACAATTTAACCGATAGCTGGATGCTGTAAAATTAGCAAAATAGCCATGGCTTTACGGTAGGTGTATAGCTATTTCATATTTACGGTAGGTGTATAGCTATTTCATATTTACGGTAGGTGTACAGCTATTTCATATTTACGGTAGGTGCATAGCTATTTCATATTTACGGTAGGTGCATAGCTATTTCATATTTACGGTAGGTGTATAGCTATTTCATATTTACGGTAGGTGTATAGCTATTTCATATTTACGGTAGGTGTATAGCTATTTCATATTTACGGTAGGTGCATAGCTATTTCATATTTACGGTAGGTGCATAGCTATTTCATATTTACAGTAGGTGTATAGCTATTTCATATTTACGGTAGGTGCATAGCTATTTCATATTTACGGTAAGTGTATAGCTATTTCATATTTACGGTAAGTGTATAGCTATTTCATATTTACGGTAGGTGTATAGCTATTTCATATTTACGGGAGGTGCATAGCTATTTCATATTTACGGTAGGTGTACAGCTATTTCATATTTACGGTAGGTGTATAGCTATTTCATATTTACTAAGTATGATTAAGTTTGGCATAAGACTAGAAGTATAGAGCATCCAGGAAGAATCTGATAAGCATTGATTTGCTATGTTGCTCGGTATCAATTATACAGCTAAGCTTAATACAAGAAATTTAAATGAATTGATTTATTGATTTTAAGGGCATGTTAACCCGTCTTGCGCTATTTCATGCCCAGATGTCCAATCGAATACGGGGGAGGAGTCTTCATGGCGTAGTGGGTAACATGCTGGACTGCGAGTTCGAACTCCAGTCACTCTATTCCCTTAACTTTACCCTTGGAAAAGATATGAAACCCCTTATCTCTCCCAGCTATGGGTCCAAGAGTATCACTACTGTTTTACGATAAGGACGGCTTAAGCATTAAATAAACCATACCTATCTTATACAAATTATTTTAAACAGATCTATTTGACCTATTAATGGTGTCCTAACAGGTACTACCACTCTATGTTAGACTGGTCTTGGGAATAATGGCAATATAGAAGTAGTCCACACGGCCAAAATCTCCAGAACTGATGCCTCACTATCAGATGCAGTTGAGGACATCCCTTGTTTTTTTTGGGGGGGAGTGCTTATCTGTCAACAAGAGATACAATTAGAGTATTATACGCCTCACTAATAGGGTGGAAATTTGAAAGGAGGGAGCTTGTTACGATAATCTTCCAAATGGGAGAACTTACCTTCCCAGAAAACCAGCATTGAGAATTCTTATTTTTAACTGAGCTCGAACACCGACTTTTGGCACCACTAGCATATACAGAACTGTTTAAGACACAAACTGTCTTCTTACATTCATCCGGTCTGCTTGGTGATAGAAATCATTGCGATGTTGTTAAGATTTCAAATGTTCATTTTCAAAACAATCTCCTTACCCCTGGGGGGAAAATGACGTCACTCAACCTTCACAGTTTTGCAAATTTATCAAAAAATGCGTTCAGAAAAAAATGTTTAAATTAAAAGAACACCACCCAAATAGTATAACATAGTTTCTTAATTTAAAAAACAGTAACAAGAATTGGGCACTTCCTTCTCTTCCTGCAACCAACACACGAGTCTGCACATAAATTACCGGCTGAAGATTAGTGACTGGCGAGTTAGTCTCATAGATCATCGTATCAATGTACTTAGTTCGATACTTACTGAATATTAAAAGTAAATTGCAAACTTATGCTCTACTAACGAAGTCTTCAGTGGCTGAGATATGTGTATAGAGCGTAGTAATCAGAAAGTATCGAGACTGAAAGACTGATTAATCTTAACAGCATTGCAACCCGTCTAGGGTTATTTTATACTTAGAGGTTAGG
This sequence comes from Sepioteuthis lessoniana, assembly GCA_963585895.1. NCBI lineage: Eukaryota > Metazoa > Mollusca > Cephalopoda > Myopsida > Loliginidae > Sepioteuthis > Sepioteuthis lessoniana. The sequence goes on along the minus strand of OY757905.1, from coordinate 67,172,073 downwards.
GAATTGGGTTCATTGTATGTTCATATTTACATTTCTTTTGTGTGTTGTTGTTTCTTAAAATTGCTTTGTTTAGCTTTTTTGTTTTTTTTGGTTTTTTTTTGGTTTTTATATTGTTTTTTTGTTTTTATCTTATCTTATTTTATTTTTGTTTTTTGTTGTTTTGTTTTTGTTTTTGTTTTTGTTTTCTTTTTTTTTCTTTGTTTGGTTTTGTTTTTTGTTTTTTTGTTTTTTTGCAGGTAGGGTTGCATTTGCAGGATTGCACACAGTCCTATCAAATGCAAATAATTTTGAAACAGATTTAAGCAGGTCTATAGGTACTATAGATACTCCATAATCTCCAGATCTCTATAACAGGAAGCTCATCTTCAGGTGCAATTTAGTCTTATGCCAAGGACACCCCTTTTTAGGGGGGGGGTCTTACTTCTTTACAAAAGTTCGATTTCTGGACCAGACTGTTCGCATTTAACTTTGTGCTAATGCCCTTCGGCCTTCCCCCAACTTCCAGCTATGAATTAAATAGTATCACTGCTATTCTTCTACCAGGATGACTTTGGCATTGAATAACCCACAAAGGTTGATATACCAAGAAACAAAAAAAAACTCGATACTTTATGAACGGATTGTTATTGACGAAACACAGGGTTATACAAGTGCTAAAACCACCATACTCAACAGACCTAGCCTCGTAAGGTTTTTTCTTCTTTCATAAATTGAAAATGAATCTAAAGAGTATGTATTTACCCAACACCTCTACCGTGGGTAAGATGTGACACAAGGTCAATTTTACGCGAAATACTGCTAGTTTGAATTCAATGTTTTACTTTAACTAGGCTGGTAGCTAAACCAAGGCTTAAGAACCAGTCTGCCTTACTATTAATCCATAGCTGATGAGTGAACAGATGGATTCATGCCTTTGCCATAGATATTAGCGTGAAGTGAAACGTAAATAGCCTCGTCCAGAGTTTTGAACTCGGGTCACCGATTCCATTTCCCACAACGATAACCGTTATGCTGGCCCATTATCATAATGTTCGCAAATGATCCGGGGGACCGTGGTTCAGTCTCGAATCGAGTCATACCAAAGACTCAAAAAATAATAATTAATGTATATTTGTTTAACACTCTGGATAATAAGGTACGGATCAACAGTCAGCCAATTTAATTTTATAATTATTTGCATTATTAGTTTTAGATTGAAGTAATTGGAAACGTACATGAATATCATCAAGTCGTGCTGATAGCTCTCTCTCTCTCTCTCTCTCTCTCTCTCTCTCTCTCTCTCTCTCTCTCTCTCTCTCTCTCTCTCTCTCTCTCTCTCTCTCTTTCCATCCGTCTGTATTGTTCATCAGTCTTCGCAGGTCCTATAGACTGCATCCTGTGTCTGCACAGAGCTGATTTATGTAAATCTATGCTGGTCGACCAACACTGGCACGTCCATGTGTCAGAGATCATAAGAGAACATCGCTTATGAGTTTGTCGTTACTTTCCCAACAGGCCTCTATGTTAATGCACACAAATCGGAATATATGTGCTATAATCAAACGAGGGACATCTCCACTCTAGAAGGAACCCCTCTTAAACTAGTAGACAAATTCACTTACCTAGGAAGCAGCGTCGAATCAACCGAAAAGGACATCGAAACGAGGTTAACGAAAGCATGGACAGCTATCAATAGGTTATCGATTATATGGAAATTAGACCTAACCGATAAAATGAAACGCAGTTTCTTCCAGGCAGCGGTCACATCGATACTGCTATATGGCTGCACTACATGGACGCTAACAAAACGGCTGGAGAAGAAGCTAGACGGCAATTACACAAGAATGCTACGTGCAATCTTAAACAAGTCCTGGCGGCAACACCCCACAAGACACCAACTGTACGGCCACCTGCCCCCTATCACGAAAACTATTCAAGTTAGACGAACCAGGCATGCAGGACACTGCTGGAGAAGCAGGGACGAACTCATAAGAGATGTACTCTTATGGACCCCCACACATGGCCGTGCAAAAGCAGGACGACCAGCACGAACATACATTCAGCAGCTATGTGAGGATACGGGATGTTGTCCTGAAGACCTACCTTTGGCGATGAACGATAGGGAGGAGTGGCGAGAGAGGGTCAGGAATATCCGTGCTACCAGCGCGATATGATGATGATGATGACCTTGCATGTCTTGTTTCTCTTACTTCGACGGTTTGTGAGATTGGAGTTAAGTAGCTTTATAGCTGCTGTTTTGTGGAGTGTTGCTTCCAGGATTTGTTCGTGTAAATTATTATATGACAATACTTGATCATATAACTGTGTGCAAAAATCTTTTAAGAAACAACGATACAAAATATAGATATAAATTCCCTAACCTCAAGGCATAAAATAACCCTACATGAGTTAACATGCTGTTAGAATCAATTAATCAATATTGTGAGACAGACATAGAATAGGTCATTGCTGTGTAATCGGAAACAAGCTATTTTATGAAAACATTTTCTCTTTCTTCCCGATCAACTCCGAGTATCAGTACTTGTACATAATTTTTAGTCACTAAAACATTCTTACCGGAGGTGATTATTATCCCAAACACGGTAATTGGATTTTGATCCTCTTTATCATCTGAGCCCAGTCGACAAGATTCGTTTGGGTTGGTTTCTTTGTTTAATGATGTACCAACTTTCGTGGGTTATTTAATGCAAAAGCCATCTCTATAGAAGAACAGGAGCGGTAATACAGGGTGCGGTTGGTATTTGAGGACAGATATTATGGATTAGAAAATCACTTATAAAACAAATGAAGATAATTGTATTTGACTACAAATCACAAGCATAGAATGATTGATTAATTTTATGCAATAAAACCACCACTAGCATCAATAACTGCCTCTATACGAGGTCCAAATCGGTTAGAAGTTCTGATTAACTGCTCCTTATTTAGGTCAGACATTACTCGAATTATAGCAGTCTTTAATGTTATGGGGATGTTCATGAACCTCCTTCTCAATAACGCACCACATATAATAGTCAAGTGGATTGAGAATTGGAGAAATAGGAGGCGAAATGTTCTGCTTCGGCAGGTTTTTTAGTTTATTTAAAAGTCTTTTTGTTCAGTTTAAGCGGTTTTCTTTTGATTTTTCAGAAATAAATTGACCTCTCTTCATCACGAAGAATTTGTATCGAATGTCTTCGTGAACATTCCTTCATATTGTCTTTTCAAATAGATGCAACTTTTTTGCAAATAGCCTCATTAATTGACCTCGGTTTTCATCAATTGTCTGCTTAACTTTATGAATAAATTCGGGTGCTTTCATTGAATCTGAACGTATGGAATGTTTTTTTTACATTTTGATACAGACATTTCGTTATCATTTTATTTTTCTAACTTGTGAACAAACGATCTTGCAACTCAGAGAAAACGCGCAATTTCTATATCCCCATGATCAGCCTTTAATGCCACAATCACAGCATGCCTTTTTATTTCATTTCATTTGTTAGCATAGGGTTCGTCATTAATAATTTCTGAAAAATAAAAGCAGTAAAAGTTAATAGAAAACAGTATGTGTCCTCAAATACCGGCTGCACCCTGTATTTAACTTATAGCTGGAGCCATAAGGGAGTTCATACCTTTTCTTAGGGTATTAGTCCGAAAGTGAACACAGTAGCACAAATGGAGTTTGAACTTTTACAAGAATCATTCATCTAAAACTGACCAGGCTGGACGTTGCTTTAAGTTCGGTATTTTGGGTGTGAGCAGTTTTAGAATTAGACTATAAAGATTATTGAGTAGATATAATTATTGCTTCCTTCCTATATTTTTTTTAATTTGGTTGTCCGAAATTTTTTCGGTGAAATGAATATAAACTAGCTTCGCACATATTGAACTTAGGCCGCCTCCAAAATGAACACACTTTTTTTCTGCGATTTTCTGTGCACGAGGAAAACCTATAAGATTACATATTTTTATGCCTCAGAAGTTTCTGCTGAGACCAGCAGCAGTGACGTGTTGCGCTTTCTATAAAAAAAATAATAAATAAATAAATAAAAAGGCAAAGTAAAAAAAGAAAATGGCGCTCATCACACGGGTACTTAACAGAGTGTAGTAAGGGGATGTACGGTTGAATTTTCCTCCCTCTCTCTCTCTCTCTCTCTCTCTCTCTCTCTCTCTCTATCTATCTATCTATCTATCTATCTCCCATTTCTTCCTCTCTCTCTCTCTCTCTCTCTACCTTTCACACTTCTTCTTCCTCTTTCTCTCCTACCCACCCACCTTCTCTTCGCTTCTTCTTCTGTCTGTCCATCTGTCACTGCATCTCTCTGCTGTTAGAGCTGGATGATGGAAATTTGATATCGGAAAGAAACGGCGGGTGCACATCTTGTGCCGTCAGAAACGCTGGTTTGCGCAGTTCAGCATTTGAATCCAACTGGGAAAAATCGCCTTGCAACTATTTTTTCCCGTTGGGGTGGAAGGCAGTGAATAACGTGGGAAATAAAAGTGTTTATCGAAAACTGCAATGAATGTTAATCTGTTAAAACAAGGATGCAAAACTTGTCTTTCGATCAAATCTCAGACTTTCTAGATAAATTTCGATTTGGGGCAAAAACGATTTTCGGAGTTAAATAAAATGTTAATAAAATGTTATCCATTTTATAATCTACACCTGATTAATGTCATCAAGTACGAAAGTAATGATCACACACACACACACACACACACATATATATATATATTATATATATATATAAGTTGGGATAGCGTAGACACAGTGTCAACGATGCTAAGTAACTCAGTTTCTCGCCTTCATTGGCCTAATGAGTAGAGTGTTTGTCAATGGTCTGGGTGACCGGGGTTCAATCCCAGGTCGAGTCATACCAAAGACTCAAAAATTGGTACTTGATGCAGTCTGACTTAACACTCAGCATCATAAGGTGGGGATCAAGAGTAAAGTGAAGCAATCCAGGGAAAGGAGTAGCGCCCTCCCTTACACCTCGATCTCGCAGCTATAGAAAAGGGAGCCTTTGGGTCACCCTCGACTAAAGTCGCCAACATTACTTAAAAAGGTAAAATTGAAATAAATAAGTTGGTATGTAAATATAGAAATATAAAAGAACAAGGTATTCAGAGAATTATTTTATTTATAGTTGAATTATCTGCCAACGTTAAACGTTTCGGTTTTTACATGAAACCATCATCAGGGCATATGATTCTGAATTATATTTTATTTAATCATTTAAAACGAAACGAAAAAATAAGAAAGCGTTTCAAATTCTATGTCATTTAGTGGAGTTCTATTTCAAAACTGAGTAATTATTGCTCGAAATTTATTCTTAAGCGTAACGTATTTCTTTTTTTCATATTTGTACATTTGCACACACACACACACACACACACACATATATATATATATATATATATATATATATATATATATATATATATATATATATATAATGCAAATGAACAAATATTTGAAAAATAAAAAAAGTGGTGGGAATTCGTTAAGCTTTCGAAGATGCGGGTTTTACAATTTTTTTCCTTATTCAGTGAAATTAGGCGCAAAAATTACAAAATCCCTTATTCGAAATTGTTTTGTTTCATTTAATGCATATATATATATATATATATATATATATATATTGTTTGTTTTTTGTTTTTGCTTTTTGTAACACTTTTCGTGTTAAATGTATAAATATGAAGAAAGGAAATAGGTTACGCTTCTTCCAAAATTACCAACATCTACTCAATAAAGTAGTGAACTGATAAATGAAATGAAAAAAAGGGACTGAAAAAGGTAAGAAAGCGAATGAAAAAAATTGAGTTTGTTTGTTTGTTTGGGTTTTATGGCATTTCCACCCTTGTATGTTATTTAATGCCAAATCCATTTTATACAAATAAACAGTTTTATTTCAAACAGTTCTGGTTTGTACAATTAGTACAATTTAATTGTCAAAAACATTTCTACTTCAAGCTATTCAGTTTAGTTAAACAGTTCTAAACAAAACAATTCAGTTTAGTATAAGTATAGATTTTTTTACACACAATTAAATGTCAAAATAGTTCTATTTCAAGCAATTCAGTTTAGCATAAGTATGCAGTTTAGTTCTATTTGGCCCATAGATAGGACCCTATAAGTGCTACCACTCCATGCCAGATTGAACCTGGGAGCGATGGCAATGAAGAAGTACTCTGCATTCCCCAAAGCTCCAGCATTACTGGAACCTCACCATCAGATTGGTTTGTGTCATAAACAGGACACTCGTTCAGTGGGGCGTCTTATTCCTCTGCGGAAGTGCAGTCGGTGTCTTCTACAGCTCCAACCGACTGGGTAAGAAAAAAATAGGGAGACGTAAAATAGATAGTTATATATATATATATATATATAAGAAAATACGTTAGGTTTTTAAAATAATTCCGAGCATTAATTGCATCACAGTTTTGAAACAGAACAACACTAACGGAAATAGAAAGCTGAAAACTTACTTTTTTCGCTTCATCAGAAAAATGAAAAACTAAATTTAATATAATTCAGATGATACTACATATATTGAAATACCAAGATGATACTTTTATACAAAACCTGAAACACTTAACGCTGTCAATAAAACTCTAAATAAAATAAATCTTCTGAACACACCCACACACACACACACACATATATATATATAGAAAGAGAGAGAGAAAAGTAGGTTGCAGGTTCAATCCCACAAGAAGTAAATCACATACTTACTATGGTTTAATGCTTGTACCCGATCATGGTTAAAGGAATTAGAACAGTCTACCCACGTGGATTAAATAAAGGGTTCGAGTCGAAGTTCTATGTTCGACATGAAACACCTGAAGAAGGCTGAAGAACGCATCAGCCGAAACGTTGTGAATATAACAATGACGGTGAAGACGATGGTTCAATTACTATAAGTGTTAAAAAGTATCGAGCTTCATCAAAGAAATTTATACAAATATATATATATATAGATATATATATAGAGAGAGAGAGAGGGAGAGAAAGAGAGAAATTATCTCACCTTCTCATGTCAGCTTTATGACTAAACGTTTTTTAGATTTCTAGAATTACAATCGTCAGATGTAACACGTCATTAAAAGCCCCTATAGTAGTATTATTAGAAGTATTTGTTTGAGCATTTCCTTTTTTTAATCCAAATATTAACCCCCTTAAGATGAATGAGATGTATTTTAATTGCAATTTAAAATGTATTTCTACACCAATAAAAAAAAGAGCGTGCTTCATCTCTCGGGAATTCTTCAGATACATGAAACCTTTAAGTATTGAAGCCGAAAATGAACAAAAGTGATAAGACAAACAGAAATATTTCTTTGCTATTATTTTATTATTTTCAATTGTTCGGAACAAGTTTCCATCTAATTTTATCTTCAAGAGAAAAGGTTTTCATAAAGAAAAGTTTTTTGGGTTTTTTTTAACTTTTGAATAGTTTTTAAAAGCGACGTAAAAGGAACCAGTAACATGTTATATCCATTCATTGTAATGAGTAATATTTGTATTATTCAAATGTTTTCAGCTGATCGTTTCATGATCTCTACGTACCCTGACCACGAATCGTTCATAGCCACACGTGGAAGGCAATCTCTGAGGTGCAGCCAAGGGTTTGTTTTAAGTCAGCTGTAACTTTTAATAAAAAAAAAAACTTATTAAAAATGAATACATGCTCCGTAGTTTACATAATCGCATATTTCCCACTTGCATCAGTGTTCGATCCTAAAGAAATTATTTTTCAGTTGCTGATTGTGAAAGCACTCCCCTTGTTAGAAAATTGGTATATCACAATATTCCAAAATTGCATTTCTTTTACTCGAAGATGAGTAAATAATTATATAACTTTTTATCGTTCTAATAGTTATACATTCTTTTAAAAATAAATCATAACTTAACATAAAAATAATTTTCTGAATATTTGAAATTTAAAAGTAAGATGAGTCATTTTACTTTCTATACAGGTTGACCAGGTCGAGTCATACCGAAGACTCAACAAATGGTACTTGATAACTCCTTGCTTAACACTCAGCATTATAAGGTACGTATCAAGGGTAAAGTGGAGTAATCCAGAGAAGAGTAGTGTCCTCCTTAATACCTCGGTGTAGTAGCTATTGAAAAGGGAGCCTTCGGGTTGCCCTCGACTATAGTCGCCAACTTTTCTTGACTTACAGGTCTGCGATTGAAAGGGAAAGAGGAATAAAGTAATGATGCTAAACTCTAGGTCACTTTTCTCATGGCTAAGAGAGATGATGTCAATTGGGTACCATTGTCAGTGTTCAAATTTCGAAAGTAGGCTGTTTCTATTAGCCGTACAGTCGGCTGGGGATTTAGAATACACCAACTGCACCTCTACAAAGAGGTATGACCCTCATCACAATCAGTGTTCTGGGTATGGCACTAAACTGATGGTGCGATTCCAGTCTTGGAGTTTTGAGGAATGTAGAGTAACCCTTCATTGTTATTGTTGTGGGAGCCTTACTCATCTTACCATAATGGACTCTTCTCACCGTTATCAGTAGCGAGAGATTTCGCTGCCGGAGAGGCAGATCAATATCGGTGTTATCCGAACAGTACGAGACTTCTTACTCTTTCTATGTAATTCTATCTTTCTTGTGTAATATAATCTGTTATCTGATATCCGTGTTTGCGTTTTCATTAGTGACCCTTTCCGGGGCCACAACAGTTATTACTCCCATGTCCACCCTGATCCAGATTGATATACCTGTTAGTGTCCCATCTATGGGTCAAATAGAATTATTCAATCATTTACTAACGATTATTACTATTATCAATCATTTGAAACCATACAGTTGTGTGCAGATTATTTATAATATTTCGTAGGAGTAATTGATAGATAGAATTACTAATGTTAAATACTTGAAACCATGTAACTGTGTGTTAACAAATGAGTTTTACCATTTTTAAATATAAAGCAACCGAGGACTTTAAACACATTAAAACAGTTACTTGAAATGACATCACCTGCAGCTGAGCATTATGTAGTCATCATATGCATCCTACTATAGTGAACTAGATATGAAATACAATGTTACTGGTAATTGATGGACATTTGTTTCAGCATCTGCATGGGAAAACTCCATCAATGACGTCATAGGAGGTATAGGAATGCTTCTTAGTGCTCGTGCCTTAAAATCACTTAATAGCATAGAGAGAATCCAACACAGAGAATGATGTGTGCTTCATTTTATAACAACCCATGCCCAACAATCATCTCTTGCTACAGTCCCACCAATGCCAGCGATGGAACGGACATCACTTTCGACAACGTGCTATCTTCCCGATACATTACTATTTTTATACTTACTCTATAATTTCGTTTCATTTGTAAAATTTTCGTGTATTAAACACTTGTATCTTATACTGATTTGTGCATATACCATTTGTCAGTATGGTTCAATTTTAATCTCTTGAATAATTCCCAGTAGATTACCTCCCCTACCGGTTGTGCGTTGTCTGCACTCATTTATGTGATTAATCGTTTCATTTCTTTCTTCGGATAACCTATATATGCCATTTTGTTGCGTATTATCTATTTTCTCTTCAATATCATTGTTCTTAATGGCATTATTTTGTGCTGCTATAAAAAGAGATTCTTTCTTTCTTGATGTTTCCCGTTCTTAGCCATAGCCAGGTCCCCTCGTGTACAGTCTCCCCAATTTGTTGCTTGCAGTATCCATACAGTTTTTTCCTTCTCATTTATATATTTTTTTATTTTTTGTTGTTTTTTTTTTGTTTTGCCTTATGTTGCCATTGCTAATACCGACTGCTGTAATCAGTCGTTCTTTGCTCTTTTTAGCGTATATCTCGGGCCCTTAAATTGTTGCATCTATGCAATTGTGAATGCTAGCGTTTCCTTTGCCTCCTCCTTTTCTTAACTCCTATAGTCTGTCTCTTAAGTCTAAGGGAGCATTGTTATCAATATCCTTGTTGTTTGGTCCATTTTTATCTGAGTTCCACCCTTATCCATTTTAAAAATTTTGTCGAGAATTTTGTAAGAAGGGCTGCCCAGATGTTTATCCCTTTGATGAGATTTCTGCTGCAGAGCTTAGTTTTCTTGTTATGAGGTATTGCTTTCTTACTTTTTCATTCACTTCTATTTGTTCAATGATCTCTACTTCTAATATCCCCAAGTACTTTTAATTTTCTTTTTCAAGAGTTCTGATACTTTCTTGATTTGGTAGTTCAATTCCTTCCGTTGTTTCGCTTTTCTACATTTTTATGATCAGCATGGCATATTTTCCAATGTCAAATCTCATTCCTAAATCCTGGCTGTATATTCTTAGTGTTTGTGTAGAAATTACTAATTCTTTTTCCTTTTTGCTAAATATCTTGATATCATCCATGTACATAAAGGGGGTTATCTTTTCCGGTGATTTTGTAAATCTGTTGTCTCCTAAATGACAATAGCGATAGAGAGTTTCTCTGGAAGAGACCTCTTTGGATTTTTATCTCTGCTTGAGTTTATCCCTCTCCATGTAATTCTACTTTCCAATTTTCTATGGCTTTTGTGAAAAAGTTTATAACTTTTTCGGATATTTTGAACATTTTCAGACGCTCTATTATACAAGTTTGCAGGACCACATCATAAACCTTTTTGTAATCAATCTATGACAAGGCTACATTTTTCCGCCTTCTTTTAACCAACTTGAGGATTTGTTAATCTATATATAGAAAGTAATCAGTTCCTCTTGTTGTCTCGTGGCATCGTTTTTGTTCTTCCGGAAATAGTATGTGGCATATAAGTGAGTAATATATTTCTTCTTTTATCCATGTCGGTTAGAATTTTCCACATCAAAAGTAAACACATTATCGGTCTATAGTTGCTGGGGATGGTTTGGCGGGTCTTTCTGGATTAGGGTAGTTTTTCCCTTCATCATTCATTCAGTTATGTTTGCTTTTTAGGCATCTCACTTACGCCCAGCGGTTAGAGTGTTCGCCAATGGCCCGGGAGACCTGGGTTCAATCCCAGGTCGAGTCATACCAAAGACTTTAAAAATGGAACTTGATACCACCTTGCTTAACACTCAGCATTATAAGGTACGGTTCAAGGGTAAAGTGGAGCAATCCAGGGAATGGAGTAGCGCCCTCCCCTACACCTTGGTGTAGTAGCAATCGAAAAGGGAGCCTTCGGGTCACCCTCGACTATGGTCGCTAACTTTACTTTACTACTTATGTTATCATGGCCTGATGTTTTCCAGTTTAGTATTTTTTGAGTGTTGCTCTTACTGAGTCCTGGTGTAAGTCGGCTTGGGGGTTTTCTTCAAGTCCTTGCAATTCTTTTTTCATGTTATTTATCAATTCGGTCTTCCTGTTATGTCCTTTCTGTTCCCATACCTTGTTTTTGTTTCCTTTGCTTCCAGTTGTTCATTTGTCTTTGGGCTTTCTCCATCGATTTGTTGGTAAATTTTTCTTTCGCTATTTTGGAAGATCCTGTTTTGCTTGCATTGTTTGATTCTATCCCGGTATCTTTTGAGTATCCCTTTTTTCGCCAATATATTTTGCTTTATCTCTTCCAGTTATATTGTCAATCTTGTATGCTGTTGTCTTTTTTTTTTTTTTTTTATTCTTTTCATTCCATTGTGTTCTTGTATTCGGTTTCTGGTTTGATTTTTTCCAGTCCTAATTCCTTAGGGATGGTAATGTCCCATTATTTATGATCATGATTCTTTTAATTATCACTACATTGTTTCTTTCATCTTGTGTTAAGATTGATGGTGTGATGCCGGGTGCCGTGATAGTTTGGTTTTCAATACTTTGTGTTTCAATTCGTTTAGTGAGCTATTCTTGAATATATTTTTCACAACTTACCTGTCCATATATTTCTACCATCACAAGGCCAAAAAGCCAACTTTTATTTAAAACTTGGTCGGCAAGTCTTTGGCTTGTTGTATTAAATTTTGCAGATTCTTCCCAAATTTCCATCATCGTTTTCTTATAATTTCTTTGTGTAGGGTTGCTTTTAAAATAACAGTGGATCACACTTTTGACCGGCTCATTGACATAATGGTTAGAGTGTTCACCAATGGCCCGGGAGAACGGGGTTCAATCCCAGATTGAGTTATACCAAAGACTCAAAAAATGGTATTTGATGCCTCCTTGCCTAACACTCAGCATTATAAGGTAGGTATCGAGAGTAAAGTGGATCAATCCAAGGAAAAGAGTTGCACCCTCTCCCGTACCTTTGGGTCGCCCTTAACTACAGTCGCCAATTTTACTTTTACTACATCTTTGTTGTCTACACTAATCTTTTTTGTGTTTCTTTTTTTTTTGTGTGTGTGTGTGTACCTAAAATTAAAATCGCCAGCATTCACAGGATGACGACCGGTTCCTTCATGTTGGCTGTTGAGGGCGTAACTGTCGATTATGATACTCAGAAAATAATGGAAATTTGTTTGCAAAATAAAGAAAATAATGGAAATGTGTTTGCAAAATAAAGAAAATTTGGAAATTTTTGCAAGATAATGGTCATTTGTTTGCAAAATATAACGAAATTTGTGCCGCAAATATTATCGGTTAAATTGAAAACAAAGGAAAGCAAGTATCAGGTAAAAACCTGAACACATTGAAATTTTATAGTATAATGTTACTGTTGCAGACAGATTGGTCTGTTTGCAGCAATATAATATTGTCCAAAATAAACATATAATAGCCTACGTTATTGAAGTCATTGTGTCATATATACCAAAGTTTAACGTACTTCATACGACTCTCTACAACCCACTTACCTTTGTTATCTATTTTTTGTATAAGTCAACTGAGTCCCACATTTATTCTGATTAAAATTTGATTTTTTTCATATTTGATTATTATCTGTTCCTTCCAAGGAGGAACAACCTAAATAGGGTCACCAAGAAATATTTCAAAATTTCTATGTTTTATCTTAAAGTTCACTTATCCCTTTCTATTCTAATCAAGTTTTGTGAGTAACCCTCGCATCCTTATTTACTAATGTTTTCTTCTATTGTATTGTTTTCATTATTAATATCTAAACACTTGCGCACCACATTTTGGGGTTGGATCATTTGATGACTCGATTCAGTTGAAAGTTTATAAGCTATGCAAGTTTCTTTATTATCATTTTATTATTATTTTGATGAAGAGTGTTGATTATTACTATTATTACAATTGTGCCCGTGGTGTAATGGTTATCGTCGTAGGAAATGGACACGGCGACACGAGTTCAAATCCTGGACGAGGCTGATTGCATTTCACATAGCACTAATACCCTTGGGAAAGGTATGAATCCAATTATTCTCCTTCTAGCTATGGGTAAATAGTAGGGCAGACTGGGTTCTTCAGCCTTGGTGAGGCAACTAGTCTAGGAGAAGGAAAACTCTGAATTCAAATCTGCTAAACTCCGCTTAAAAATTGACCTTGTGTCATATCCTGCCCGAGCGAAGGGGTTGGTAAATATGATTATTATAATTGATTTTCACTTTTAAATTTTAAATTTTTCTTCATCTTTTTAATTTAGGTTGTTTTTTAATTGCAAATCACTCGGGTCGTTTTCCTCCATCAGCGTGGAACAATGTCTACCAGAAAAAAGCAATAAGGTACAAGTTTTCTGTGAGATTTGAACTCTCTTTTTGGCCTCGGGAAAGCCTTATTTTCCATCGAAGCAATGATAGAAATGATATAGCCGTTGTCTCAATAAAAAATCAAAAAGCAACTACAGTTAATAAAATGAAGAAAAGTGTTAGTTAAAGAAAAGGCCTTTTATGGATATGAGACGGAGAACAAGGAGAAATAAACCTCGACCGTTTTTCAAGGTGAAACAGACTTGGCTTAAATTCGAACTAAGTCTGCCGCTTGCTTATAACCGTTATGCCACTCCACACCAACAAAAATAACATAGTTTCTTAAATTTCCTGTGTCGTGTTCAAGGCTATGAGGATATAGCATCTAAATTGAAAGCGCAAAAAATTTGCTGACAATTAAACTCCTGTTTGAAACAGTCAACACGTCTAGGATTATTTTGTACTTAGAACTTCGCGTTCATTGTACGCTAATATTTATATTTTTACGGAGTTTTTTCTTAAAAGTTTTGAGGGGATTTTTTTGCACACGGTCCAATTGAATATGAATAATTTTTAAACAGATCTATTTTACAAAGATTGAACTCTTGTAGTTACTACCACACTGGATCAGAGTAGACCTGGGAGTAATGGCAATTAGGGAATACTCCACACTCTCCAGATCTTCAGATGCAGTTTACTTTCATACCCAGTATACCAATTCTAAAGGGGTTTGACAGTCAGCATATTCTAAGCCCCGTCGGCAGGGTATTTAAAAGAAATAACTGACCAAAACAAGAGTATATTTTCTTTACGGGTATTGTTTACATCTGAAAAAGGTCGAAGAATATACCAGTCAAAATATTGTAGGAATAACAAAAACAAGGATCTTAATTGTCCAAATAACTGTTTACAAGTTAATGACCAACTTCAAAACTAAAGACAGAAATCTTTTTACATCCTACCAAGCGATTTGCATACATGTAAAATTAAAAAAAACCAAGTTCAAATCAAAATCTCCAAGACCACCGTCGCCATTTTCCTAATCTTTGACATTTTCTCTAGTTAACATTTTCTTGAATGCATTTCCTTCAAACTCCATGTCACCATTTTTTTTTTTATTCATTTTCCTGTGTCTTGTCTATCGGGACCATTTCTTCCATTACACCCACGTTTCAGTTCCAACACTCATCGCCCAACCCACATTACTGTCTCTCCGAATATCAAAGAATATTAACTCTGAGATTTTATTTTTCTTCGCAACAGACAATATCCTTAATCGTGCACCTGCTGCGTATTTTATAATAATTATTTTAAAGGCGGTGGTTTTGAATAGGTTCAGAAGCAGGGTTTCTTTTCCTTTTTATCCGTTTTTTCCTCTTATTTTCACTCTCTCTTTCCTCCACCTCTCTCTCTCTCTCTTTCTCTCTCACTCTCTCTCTCTCTCACTCTCTCTGGTTTTTATCTGCTTTCTCTATTTTTTCTCTTATGCTCTTTCCTTTTAGTACGTTTTCTTAGTTTTTTTCGTTTTTATTCGATTATCTTCTTATTCTTTTTTCTCTCTCCCTTTCTCTTTTCTCACTACCACTCTCTCTATTCTTTCTCTTCTCTCTCTCTCTCTCTCTCTCTCTCTCTCTCTGGCTTCTTTTTCCTTCTCTCTTGTTTTTTTTGTGTTTATCCCATTTCTTTACCTATTTCACGCACACACACACACACACTCACACACACACACACACACACTCTCTCTCTCTCTCTCTCTCTCTGGCTTCTTTTAGCTTTCTTTTCTTTTCTCTTTCTTCCTTTCCTTTTTAACACGTTTTCTATCTTCTCTTTCCGTCTTCATTCGATTTTCTTTCCCTCCAAAAAATGGTGTGTCCAGAGTGTGACACTAAACTACATCTGATAGTCGGGGCCAATTCTGGAATTCTGCGAAGTGACGAATACTCTTTTATTGCCATTACTCACTCTGACCTGGTGTGGCAGTTCTTGTTAAGGTCCCATAGATCTGTTTGAAAATTATTTGTATTAGATAGGAATACTTGATATCATAGAAAAGAAATTGCTAAAAAACAACTACACAATAAATGTGAATGTAAACGCAAAATGTACGCGATTCCATAACCTCTAGACATAAAATAACCCTAGACAGATTGACATTTCGTTAAAATCAATCGATCAGTCAATCATATTCTCTTCTTTGCTCTCTATCACTCATTTTTATATTTTCTCTTTCTATTTATACTTAATTTTATGTGTCTTGGATTTGACACTTAAATGCGTCCAGTGGTAAGAATCTATCTTTGGAGGTCTGGGGCGTGTAGAGACAGCTTTCTTTTTTCTTGCCCTTACCATCAGGCCCACTCTGACGCGGAGTGATATTACCAGTTAGGGTCCCATCTGTGGCTCAAATATATCTATTTGAGATAATGTTTACAAGGAATTTGAACTATGTTGGCTCTTAAAACATTGATATTGCAACTAAGTTTGAGATATTGACTTGTTTAAAATGATTATGAATGTTAGTTCTTAGAATATTGATATGACGTGTTTATCTGTTTAAAATGACTGAACAATATTAGTATATTGGCTTTCGAGATAATAATATTGAAACTATGTTTGAAAGTAGACAAATTCACCTACCTAGGAAGTAGCGTCTCATCAACTGAAAAAGACATCGACACACGACTGACGAAGGCATGGACAGCTGTCGATAGGCTCTCGATCATATGGAAGTCGGACCTAACCGATAAAATGAAACGCAGTTTCTTCCAGGCAGCGGTTGTGTCGATACTGCTATATGGATGCACCACATGGACGCTAACTAAGCGGCTAGAGGGAAAACTAGACGAAAATTACACAAGAATGTTGAGAGCAGTATTGAACAAGTCCTGGCGACAACACCCCACGAGACACAAACTATACGGACACTCGCCCCCCATCACGAAAACTATACAAGTTAGACAAACCAGACACGCGGGACACTGCTGGAGAAGCAAGGACGAGCTCATAAGCGATGTACTCCTGTGGACCCCCACATATGGATATGCAAAAGCAGGACGACCAGCACGAACTTACATACAGCAACTAAGTGAGGACACAGGATGTAACCCTGAAGACCTGCCGGAGGCGATGAATGATAGGGAGAAGTGGCGAGAGAGGGTCAGGGATATCCGTGCTGGCGGCACGACATGGTGATGATGATGATGATGATGATGTTTGAACTGTTCATCTGTTTGAACTTTATCAATTTTGAGTCGTAAATAATTGGAGACCATAAATGTTGAACCGCCCTGTCAGTACTAACTGTATCCCCAGCAGAGGAGTAATCCCACCACCTTCACTACCACCACCACCACCACCACCATAAAGGGGTTTTCTGGATATGACACTAAACTTCATCTTGTGGCAAGGCTATAGTTCTGGAGATCTGGGGAGTGTAGAGTACCCCTTTATTACCATTACTCTCAGGTTCACTCTAACCCAGAGTGGTTACACCTGTTAAGGTCCAATGTATGGGTTAAATAAATTCTAAGCCTTAGCAGCAATGTGGAAGCAGTTTGAAGAATGATTAACTTTGAGCAAATGATAAAATATTTCGCCACAATTGAAATTACAGGAAAATATCCTGGTCCCAGATAGCAAAGTATTGTCTCGTTAAGCATCATTTTGATTTAATCTTAAAAGCACTTCCTATATATACGAGGCTCGTTCAAAAGATCCCAAGCCGTGCTAGGAAAGAAGAGCGTAGCTGAACTTTTTTTTTTTTTTTTTTTTTTTTTTGTGGCAACATGCTACCAATTCATATAAAACTATAAAGAATCTAAATTGAAATATCTAGTCTTATGAGAACGAGTGAAACAAAAATGTTCAGCAACGCTCTTCTTCCTTTGGGAAGCTTAGAAACTTTTGGTTTGATTTGGTTTGTGTTGGTCTTTATAGCATATCAACCTTTGTAGGTTATTTAACGCCAAATCCATTTTTATGCAAATTATCGGTTCTATTTCAAACAATTCAGTTTAGCAAGAGTACACAGTTTAATTGTCAAAAACATTTATATTTCAAGCTGTTCAGTTTATTCAAACAATTCTAATTCAGCTAATTCAGTTTAGTATAAGTACAGATTTTGTTTACACACAGTTAAATGTCAAAACAGCTCTATATTAAACAATTCAGTTTAGTGTAAGCAGAGTTTCAATGTCAAAATCAGTTCCATTTCAAACAGTTCAGTTTAGCATTAGCACGCAGTTTAAATGTAAGTACAGTTTAATTATCAAACCTATTTCTATTTCAAGCTATTCAGTTTAGTCAAACAGTTCAAACAATTCAGTTTAGCATAAGTATGCAGTTAGTTCTATTAAACCCATAGATAGGGACCTATCAGGTGCTACCATTCCGGGCCAGAGTGGACCTGGGAGCAATGGCAATGAAGGGGTGCTCCACATTCCCCAAAGCCCCAGCATCACCGGAACCTCGTCATCAGATTGTTTAGTGTCATATCCAGGACTTGGATTTGGTGTTAAATAACCTACAAAGGTTGATATGCCATAAAACCCAAACAACTAACCAACCTACCATCAAACAAACAGAGATGAAAGAAAATAACAACAGAAGAGTGCCTCTGACAAACGAGAAAGCTTCTTGAAACCAAGCTCTGCAGCAGAAATCTCATCAAAGGAAAGACATGGGTAGTCCCCCGTGATAGATACTCGGTAACATTCCTGAAATTATCCTCTGGTCCATTTATATGGACCAGCGGTTAAGAAAGTTGATGACAGTTTAGAAAACCTTACATCTGAGAGATGACATAGGCAGTCTGTATGTGTCAAGAAAAGAGGAGGAAGAGAACTCGCCAGCATAGAAGATTGAGTAGATACATCAATACAAGGAGGCGAGTGTGACATTAAAAAGAGCAAAGAAATATTTATTGCAGCGGCCAGTAAAAGCACCGATAACATATGGACAAACAGAAAAACAAAAGCTGGGAAACAGAAATATGAAGAAAAACAACTGTATGGATATTTCAAGTAACAAAGTGGCGAAATCTCACACGAGAAGACCTGGACATGGCTACTAAAGGGAAATCTTAACGGAGAAACAGAATCTCTTCTGTTAGCAGCACAAAATGATGCCATAAGAATAAATTATATAAAAGCGAAAATCGACAATAGGCAAAAGAATAGCAAGTATACGTTACGTGGTGATAAACATGAAAGGAGTAATTATATAATAAGTGTATATTATAAACTAGCGCAAAAGAAGTATAAAACTAGACACCACTGGATGGGGAAGATGATCTACTGGGAATTATGCAAGAAATTGAAATTTGGCCCTACTACCAAATAGGATATGCACAAATCAGAATCTGTCTAAGAGAATGAAACACATAAAATTCACTAGGATTTTGAGATACAAACAGATTACCTAATCCCGAGCGGAAGACTAAACCTAATGACAAAAAAAGAGAGAATTTTCCATATCGTGGATTTTGCTGTCCTAACTGATCTCAGAAAGAAAATCAAAGAAAACGAAAAGAGAGGCAAGTGCTTATATTTTGCCAGAGAACTAAGAAAGCTATCGAACACGAGGGTGACAGTGATACCAATTGTAATTGGTGCACTTGGAACAGTCCCCAAATGATTGGAAAGGGGACTGGTAGAATTGAAAATCAGATAATGAATCGAGAGCATCCAAACTACACCACTATTGAGATCAGCCACTCAGAGTCTGGGAGACCTGGGGAGATTTGCAGTCACTCAGACTCCAGTGAAAAACAATCAGTTAATAGTGGTGCGAAAAAAATCACAGGGAGTATGATAATAGTAATAAAAATATAAAACCTGATAAATAATAATAATAATAATATGCAATTTAATTTCATATGCAGAACACCCGTTTTTCATGTGTTCTAACTACTCTGCAGGGGATACAGTCAGTGTATTTCAAACTGACAGAGCTACTATTACTTTACAACTAGAATATATATATATATATATATATATAGAGAGAGAGAGAGAGAGGGAGAGAGAGAGAGATTCTATGTGGAGCATAGAGTTGCACGCAACCACATCACGCAACCACATCATGTCAGCTGGGCCAAAGTCAATCCGGTCGTTTTCCCTCACTCTCGACTGATCTTCTTTAAATCCCCTTTGACCTCCCAAATATTATTTCCCTCAGTGAGTTCTAGTCTAGTGCTTGCCTTATAACATAAGCAGCTGTTTCACGAAGGGTGTATCCGATCTACCCACACGTTTTTCTTCTTTCTGTCCTGATTGATAAGTGTTCTGATTTATCTTCCCTCATAAGTTGTTATTGGAAATCTTCTCAGGTCATCCGATATTCATAGTGTATTGTAGGCATCTTTTAACATTGGTCTGGATATTGTTGCTTATGATGTTAGTCACTCTCCATGGGGAATACCTTATACTGACGGAAAATAAAATTTAAACGAAGGGCGATGCCGATTTTGACCTGAGTCTATTTGCATGTTAAAATGTACTGGATATTCTGATAATTTTTTTTAAATTCTGGAGGGAATTCCCCCTGGCATAATAGCCTAAGTGCTGAGCTGCGGCTTCGAAGTAAGCGAGTTCGAACACCAGTTGCACTATTACGTTCACTTTCGGACTAATACCCTTGGGAAGGGTCGGAATCTCCTCAGCTACAGGCTAAATAGTATTACAGCTTTTTTTTGCAAGGATGACTTTGGCATTAAGTATCCGATAAAAGTTGACATGTCATAAAATTAAAAAAAAACATACAAGTGTTCTATATACACGCATGCATGTGCTAAAAGTGTAATATAGCCTACGTAAGACTGTTGAGGATGAGCTCCCGCTGACCTATAAAATGACCGACCACAGTGTGTGCAAACTCTCCATCTCGACTGTGCAAACTCCCCTCCCTGCATCCACGTCGCAGCACTGGTTAACATCAAACAGAAAAGGTATGAAAGCGAGTGTTCGGCGCTATAACCGTTCCAATGCTCACAAATCCAGAACTGTGTCTGCTCAGCATCCGGCGGCTTCTTGTGGCGGTGACCCCAGCGTCTGTGAGTGCCTCACGGCAAGCCACTCGTTAGTTACAGGTGTCCCCGCCTGCAAACTATCCAAACGTTACTGTGTTACAGAGAAACACCCTACTTCTTATCCGATCAACACTGAAAAATCTACGGTATCGATGGACAGTCGTGGATTATGAGGCTCACGATTGTGACTGGGGACCCCCGACTTCGACCACCAATCCTCCGATAAACTTCACACAAATAAATGTGGAGCTGGCTTAACCCACATCGGGTGAATGCTGTCACATACTTATATACATATCGTATGAATGCAAGGCTAGAGACTTTCTTAATACCAAAAGAGAGTAAACTTTTTATAGGGTGTCTGTGTACTGTTGATAACCCTCTGGTTACTTGGAGTTCTTTAAGGTCTTCCTTGCCCTAGCGATCTGGTGGAGTTGTTTTCACATACGAAACTGTTAATTGAGGTGGTTCCACCGAACGAGATCTCTGTTCGATACCATTAGGGATGATTTCACTATTATCCTTCACTAGCCAGCTAGGGTCCTGCAAGGGTTGACATTCTTTCCTGACAAACTTTGTGTTTTCATAGTGTTTTATAATTGTCTGCTTAGTTGCTGTTCTTTCTTCTGCAGTCATCTCATCTATGAACCGCCTCTTATCACAATGGTGATTCCTTTACTTGACAATTGGCTTCGTGTATGCACACACACACACACACACACACACACACATATATATATATATATATATATATATATATATAATAAAACAGGATTTCTTCCAAGCTGTAGTCGTATTAGTAAGATTTCATGGTTGCACCTTCTGGACTCTAACGAAGCTCATGAAGAAAAAGCTTGATGAGGACTACTCAAAAGGGCTACGTGCTGTTTTGAACAAAACCTGAAAGCAACACCTAACAAAACTGTAGCTGTGCGGCCTCTTACCTCCCATCTCACAAACCATCCAAGTAAGACTACATGCTGGGCAGTCCTGGAGAAGCAGGGACAAACTCATAATTGGAATTCTACTGTGAGTTCCTACGCATAAACACACCAATGTTGGCCGGCCAATAAGGATTTACATATAACAGCTCTGCGCGGATACTTGATGTAGTCTAGACGACCTTCCAAGAGTGATGGATGATAGAGACGGATAATGAAAGAGACTTTGTATAATAAGTATGTCTTTATGGTATGAATATATATATATATATATATATAGCATTACCTATGAATAAGTACATCTCAAATATTTTTATATAAAATGTCCTCTTCTGAACTATTGATATCAGGATATTTATATTTCTAATATTATCCAATCAAAACTGTTATTATTAGATATTATTCACCGAACTTTAGAGCCTATTTTTTTATGGTCACAAACATTTAATGTATTTATGTAATATTTCACAAAAAATAAAAAATCCTACTATATTTGATTTACAAGAAAATTATCTTCTATAAAAATTATTACCTTGCTTATTTGTAGGCAATATATGTGTGTGTGTGTGTATATATATATATATATAGGTTTTAAATCAGTAAATACAGTGCCCCATTCACAAAATGCAGACCAAGTTCACGATTTTCAAATATAGAATATAATTCAATTATAAAATATGATTTTTTTTTTAAAGTAAAAACTCACGACTGAGATTCACATGGCCGATCATCAGGAAAACCAGTTTCGACACGTCTGAATTTTGCAGAATTCAACTGAATAAATATCTGCACTCACTTATGTCATGTGACTATTACGAGCCTGTTGTAAGAAGTCACATCGCTCAATCTGGCGCCAAATTACAAAGTAAATATTTACCTTCAAGACGACATTTAGTTACCAATTTCGTTCTTTTACTCAGCAGATTGGTAGAACCCAGAAAACTTATATTTTCCCTCTAAGCACAAGTTACAATGTTTCTAACCCTCATTACAAGAATATGCTCTTTTTAGAACCGACCACTTAACCTCTAATTCTTCCTCATATGTTTCATGTTCCCAGTATGTACTTAATCTTGTGCTATTGGCGTAGTGTTCTTTCTTAAAGGAAGTTTTATGTGTCCACGGTCAGTCTATCTGTCAATTATATATATATATATATATATATATATATATATATATATATATATATATATATATATATCACGAAAACTATCCAAGTTAGACGAACCAGACATGCAGGACACTGCTGGAGAAGCAGGGACGAGCTCATAAGTTATGTACTCCTATGGACCCCCACATGGCCGGGCAAAAGCAGGATGACCAGCTCGAACATACATTCAGCAGCTATGTGAGGATATGGGATGTAGCCCTGAAGACCTACCAGAGGCGATGAACGATAGGGAGAAGTGGTGAGAGAGGGTCAGGGATATCTGTACTAGCGGCACGACATGATGATGATGATATATATCCAGTCCGTTATGTCTTACTTTGGTAACCCATATTTTTAATTAAGCATTTATCTTTCAATGGGAAAATCACTCGTTCTATAATTTTCAAATCATAATTTTGGATTTATTCGCATAATTTTCTGCTAGTGTACCTTTGAATTATTTTATGCATATCATCCATAAAATAACAAGAGCTAATTTTGATAGTAGTTTTATGAAGCATTTTCAGTAATTTATTTGTTAGCAGGAAATACTTATCAATCAAACTTTCAATTTTTTTCGCCCTATTGTTTTATTGCTTTATTCCAGTTAACAGGGCGTTAAACCAGATTAATATTTTTACCTCTTCGAAGTTTCTCTATTGATATTTTTATTACTAAAGGCAGGTGGAGTTTCCTTATAACTGCTATTCTTTAATGCGGTTTCGTATTCACTCATCGTCTGATTGTTGTTACTAGAGTTTACCGATAATCTATTGCTTACTAACTTGGAAACTTGTCTGAATAACGTTTGTGAGTGGTTAGATGACGTATTGATGTAAAAAGTCAAATATATATATATATATATATATATATATATATATATATATATATATATATATAATCTTGCCCAAACACACACTTATACACACACATGTATATACGGCGTAGATAAAGAAATGGAAAAATAGATGGTATAAACACAACTCCAGCTTTAACCACAGAAAATATTCCAACAGAACATCACTGTCCAAACATATATGGCAAATAAAATAGGAAAAGAAGGAAATCTCCCATAGTAAAATGAGATATTATGAAAAAAATCACAAGCTTACAAAGGGAGTAATAATAGATGCAGATTGCGTCTTGAAGAAAATTATGCATCCGCAAACCAGATAAAAACAAATTGCTGAAAAAAAGAATTCCCCACCTGATAATCTCCATATCTATTCTCCAGCCACGATGGTATATACACACATTTATACATATATTTTTACCCTCATGTGAGTGTCACGTGTTTACTTCCATCTTAACGCGTGACTAAACACCACTCTATATATATGATTTATTAGCCACTTTTCTTACACTTCTGTCTGATGATTACGCACACCAACCGAAATTTCACGTTCATGATTATATTTCTAAGGTTATATATATATATATATATATATATATATATATATATATATATATATAATTAGCATATAGCAGAAATAATTATGAAAATATGTACAACAGATGGAAAAACCGGTAATAGTTTTACGATCTTATATATCTCAAATATTGATCTTATGTAGATGTAGCAACCTTTAAAACAATAAGGAGTTCAACAGGTGAAATGACTAAAATACTAGGCTGCGGCTTCGAGGTAAGTAAGCTCGAATTCCAATCGCGTTATTACGCTAACTTTCTGACTAATACCCATAGGGAAGGCATGACTCCCCTCCTTATCCTCCCTGCTATTGGTTAAATAATATCACTGCTGTTCTTCTATAAGAAGGTCTCAGGCATTAAAAACCCAAGAAGGTTGATATGCCATAAAAAAATTAAACACAGTAATGATATTTTGCTCCAAAGAAATAGGTTAAAAATTATTACTGCTTTTGTGCATTAACTATATATATATATATATATATACACACACATATAGGGAGTATATAAATACTTCTATCCCATCCCATCAGACTTTTATTCCCCCGGGTCTGTAAAACATAAACAGATAATAACAATTCTTATGCCCTTTACTTTGTAAGGCTGACCCGTGACATGTTGGTAACGTGTTTGTGTTTAGAGTTGTTTTTCTCCGAGTCTAAAGAGCATAGTTTGGCCCAATACATACATACACACATACATACATACACACACACACATATATATATATATGTATGTACTAATATAAACATATAACAAACGTACACACATACACTAATATATATATATATTTACTAAGTCCTCTGCACGAGCAGTATACAGAACAAATTCAATTTTAAGCAGAATTTAACAGGTTTGAATTCGGAACTGCTCTACTATTTATCCATAGCTGGAGGATAGATAGATAGATAGATATCATCTCCATCAAGTTATACTGATAGCACGGATTCCCTTTACTCTCTCTCTCTCTCTCTCTCTCTCTCTCTCTCTCTCTCTCTCTCTCTTGCTATCCATTTCTATCATCCATCGCTCTTGGTAGGTTCTCGAGACAGCATCCAGTGTCCGAGTTGATGAATATAGGTCTTAGCTAGTCAGCTAACACTTTGTGTGTCTGTGTAAGGGAGATCACTGGAAAAGTTCGTTTTTGAGTTTGTCCCTGCTTCTCCAGTAGTACCCAGCATATCTTGTTTGTAAGACCGGAGGCACGTGACCGTACAGCTTCTGTTTTGTCTGGTGATGCTTCCAGGATTTATTCAAAACAGCACGTAGCGTCTTAGTCTAGCTTTTTCTCCAAGCTTTATTAAAGTTCAGGTGGTGCAACTATACAATAGTAATGACATAGCTACTGCTTGGAAGAAATCTGGTTTTATTTTATCGGGGAGAACAGATTTCCATCTGGTCAATAGTTTGAGGAAAGCAGTACGTTGCGTTCACAACTATCAAATCATCACTTTTCTCATGAGCTTCTTCTGCCAACATGTTCATTTAAACCTGATATTACATATTTTTATGCTTGTATTTTTGGGGTTATGGAGATGCCCATGATGCAATGGTTATCATCGTAGGAAATGGACACGACGAACCTTGTTCAATTCCTGACGAGGCTGATAGCATTTAACATATCACCAATACTTTGGTATGGGAACCGGTCTAGAAAAAAGAAAGACTCTAAATTTAAACCTTTTAAACTCTGCTTAAAAATTGACCTTGTGTCGCATCCTGTTAATGCAGAGGGGTTGGTAAATACATGCATTATTTTATGATAGCAAACATCAGATGTTTCATTAATGAATTATGATTGTAAATTAGCTTGTGAATTTAGTTGTTTTTCTTTATATCCTTTTAATATTATGGCCCTGGGCACTCTCGGGCTGAAAAGGCTGAGGTCTCCTGTTCTATGTGATGCTAAGGATTCATTGTAGGTAGCAAAGATGAAAACTTTCAAGACGGTTCTCCTTTCTAGCCGGATGTAAGTCGTTCAAAATTTGCTGCCATACAGCTGGTTATTGAGGATGCATACCTGCTATACCTTGCGTTTGTTGTTCAAGTTTAGCGGTTTGCTGTCCTACGTCTCTATTACTCAATAACACAGACAGATTTGGCAATACGCAAATCGATTTCCATCGAGTATAAGATTGCAGACTCAAGATAAGAGCAATGCTTAGTGACTTCAAACACTTTCTTTTCTATGCTGATTGATGGTGGTGTAGTAACGTCCTCACTCATAACATTTGTTTTCTTGTGGCTGATAATCTCCACAAATTCCTTTCAGTATAGGTTGTATGATTCATTTAATTGATTGATAGATTTTGTTGTGTTCTGGTTAGTGAACACAAGTAGTAGTAATAATAAGACAAACCACGATATGTGAGGAAAATAGTTATATTTACAGGAAAGAGTATTTACAAGAGATAGAGACTGTTAGTAACAAGAACATAGGATTAGTGATAGATTAATGATATACTTCAACAATAGGAACGGCTCTTCTGGTCTGACTCGTAGGCTTGTTCCCAGACTGATCTCCGCTACTGCCATATATGGCAGATGGAACAGCTCATTATGCTGAAAAGGTAGGTGATACCCAACAGATTTTAACATGTCAACTCGTCTGGGTTTATTTTATGCCGAGAGGTTTGGGAATTTTGTTCATTGTACATTTATATTTACATTTTTGTTGTTTTTTATAGGAGGTAATTTTGCACACAGTTATATGATATCAAGTATTCCTGTCTAATGCAAATAATTTGCACTCAATCGTATGGTTTCAAGTATTCCTAATACAAATAATTTGCCCACAATTGTATGGATGCAAATATTCCTATTTAATGTTAATAATGAAGTAATTATCTTTTTAAATAATAGTCATTTGTTTGTACAGAATGATATAGTTTCAAGTTATTATTAATAATAATCCTTACTAATAGCTTCAAGTAACTATTCTTAATACAAATAATTTACATTTATATGGCATCAAATACCCTATGAAATACGAATAAGTTTTAAACAAGGGACTCTAGCAGGTACTATAACTCCCAGTCAGAGGGGACCTGGGAGTAATGGCAATGAAGGAATACTTAACATTTCTCAGAATTTCATAACCGGAGCCCCATTATCAGATGCAGTTTAGTGTCATACCCGAGACACCCCTTTTTTCGAGGGAGAGTCTTACCTCTCCGCAGGGGATACAGTCAGCGTATTCTATGCTCTTCTAACAGGGCGGAGTAAATAATAAGTAAAACTGGTTGATCAGCTACTGGAGGTTATCTGCGGAGTGCAAGATCAGAGCTGCGTGTTTAGCAAACAACATATCTCTGATTAGGACTTTATGAATTTTGGTCTTGGCCTTCAGGCGGGCCAAATTAAACCGCTTTCCATCACTTCTGGCGTGTAATTGGATACCACGAGCAGTCTCTGATCGCGAACTTCAGCAGCAATAAAATGTCTTCTGTGTTGTGCTTTCACCACAGAAAGGTCTTCGTGTTGTGTTGAGAATAACCATTCCAGAGCGCAGTCCAGAGCGATAGTGTATGGAGGTTTTGTATGGACCAGATAACAGGGCTTCTATCTCGATCATAATGACGAAATCCAAAAAGAATGCGGAGCATTACGTTTGTGTTCCTTTAGACAGAAAATCCTGTCGAAAGGAGGCCAATGTTGACAGCCAACCGCCATAAGGTGTCAACTCTGTATTTACATCTAGAACATTTTCATTTTTGGATTTGGTTACAAGGTGGGGGTGATTTTAAGTTCAAAGATTTCCTTTCTCTGAATGGACTGTTTTGCAAGGCTGACAAGCTCCTTCTCCCAATAATAATAATAATAGCAATAAAGGCTCTAAAATAGATTGACTGAAACGTTTCATTAAATAGAAAGAGAATAATTTATCCAAAGAAAAAAATTACAAATAAAAGATGAACAAAGATGAAAATATTACATTGGAAAACCAACCCCGACTCTGGTTTGATGATGTGAAAACCTAATACAGAGTATAATAATAATAATAATAATAATAATATGAGGAGGAGGAGAAGGGGGTGAGTACTCTCATCAAACTATTTGCCAAAAATGAAAAAGAACTGGAAAATCTAATACAAACAGTTAGAATATAGGGACTGAGAAAAATACACCATGCTAATATTGAGAAGCAGAAAACGACTAATGAAGGAATAGAACTACTAACTCAAGAAAAAATCAAAACGCTCGGAGAAAAGAAACTTACAAGTACTGGGGAATATTAGAAGCGGACACAGTCAAACGGGGTGGAGATGAAAGAAAAAATTAAAAGAGTATCTCTGGAGAACAAGAAAACTACTCGAAACCAAACTAGATAGCAGAAATCTCATCAAAGGGATAAGTACCTGGGCTGTCCTCCTTGTAAGATACTTGGTACTATTCTTGAAGTGGATGAGGGAAGAACTTCAACAATTGGAACAGAGAAAAAGAAAACTTATGACGATCCATAAGGGCTTACATCCCTGAGGTAACAGAGACAGGCTATATGTATCAAGAAAAGAAAGAGGAAGAGGACTCGACAGCTTGAAGATAGCGTCGATATATCAATACAAAGATTCGAAGTCTACATAAAAAAAACAAAGAAAGACTAATGACAGCGACCAAAAACAACACAAGCAACACAAGGATCAACAGAACAACAATAACTAGAAAACAAAAATAGAAAGAAAAACAACTGTGTGGATGTTTCAAGCGACAAAACAAGCGAAATCTCACACAATAAGACCTTGATGTTGCAAAGAAAGGGAAACATTAAGAGAAAAACGGAATATCTTTTAATAGCAGCACAGAACAAGGCCATAAGGAACAACTACGTTAAAGCAAAAATACATGACGTCATAGAATAGCACATATAGGTCATGTGATGATGGAGACGAAAAGATCAATCACATATTAAGCGAAGAAGCAAAGTAGCCCAAAAAGAGTATAAGACTAGACAGGGGAAAGTGATCCACAGGGAATTGTGCAATAAATCTAAATTTAACTATACGAATAAGTGATATATGCACAACTCATAATCTGTCCTGGAGAATAAGACTCACAAATTTCTCAGATTTGGGGATATAAACAGATCACCTTATCTCGGCCAGACGACCAGACCTTGTGATAGTCTACAAAAAAGAACATGCTGAATAGTAGACTTTGCCGTCGCAGCAGACTACAGAATAGAATTAAAAGAAAGCGAAGAGACGTAAGTATCAAGAACTTGTAAAAGAACTAAAAAAAAACTATGGAACATGAAGGTGACGGTAATATCAATAGTAATTGGTGTACTTCGAACAATCCCCAAAGGATTAGTAAAGGGATAGAAAGACTTGAAAATAAAAAGACAAATAGAAACCATCCAGACAACAGCATTATTAAGATCGACCAGATTACTGAAAAGAGTCCTGGAGACTTGGGGAGACTTGCTGTCACTCTAACAACAGTGGAAAACCATCAGCTAACGATAGTGTCAAAAAGCCAAATAACAATGATGGTAAAGTACTATCAATGTGATTGGTAAAATAACACCAAAAAGAGGCAGCAAAAATATAACTGCATAGAATGCATAATATTACTACCTTTCCTTACCTTAGGTCTTGGGTAAATACCCGATGAAGGATCACATGAAACCAAAAGTTGATAATAATAAGAAGAAGAATAGATAGATATATAGAAATGGATCACCAAATCCAGGCCAGAAGACCTGACCTATTTTTGATTAACAAGAAGAAAAGAAATTGTCGAATAGTGTATTTTACCGAGCTAGTAGACTATAAAGTGAAAGTGAAGGAAAGCAAAAAGCTGAAACCATCTAGACCATAGCACGACTAATCGGCTAGGATATTAAAAAGAGGTTTGGAGAACTGTGGAGACTTACTCTCATTCTGACGCCAGTGAAAAATCAACAATAAGATTTGGTGTCTTTATTTAATGGCATATCGACCTTCTTGGTTTATTTAATGCCACAGTGGAAGAACAGCAGTAATACTATCTAACCTATTGCTGGGAGGATAAGAGGTTAATACTTTTCCAAAGGATATTGGTCCGAGAGTGAATGTACAAGCGTGACTAGAGTTCGAACTCACTTCAAGGCTGCACTTTGACCAAAAGACCACGGGTACTTACAAACTGCTAAAGCTAGTATGAAAAACTTAAAAAGTGCAAGATAAGGATAATAATTATAATCTTTGGGAATTTGGAATACAAACATTACCTAAAATCTCGTTTATAAGGTCAGACCTCGAGTTAGTTAACAAGATAATAATAACTAGTCGTTTAGTAGATTTTATCGTTTCAGTAGACTATAGAGTCAAAAGAAAGTAAAAAGATAGACAAATATTTAGATCTTGCTAGAGAGCTAAAAAAAATCAGTGGAACATGCTGGTGACGATGATACCAAATGTAGTTGAAAGCTCTTGGAATGGTCTCCAATGGTTTGAAAAGGACAATGGAGTAATCAAAAATCAAAGAAAGAATTGGGACCATACATACCACAGAATTGTTAAGATTAGCTAGAATACTCAGAGAAATCCTGGAGATCCAAGAAAATTTGCAGTCACTCAGACTCCAGTGAAAGACCACTTGGTAAATGACACTGGAGAAATTTATTACGTGTCTACACTTAGATATCAATTCGTTTCTTCTATTCAGCAATTTGTTATCAGTTCCAGGATACATAAAGTTACTTCCAGACACAATCTGCAGTTATTGTCACCTCCTTTTTTATACAAAAACTTTTCTTATTTTCATTTCTTTTAATATACATATATATAGAGAGAGAGAGGGAGATAGACAGATACACAGACAGAGTTGTGGCAAGCCTCTAAAATTAGTAGACAACTTCACATACCTCGGCAGCAAGATCTCATCGACTGAAAGTGATGTTAACATACGCCTAGTGAAGGCGTGAAGTGCTATCGATAGGTTATCGATCCGATAAAAGTCAGATTTATTCAATAAAATGAAACGGGATTTTTTCCTAGCTGTGGCTGTGTCAATACTACTATATGAATGCACCACATCGACACTAACAAAACGCATAGAGAAAAAGCTAGAATGCTATGAGCTATTTTGAACAAATCCTGGAATCAATACTCTACGAAACAACAGTTGTATGCCTACTTACCTCCCATCTCAAAAACCATCCGAGGAAGACGAACAAGACATACAAGACATTGCAGGAGAAGCAAGGACGAACTCATAAGTGACGTTCTTCCATGGGCGAGTCAGCATCAGCCGACCAGGAAAAACTTGTTTACATCAGCTCAGTGTCCGCACTGAGCTGATATGAATAAGTGTTGTCATAGAGTAGCTGGAAGATTTGTCAGGAGCTTTGGATGATAGGGACGGATGGAGAGAGAGATAAAGAGAGAGAGTGTTAGGGAAATCCGTGCTATCAGAGCGACTTGAACTTGATATGGTTCCTTGAATATCTTCCATTATAAGACATAAATATTAGATTACATGCAAAAAGAAGCCTTTCCCTCCAAAATGTTGCTTATTATAAGATTGTTAGCTATCAACATATTATCTAACGTTTTCTGAAATGCAACAAGATATATTTTTTAAGTTCATTGAATTTAATCTGCAAATTTGAATTTTCAATCTTATCGCATTTATCTTCATGCAAAGATTTTTTAAAGCTTTGATCCGTAATATTTCAACATCTCCACATTTTGCCTTCCCTCTTACGTTTATAACTTATATAGAAACAAACCCTGAATTGTGGCTCCAGTTTTGGTAAGTGAGAGTACTGTTGTATTTTGACCTTCGACCCGGCCAAACTTGCCATTCCAAGGTGATGCACCGGAAGGAAGTGACACATTCCAATGGCAGTCATGAGAGGAAATCGCGTAGGCGGGCTTGGCTGACAAAATGGGACAAGGTAAAAAAGCCCATGATACACTCATAGACTGATGCACCGGAAGAGAGTGACATCTGAACTGCATGACAGTTATTTCCGCTTGATGACGATCAGACATACCATTCTAAAGATTGAGTAGACGATTGAGTGGGCGATGAACTATTATATAACTCGGTCAAGACAGGAAGTCAGATAGTTGGAGATCAGATGTGATAGAGACAAGATGTGGTAGGGAAAGCCACACCCGGCCGAAGGGGCCCTCGGGACCCCCGATGGAGTTTGGGGACCAGACCAGTTGGTGAAAAGATGCGGTAGAGAAAAACAGCAGAGTGGGCCCCCGGCCCTCCGGTTGAGCATCAGGAGAACGAGAAAGACACAATGCTGATGGCCATATGAGTGGGGTCAATATATTGCAGCCTTTGTTCGGTCTCCAACTCCCTCTCACACACAAACGTTACAATAAAATGAGAGGTACATATTTTTCTAAAGAAGTCTTCGCTCGTCATTATTCATTGCGTCGGTATGTATCCAGCATATATATGTCTTATGTGTTTGTATAGTTAATCATGATCATGGTTACTGAGTGGCTATACAACAGTACGTCTTCATTGCTATTACACCCAGGTCGACTCGAACCCGGAGTGGTAGTACCTGTTAGGGTTTAATCTATGGGTCGAATAGATCAGTTTAAAACTTATTTGTACTTAATAGGACCGTGAGCAAAAAAAACTCTTAAGAAACAGTTAGACAATGAGGGAATCCCCATAGCCTAATAGCTAGTGCAGTGAACTGCAACACCAAGCGAGTTCAAACTTTAGTACCACTATTATGTTCTCTTTCTGACTAATACCCTTCGGAAAGGTATGAACCATCCTATCCCCCAGCTATGGGTTAAATAGAACCACTACTGACCTTTTACAAGAATGGCTTTAGCATTACATAACACATAAAGATTGATATGCCATTAAACAAAAGAACCAAACCAACTACACACAAAATGTAAATGCGAATGCACAATGAACACGATTCTCTAACCTCGAGGCATGAAATAACTCTTTACGGGCTTACATGCAGTTAACATCAATCAAACAATTATATAAAAGCGAACTTTTTTTTAATTCAAATAGTTCAAAGTCTTTTTTGCTACCTTGTATATAAAATATTTTTGAAAGTTTGTGTAACATAAAACAGTTCATCAAACAAAACGTAAACTATAAGAATGTGCAAATTCATAGCATTAATAGGAAGGTAAATATGTAAGTTAAATAATGCTTATGTACATTGAATCTACGGTTATTAAAAACCTGTTCGGTATTGAATTTAGTTGTATCAATTAAATTAAAAAAATGATTTCAACAAATAAATCAAACGTGTATTTTAAACAAGATGACTTAAATTACAAAAAAAACGCATCCAAGCAGACGATTATACAAATACAAAAATCCTGTTGAGTTGACTTTCAAAAAGAACCTTATAAATCCTTCAGATTTGGCTTAATGGTTAAAGCTACAAATAAATGGCCAAAAGGTTAGGAAATAATATCTGTCGTGAAAATGCTACACGGCGGGTTTGATCCTATTTACCCCCCACCGCACACAAGGTCAATTCTAAAGCGGAGATTAACAGGTTTGAATTCAGAGTTTTCCTTCTCCTAAACTAGTTGCCTCACCAAGGCTGAAGAACCTAGTCTGTCCTACTATTTACCCATAGCTGAAGGGGGAATAATTGGATTCATACCTTTCCCAAGGGTATGTGAAATGCAATCAGTCTCGTCCAGGATTTGAACTCCTGTCGCCGTGTCCATTTCCTACGACGATAACCATTACACCAAGGGTTTGATATGAAAGCAAGAAAGAATGGAATTATCAGACCTCTCATCAAATCAGATTTGGCATGAAGTCATTTTATAGTTGGGAGGGGGAACATGCAAAAATTGTTTGATCCTCTCGGCATTCCCCTTAAGCAGTGAACTCAGCCCTGCCCTTATAGACAAAGGGACACGTGCTTTCATGGACAGAAAAGAGAAATTAAAGGACATTGAACTGAGAATAAAGGCGTTAGGGTCAACCGAAAACGTGAGCTTTACTACTGCAACGTGGAATATGAAGATATGTTTAAGTGACGGCTCTGACATTCATGAACGCAAAAAATGAGTCCATATCTTTAGAGATAAGGCTATTATGAAGTCAAATTTTAGAACGTGAACTTTACAAATAAAGAAACGTTTTCAGAAAAAGATTTTGAGGTCGACGATGTTCTCGTTCATTTCTTTTTTTCTTTTTTTCTTTTTTTTTATATAGGAGTGTCAAATTTGAAATTTGAAGTTCACCTACTTCTAACCAATGATTTTTAAGTTAGAAGACTTGACAATAAAACTTAAGGTTGTATTACATTGTGTGAGCGGCAACAAACGCGGATATGATTCAACCAATAAAAAGATTAACAACACAACAGTGATCCCTTTATCTAAATATTTTACATCCAATTGGATTCCTTCAATTGTTTACTAAGGATTATTATAAGTTACTTGAAACCATATAACTATGTGCAAACAAAATAAATAGAAATAATTACTTGAAATCATATAGTGATTATTATTAGATAAAATACTTGGAACCATACAACTGTAAGCTAATTAATGGTATTAGATAGGAATGCTTGATACCATGTGTGCAAAAAACTCTGAGGAAAAACAATACCAAAAAAAATGTAAATATGAATGAACGCGATTTAACTTCTAAGCATAAAATGACCCTAGACTAATTGATATGTCATGAAACTCAATCCATCAATCAAATTCTGAAGCATTCTCGAGTTTTAAATTGGAAGAGTTGGCAGGACGGTCTAGAATGGTGATTCTGACAAATGAAAACCAACTTGAAACGTGACGTACAATAGGGCGAAGGAGGACGTTATTATCATGATAGAATATCTGATTCATTGATTTCCACTACGAGGGTTTGAACAGCCAAAGTGTACTCTCTAGAACTATTAGGTATGTCATTGCATTCATCCGACCTTCAATTCGATAAATGAAATCAGTTCAGAAGCTACAAAAACTTCTTTATTCCTATAGCCGTGTATTTTTTAATTAAAATAGAAGCCTCTGTTCTGTCAACCGGAAACATGCCTCGGTATTTCAACTGAACTTTCGACCATTACATGAATTACTTTTAAAAGTAAAGTCAATTCATATATATTTCTGCCTTCTATATTAGATATATCATTTTTACACGTACTTTACTTACATATATAAATATATACACGCGTATATATATATATATATATATATATATATATATATATATATATATATATAATTAAAAAGAAGAACTTACTAGAATTGAGGATTACACTTTAGGATTAAACTTTAGCATTAAAAAACAACGTATTAAAAAATAAATAAAACTAGGTTATTTAGAATATTTTACGAGTGAAATCAACAACTCTCACGCCTTTAGCTTTATAGGAGGGTTGACAGGGTTGGTGCTTGCAGGGTTGAAATATAAAGTGAATTCGACTTTTAAAAAGAATTATATTGGGCGTCTAACGATTGGATACAGCTCGTGAAAGTGAAAATAACGCGAGTAAAGTGTTAATAAATGGAATCCGATTTTATCGACGATTCCACAAGATTTCAAGATTATATATATATATATATATATATATATATTTATATATATATATATATATATATATATATATATATATATATATATACCCAATTCCTCCTCAGAAGCAGGGTACTACACCAGGTCACTTTCTAACCGGAGTTTAACAGGTTTTAATTCAGAGCTTTCCTTCTGCTTGACCGTTGATCATACCAAGGTTAAACAGCTCAATCTGCCCTACTATTTACCCATAACTGATAGGGAGAACAGTTAGATTCATGCCTTTCCCGATTATATTTGTGTAACCGGGCCATTGGTCTAATGAGTAGAGTGTTCACTAATGGTCCGGGAGACCAGGGTTCAATCCCAGGTCGAGTCATACCAAAGACTCAAAAAATGGTACTTGATGTCGCTTTGCTTAACGCTCAGCATTATAAGGTACGTATTAAGGGTAAAATGAAGCAATCCATGGAATGGAGTAGTGCCCTCCCCTCGATATAGTAGCAATTGAAAAGGGAGCCTTCGGGTCACCCTCGACTAAGGTCGCCAACTTTACTTATTAGTGCTATGTGAACTGCACACAACCTCATCTAGGATTTGAACTCTGGTCACCGTGTCCATTTCCTACGAAGGTAACAATTACATCAAAAGCAATCGTGTATATATAAGTAAAGTTGGTCACCTTCGTTTTTATTGATATTTTGGGGGGTTGTTTGAACACCACCTGTAGATGATTAGATGATTAATTCATGTAGATTCTTTAAATACTGTTTGGGATATTCAACCAAGTCTGAAAATCTATGGATTCGTAGATTGTGTGTTAATTCAAGTAACAACAACAGTAAAAACAAAAGTACGAAAAAAATTGAAAATTTGATTAATAAGCATTTCCCGCCAACAAATAAATTACACAAAATGCTTCATAAAATTACTATCAAAGATAGCTCCCGTTATATTATTGATAATATGCGTAAAATAATTCAAAGGCACACTACCAGAAAATTATAAACCCCAAAATAATGATTTGTGCCTTCAGTACAATTATAAAACGAGTGATTGAAAGATAAATGCTCAATTAAAAATGTGGGTTACCAAAGTAAGACATAATAACTCTTGTATATATATATATATATATATATATATATATATATAGGATTGACAGATAGACTGACCGTGGAATCATAAGGCTTCCTTTAAGAATGAACACTACGCCAATAGCCCAAGACTAAGTAAATACTGGGAACATGAAATATATGAGGAAGAATCAGAGGTTAAGTGGTCGGTTCTAAAAAGAGCATATGCTTGTAATGAGGGTTAGAAACATTGCAACTTGTGCTTAGAGGGAAAATATAAGCTTTCTAGATTGGAGTAATCTACTGAATAAAAGATCGGAATCGGTAGCTAAATGTCGCCATGAAGGTAAACTTTTACTTTGTAATTTGGCGCCAGATTGATCGATGTGTACTTTGTATGTCAGCTACGTCATGATCAAACATGACTTAAACATTAAACTGAGAACAGATATTTATCCAATTGAATCCAACAAACTGCAGACGTGTTGATGCTAGTTCATATGAGGGTCGGCCACGTGAAGGTCAAAATCGTGGATTTTTACTGCATTTCATAGTTCAAACATTGTGATATCTTACTGCATTTTTGTGTATAAAGGACTGTATTTTACTGATTAAAAACCCTTTTAGCGTTGAATTTTATATATCAGAGGGTTTTTTTCTTTTGCCTTTAACCACTTGGTGTACCAACGAAGCGCTGTCTGTTGTAAATTTTGCGATGGATTCACATCTTTCCCGAAGGCATTAACGCGAACTCAAACACAAAAAAAGCCTCATTCAGGATTTGAACTTTGCTCGCTGGGTTCATTTTCGACGACAATGATTATTCCACCATTTGTACTTCTTGAAACTTTTCTGACACGTCGAGCTCAAATTGATTTTTCAATCGAATCAAGCAATTACCTAAAAGATCACTAAATATTTGGGAAAAAGAAAAGAAAACGCTATCTAATTATTATTATTGTGAGAGTAAATGGTAAAACGATAATCACCCCATGGGAAAAAAATCAGAAAGCCGAATGTTCGTTGAAGATATTTTCATAAAAAATACAAATTACCATTTTAATCGAATTTGTGAAAATATTTGACAAGTTTAATATGGAAAATGATCGCAATAAAACCAGTTTTACGATTGACGTTTCTATGAAATCCTTTTAGTTAGCTCAGTGGTGCAGAACCTGTTTCTGTTCAAAGACCGCATTAAAATTTATTGCCAACTAATAAGGTCGTTTTCAATAAAGTTTTGGTGCATTTATAACGTAATATAGAGTTGAAATTTTCAGTAAACGAAGTGAGCAGAAGAAAGAACACAGCCAAAGCAAAACTTAAAGCAGCAAACCAACAAGAAAGAATAAAACTGTGGAAACAGCACTTCGAAAACTTACTTGGAAACCCACCAAAAATAACGCATGAACCAATCACCAGAATAATTAGCAAACAATTAGACATTAAACTTGGACCGTTCACACAAGAAGAACTCGACTCGGTTCTCAGAAAAATTAAAGATAGGAAAGCTGCAGGGCTGGACGAAATTCCCCCGGAAGTATGGAAGACCAGACAATTCGACAACATACTGCTCCGCCACTGCAACGCAGTATACAATCAAAATCCGATAGACAGATGGATGAAGGGATGCATACTCCCCTTCCCTAAAAAGGGGGACCTAGGATTAGCCAAAAACTACCGAGGCATAACACTTACATCCATAGCTGCCAAAATCTACAATGCCCTACTACGAAACCGAATAGAACCCAAAATCGACAACATACTTAGAAAAAACCAAAATGGCTTCCGAAGAAATAGATCCACGACCTCACAAATATTAACCATCCGCAGAATCCTTGAAGGTGTACGGGCAAAGAACCTACAAGCGACATTAATATTTGTCGACTTTACCAAGGCTTTCGACTCCATTCACAGAGGAAAAATGGAACAAATACTACTAGCGTACGGCATACCTAAAGAAACCGTAGCGGCAATAATGATTCTCTATAGAAACACTAAAGTAAAAGTACGATCACCAGATGGAGACACAGAATACTTCGACATTGTAGCAGGAGT
The DNA here is from genome assembly GCA_963585895.1 of Sepioteuthis lessoniana. Taxonomy (NCBI): domain Eukaryota; kingdom Metazoa; phylum Mollusca; class Cephalopoda; order Myopsida; family Loliginidae; genus Sepioteuthis; species Sepioteuthis lessoniana. Next base: position 67,133,391 of record OY757905.1, on the reverse strand, counting down.
ACTACAAGGGGACACGCTGGCTCCGTACCTCTTTATCATTTGTCTAGACTACGTACTTAGAACATCGATTGACAAAATCAAAGAGAATGGCTTCGAACTGACGAAGAAAAGAAGCAGAAGATACCCCGCAACAACAATTACCGACGCCGACTACGCCGACTACGCCGATGACATAGCGATACTGGCAAATACACCTGACCAAGCCGAAACACTTCTGCATAGTTTGGAACGAGCAGCAGCAAGCATAGGCCTCCATGTTAATGCACACAAAACGGAATATATGTGCTATAACCAAACGGGGGACATCTCCACTCTAGAAGGAACCCCTCTTAAACTAGTAGACAAATTCGCGTACCGAGGAAGCAGCGTCGAATCAACCGAAAAGGACATCGAAACGAGGTTAACGAAAGCATGGACAGCTATCAATAGGCTATCGACTATATGGAAATCAGACCTAACCGATAAAATGAAACGCAGTTTCTTCAAGGCAGCGGTCACATCGATACTGCTATATGGATGCACTACATGGACGCTAACAAAACGGCTGGAGAAGAAACTAGATGGCAATTACACAAGAATGCTGCGTGCAATCCTGAACAAGTCCTGGCAGCAGCACCCCACAAGACACCAACTGTACGGCCACCTGCCCCCTATCACGAAAACTATTCAAATTAGACGAACCAGACATGCAGGACATTGCTGGAGAAGCAGAGATGAACTCATAAGAGATGTACTCTTATGGATCCCCACACATGGCCGCGCAAAAGCAGGACGACCAGCACGAACGTACATTCAGCAGCTATGTGAGGATACAGGTTGTTGTCCTGAAGACCTACCAAGGGCGATGAACGATAGGGAGGAGTGGCGAGAGAGGGTCAGGGATATCCGTGCTGCCAGCACGATATGATGATGATGATATATATATATATATATATATATAATAAGTATCGCTTTTATTTTTAACTTTAATATAATCTTTAAACCCTTAAAAGAGGTCAGCTGTGACATATGTCAATTAATGTTCTAATTTTTCATAATTACTTCTATCCGTCTCAAATCAGTCAACTTGAAATAATTAAGACAGCTTGATTGATGGGATCCTAACATATTTGCCACTGGTGCCTGTGACTGATATCCAAATCCAATAAAAAAGATAAGTTCATGAATACAAATTTTTAAAGTCGACAAACCCTCACCGTTCAAAAACTGATACAATATATTCTTCCTGTAAGAATTATCATACATCTGATCGTTGCCTGCTTGATCCAAACTTATTAAATGTCAACTCATTTTTGTATATATACAGTTTCACCAACAAATATGTATACCCCTAACAATTCATTTTAAGAAAATGTCGATTTTCTTTAAAACCAAAGATACCAGGATTGTATCATTTCTCGTAGAACATTATATAATCAGAATGGATATTATTAGGTATTATAGTATCGCTCATGAATTAGTACACCTCCACTAATTTATAATAAAAAGTTAATTTTATTCTAAATCAAAGATATTATGAGTTTATTATTTCTATTCGAACATTATACAATCAAAACTGATATCATTAGGTATTATTTATTACCAAACTCTACAGTACTGAAACAAAAATACTAATATCTTCGAGCTTAAAAATAGGTACACCTGTTGTATATATTCATTTCATTTTTGGTTAAAAAGGTCAAGAATTTTGGGGGGGTTACATGATTATGATTATTATTGAATTATTTTAATGACATTTAAACCCGTCTAGGGTTATTTTATGCCTTGAAGTTAGGGAATTGCGTTCATTGTACATTTATATTTACGTATTTTATGTAGTTGCTTCTTAAGAGCTTCTTGCACACAATTATGTCTTCTTATTGGCATAATGGTTAGAATGTTCACCAATGGTCCAGGAGACCGGGGTTCAATCCCAGGTCAAGTCATACCAAAGACTCAAAAAATGATACTTGATGCTACCTTGCTTAACACTCAGCATTATAAGGTAAGGATCAAGAGTAAAGTGGAGCAATCCAGGGAAAGGAGCAGCGCTCTCCTCTACACCTTGGTGTAGTAGCTATTGAAAAGAGAGCCTTCGGGTCACCCACGACTACGGTCGCCAACTTTACTTACTTACTGTGGAAATAATAACATAAATGTATATATACATATATATATATATATATATGCACAAACATATGGTCATGGTCCAAATTTTCACGTACTACCACTCTGTTGGATCGAGGGGAGCAGTATTTATTTCTATACAAAAGAAAGTTTGAAACCAAAATCAATCAATGTTTGTTTGTTTATTTGTTTTTCATTAAATTAATAAAACTAAAATAACTTTTTCAAAATAAAAGTTTGTGTATAACAATCTAAATCTCTGTGGTTTATTATCTTCATAATCTGAAGAAGTTTTTTTATTGTTTTTATGGGGGTGTAAATAATCTATTTTTTAGATATAGTGGTGGAGGATTATTTGGAGCATTGTATTTTATCTATTTTTCATTTTGAAATATCGGTAAATATTTAATATAAATTCTTTTGTTCTACTCGTGATAAACGAAAGATATAGAATTTAAATTTCACTTTCATGAATTAGAAAAAATGTTTTAAGTTTCGCAACAAAACGCGGTACTATCGCTTGTTAGCAATCTATTAGTCTATACAAATCGGTAATATTTTTTAATTTTCTACCTTAAATAACTGTTATAAAGAAAATTTCGAACGTTTTCCGTTTTCACATTTTAAAAAATCTATAACGTTTAACGTTCCTCTAGATACGTTGCTATGACAACCACTAAACAGTTTAATTTTTCCAGTATTCTTAAAAGAATCAAAATTTCTTTTCAAATAATAATCTAATTGAATAATCGAAACATTAAATCAACAAAAAATCCACCAAATTTTGTTTTTTAAAGACATATTTCATCCATAGTGTCGGGAATTTAACCAAATACATTTATTCATATATATATATATATATGTATATATATATATATATAGGGGGGGCGAGTGGCGAGAGAGAGAGAAGAGGAGAGAAAGAGAGTTGAATCTGGATCGTGGTTAAAACCGCCTTTTAAAGTCGCTTCTAAAAAAATCTTAAATCGCTAACGATAGATACATAGCCGTAAAAAACCCGTCTAGGGTTATTTTATGCCTTGAAGTTAGGGAATTGCGTTCATTGTACATTTATATTTACGTATTTTATGTAGTTGCTTCTTAAGAGCTTCTTGCACACAATTATGTCTTCTTATTGGCATAATGGTTAGAGTGTTCACCAATGTGCCGATAGAATGGTTTTAGATATTTTCTTTAGAAGCAATTTTAAAAGCTCATTTTAAACGCCGTCTAGGTACGACTCTCACGTAGCTTTATTATAAATATTGAGCATTGTAGAAAGAACAATATAACTTGTATCTAGTTTAATTGTTTATTTGACATTGCAACGATATATATATATATATATATATATATATATATATATATATAGAGAGAGAGAGAGAGAGAGAGAGAGAGAGAGAGAGAGAGAGAGAGAGAGAAATAAAGAGACAGACAGACAAATTCGGTTTAGCTCTTTTTACCAATGGGAACAATTAAAAATACTCAATTTCTTTCTTTCTTAATTTCTTATATCTGCGAGTCACCATTTGTTCTATGGGTTAGATCATCGAACGATAAAGAAAGCTGTTAAAAATATAACTAAGTTGAGAACTCAAAGCAAAGGAAAAATTTTTAAGAATGTGTTACCTTGAGATGAGCATAAACTTAAGAGAGTTATAGCGAAACAACCACTTTTGACCAACGCTCAGATCTTTCAAAAGGTTGGAATTGTGAGAGACAAGAAGTACAAAAAATATAGAAAACTTTTTGAAAAGGGATCTGTAAAAAATCTTCAAGGCAACGTCCTTTCTCCAAAGTAAATATTTCAAAGTGTGAAAATTGGAACAAGAAGTACATGAAAATTGACTTTTCTAAAGGAATTTTCACGGGCGAATATAGAGTGAGGTTTGATGGACGTGCTGGATGGGCCAAAAGATGGATTTTATCCAATTTAGATGTGTCTGTGAATAAAAGAAGGCAACAAGGAGGCAGTATTATGATGATATGGGATGGAAGTGTCAAGCAAACCGTAACTGAACCATTCCAAGTCAATGAAGGAGTTAAAATGAACAGTGCTAAATATTGCTATTTTATGGACAAGACTTTCTTTGTATGGTAAGAATCCCAATCTAATGGCATATAAACCTTCGTGGGTTATTTAATGCTAAAGCCATCATTGTAGAACAGTCATCATCATCATCATCAAGTCGTGCTAACAGCACGGATTTCCCTGACTCTCTCTCTCTCTCTCTCTCTCTCTCTCTCTCTCTCTCTCTCTCTCTCTCTCTCCTCACACACACACACACACACACACACACTACCACACACACACATACACACACACAGCATTCAATAACCCATCACTCCCAGAACGTCTTCCAAACTACACCCTATTCCCGTACAGACCTGATGTAAATAAGTTCTTGCTGGTCGGCTAACACTGGCACGTCCATGTGTAGGGGTCCACAGAAGAACGTTACTTATGAGTTCCCCTTGCTTCTCAAACATGTCTTGTTCGTCTTACTAGGGTGGTTTTGTGAGATGAGAGGTAAGCGGTCGTTCAGCCGCTGTTTTGTAAGACACTGCTTCCAGTATTTGTTCAAAACTGCATATCATTATTGTATAGTTCCCATCTAACATTTTCTCCGTGCGTTTAGTTAGAATTCAAGTGCTGCAAACATGTAATGGTAATGACACGGCTAAATGAACAATGAATGCGATTCCCTCACTTCTCGGCATAAAATCACACTAGATGGGTTGACATGCCGTTAAAATCGATTAACCCAAAGTCCCTACAGAATTAAACGCTCTAAAACTGAATCATAAGAAGATTAAGCTGTAATAAATGATACATAAGAGATAAGTACAAACATTAAAAGATACGTACAGACACACTTATTAGCGGGCACGCACGCGTGTGTGGATGTGAGTATGGCAAGGAGCCTTTTGAAGTCGGGAATTTTTTCATTAGAGTATTCTGTGTCAGGTAAGTTTATTCTAATGATTCATTCATATGTCAAAATTTAATCAGTATTTCCCGCCAAGCGAAGCAAAACATCACATCCTGCAAGATATATATATATATATATATATATATATATATATATATATATATATATATAAACTTTAAAGTTTTTTTATTAAATATATTATCCTATTTCTTACAATGATTTGAACCCTGGGAGAGATATAGTGTGAGGTATACAAGTCACTCCCAGTTCTCACTCTTAGGCATGAAAATATCATTCCCTAAAGGGACCCGATGCTATATTCAAAAACCACCCTCATGTGCTTGTTGGTAACGCATTAATTGCGAATTCAAATGAAACCCTAAAATGATGTTTCACATACTTGCAAAAATAGGTGTTTCTATTAAAATTAAAGAAGTGCGTTTCTTCCTTTTAGTTTCTTTTATTAATTCCATTCTATCGTTTTCTGTTTGTTATTTCACAGTTCCTAACCGATATACTTGACACAATTTTATTTATAGTGTCATTCGAGTAAGTGGGAAGTTAATAATAATTTGATAAATATATCTAACAAAATATACAACCATATCAACTAGAATAAGTCAAAAATGAGGGAAAAAAAAGACTTTGAATAATAGAAAAACAACAAACACAAATCTACAAAATAAATTCAGTCTAAATTACATGCAACGAAAGGAAAAGAGACAGAAATTATATATATATATATATATATATATATATATATATATATATATATAGTGTGTGTGTGTGTGTGTGTGTGTGTGTGTAATTAGAAGGAAACTCAAACCCGGTTAAATTGTCCTTATAAATTTATTTCGCCGGAGAATATCATTATACTCTCCGTCTCCTCACTCTCTCTCTCTCTCTCTTTCTCTCTCTCTCTCTCTCTCTCTATATATATATATATATATATATATAAAGGAAGAGAAACAAAATCAATTTTGATAACCGTATAGACTACTTAGCAAAATCAGTTTTCATAACGCTCAAAGACCATAAAGAAAACTTTAGAAATAACCCTACATGCAAACTAATAAACCCAACAAAAAATAAACTATGTAAAACAAGTAAAATTCTATAAGAGAAATTAATACCGAACAAAAGGAAATACCAGAAATGGACCAATGAAAAAATACTTGATTCTGTAATGTAAAACTCAAACAAAACTAGATATCAAAGATTTATCTCCTTCAGTCACAAAAACTATACTAGAAAAGGCCATAACTTTTACTAATAAATACATCAAAATAACAAACTTAAAATCATTAAACATAGGTAAAAATCCCAATTACTTGAGAACGAAACAACAGGATCAAAGAAAAGGATTCAAGGCACCTTCGACCTAACAATGAGCAGTTACGGTGATCCGAAAATTTGTGAGCTGGTTGGAATATACATATTAGCACTCATGGTGTAATGGTTACCGTCGTAGGAAATAGACACGGCAATTTGAGTTCAAACCCTGGACAAGACAGTTTGCATTTCACATAGTTTTAATTCTCTTTGGAATGGTGGGCATATGACTATTCTCCCTCTAGCAATGGGTAAATAGTAGGGTAGACAAGGCTGTTTACCTAGGTATAACAACCAGTCTTGGAAAAGTAAAACTATGAATTCAAACCAGTTAAACTCCGATTCTGTTTTCAATTCTGGTAACTATAATACTAATTTGCCTTAAAGCTATGAGTTAAATAGTATCACTGCTACAAATATGGCTTTTGCAATAAAAATCCCGCAAAGGTTGATATGCTATTAAACAAAGAAACTAATCCAAATCAAGGCTACAAAGTTACGTATGGAAGGCTGGAAGCCAAAGGCTTGTATATACAATGAATATAAGATGAATGGTGCGGTAAAACGAATGTGTTTTATCCTAGCAAATACGGTTGCTATTTGCATTAAGTTTGAGGATACTCTGTAGATGAGAAAGAATTTTAAAACAATTCCACAGCAAACTGTTCTCATGCTTATCAAGTTCTATTATTCATTGCACAAACTATAAACTTTTTTTTTTCATAAATGTTTATTCTGTTCAACAACAACAACAAAAATAGCTCCTATCATTTATTCACAAGAAATCCACGGTTATTTTACAAGTCGTTTTTTTTTTCTGTTAAAAAAAATTAAAATATTATTTGTTCTTTTAACACAAAGAGAGACTGAGGTTTTATTTTTTTTCTTTTTTAAGTCAGAGTTTCCGTTTTAAAATTATTTCCATTTCCTTCAAGAAATATTTCTCAATTACAAAGTGCTTGTTTTGTTGGGTTTTACATTCATCTTTGTCATCATTTTCTTAATCTTTTTCACCATCACCTTCAACATCATGTTTCTTATCTTCATCACCCTCTTTATTATCTTCTTCATTTCTTCACTATCATCTTCTACATCATGTTTTATCTTCATCTTCTTTATTATCTTCTTCATCCTCATTTACTTCTTTACAATTCTTTCTTCTTTAAATTCATTTCCTTCGCCATCATCATTTTTTCCTTCCTCTTTTTTTCATCAACTTCTTTACCATCATCTTCATTTGCTTTTTTTCTTCATCTTCTTCGTCATCTTTTTCATTTTCTTCTCTATTATCTACATCTTTATTTCTTTTGGTTCCCACTTTTTTCTCACTCCATTTTTATCATCTCATTTTTATTAATTTCACTTAAACATTTGTTTTCACTTTAATGGCTTGAATTCTTATATTTAGCAGGAAAAAAATGCTTCGGTTTCTTTTGCATAAATATAAAGTCTTTAAACACTTAACAGGAAATAAATCCCATGGATATTTAAACACTTAATTTAGTTGAGTCTAAGACAAAGTTAAACAGCTGTCCAGATTATTTTTGTGACAGTTTTTCACTAGAATGCAACCCGTTTGCTTGGTTGCATGTCTGCCTTGAAAATCAGCATTCAAAACCCTTGGCTCAAACACCGATTACAAGAAAACAAAGAAGACGTGAGGAGGTATTTTCAAGTAGACCAAGAAAGATTACAGACACGGTGGAAAATACAGCTATCTCAGTCACGAGGTAGACTACTCTACCCCTCCAAAAAAAAGTTTAAAATGAACAGTTCTCATCAAATGTTCTTATATCATCATGTAATAAACATTTCTATTTTTGTCTTATATATGTGTTAATGTATACTGTAATGTAGCGGTGGTCGCAAAGAAAGTTGACAGAGACGAATAGACAAAGGCAAAAAGAAGAGATGACAACGAGTAAAGAATATGTAAGACAAGTGGTCACAGAAAAAGTTTCACTCGCATTGTTATCGATATTACAACTCCCCCAAAACAGGAGGGGGGTGTTCTTGTGGTGTAATGGTTAAAGCGATGGACTGCGAAATCGTAGTAAGCTAACTCAAGGCACGCCATTACGTTCGCTTTCGGGCAAATACCCTTGGGAAAGGTATGAATCCTCTTATCCTCCCATCTATGGGTTAAATAATACTGCTACTGTTCTTCTATGAGATTGGCTTTGGCATTGAATAACCTACAAAGGTTGATATGCCATTAAACAAAGAAACCAACCACACCAAAACAGGAAGTGGTATTCTCAGGTCGATCAAGGAAAGATCTATTGTTTGGCAAATCGTAGCCCACCTTCAATTGGGTGGGGAGGTTTTGCTTAACCCCGAAATTAAGGCCGTTACTTGTTACTATTCCTGTAACTGACTAACCCTTTTCAAAAACCCCGAACTTTCGTGAGTGTGACCGTTTCTCGGACTTACCACGAGAGTTCTTGATCGACCTTTTGTTGTCGGTCGCGCAGTTGGGTACCAGAGTCACTGGTGGTGGGAAGTGACCTCTATTTTACAATATATCGGCTTATCGTTCAAATGCGTAAATCTAGCTACTATGGAATTCAATACAATGTATTTTCTTTACTTAACAAAGAGAGTGTTGGAAATTTCCACCCAGGAATAATCTGGAAATTCCATCAGACTTGGTTTACCTGGCGTTGCCGAAATGGATTGATCTGATTTATATGTCAGCGATCAATTTCAGTCACCATTTTTTTGTTTTTTGTTTTTGCTTTGTTTTGTTTTGGTTTGTATTTGCTTTTGCTTTTGTTTTTTTATTTGGTTGATAATTTGTTTATTTTTATTTGTTTGTTTTGTTTTTATTTTGTTTGTTGGTTTGTTTCTTTGCTTGTTCGTTTTTTACTTCTTTTTTTTTTCCTGTTTTGGTTGGTTTGTTTTTTGTTTGTTTTGGTAAGGTCAATTAAAAAAAGAGTTCTCTTTTTTCACCAATACAGATTATGCCTTCGAAAAATGCTGAAGAATGGATCGGCTTAAATGCTTTGTTAACAATTAAGAATACGAAAGATGTTCAACTATCTGATCAATTATTCGTATATTTCTTTATTCTATATTTAATTCTAAAATAATTTTAAAGAGTTACCTAGAGCCGTAACAGAAGTTATTGAATCCAGATTTGAAACTAAAGCGTGATATTACACAAAAAGAGAAAAATCATTTAATTTTCATCATTTTTCTTCTTCAAATACACATTTCCAATTATCATTTTATCCCATAAATAATATCCGAAATTTGATAGCAAAAGCTGAATAATATTTCATTTATCATAAAATTCTTAAAACAAAACACATCAGTAAGTGTTTGTAGATTTCAAAACGTATAAGTTACGTCATCACAGTACGAGTCAACTAATTTAGTTACTAACTTGACACTCATTAAGACGGACGAGAGTATGTGACACAGAGGACGTGAAATACGCTTAAGTATTTAGTAAAGTCAATAACACGACGGTGGTTAGTTTATATAAAGTTTCTATTTTAATTCTCGGCTCAGCTACAGTTTAGAGAGGAGTCCTGGTGACGTAGTGGCTAAAGTGTTAAACTGCGGCCTCGAAGTAGAGTTCGAACACCAGTCACACTATTACATACACTTTCGAACTAAGACCCTTAGGGAAAGGTATGAATCCCATTATCCTCCCAGCTATGATCAATATAATATGACCGCTGTCCTTCTACAAGGGTGATTTTGACAATAAATAATTCACGAAGGTTCAAAGAAACCAAGACACCACAGTAGAAAACCGAAATATTCAGTATTTATATGGCTTTTTTTTTTTTCAAAAGAAATTACCGAAAATAGTTTGAAAGGTTTAGAAAGTGAATGACTTCTATTAATGAGATTCGTTACAAATGATTGTCCCATTCAGTTTAATAACTCACATTTATTTGAAATCGATAAAAATTGTGATGTTACGGTTGCATAATTAACATGGAAAATGAATTGAAATAATTTAACAGTTCATTGTCATTTGCAACAATTCGAAAAAATGCTTTACTTAAAAAATGAGTTACTCATGATTTGACAGAAGCAAAAGCATACTGAACAGATTAGTGATAGATGAATGAATATTTTTTGAGAATATAAAGTGACGCAGATAATGGCTTAGTATAGGACACTATAAGTTCTTCTGTTCTTAGGTGCGCATAATTAGGTGCAATAGTGCATATGCAAGTAGGTGTGAGCATGTCGATATGCATGCAGGCGTAACGTATATGTATGTATTTACCCAACGCCTCCGCCACTGTCAGAATGTGACAAAAGTAATTTTTAAACGAAGTAAAGCTGGTTTGAATTCAGAATTTTCCTTAGCCTAGACTGTTTGCTCAACCAAAGCTAACGAACTCAGAGTGCCCTACTATTTACTTATCCAGTAGTGCCCAGCATGCTCGTCTTACTTCGATGGTTTGTGAGATTTTGTGCGGTAGATGGCCGTACAACTGCTGTTTTGTCTAATATTGTTTGTAAATTATTAGTATTAAATAGGAATACTTGAAACTATATAGCTGTGCGAATTATTTGTCTTAAGAAGTGTTGCTTGAAGCTATAATTGTTTGCAAATGATCATAATTGCTAGCAAAAATATACGCCCTTCATCGAGCGCAAGTATTAAAGTTTTAATAGAATAGAATATTAGATTAGAAAGACTAACGAAACTAAATAAGAACGCATATAAATAGAAGACACTTATTTTTGTTTTATCTTAATTGATTTCTATATAAATTTATAAATAGTATTTATAGTATAGTGATGTAGTATTGCATTACCGGCCCATTGGCATAATGGTTAGAGTGTTCGCCTATGGCCCGGAAGTCCTGGGTTCAATCCCAGGTCGAGTCATACCAAAAAATGGTACTTGATATCTCCTTGCTTAACACTCTGCATTATAAGGTGCGAATCAAGGGTAAAGTGGGGCAATACAGGGAAAGGAGTAGCGCCCTCCCCTACATCTTTGTGTAGTAGCTATCGAAAAAGAAGTCTTCGGGTCACCCTCGACTACGGTCGCCAATTTATTTATCGTATTGCTTTTAATACGTTTGAGAAAAAACAATAATTTTAAAAATCAACAATACCAAGTTATTTTTAAAACCCGGTTTTGTTAAAACCAGTTTGCAAATTATCCACACCATATATTATGTAATTCTTTGTTTCTTTGTGATCTATAACACACACTGCAGGATTTTAAACGCAATAATAACACGGACTTGCCTGACGTTTACGTCAGTGGGTGGATGTTATCAATTTGAATCGCCTGATCCCAGGGGAGGTATCCCCTCAGGCAATACCTACTTTGCAGGACTAAGTTCATGGCTTGACGTCTGAGGTGCCACAATATGGGTAATGCTGATGGAACCAAACATTTTTTTAAATGGTCACGTGTGAGTCCCGATTTGTGCGTAGCTCCCCACGATAAAACCACCTGATGTCATATATTGGCTTGCTTTGAAGTCGGTTAAATGCCATTAATAACACGAGCCTGCCTTACCTTCGCGCCGTGGGGATGTTATTAAGCTGAATCGCCTGGTCTCAAGGGACCGCCTCCAGGTAATATCTGCTTTGCAGGACTGAGTTTATGGTTTGACGCCTGAAGCACCCCAATATGGAAAATGTCGATAGGATCAAGCAGTTTTTCGATAGCCACACGTGAATCTCGATTTGTGCCTGGTTCCCCACTATAAAGTGACCTTGAGTCATATCTTAGTTTGATGGAAAATCAGCTAAATACCCGTTAATAACATGGGTTCTTTTGAAGCGAATCTAACTCGGCTAGATCTTTTAGAGATGTCGTTGATAAACAGATGCTAATTGATATCAAATAATGATTATTTAATAATCATTGAGAATATAACGTAAATAACAAAGGAAATTTTGAAATGGGTGGTGACGTAGTTTCAGTTACAGTCAGACACGTAATCAATATTATAATTTGATTTACTTGAAAACATATAGTTCCTTGCAACAACAAAAAAACTGACTTCGACATTAAATAACCCAAAAAGGGTTGACATGCCGCAAAAACAACCAACCGTCCTATCTCCTAAATATACTGGTTTAAAGGTACAAATCGATTAAATCAAAGGGAATAAGAAGAAAAATTCTCAAAAATTGACATGGTCGTTGCTGGATTGAAACCTTGTGATATTATCCACAGGAAGAAACCGGTATCCTGTTTTTTCAGCTCTTTCAAAACTTGCTCTTATTTTTTATCTTCAAGGGTTATTTCCTGATAGAAGCGGGAGATGTGGTCGCTCTTAGGATTTTGAAAATATCAGAGACCTCCTTTATGTAATAAATAGTCTTGTAAAAGTCTTGTTAACCGACCCCGGTGCTGATATACAATAATAATATTTGCTAAGCTAGGTTTAGTCTGACAAAAGGTCATGGGAGCGAGTAAAAAACTAACAAGGAAAGAGCTCATATGCATAAGTGACCGAATGAAACTATCTTGTCAACTATTACCGAACGCTTTGTTGTTTTGTGTTATTATAGCAATTATTGAAAGTTCGAATTTATCCGTCAGCATAATAAAAAAAAATTGCAGACACGATCTTTTCACCATGAGGTCAACTGCAGACAGCAAACTGGAAGGAGAATCATCAGAAGTGAATCATTGATAGGTTATTATTGATTTAATGAATGGACTCATTACTCTGGTGTGAGAGTTGTTAAGGCTTTGATATACGTCTGTAAACAGATTGGTTTGGTTTAGTTGGGTTTTGTGGCATTGTAGGTTATTTAATGCCAAATCTTCTTTAGACATATTATATATGATTTGTAAATGCATAGTTTCTAGATAACATTTTTTAAACGAGCCAGAGTTCATTTGTTTGCATACAGTTAAATGGTTCCAAATATTCTAACAGGAATAGTTCTATTTAGTATTAATCATTTTTTGTTTGCACTCAAATGGTTTCAAATATTGCGAACATAGTTTTATTTGCACATAGTTAAATGGTTTCAAACATCACAATGTAACACCAACAATTCAATATAGGCACACAGTTAAAGTGCTTCATATATTGCTATTCTACACGAATAATTCTATTCAACATTACACATTCGTTAGCCAGCCCAGTTGGCTGGGGCTGCAGAATACACCGACTGCATCTCTGCAGAAGGGTAAGACTCCCAGCAACGAATGTCCTTGATATAACACTAAACAATCTGATAGAGAGGTACCAGTAAAGCTGGAGCTTTAAGGAATGTAGAGTACACCTTCATTGCCATCGCTCCCAGGTTCACTCGGACCCGGAGTTGTAGCATCAGAGTGATTCCTGTCTATAGATCAAATAGAACTATTTTATATTTAAACTGTGAGCAAACAAATGACTTGCATTAAATTGAATTGTTAGAAATAAGACTCACCATTTAATTGTGCTTGCTTACAAATCATACTTAATATATGCATTAACAGGATTTGGCGTTTAATAACCTTCAAAGGTTGATATGCCATTGGTTGCAACCAACCAATCATTCGTTAGCACACTGTTAAATTGTTCCTAGTATTGCTATGCAGCACTAACAATTCAATTAAACACCAGTCATTTGTTTACACATGGTTAAATGACCATTGGATGGTTTAACGTCATTTCTAGGACACTTGTTGGAAGGGAGTCTTACCCCTCTGCAGAGATGCAGTCAGTATATTCTACAGCCCCAGCCGACTGGGGTGGTCCGTAAACAGAGGCCAACTTTATAAATACTTATAGGACTGCATAATTCCTTCATATCACTAATACTGTCTTCCTCACTATAGATATTAAAATTTGAAATATTCCAGTAAATGTTGTGTAGTCTACGGATGAATTGGTCTGAAGATCACATAAGCGAGAATAAGCCATTGAATAAAACCAGATAAAAACTAACGAATCTGAGTTTCACATGGTTGATCTTCAGGAGAGCTTCTATCGACACGTCTTTTCCCAATGCAATATTGATGTCATGTGACTAATGTAGCAAACTTACTAAATCACGTAGCTCAATTTAGTACCTAATTACAAAAAATATATTCACTTTCATGTCAACATTTACCTACCGATTCCGATATCTTATTCAGCAGATTGCTAGAATATATATATCATCATAATCAAGTTACGTTGATAACACGGATTCCTCTCTCTCTCTCTCTCTCTCTCTCTCTCTCTCTCTCTCTCTCTCTCTCTCTCTCTCTCTCTCTCTACATCCCTATAATCCATTGCTCTTAGCAGGTCTTCCAAACTACATCCTGTGTCCGCCAAGAGCTGGTGTAAATAAGTTCTTGCTGGTCGGCCAATACTAGCACGTCCATGTGTAGGAGTCCATAGAAGAACGTCACTTATGAGTTTGTCTTTGTTTCTCCAGCAGTATCATGCATGTCTTACTTAGATGGTTTTGTGAGATGGGAGGTAAGTGGCCGTTTTGTGGGATGTTGCTCTCAGGATTTGTTCAAAAAATAGCTCGTAGAATTCTTGTGTAGTTCCCATCTAACTTTTTCTCTATGTGTTTTCTTAATACAATAGTACTGATACAATAGTACTGATATAGTCATAGCTTGGAAGAAATCCCGTTTTATCTTATCGAATTGACACAAATATCACCACTAACCTATCGATACCACTCCCTGCCTTCGCTAGGCATATATTAACGTCACTTTCAGTAAATCGGATATTATATACACTAAATCCCTCTCTCTCTCCCTCTGCCTCTTTCTCACTCTCGATCTATCTATATATATATATATATATTCTTACAGAAACTGGAAGAATATTTATACATATACTGAAAGAAAGAGACAGACAGACAACAGAGACAGAGAGATTTAGTGAATAGAATATCCGACAAAATTGTAAAAAATAAGACTTGAAAATCTAAAGTTAGTGTTAAAATTGGTTTATTTCCTGTGTAACCGTTCGGTTTTCATTATACGAGCATTTTCAAACACGATTGAAGGGTTTTGAAATGCTAATAAAAATATTGATACTGTTGATCTATTTACAATATACGAACAACTGTAACACCAACTTCAGGTTTTCAAGTCCTATTTCTAACTATATATATATATATATATATATATATATATATTGTCCTCTGCGTTGTAACTAGTCATTATTCTTCTTTCTTTGTGGCAGCCCATGTTTTGCTTGCGTATAAAATCGCAGGCAAAACGGTGCCATTGAAGTTATAGGCACATAGGGCCTCGTCCAGTTTTACCTTGAGCATATCTTTTATCGTGATAAATGCCCTCCATCCTGATTTTATTATCCGCGAGATTTCCGCATTTATGTCTCGACACATTCACCATCTGTCCTAAGTAGATGTAATCATTCATCTCCCTGATTTCATCACTTTTCACTGCTATACAGTCCTGAGGGATATGGAAAGATACATATTGAGGGTCTATATTGCGTAAACACACTTGAAGCGAGGCATTTCGGGAGCGGAATGGAATTGAGGACGTGATCACGGAGTACCACCCGAGCAGTAGTTGAGTGTTATTCAAGAAACCAGAAACGACAACTCGGAAGACATCCACGACGATGAAAAGAAGAAATTATCAAGTAAATCGGGCCAACATCGAGAAGAAAGGCGAGATCAAGAACGAAATGAAAGCTCATTCTAGCCAGTAATTTGGAAAACATCAGACAACATGGTCAACAAGGAAATAGAGAGAAGGAGGGAGGTACCTAGTGTTTATGTTATTTTTTCTTTGAGTCGAGTTATTTCTACTTCTAAATTATATCGGTCAGGTTACATAAAGTTTCTACTATAATTCCCGGCTCAACTACAGTTGAGGGAGGAATTTCTATGGTATAATCGTTAAAGTGCTGGACTGTGACATCGTAGTAAGCGAGTTCGAACTCCCGTCGTGCTATTACCTGTACTTTCGAGCTAATACCATTGGAAATTGTATTAACTTTCTATTCTCCCAGCTATGGGTTAAATGATACGACTACTGCCCTTCTACAACGATGGTTTTGGCATTAAAAACCCACGAAGGTTGATGTGCCATTAAACAAAGAAGCCAAACGAATCTAAAACCCAACTACAAATGAGTTTATTCTCCTGAATAACACAACTAATATTTACTGAAACTACATGCAAGCAGATATGGATACCTCACGTGGTGTAATGGTTAGCAAACTAGACAAATAAGCAATCGCGAGTAAATTCGAGTTTCACTGGGTGCTTCATACATGCACCCTTGTATCACAACTAAGCAAAGCTTATATAGAAAGTAATTGCGAGTATAACGAGGAAAAAAATAAACAGCTTACATGTATTTGTGCACGTATGCTAATAGGAAAGAACGAAAGAGAAAGGGGAGTATAAAGAAAGAGAGAGAAAGGGGAGAAGAAAGAAAGAGTACGATTGGGTTTGCATTTATAGGCCGCTATAAATTTGCCCAATTGTGTATATAATCAAAGGATTCTTCTGCGCGGAGAAAATTCTAGAAATGAAGAATTTTTCAACTCAGTCGTTAAACAAAAAAAAAGCAAAAAAGGAATATCTTGATTAAAATGTTTCATTTTAAGGAAGCTAAAAACATAAAACTCCATCACAACTATCAGGTGCCTGTCCCCCTTCAGGAAAAGCGGGACGTTTAGAGATTCTCAGAGATGGATTTACAATATAAGCTACTTGAATTAAAATTGCATCACGCACATATGAAAATTCCTGCCTCGACATTTTATGAACTTCATTAGTTCAAACGAAAATGCCGAGACGGCACTTCGTCTCTTCTTTCTCCTTATTATTATTATACGCAAAAGGATTTCAGATCATGTTTATTCTTTTTCAAGAATTTTAATGTGTTCAAGAAAATGTTCGAACATTGCCTGCAAGCAATGTACATCAACAACAAAAAATCTAATGAAAAAGGCATAAAATACGTTTTAGACCAATTAAAACAGAATGTCACAATATGCTTACACAAGCACAATATATATATATATATATATATATATATATATATATAGAGAGAGAGAGAGAGAGAGAGAGAGAGAGAGGTGGGGAGGGAGGTAGGTGGTGTTTGGTTGGTTGGCTGTTGTTTTTATGGCATATGATCCCTTGTGGATTATTTATTGCAACATTATATATATATATATATATATATATATTTATATATATATATTGTCTTATATACCTTTATTTTTAAACGAATTGTTAGAGCTCATCTGTCTGCGCACAGTTAAATGATTTCAAATATTGCTATCAAACACTATTGATTCTATTTTATATTAACCCTTTGTTTGCACACAGTTAAATAGTTTCGATTTGGTTTGGTTTGGTTTGGTTTGGCTGGGTTATTTGGTTTAATGGTATACCAACCATTGTGGGTTATGTAACGCCAAATCCTGTTTATATATATATATATATATATATATATATATATATATATATATATATATAATTTGTAAGTGAACAGTTTATAGGTAACTTTATTTCAAAACGAGTTGGAGCTCATTTGTTTGCACACTATGTGTTTCAAGTATTTCTAACACTAACAATTCCATTTGATATTAATCATTTGTTTGCAAACAATAAAATGTTTTCAAGGATTCCTTTCAAATACTAGAATTTCACATACAATTATATGGCTTCAGGCAGTTTTTTTCAATTTCATCATAACCATTTGCTGCACATAGTCAGATAATCTCAGTAACTAACAACAACAATAATGATAAATTATAGTTTCAAGTAACTATTCTTGATACAAATAATTTACAGTTATACGGTATCAAGTATTCCTATCAAATACGAATAATTTTAAGCAGCTCTATTTAACCCATTGATAGGACCCTAACTTCGAGTTAAAGTAGATTTGGGAGTAATAGTAAAGAAGGAGTATGCCACATTCTGTAGATCTCCAGAACTGAAGCCTCACCATCAGATGCAGTTTAGTAATATACTCAGGACATGAAGAAATTTGACTTTTCCGAGAGAATTAATACGAAGAGAACATTAACATCCACCACTGAAATTTGAACTCAGTTCGCAGATTTTGTTTCCGTAAGCGTTATGTCAATTCCCATTCCACCCGATGTAGATATAAACAATAGTTAAATGCTATAATGGCGACCAGCTGATGAGATATATTGCTCTCCACTTACAAAATCACCCCATTCTAAACGATCCTGAATCATTCTGCATTCCTCAGTTTTAATCTATAGCAAACCGTAAAGATAACAGAGGTAAGCTATTACTTTTAATTATTCACACATGTATTCAAATTTGATCAAGAGTAAAACCTAATTGGAAATAAGAATTATCGCCAAAGGTTTTTAGAAGAAACACTGTTAGAATTTAATGAATTATTCAAACTACTACCAGAGGTTTTTGAGTTTACTAAACTTCGTTTAATCCGATAAACATAAATCAGATTGCTTACAGTATCTACTGTTTATTGGTAGTAAACCATCCAAATAATAATCGGAGTTGCTTTACTTAGTGATGCGACGGAAACTGTTGCTTTCAGCGGAAATAGACTGTAATCCCCAAAAGCACGTATAATTTAAGTTTGGCACAAAGCCACAAGTATATGCAGATTAAAATCACTGCTCAGTTATCATTGGTCGGAGAAACTAAATTGCTAACCACAACGCCCACGAAAATATGCCCCCGCCCCGGGCGTATTTACCCTACCCTTCCGCTAAGAGTAAGGTGTAACAGGATCAATCTTTAAGCGGGTTTAAAACTGGTCTGAATTCTGAGTTTTTCTTCTAGACGAGTTGCCAAGCTAAATTTAAAGAACCCAGACTGTCTAATTTACCCGTAGCTGGGGAGAGAACTGGTGGATTCATGCCTTTCCTGAAAGTATTAGTGCGAAGTGAAACGTCAACAGCCTCGCCCAGGATTTGAATTCGGGTCGTCGATTCCATTTTCAACGGCGATAGCCGTCACGCTATGTACGTGTCAAAATGTGCTCAGAGGACATGAGGCTTTTTGTCTAAATTTCTGAGATGAGAAATTATCATAATTATACACTGATATACTCAGATAAGAGTCTTGTGATGGTTATCAATTTTTACAACTCTTAAACTGTTATACACTTGAGTCATCTTCAAAATGCATCTCGTTACCTAACAATTGTTTGGTGACTCCGACGTGCAAAACAATTTTTAAGCTATTGTACACTTGAATAATCTTCAAAATGAATCTTGTTACCTAATCCCGGTCAAAAACCAAAATCTAGTTTTTGTTAATAAAAAGAAAAGAAAAAAAGGAAAGGAATGCGAAAACTGGATTAATACCTGGACCTTGTCAGAGTGTCAAAGAAGCTATCAAATATGAAGGTGACAGAGATACCAATTATTGTTCGAGCACTCAAAACAATCCCGTAGAACTATGAAAAAGACTGGAGCAACTAAAGAATGAACTGCGATCGTCCAGGCCACAGGATTGCTGAAATCAGCTAAAATACTAAGAGTCCTAAGGAGATAGTGAGACTTGGACTTCAGTGGAGATTTTTAGTTACTATTGGCGTGAAAAACTTGTAATGAATAAAGTAACAATAATGATGATAATAATATTTGACGATACAGACTAGTGGTATATGAACTAGAACCTTGAATATGAGACGCATGGATTATATGGCATTTAGGAATAAAATTGATCACCCAAGCAAAACCAGAAAACCAGACCTTGTTATATCAACAAGAACCTGTCAGCCAATGGACTTCGATATTCCAGCTGACCACAGTGTGTAATTAAAAGAAAGCAAAAATTTAGAGAAATACCTGGAACTTGTGAGAGAACAGAAAAAAACTGCGGGATAGAAAGAGTCCTTGGACAAAAAA
Organism: Sepioteuthis lessoniana; assembly: GCA_963585895.1. NCBI lineage: Eukaryota > Metazoa > Mollusca > Cephalopoda > Myopsida > Loliginidae > Sepioteuthis > Sepioteuthis lessoniana. Next base: position 67,113,227 of record OY757905.1, on the reverse strand, counting down.
AAAAGGAAAAAAATAATTGACTGACTGATTTAATGGCATGTCAAGCCATCTAGGGATATTTTATTTAAGAAGTTTGGAAATCGCGTTCATAAAACATTCATATTTATAATTTTAGTGTTATTGTTCCTTAAGTCTTGCTTCGATTTTTTGCTTTCGTTTTTTTAGGGGTTTTTTTTCACATGGTCCTATCGAATACGAATAATTTTCTAACAGATCTTTTTGACTCATAGATGGGATCCTAACAAGTACTACTACTCCGGGTCAACATGGATCTGGGAGTAATATCAATGAAGATGTACTCCACACTCCATAGAGCTTCAGAACAAGAAGTTAACCATCGGATGCCGTTTAGTGTCATACCCAGAACACCCCCCTCTTTTAGGATCTTACACCTCTGCAGAGAATACAGTCAGCGTATTCTAAACTCCACCGACAAGTCGGGAAAATGGATGAATTGAAGACCTCAGCACTACTGAGATCATCTTAAATACCGAGAAGAACCTCGGTTGGTTGGTTGGTTGGTTAGTTGGTTTTATGACATATCAACCTTTATAGGTTATTTAACGCTAAATCCATTTTATACAAATAATCAGTTCTATTTCAAACAATTCAGTTTAGCTTTAGTACACAATTTCATTGTCAAAAACATTTCTATTTCAAGCTATTCAGTTTAGTCAAACAGTTTTAATTCAGCCAATTCAGTTTAGTATAAGTATAGATTTTGTTTACACACTGTTAAATGTCAAAACAGTTCTATTTCAAACAATTCAATTTTGCGTAAGTACAGTTTCAATGTCAAAAACAGTGCCATTTCAAACAATTCACTTTAGCATAAGTACGCAGTTTAAATGTAAGTACACAGTTTTATTGTCAAAAACATTTCTTTTTCAACAGCCCTACCTGACTGGGCGAAGGAATCTCAGAGAGCTGAGTAAACTTGCTGTCACTTGGAATTCAGTTAAGTACCGGTGCGAAAAATTCACAAATCAAAATAATGTGTTGTAGAAGTAAACTTCTAATGTTTTTTTTTGTTTGTTTTGTTTTCCTTTAAGTGTAATGAATGCGACACGTGACTACAACATGTGAGCTGAGTGATTTGACTACAGAATTACATAAACAATGTATTAAGAAACTGTCTACAAATTCTAAAACGTATATCAGTAATTACTGCGTAAAAGATATTTCTTTTAAGTGGACTGTTTACTTCGTATTTTATCAATAAATTCACGAGGGTCTCTACGCAAAGGAGTTGGGGTTCATCTCAGCTTAGTAAATACTTTAAATGCCACGGCGTAAAGCAAAGATAAAGACCCCGATTTATGCACCGCGTTAACAAGCACTTACTTTTATTGACAAATGTAATTTGAGGCATTTAACGGCAGGTCAACCAGTCAAGGGGTATTTTATGTCTAGAGGTTAGAGAATTGCGTTCATATTTACATTTATATTTATATTTTTGTGCAGTTATTTCTGAACAGTTTTTTGCATTATTATATATCTTAAGTATTTCTATCAAATACAAATAATTTGCAAACAGTAGTATGGTTTTAAGTACTCCTATCGAATACTATTATCTGATTTTAAGTAATTATTTTTATTCAACAATAGTCATTTGTTTATATAGTCATAGGTTACTAATAATAATCCTTAGTAAGCAATTATAGCTTCAAATTACTATTCTTAATACAATTAATTTACGGTTATATAGCACCAAGAATTCCTTTGGAATTCGAATAATTCTAAAAAGATCTATTTGATCTATAGATGGACCTCTAACAGATACTACCACTCCGGGTAAGAGTGGACCAAGGAGAAATGTCACTGAAGGAGTACTCCACACTCCGCTGATCTCCAGAACTGGAGCCTCAACATAAGATACAGTTTTGCGCCATACTTACGATACTCCTTTTAGGAAGGGAGTTTTACTCCTCTACAAGACATACAGGGCACCTCGGGTGGTGTAATGGTTAGCAAGGTAGACTAGCAATCCTACACGAGTGAGTTCGATTCTCATTGGGTGCCCAATTCATACGGCCTTGTGCTACATCTAAGCAAAAAAGCTTAGTAAATTACCTCTACAAGACATACAGCCAGCGTATTCTAAATCCCGTTAACTGTTAGAAAAATCTTCAGGAATCCAGGAAATATGTAGTTACAAAAATTATAAAATCTATTTCCATATAAAACCTATATGACTTTATATATAATTTTTCTTCTAAGCCAAAAATATAAGGTTATTTCTAGCGAAACATAATACGATTAAAACGGATATTATTAGAGATTATTTATTAACAAACTCTACAGCACTGAAACACTGTGACCTTGAGGGTGGCTTTATGTGTCTCCAAGAAAGTTGGTGGAAACAAATAAAGATGAAGAAATGACGATTTCACATCAGAAAAAGGAAAAAGTCAGACAAGTGACCACAGAAAAATACCACTCACTTTATGGTCAGTTTTGCAGCCTCACTCTGGATCGGTCTCAAAAATTGGGAAACGTGATGTGGAATTTTCGAGTCAATGAAAGAAAGATCTATTGAATGGCAAGTCGTAGCCGACTCCTAATAGGAGAGACAGTTCCGCTAGACCAGAAACTTAAGGTGTTCGTTATCACTCTGCCAAACTTTAAAAAAATCTTCACTCTTGTATGTATGTTTCTCGCACTAACTGCGAGGATCCGTGTGAATGACCATCCTGGCAGCAGATTCTCAAGCGGTGGGTGACAGCCACTTAATTATAATCTATGTAACCAAAAATAAAACTGTAATACGTCTCTAACCAGATATAAGAAAAAGTAAAGTTAGCAACGGTAGCCGAGGGTGACCCGGAGGTTCCCTTTCCGATAGCTACTACACTAAGTGTAGGAGAGGGCGCTGCCCCTTTCCCTGGATTGCCCCACTTTATCCTTGACCCGTGCCTTATAATGCTGAGTGTTAAGCAAAGAGGCATCAAGTACCATTTTTTGAGTCTTTGGTATGACTCGACATGGGAGTGAACCCAGGTCTCCCGGGTCCTTGGTAAACACTCCAACCATCATGCCAATGTCCGGTATATAAAATGGCATAAATATATAACTACATATTCATTTTCTTTCCGATGAAATTTAAATTTGACCATGCAAACAAGTGGTATATGCACAACCCATAATCCGTCCTGGAATGAGATACACAAAGTTCTCTGGGATTTTGAGATACAAACAGATCTGCTAATCTCGGCCAGACGACCAGACCTAGTGATAGTCAACAAAAAGAGAACCTGCTGAGAAGTGGACTTTGCCGTCCCGGCACCCATAGAGTAAAAAATAAAAGAAAGCGAAAAGAGAGATAAGTACCCAGACCGTGTTAGAGAACTAAAAAGAAACTATGGAACATGAAAGCGACTGTGACACCAATTGTAATTGTGGCGCTCAGAACAATCCGAAAAAAATTGGTAAAGGGACTAGAAGAAATTAGAGCATAAGTGGAGGCCATTCAGACTACAGCATAATTAAGATCGGCTTGAATACTTAGAGTCCTATAAACTTGAGGAGACTTGCTATCACTCAAACTTCAACGGAAAACCATCAGCTAACGCTGATGTGAAAAACTCTTAAAGAGGTAAGATAATGATAATAAAGCGTAGATCGATGATACAGAACAGGAAGAGCAGAGTATTTGAAGAAAAAGATAGAACGATTAATCACATAATAAGCGAATGCAGTCAGCGGACACAAAAAGAGTGCAGGTGTAGGCAGGACTGACTGGAAAAGATGATTCACTGAAAATTGTGCAAGAGACTGAATTTTGACCATTCTACCAAATGGTATATACGCAAACCAGAATCCGTCCAAGAAAATGAAACTCATAAAATCCCTCTCTCTCTATATATATATATACATATATATATATATGTATGTATATATAACTTAGGATAGCTATTGACTATGTTTACGTTATTTTAACTTAGATATCTATATCAGAACTCAACTGATTTCCGTGCTAAAAAGATATGTTAATTTTAGCAGGAAAAAAAGCTTGAGAGCTTTGATTTTTGTATATGCATTTTTACATTTATAAACCAATCAGTGCATTCGCGCTAGTGTTTAAATTTTGAAATATTCGCAAACGACAATATTGGACTTGCTGAATCCAAAATGATTTTAGAATTTTTTTCCCTCCAAAAATATTGAAAATACCATTTCTTAGCCAATTAGATTCATGGATAAATCAACTTTTATATCTAATTTTGCCTCTACCTCAAAATATAAATAAGCGAAGAAATAAATATTTCTTCAGTTAAAGGGGTTTCGTCTATGCTTACTCAACTAACAGTAAGTATGGAATTGTCTATACTAACTCAACTAACAGTAAGTAATGAATTATTACTTACTCAAATACCTTTCGGTTTATTTCTTTTGAATAAAAATCTATATTCTTTTCTTTCTAGAATGCATTCCATTTAAATTCGTTGAATTTTTTCTTAAATAAAACGAAAGTTTGTTTACATTTATATTTGCGTTAAAAGTATGAATCTGTCTCCTGCTAAATATTATATTCAGCTGTGGTCCACTTTCATTTATGTCAAGCGTTAAATAAAATTTCCCTATCTATTTAGTGATGCTCTAATACCAACAGTTTTACACACGAAAAATATGTTCCTTTAGTTAAAGCAAACAATTATTGCTATACTTCATTGCACAAATCTATATCTATTGAAAGTATTTACGTTATGACAGATATTATTTGTACTTAAAAGATAATTTTTTTTACTTTTGTTTTTGAGCATTTTTCACTCAATTTAAAGAAATAAAAAATTATTTGTAAATCGTATTTTTATTCATTCATTTTCTCTTTTATTCGCTACAAATATATGCACTATGATTGATATTGATCTCTCTTTTTATAGATATGGCAAACTACACACACAGACACACATATATATATATATATATATATATATATATATATATATATATATATATATATATATTGAGAGAGAAAGAGATTCTTATGTGTGTTTACAAAACTTAAAGTCTCCTCGATAGATCAAAAATATTCTCGGAATCACGTCGTCAGTAAAAATCACTGATGCAGACAGTTAATGACATTCTTTTTTTTTCTCCATGTCGTTCGGCTCTCAGTGACAAAGTGAAACAATTGATAGCCTAAAGAGAAGCCGTGACATTTTGGGGATATTATATTCTAATACCACGCGTTCGAAATGAAACTATTCATTTGTAGTCATAATTTGGATACCTTCAAACGTTTTACTGTTTTGCAATTAGAAATGAAACAAAAAAATATAAAACCTTTTCTAGAAGTGCGATAGCCAATCTGTTAATAATACGGAAAGTGAAAGCAATGACCTGAATTCAAATTCCAACTGTGACATTCTACATTGACTTTTCTCTCGTGTCCATTAGGAAAGGCATAAATCCACTTTTTGGCAAGGGGAAATAGTAAGGCAGTAGGAGTTCCTTTAGTCTTGCAAAGGTAATCCATCTCAAGTGTTCAATAAATTGGGTTGAGTCATAAATAATTTTCGTTTTTTAAAAGCAAGTTGTGACAACGCATTTCAAACTTCAAATATTTTAAACGTAACCAGAAATTACCTGATTAAAGAGTGCTTTTATCAGTCATTCTTATTTCAGTAGTGAAAAGAGTGCGCTTCCTGATATAATCTATGATCTCCCGCCCCTAAAATGGATGAACTGAAAGTGCATATTTTACATGTAATGTTGAAGTAACAATGATAAAAAAAACGCTACAGAAAGACCTAAAAATATTTCTAGAGTTTATGGACCAGGTATCATTGCTGAAGCCAAGTCCAAAACTCAGACCAGGACGCTCATCAGACCTCGATCAAGATGCTTTAAGACAATTAGTGGAATGCAATCCATTTTGTGATTCCCATTTTTTCGTTTTCTCCAAAATGCTCTGAATGACAAAAATTTTCTTAAGATGAGGGAAAAGGTTTGTGGAAAATTTCTTTAGCTTGAAACTAGGTGAATTTTACTCGAGAGGAATCAACACGCAACCTGATACACGACAAGAGATGATTCAAAATAATTGCGAATATACTATTGACTGAAATTAATTCATTGTTATTGAAATTATTTACGACTCAACCCAGTAGTTCAGATCAGCATAGTTGCTTAAAATTGCTACCATGTAAGTCAATATGTCATATAATAAAGGAATGATTTTTTTATATTAATCATTTTTCGTTAATCTTATTTCATCATTCAGTTTGGTAGGGCTTTGAACTTTCGGACTGATAGTCATTTGTTTGACAAAATTAAATGTTTATACATACGATTTGTAAGGGAGTAGTTTGTAGGTAATCTGATTTTTGAATTAATTAGAGCTAATTTGTTTGTACACAAATATTGCTATTGTTTGTACACAGGTAAATGGTTTCAAGTATTTCTATATAACAATAATCATTCTATTTAATATCAAACATTTTTTGCACACCGTGAAGTGGTTTCAAGTATTATACTGGTAGTTTTATTTGCACACAGTGAAAGGTTTTTAAGTATTGCTATGTAATACCAATAATTCAATTTTTGCACAAAGTTAACTGGTTTCAAGTATTCCTAACACGAATAATTCTATTTTGTATTAAGAATTTGTGTGAGCACATACGAACCAAAGTAATTAGGGAGCGGAGCGGAATGGAGAATGTGATCACGGGGTACCGAAAGTAGAAATTCCGCTTAACCAGACGCGTTGCAAAGTTAACAGACAACAAGTGGACCCATGCAGTTGTCGACTGGTATCCGACAGACTGGTAACGACCACTCGGAAGACCTTCGTTACGATAGGTAGACGAAATTGTCAAGCGATTTTGGTCCACATGTAAAAGAATGGCGAAATCTAGAACAAAATGGAAGTGCATTGAGGCCAGCAAATTGGAAAACATCGGATGACTTGGCCAATTAAAGGATGCACCTAAATAATAACGAATATAAATACATGGATGCTCGCGTACTTCCAAATTATGAATAGCTAAAAATACAAGCATTTATTATAAATCAAGATTTTCTTATTTTTCTAAATTAGATGTTTGTTTGGGTTTTATGGCATATTAACCTTTGTAGGTTATTTAATGCCAAATCCATTTTTATAATAAAAATAAACAATTCTATTTCAAACAATTCAGTTTAGTATATGTATAGTTTTTGTTTGCACACAGGTAAATGTCAAAACTGTCTTATTTCAAGCAATTCAGTTTAGCGTAAGTACGGCTTCCATGTCAAAAGCAGTTCTATTTTAAACTATTCAGTTTAGTATATAAGTACTCAGTTTAAACGTCAAAACATTTCTATTTCAAGCAGTTCAGTTTTGCATAAGTATGCAGTTTTGATATCAAAGTAGTTCTATTTCAAGTAATTCAGTTTAGCATAAGTACGCAGTTTAGTTCTATTTGACCCATAAATAGGACCCTATCAGGTGCTACCACTCCGAGTCAGAGTGTGCCTAGGAGTCATGGCAATGAAAAGGTACTCCGCATTCCCCAAAGCTCCAGCATTACTGGAACCTCATCATCAGATTGTTTAGTGTCATATCCAGAACACTTGTTGAGGGTGATCTTACCCCTCTGCAGAGGAGCAGTCGGTGTATTCTACAGTCTCAACCTACTGGGCAATAAACAAGACGTGGTTAACCAAAAAATACAACAACAAGACATAGAAGAAGATAAATTCCTGTTTATATGATTATAAAATATCGATTCTAAAGTGATATAATTCATTAAGTTATTTCAATTTGTAATGCTATACTATTTTACTATAAGAATAGAAAATAGACAAAGAAAGTAAAAAGTAAATATTTAGAGAACCTCTCCGCTACAGGCAGTATGTGATACAATGTCAATTTTAAGCGGAATAAAACTGTTTTTTTTTTATTCAAAGTTTTCTTTCTCTAAGACTGGTTGCCATGTCAAAGCTACAGAAAGTCTACCTTGCTATTTACCCGTTGCTGGAGAGCAGATGGATTCTTGCTTTACCCAAGGGCATTAATTCAAACAGCTTCCACCGATATTTGAACTCGGGTCGCCGATTCTATTTCCTACGACGGTAAACATCACGCAAAGCGAATGTAAAGAATTGAGAAAATCAGAAAAAAAAACAAGATTTTTAATTCTGATAAATAAGTGTTGCAATAAAATTCACCAGGGCAGAAATACGAGAAAATATGTCACCAATAGTACTTTTAAAATAATTAAATTAACAGAGGATTTTCTTTTTGCTTTTTTTTTTCTTTCGTTCTGATTATTCTATATCAAATCCGACGAAATCCAGAAGGTTAATTCCATATTCTATTCATACAAAGTAGTACTTGTTTTTGTTTGATTTTTGTTTTCCTTCCATTGGTTCTTATGAGATGATTTGGTTCTTATAAGATGAACTAACTATTTATATAATCCGTATCATTACGTGTAGGATTTATTAAACAAATATGTCAAAACTTTTATTCGCTCTAATGATTACATAAATAATTACACAGGAAATATTAACATCATAGAGAGAAATTCTCTGGATATTATTTTACTTGCATTGCAAGTTATTTTACGATTTTAAATAATTTTGCTGAGAATGCATTGTTAATTATGTTACTATAGAAAAGCATTGTAGATTATTTTGCTGAGAATATATTTTAAATTATTTTACAATAAAAATGCATTGAAGATAATTTGACAAAGAATGCATTATAAATTATTTTATTATAAGAATGCAATCTACCTTTTTTTACGACAAGAATACATTATAAATCATTTTATTATACATTGTAAATTATTTAACAATAAGAATGTATTTTAAATTATTTTGCTGAGAATGCATTGTAAATTATTTTACTATCATCATCACCATCTTGTCGAGCCGCCAACACGGATCTCCCTGAGTCTCTCTTGCCATCCGTCTCTATCGTCCATCGCTCCCGGTAGGTCTTAATACAGGATGTAGCCTAAATTTTACTATAAAAGTGCCTAATAAATCATTTTGCAATGAGGATGCATTACAAGTAATTTTATTGCAAAATTTAAAAAGTGATTTTATTATAAAAATGCATAGAAAATTATTTTACGAGGGGAATGCATGTAACAGTTGTTCGTGAAACTTTCAGTGTCATGGGTGGGATTTATAAAACAAATACTTGTACAGTTAGCTGGGACTATAGAATACACCGATTGCATCTCTGCAAAGGAGTAAGATCCTCCCCAATGAGCATCCTGGATATGACACTAAATAATCTGATGGAGAGGCTCCAATCCTGGATCTCTGGAGAATGTGGAGTACCCCTTCATTGCCATTGTTCCCATGGCCGCTCTGACTCGGAGTAGTAGCGCCTGATAGACTCCTCTCTATGAGTCAAATAGAAAAACTTAATCATTTATCTGTGCGCAAAAAAATAACTTATGTTAAATTGAATTGTTAGAAATAGAACTATTTGGCTATTTAACAGTATGTAAACAAATGACTGATGTCTAATAGAATTGTTAGTGATGCATAGCAACACTTGGAACCATTTAATTGTATGCAAATAAAACTATTCGTGGAATACTTGAAACTGTTTACATGTATACAAAATAGAATTATTGGTATTACATAGCAATACTTAGAACTATTTGACTGTGTGCAAACAAATGATTAATATTGAATAGAATTATAAGTGCTACATAGCAATAATTGAAAGCAGTTAACTGTCGAGAAACAATAGCTATACTAGTGTGCAAACAAATTAGTTCTTACTCATTTAAAAATGAAATTACCAACAAACTATTCACTTACAAATCATGTATGTATATCCATTTAAATGTGTGCAAACAAATGACTGATATTAAATTGTTGCTGCTACATAGCAATATTTGAAACCATTTAATAGTGTACAAACAAATGATTAATAGTAAATAGAATTATTCGTGTTCGATAGAAAAAAAATGAAACCACTTAACTGTGTACAAAAAAATGAGCTCAGCTTTGTTTAAAAATATTATTAACAAAATGCTTTTACAAATCATATATATTTAACATATGTGTATAAACAGGATCTGACATTAAGCTACAAGGATTGATATGCCATAAAACCCAACTAAACCAAACCTATTAAACAAATACGTTAAAACTTCCATTCACTTAAACTATTACGCCTATGACACAATTTCTATTGGTAAAATAAAAAATGTAATTATAGTAACGACTATATATTAGAGCCTGTCTGTATCATAACTTGTTCCACGTAAGTAAGTTTTCGTCTTTTTATCGTTGACCATCGACATTACCACTACTCTGCTAGTCCCTCATCAAATATCGCAAACTATAAATTTCTGATATTTATGGATGATATGGATGAGTGAAAACATATTTATGCAAATTTTTGCCAAAAATTTGTTTTAATAAGTTTCAACATTCAATCTATAATAAGGTTTGATTTGGTTTCTTTGTTTAATGGCATATCAACCTTCGTGTGTTATTTAATACCAAAGCAATCGTTGTAGGAAAATTATTTAACACATAGTTGCGGGGGAATAAGGGAGCCATATCTTTCCCAAGGGTATCAGTCCGAAAGTGAACATAATAACACGACTGGAGTTTAAACTCGCTTATCAAATTCGCCGTCCAACACTTTAATCATTACCCTACGGGGTCTCTCTCAGGTATTTCAGGAGAAAGGGATTGTCAGTGGTCAGGAATTAATCCAAGCTTAACAGGTAGAATAGAACTATTATATGTATGACATAAATGATATATGACATAAGTAATGATTTTACAAAAGAAATGCATAAAAAATCAAGAAGAATGGGATTGTCAATGGTCAGGAATTAATGCAGACATTACTTGCGTGGGACTAGACCTTTTACCTGGGTTGGTGCGCAACGGTCATTGACCAGCAAGTATTGCACTGGATCTCGTTGTCCAGTTTAAACTATAATTAGGCATCTGTGCTTGGACCCATTTTTGGGTCCATGTCCAGCTAGGCTCATCAAGCTCACATTGCACCAAGTGAGCCGATGACCAGCAAAGTCCAGCAAGGTTCAAGCCTCGGCTCATGCCCGACCTTCCTCTCTCCAAGTCCCCACTTTAAGCCGACGTTCGGGTCATTGAGAAACTGCCAAGCACACCCCTCTACACACAACCTCTATAAAATTACATAATGTACAGCAACTGTTGCTTCAACATTCTTACACCAGCTCAGGCTCCTATACATAATTCATAGACGATAATAGAATAGGTCTAAATTGATTAAACAAGCCAGTTCTAATTACAAGATTTATGCTAACAACAAACATTTAATTTTCTTTTTAATTAGGGCAACCGAAAAATGATATCGTACTTTTTAAAACTACAAATAGCTTAAAATTTAACAAAAAAAGCTTGCATAGAAATGTAATGAAACTGTTTTTAAAAACCGATATTCTACAAGTGGGGCACATATTTCTCAGGCATACTGTATTTGGCGTGGTTATATGTGTGTATGTGTGTGTTCCTCTGTGTGTGTGTGTGTGTGTGTGTGTGTGTGTGTGTGTGGTGTCTCCTCTATTCTCAACATACAATCTAGATTTTTTAGGTTATTATGATAGTTGTTCGAAACAAAAATCAACATGTATAAAAATATAATGTGACTATATATATATATATATACATATAGTCACATTATATATATATATATATATATATATATATATAAGTTAGGATAGCATATACACAAGATCAGCAGTTATTGGCCACTGTCAGTCAAGAAACTAATCGTTGCCAAGTAATTCTAAATCTGTGTATACGTCATACTAACTTGAATACATTCGCTCTATCCATGATATTGAGCACTCTTAAAATATAAGAATAGCAAGCAGCTTTATCAATATATATGTGTGTGTGTGTGTGTGTATTTATATAAAATGGAATTTCTTCCAAGCAGCAGTTGTGTCAATACTTTACAGATGCACGACATCGGCGCTAACAAACCGTATCGAGAAAAAGCTTGACGGGAACTACACCAGAATTCTACGAGCTGTATTGAACAAATCCTGGAAGAATCACCCCACGAAACAGCAGCTGTACCGCCACTTACCTATTATCTCTAAAACTATCCAAAGACGAACAAGACATGCGAGATACTACTGAAGAAGCAAGGATGAACTCATAAATGATGTTTTTTTTTTACCCTTTCACATGGACGTACTAGTGTTAGCCGACTAACAAAAACCTACCTACCACAGCTCTGTATGGACACAGGATGTAGTCTCGAAGACCTGCCGGAAGCGATGGATTTTTGGGTCGAATAGCCAGAGAAAACCAGGGAAATCCATGCTAGCAGCGGGACTTGGTGATGATATATATATATATATATATATATATTGGCAGCATTTCTTCGTTAATACAAATTTCATTAAACATAATAGACATTTTCTGTCTACATATTTTCTTCTGGATCTGTTAGTATTCCCGTATTGCTTTAATCGTATTCGACAGGAATTGATTTATGTATTGTCCATAGTTGTATGTATCCCTAGTACTTTGGGCCATCATCAGGGGAGGATCTATTACAAAAGTGATGTAACTTTTGTTTTTGCATATTACTATTATGTAAGAGTGTCTTTACCGTTGAGGATTATAGCGTCTGCTTTTAAATGGGTTTCTATAAATAGTGTCAGCAGCTAAAGACATTTAAGTACATTAGCACTGGTTTGAAAATTAATTCTATTAAGTGTCGGTTGCATGTTTCTAATATGTAGTGCTTCGAGAATCTGTAGATTTTGTTTATTATTTTGATGTTCTAATATTGTTGTGTTGAACTTGTATCAGAAAGGTGCATTGTAAGTCTCCTCGACACTTCGACTTTCCGCAACCACCGTCCGATCTCAGCTTCCCGCTACGATTGTCCAGCTGCATTCAACGACTCGACCGATCTCAGCTGCCCGCAACGACCATCCAGATGTATCCAACGACCCGACCGATCTCAGCTTACCCGCATCAAACATCTAGCTGTATCTCCACGACTCGACCTACGTCAGCTACCCTTGTCGAACGTCCAGCTGCGCACATCTACAACTCGACCATACCGGCTATCGACATCGCCCATCTAGCTGGAGACCGAACACTACGACCACGTCTGTAATCTCTGACAATAAATTGCCATTCTTGTTGTATTTGTTACCTTGCCTCTTTGTCCTCTTCATTGTCTTTGGTTGTCACTACTCGCACGCATTAAACTAAAATTCATTTGCGGGGTCAACTCGCTTATCGGCTCCGCAACAATCGTATCAATAAGAAACTGGCTGTAACCATGTACCATTGACTCTGTTTCTACGTTATCCTAACTTATATATATATATAAGTAATTCATGTATTTGAACAAAAACACGAATATATTGAATGCTGAGTTAGAAGAAAAATTAATTTGTGCCACTATTCCAGCTGGAGAGTGCCTGATCGCTTTAAAAAACAGCGTCTGATCTTGTCGTGATCCGGCATTTTCAGACCTCTTAATAAAAGTCCAACAATATCAGCTCCCTAGCAAACCTCACCGAAAAAAGAACGAAATGAAATGTCATTTACTAAGCTGGGACACTGGACGTCGGGTTGCTTACTGTATGTGCTGTTATTAAGTGGTCACTCACTCATGTAGTGAACAGGTTTAATACTGCTTAACTTTATTTCATCAGACAGGAACGAGTCCTTTCAGCATGACTTGGCCGTAAGACACATGAAAGGAAAGATTATATCTTATGCTTACTGTCTAAAATAAAAAATAATGATGTAAAATCTTTGTTTGAAATATTTTTGCTGCAAGTTCTCATGCTCCAACGCTAGTGATAGATAGATAGATAGATAGATAGATAGATAGATAGATAGATAGATAGATAGATTTCATCAAGCAAAGGACACAGCTGGGAAGGAAAAACAAAAGAGAAGATTGTGTTACGCTAATCTTTTAAGTAGTAAAATGGAAAAAGGATTTAACCGACTTCCCACCAAGTCGTTATATGACACAAGGTCGTTTTATAATGAGGAGCTACGCGCAATTTGAGACTCATACGCAGCTATACAAAAAATGCTCGGTCCCGTCGGCTTTCCTCTTTTGAAGTGCCTCAGGCGCCGAGCAATAAACTCAACCCTGCAAAACAGGTGAAGCCTGGGAGGAGGGGTTCTTAAGACCAGGTGATCAACTTTCAATTACCTACGAATGCCTGATGGTCCGGCCTAGTGGCAGGCAGAAGGTAGTACATTGAAAATAAGTCTTCGGAATTCTGTCAGCAATACTCAAGCATTATCCATTGTAGTGGTTTAAATATCCAGATAGATAGATAGATAGATAGATACAGGATGGCTAGTTAACTGGTTAACTGGTTTTATGGCATGTCAACCCTGGATAGGTTACTTAATGCCGAAATGAGTCTTTTTTCAAGTAACTAATAATAGTAGTAATAAACAATTATAGTTTTAAATAATTATTTTTAATACTGATGATTTATACACACTTATATGGTCTAAAGTAATTATTCTTATTTAATGATAATAATCATTAGTTTGCACACGGTTATACGGTTTCAAGTATTGCAACCTAATGCTAATCGTTTTCAAACAGATCTATTTGGCTCGCAGATAGGGCCCTAAAAATTACTGCCACTTCGTATCAGTGTGGATCTGGGAGTAATGGTAAAAAGAGTCAATTCCACACTCCCCAGAGCTCCAAAACTGGAGCTTTACCATTAGTTGCAGTTTAGTATCATACTCAGGGCAACCCTTTTTACAGTCGGGGGGGGTCTTACATCGCGGTTGGGTATACAGCCAGCGTATTCAACACCCTGCCAACAGGGCATAATATGAACAGACACATACCTAATATAATGTAAACAGACTCGCTTAGATAGATAGATAGATAGATAGATACATACATACATACATACATACATTGATATAAGCAAACTTAGATAGATAGATAGATAGATAGATAGATAGATATATAGATAGATTTCTCTCTTGCATTTTTCTGCAAACTTGTAAATTCTTCAAATAAGTTCAAATAGTTCTTCCTTTTTAGTATTTCCTATTCTGGAAATTTACGGTGAACAAAATCTAGGGAGCCAATCTCGGCTATCTAGAACATTAAACAGATATGTACGATCATTCCTGCTGTTTTTATCGGTTAATCTATCATATTCATCTTATTTGTTTCTTTGTGCTTCCATTATAGCTGTTAATGGATGATTCTGTAGCCAGACTTCTTTAATTATCTCCCTTTGAAAGACAAATCATTTCATGCGTTGGTATCATCCAGGTTGGAAAATTTTGACACGTTGCTTTGGCAAAGTAAGGGATTTTTCTTTGTAAACTTCTTTTCATATGTTTATCTTGTCTTCGGGTAAAAGAAAAAAGTGAAGGGAAATGCCTACACATGTAAATAATTATTCAAAGTCTTTTTTTTTTTTAGGATGGGGGCTAATTTTTTTTTCCTTTTATCTCTTCTTCAAACAAGAAGAAAGACAAACCGGTGAAAGAAAGGTGTTATTAATTTGAGCACCTTTAAAAACGCAAACTATGCATACTTATTCTTGTATAATCGAGGTCGATACAAAATAAGTAAACAATTAGTCAACTCTACCATTTTTCTGCTCTCTCTCTCTCTCTCTCTCTCTCTCTCTCTCTCTCTCTCTCTCTCTCTTGCTCGTTCGCTGTGTGTGTGTGTGTGTGTGTGTACACTCGTACACACACACACAGTAAGACTACATCTTTACTCCTACAATATCTTTATTTTATTTCTCACAAAATTTCCGTTTTCTTTCTTTTTCTCCATATCCATCTTTTCGTTCTGCCTCTTTGTGTCGGTTTAAATATGTACAAAAAATGATTGATTGATTAATTGATTGATTTTAACGGCATTTCAAATCTTCTAGGGTTATTTTATGCCTAGAGGTTAAGAAATCACGTTCATTGTATGTTCATATTTACATTTTTTATGTGTAGTTGTTTCTTAAAAAGGTTTTTTTTTCGCACAGTCCCATCAAATACAAATAATTCTTAAACAGACCAATTTGACCCATAGATGAAGCCCTAATAGGTCCTACCACACCGGGTTAGAGTGGACTTAGAAGTGATGGTAATGAAGTGGTACACCACACTTCTCAGACCTCCAGAACTGGAGCCTCATCATCAGATGCAGTTTAATTTCATACCCAGGAATCCCTGGTACGTTCAAAAAGTATCGAGACTGAAACAGTATAATGAAGGAAACGTTGATTTTCTCCAAAAAAAGTCCCTTTGACATTAGCCACATTTATTTTAGCGTCTCTTTCGTTGTTCAAATCACTTCTGAAACTTCTCTTTTGATATGGTGAAGCTGTAATATGAATCTAATTCCTTTTTATATTCTATGTTTTCTATGTACCATGTTCCTATCCTACTCACAGTTCTTCAGAATGTATTACTTGCTGTTACAAGATGATTTTCAAAGCGTGAAACTTGTCATAGCCTAAGGTTACTCCCTATACTTTTTATGCTCTGTTTTTGGAGGGTTTTTTCGAAACCGGAAGTCTAGTAAGACTCTGCGCTGTTGTATCACGGTATCAGTATAAATAAGCAGCTAAAAACAAGACTCGCCAAAATGTTCTGCGCAGTCCCGTTACTTTTCAGACATGTCCAAATTTTCAGTAATCATCTTACAAACACTGTCCTTTTTCATGTCCAGTTGACGTGCGATCATTCGAACAGTCGACCGACGATCGCCACACACCACATGTCTTACTCGCTCGACGTTGGCCTCAATCCTGTTTGTTGAAGACCTTCCGCATATGGAGTCATCTATCACCTCCTCATGACCCTCTCTAAACATCTTGTGCCACTCAAAAACACATGTGTGCAACAGGATGTAATCTCCATACATTTGCTGAAGCATTTCAAGAGCGCGTGACGGAGTTTTCCCGAACTGGACAAAAAATTTCAGGTTTATTCGTTCCTCAGAGTTCATAGCTGAACGACCTGAAAAAGAGGATTTGTAAACAAAGGTATGTGGGGAAAAATGCAATGGTGACAAAAAGCTAAAATTATAGTCATATACTTCCAAGATGTCATGTTTCATAATACAATCTGCTTATATATATATATATATATATATATGTGTGTGTGTGTGTGTGTGTGTGTGTGTGTGTGTGTGTGTGTGTGTGTGTGCATTAATATGTTTATGAATAAAGAGTGCAACGTATTGTTGATATCTAAGTTAGGAAAACGTTGACCCAGAGTCAATGGCGCTTGTTAACTGTTAGTTACTCGCTTATACGATCCTCAGACCAACTGTATATTTGTGTGTGTGTGTGTGTGTGTGTGTGTGTGTGTGTGTGTGTGTGTGTGTGTGTGTGTGTGTGTGTTCGTATATAGGTAAGTGAAAAAACGAAAAGAAATATTATATATATATATATATATATATATATTGGTTATATAAATACATACATGTATTTTGTTTATACAGGTTTTATATACTGTTAAACGTATAAGTTAGACATATAAACACACATATCAACACACAAACATATCTGCATGTGCACAGACACGGCTGTTGAGCTTTAGGCTCCACCACAAAGATATATATATATATATATATATATATATATATATATATATATATATACGAGAGTTATTCAATTGGTAAGGTGAATTTTGTCTAAGGAGCTCGCAACATGAAGCACTGTTTACAATTGAACCTTTTTCATTAAAATAAAGCTAAGATTACAATTATATACTTCCAAGATGTCATGATAATATAATCCGTTTATCCCTCTTTCGCGCACAGCTCAAACAGCATACCCAAGCCCGTTACTTTTCACATAGACCTCGTATATTACTTAAGAGTAAGATTTAAAAACGCGAAGGACGTTAAAAAATACAAAAGAACAGCTTCACACTCAATCAAAATATTAGTTGCAGAACTGCTTCCACCAACGGAAAATTTGGGATAAGTTTGTTACATGCTAAGAGGACTAATTAGAATAAAATTAATATTTCATTGCGTTCATTTCTTTGTTAGCAATACGGCCTCAGTGTCAAATGAATGAATATTATATATATATATATATATATACACGAGATATATTCACAAAGTATCCTCTCTCTCTCTCTCTCTCTCTCTCTCTCTCTCTCTCTCTAGATGATTCCCGATGACATCGTGGCTAACAAGCTTGACTGCAACTTCGTAGTAATCAAGTTCGAATTCCAGTCGTGCTATTATGTTCACTTTAGGATTAATAACCTTGGAAAAAATATGAAACCCCTTATCATCCAGTTTAGTAGCACCCCTACTGTTCTATAAGAGTGGTTTTTGCATTAAATAACCAACGAACGTTTATATGCTATCAAACCAAGAAACCAAACCTCTCTCTCTATCTCTCTCTCTTTCTCTCTCTCTATCTATCTATCTATTTATCTCACACACACACACTCTCTCTCTCTCTCTCCCCCTTACACACACACACACTCTCTCACTCTCTCTCTCTCTCTCTCTATCAATCTATCAATCACACACACAATCTCTCTCCAATACACACACACATACACTCTCTTCCATACACACACACACACACACACGCTCTCTCTCTCTCCCTCTCTCTCTCTCTCTCTCTATCTATCTATTTATCTATCACACACATAATCTCTCTCTCCAACACATACACTCTCTCCCATACACTCTCTCTTTCTCTCTCTCTCTCCCTCTCTCTCTCTCTATATATATATACACGTTTTCAATATGATTTATTTATTCACACACTTTTGTCTACACAGCCTTATGATTTCTTTATATTTCTTTATATCTACGTGAGTGTTTGTATCATTTCGGTAGTCAGGACTGTACTATTGTTTATGCTGTTCTTATGAGATGTCAAGTATGTTATAAATTATCGTTGAATGAAAAACCGTGTATTATCAAAGATGCATCTGATACATGCACGAGGGGGCTTTGTCGTGACAGTTACAATATCTATCAAATATCTTTCATATAGACTACAGCTACTTCGATCAATGTACTTGTTGTTGGCAACTCTCAATGAATAATAAGGTAGATGCTGTTTTATCATAAAAAATCCAGTTCATGACAATCTTCTATGTTTAAGAACGGTTTGCCCTGAGGTAGTACAACATTTATAGGGCTTAGGGTAATGGTTTAAAACATAGTCTTGTAGACCAATTATTATTGAGTAGTAAGTTTGATTCCCATTAGTTTGGTTTGGTTAGGTTTGGTTACATGGCATATCAACAATTGTAGGTTATTTAATGTCAAATCTGGTTTTATAATATATATATATATATATATATATATATATATATATATATATATATATATATATATATATATATAAGATATGTGATTTGTAAACATAAGTCAACAAAGTTAAATAGCTCCAAGTATTGCTATGTATCACAAACAATTCAATTAAACATCAGTCATTTGTTTATAAACAGTTAAATGATCAAACAGTTCTATTTCAAACTATTCAATTTAGTATGTCATTTTTTGCTCTCAGTTTAAATGTCAGACAGTTCTATTTGACTCATAAATAAGACCTTTCCAGGTGCTACCACTCCGGGGCAGAGTGGACCTGGGAGGGATGTCAATGAAGGGGTACTCCGCATTCCCCAAAGACCCAGCATTACTGGAGCCTTACCATCAGATTGTTTAATGTCATATCCAAGACACTCGTTGGAGGAGTCTTACCCCTCTTCAGAGATTCAGTCGGTGTATTCTACAACCCCAGCCGACCGGGCTGGATTCTCATACTTACATCTTAGTGCCAAATATAAGCTATACTTACTTTTACTTAAAGATTTACCATCAATTCACAATGTAAACAACGATTAATGTTAAATAACAGATTGACTGAATCTTTTATTTGGTATGAATGGTTGATAACTTTTAAAATATTTAAACCGTCACACTGAGATCAACTCAGTTTAATTGACAGGCAATGAAATTTAATGGCAGTTTGAAAAATAGGATTATAAAGTCAATTGACTAAAATCCTAGAAGTCAGAAAATAGATTTTAACGTTTAATCAATTAGCCCAGAACTACTTAAAAGAGTGATCACCATTTCCATTTCCATCAATGGTCCGAAGGCGAATTCCCTACTTTCGCGCGAATCGGTAAAAAAAGATGTCTAAAATGAATGAAGAATGTATACACAAGAAAATGTAATCTTGTTTATTTATACCAGCAAAGAAGATTACACAGGCAGTAAAGAATATAGAAGAACGTGGAGGAGAAACGACTATCGGCCAAAAGGAGACAAGACGCGATCCAACAATCGTTAAATCACTGAAGTTAAACTAAGTTTGTTCAGTATATATATATATATATATATATATATGCATATATATATATATATATATATATATATATATATATATATAACCCTTTCCGCACGAGCAGAATGCGACAAAACGTCAATTTCAACAGATTTGAAATTAAAGTTTTCTTTCTCCTAGACTGGTTACCATTCCAAGGTTAAAGGGCCTAGTCTGTCTTACTTATGAACTGGAGGGAGAATGAGTGGATTCATACTTTTCCCAATGGTATTAGCATTATGTGAAATGTAAAAGGTCTCGACCAGGATCTCTATATATATGTATATGTATATCATCATCCAGTCACACTGCTAACACGGATTTCCCCCCCCCTCTCTCTCTCTCTCTCTCTCTCTCTCTCTCTCTCTCTCTCTCTCTTCTCCATTCATCCAATACTATCGCTCCCGGGCGGTCTTACATACTTCATTCTGGGAAGCAGCACGATGGATGTAAAGTTGGGTCTACAGCACTCTTCACCTGATACTGGGCGGAAGAACCCCACTGGTCAACAGCCAGGATCAAATGGTTCATTCAGAAAACTACTGCTACTCATCTATAAGTGGGACGTCTACTGATGAAATAAAAGTACACCCATGGAAAAATAACCATGACTCTAATTCAAACTATATAGATATAGATATACCATATTCCATTATGTTTCTTGATACACTTCTGTTCTTTTTCTTTTCTGTTTCTTAGTTTCTTTGTATATATGTGTGTGTCTGTGTGTCTGTGTGTTTGCTTATGTTAGTGTCACACATATTTAATAATCAGAAGCAAACAACTGGAAGTCCACCAATGCAGTTGATCCTTTGCTCCCCTAACTTAGATCTGTATATGCTCAATTACTGATGTTGAGCATTCTTTATTTATAAATACAGCAAAAAGCACTATTTTACTTCTTGCAAGTATTTCACACCGGTTTTCACAAGTGTTTTTTTCACAGAATTCTTGAGTGACAGTGAGGTTCCATAGCTCTATAGGACTCTTCTAAGTATTCTAGCTGATCTTAAAAGCGCAATGGTTTGTATAGTCTCGACTTCACACTGTGGTCTACCGGAAGGGTAAAATCCACATGATGGTAAGTTCTTTTCTTCTGGTAAATTAACACTTTAAGTCGGGATTGGATGATCTGTTTGTATCTCAGAGTACGAGAGATTTTTTGTATCTCATTTTCTAGGGCAGGTTCTGGTTTGTATATATATATGTATTCGCCAACCCATCCGCATGAGCAGTATGTGACACAAGTCAATTTTTAAAGAAAATTTTAACAGATTTGAATTCAGAGTTTTACTTCTCATAGACCAGTTGCCTTACCAAGGTTAAAGAACCCACTGTTCTCAAATAGTTGGATTCATTCATGTCCCAAGGACTTTTTGTCTCGTGTACCATCCGACCAATCCATCTTTCTCTCATCTGTTATCATTCCTAACTTCTTCTCAGTGAACATATGTGCCTGTTTCTCAGGCCGTGTGATGTATAGTATTCTTCCCCGTGTGACTGATTACGCCATCATTCTGTCAAATAAATTCACGCTTTGTTGACTTTGCACGAATTTGCAGCAAGTGATTTGCAGTCCTAATTATATTTCAGTATACACCCAAGCATCTTGTTCACATAACGATTTACACTGATGACATCACCCTCAACCACTCCGTTACCCCTTCTGCTCTCAATATTATAAGTATCATTGCAAACCTCTTCATTTTATCTTCAACTCACTTAAATTTGGGCAGCTTTCACTCGATATCAGATCACTCCCTTTTTATAAAATATAATCATTCGCAAATACGAATTATCAGAGAAGCTTGATTATGATCATTTACTAAAGTATGTTCTCTGGTAAGTACACGTACCTCGGCAGCAGTGTTTCGTCTATTGAGAGTGATATTAATATATGCCAAACGGGGGCGTGGACTGCTATCGACAATATGGAAGTCTGATCTATCCGATAAAATAAAACGGGATTTCTTCCAAGCTGTGTTAATACTACTGTATGGATGCACCCCATGGATGCTAATAAAACGTATTAAGAAAAAGCTAAATGGAAGCTACACATAAATGCTACGAGCTATTTTTAACAAATCTTGGAAGCAACACTCCACGAAACAACGGCCACTTATCTCCTATCTCTAAAACCATCCAAGACTAACAAGACAAGTGGGAAACTGCAAGAGAAGCAAGGACAAACTCCTAAGTGACGTTCTTCAATGGACCCCTAGACATGGACGTGCTAGTGTTGACCGACCAGCAAGAACTTATTTACATCAGCTCTTTGCGGACACAGGATGTAGGTTGGATAGATAATTTTCTAAGTTTATACATATTGAAAAATTATTTGAAAACCTTTATTCTCTAAGTTGTGATTAATTGATTGATTTTAACGGCATGTCAACCCGTCTAGGGTCACTTTATGCATAGAGATTAGAGAATCGCATTCATTGTACATTTAAGTCATATTTAAATATTTTGTGTAGTTGTTTTTTGGGGGAGGAAGGTGAGGGGTTGCATACGGTCCTATCGAATGCGAATAATTTTTTAACAGTTCTATTTGACCCATAGATAGGAGCCTAACAGGAACTACCACTACGGAACTGAGTGAAGCTGGAAGTAATGGAAACACTCCCAGACCTCCAGAACTGGAGCATCACCATCAGATGCAGTTTATTGTCATACCAGGATACCCCTTTTTTAGGGGAACTTACTTCTCCCTAGGAGATACAATCAGCGTATTTTAAGTCCTGCCGAAACGGCGGTATTCTAAAAAAGATTTAAACAGTTTTGCGCTTACAAAAAATGTCTTTTTTGTTGTGTCATAGTAACAAGGACAAAAACATACAGAAATCGAATCATTGTAGTTGTGATGTTATTTATGTAATCATTATTTTGGAAACACTGTTTGTACTATCATGGTATAATATTATTTAAAGTTTCACTATAACAACTGATAATTTTCTACAGAAGTTGTTACATAATTCATAGTACCACAAGTCATCTTTATAATACCACCAAGGGTCCATACCGTAGAGTAATGTTTTATGTGGTGATTGTGCAATGATTTACTACTGTAGGGAGATGATCTCTTAGTCAGACATTGGTTTAATACCTATGAGTATTATCAGCCTGTTTCAGACATATCACCGAAGTATTACGAGTGTTGAAAGGAGTCACCCATGAAGTTCTGGGCGAGGCGGGTACAATATGGGATGAGTAAAAAGAGTTTATGTTGTAAAAATTCGCATACAAAAATAAGTTCACAACACATTCTGGCAAGGAGTGATTTTCAAGGAGTGGCCAGCACCTCCTCGTCATCCACTTGATGATGGGCCCAGCCTCTTTACATGAAGCATGAACAGCTGTGCTGTTGAGGCAATAAAGTAAGAATGTCTAGATATCTAGATGAGTCAGAGCCAATTTCTTCTCTTTTATAATGTCTGTTTTTTCGTGAAAGACAGGATTGTGCAAGTGAAACGCTCTCTTTACTCTCAAAGCCTAAATCTGTATGGCGTTTTCTTAAACTAAAAATTCACCTCATTGAGTGAGAACGTGAAGAGTATTAAAAGAAATAGGACCGTGCAGCTTTATACCATATTTAAACAGGCACTTGGAAAAATCGCTGAAATGGTTGAATGGGAAATTATTTCGAAAAAAACAAAAGTTGTATTCATTGTTTATTTCAGTCTAGACAAATATAAATCTATATAGTCTCGATACTTGTACATTATATTGCTTGAAGTTACACTCTGATGGCAGAAGCGCACAGTTAGATGGATCAAACCCAATATTGGCAAGATGGATTTGAAGTCAGATGTTTACTTCTTCTAGATCGGTTGACGAACAAGACTTATGATCCATCCGCCTATATATTCTCTATATGAATGGAGAAAAATTGAAAAACAAAGTAATCTAAAAGTGATGAATTTATTGCGAAGGAAAGTCGACTTTAAAATGATTCGGTTTTGATTAACCTTCATTAGGACTTTAAAATGATGAAACAATTGTTGATAGAACAACAATGGATCAACTCTTGTTTCACCATTTCAAAGTCCTGATGAAAGTTCATTGAAACCGAAACGTTTTAACGTTGACTTTGCAATAAAGTCATCACTTTTGGATTTCTTTGTTTTTCAGATTTTCTCCATACTATCGAACTCCTTTCCATTATTTATCTCCATTATTATATACACACATATAGATTTCCTGTCGATGAGTTTATTCTCTGCAGAATTCATTTAGTGATGAGGCTCTAGTTCTGAAGTGTAGAGTACTTTTTCACTGCCATTACTTCCAGGTTCACTTCAATCCAGAGTGGTAGTGCCTGTTAGAATCCCATCTATGTCAAATAAATTATTAGTATTAGATAGGAATACTTGAAACCCTACAACTGCGTGCAAATTATCTATATTAGATAGGAAGACTTGATATCATAACCGGGTGCAAAAAAACTCTGACGAAACAACTATACAATGAATGTAAACATAAGCGTACAATATGCATGATTCCCGAAACGCTTGACATGAAATAACCCGAGACGGAATGACATGACGTCTGCGCACAATTGCCCGGTATATCATGCATGTGTATACAATGAAGATTCATGATAATGAAAATATATGCAGGTATTCTTATTTAACCTTTAATAAGGTAAGTGATTTTTTTTTACAAAAATATAAAGCAATTAAAGGGAATATATTTCTCAAACTTGCAACTCATCTCATACGCATTCAATATATATATATATATATATATATATATATATATATATATATATATATATATATATATATACCGAGAGAGTTAAAAGCGAGAATAGATAAAAAGTTCTGTCGACTACAAAGAAAATCTGAAAGTTTTAAGTATCAATGGTTACTTTAGATATCAAACATTTCCACTTATTGCTCATCGGGTACAAGAGGAAGGTCGGCAAGTGTCGTCAATTGTTCGAGAGTTTCATTGAATTATGAAACCTGTGTTTAGGTCATTACGATATTTCACAGACCTACATATTTGTTTGTTCTCTTATGAACCTGATCACCAGATGGAGAGTTATATTTTAATCATAGATAGATAGATAGATAGATAGATAGATAGATAGATAATGTAATAAAATGATAGATCATTATTTTTAGTTATTTTATTCTTTCAACTTACTCGATCCGAACTTTTAGACGATAGCGAGGAATAAACGTATCATAGATTGTGGGGGGGGTCTAATATAGACTTGCAAAATTTCCTTTTCTTGCGAATCAAGCAGTTCTGCAACATAAACATATTTTTTCAATTCTCAAAAATGATTAATGAAAATTGGTATTGAAATAGAAGACGAAATGTAGAAGTTATTTTTGAAAGAAATGAAAAGAGAATAAATATAATAATGGCTACAGTGTATACAATAATGGTTCAGTATTTTCACTCGTGCGAGGCTCAATAACAAATAAGTTCAATGATGTTTTTTACAAAAATATAAATCAATTAAAGGGAATATATTGCTCTAACTTGCAGCTCATCTCATACGCATACAATTAAAACACAATGAAAACACACGGGAGGAATTTTTCTTAACATTACAATTACCATAATAGTATCAACACACAAGTGCGCGCGCACATATATATATATGTATGTAAAGAAAAATTGATTACAAGGTAATTCAAGTAGAAGGAGAGATTTATTGAGAAGAAAAGTCGAAAAGTTGACCGTTTAATTAGTGAATCAGCGTTTGTTGTTTTAAATTACGTCATTTGACTTATTAGAAATATTGTGTAGAATTTATGTTCCGTTTGTCTATCGAGAAAGATTTCAAATCAAAAGGAGGAAGAAAAAGAAAAAAAGACAAAAAGAAAAAGAGAAAGCATAAAATTATGATATACGCGGAATATATTAACTAAGCTATTGTAGTTATTTAAAATGGATTTGCTCAAGTAAGGAGAAATATTATAAAGGTCAGGACGAGTATTTGGGGAATTACAGAGTGAAATATCAGCGGCTTCGAAAATTCGTCTCAGTCTTTTATAATGAATGTAAATGAGTATCTTTGCAGAATTAAAATCGAAGTTGTGATTAGATTGAGCAATGTGTTGAAATAGTGCATTGTTTAAGTTACCAATTCTTATGTCTCTTTTGTGTTTTTTCAAGCGACATGAAGGTTCCAAGATGTTTCACCAATATATTTTAGTTTACAATTCTAACAAGGGATACAATAAACACCGGCGTCTGAAAATATGTTGCGTTGGGGGTAAAAAGGTAGTTTTGATATTGGGTCTATTTAAGTTGCTTATTATGCTGTAAGAGGAAGAATTGTTTGATAAAGTTATGAATCTATGGGGGGAACTAGTTTTATAAGATTGTGAGTGATCTCTGCAGGTGTTTTTTGAACAAATAAAACACACACACACACACACATATATATATATATATATATATATATATATATATATATATATATATATATATGCACAAGTATGAATTCTGGTGTATGTTTGTGTGAGAGAGAGTGTGTCTGTGTATGTGTACATTCATATACATACACCTACACCCAAGTACACACATTTATTTTAAGGGTTCTTTCCTCTTTCTCTTTCTCTCTCTCTCTCTCTCTCTCTCTCTCTCACTCACACACACACACACACACACACACACACACACTACATGTGTATACACAAATTTGCATATATGTACACCTACATACAAATACATGCTTTTTCAATGACATAAAATGAGTTTAATGTGTATTAGAACGCATTTGACATAGATATATTTTAAGCTAGTCTGTGCGTATATGTTTGCCTGTGAGTGTGAGCGTGTGTGAAGTTAAGCTCTATTTAATTTCGGTTTAAATCTACCTATGACGATTTTTCTTTTATCTGGAGTAATGAGTAGTCATCAGTCTAGTATATTGGCATTATCTTAAAAGCCTTCTTTGCTGCATTCATAAATATGTTTTGATATATCAAGTTTTCTATTTTCTGGTAATTTAATGTTGCTTTTAAGTAAAGATAATCAATCGTCCAGTGCTTGAGTATAACCAATGTATATCTCTTTTAAGTTGGAATATTTGATTATGCAGACAATATTTTTGAATTGCAGGTTAAATTTCGATTGTTTATAATACTGTTTTGGAGTTTTCGAAGGTATAGTATTTTCCTTCTATGATTATATTCCATGCGTTATATGTTCCTCGATTAAATAAAATGATAACGATTCAGTTTAACAAAGCAAGTGTCCAGTTTAGTATTTTACTTACATTGTAAATTGAATTGAATTTTCAAATAATAATTCATTAAATACCCGCCATTGAGTCTCAATATGTTTGATTTTTTTGTTTTTATGGCATATCAATCTTCATGGGTTATTTAATGACCAAGCCGTTCTTAATAGAACAGTAGTGGTACTATTTAAGCCATGGCTGCGGAGATAAGGAGGTTCATACCTTTCCCTAGAGTATTAGTCCAAAAGTGAATGTAATAGCACGAATAGATTTCGAACTCGTTGACTATGATGTCGCAGTCCAACACTTTAGCCACTGCGCCACAAAAACTCTCCCGTGTCTCATTTGTGACAACAGACAATTTATTTAGCCAGACCCACAGGTTTCATATTGTTGATGATCCCTGTTGTTAATTAGATATTTGGTTTATGGTCACAATATTCATTGAATTATTCGGAATTAATTTATTGAATTAATCTTTTAAGTCAACCAACCCTCCTAGTCATTCACGCTTGAATTCCTGCTTCAAAATTATTAATTATATATTGATGGTTGCTAATTTTTGTCAGAAATCTGGTCTTCAAAAGTTAACAAATACACAAGAATATGGAGTATGTGAAGGGGTTGTATGGAGGGTAGGGGTGTAAAAGAAAGAAAGAAAGAAAGAAAGAAAGAAAGAAAGAATATTTGGCTTGATTATAGTTCAAAGCACTAATCATTATACTGCTGTCATATATTTGTGTATAATTTAAAGATCAATTGCTTCAGTGAGGGGCTTTTTCTTTGTTATTTCTTTAAAAAAGAAATGATTAGATATAAAAATGAAATTAAACCGTTGCTATTAACCGACTACAAAACGAAATTTGTGGGTGAGTGGCTGATTATTCAGTCTGTATCATAACATTCAAGAAAATTATCAATTGATACAGATGAGATAGATAGATAGATAGATAGATAGATAGATAGATAGATAGATAGACTTGGATCGAAAGAAAGAAAGGTTACTTTCCAATAATTCGAAAGCATTATTATCAATCCGAATCTAGTCAACATCAATGAAAAATTGATACCCAACTTGGCCTGGTCTGCTTCTTGAAAAGAAAATGCACAAAATTTTATAAATCGCCAAAGTTATTTAAGTGAGTCTTTAGTCGTAGTTAAAGAGTTTTAATTATAATCTTGAATTGGTAAAAAAAAAAAAAAGAAAGCAAAATTCTTTCTTAAAGAATTTGTTTTGTTTTTTTTTTTCTCTCCGCCTTTTGTCTTCCCTCTTGACCCGTCAAACTACGTACAACTTTCCAGAAATGCGCCTCAAGTTACGAGTCACGCCTTTTTGCTAGTCAAATGCAACAAATAAAAATGATACTAATACATTTCAATAGCCAGACTGATTTTTATCTTAACAGTTTGTAAGGAAACAATCAATAGTATATATATATATATATATATATATATACATACGGGAATACACAAAGAAGATAACCAGAATCGCTTATTCATCCCTGATAACAACTTTGGAAAGTAACAATAGATCGTTTTGATTTTTTTTTCTCACAACTCATGTCATTTTTCGTTTATTTTGGGTTTTTTATGAGCTGTAGGAAACGTAGCCGGAGGTTTTCGGAAATGCTTATTTTCAAATCTTCCACTGTCATTTGTTAATATGACTTCCGAAACAAATCAATAACTTCATCAATGGTGTGACAACGACCTTCATTGATAACGTGACGAAATTTTCCAAGATTTTCGCCATTTCAGTTTGTTGAAAGTCAGCCAGATTGTGGTTGGTCTTCAAGCAATACAGAGTGTTTCAGAGAAACTGACATTATTTGAGATGTACAGGGTATTTTAGAAACAGATACAATTTTATAATCTAATAACTTATCCAATTCTCATTCAAATGATCTCAGATTTTAACAGCATGCGTAGAAACAACTCAAAATTCTATTTTTAATTTTTAACGGGTTTATTTTCTTTCCAGGTATAGAAATACCATTCACTAGAAAAGAAAAGGTGTTTTTAAACTTTAAACATTTTTTATTTGGGACAAGCATAGAGGTGAATACCGAAAAAGATTACGGACAATATCCTTATAATCTCAAAGAAAAAGAAAAAATCACTCGTTATAACATTCCTAAACAATAACAAGAGGCAATACTTTCATAAATATTGTCTGAAACATTCATCAAGAAAATCAGATATTAGATTCGTTCTAACTTGATGTATATAGCATCACCTGGGAATAAATACATCCCCGCCAATTTTTTGAAAAACGGTATTTGGTATATATTATTATTGTTATTGATTTAATAATCATTATTGGTTGTAGTAGTTATAATCGCAGCAATTGTAGTAGCATATCATGATATAAATTATCATATTTTATATAAAGTAAAGTTGGCGACATTAGTCGAGGGTGAGCCGAAGGCTCCCTTTTTCAATAGCTACTATACTAAGGTGTAGGGCAGAGTGCTACTCCATTCCCTGGATATTTTATATACTATTATATTTTATCATTGTATTAAATTATTATGAAATATACATCCTATATATATATATATATATATATATATGTGTGTGTGTGTGTGTGTGTGTGTGTGTGTGTGTGTGTGTGTGTGTGTGCGCGCACGCGCGTATATATATATAGAGAGAGAGAGACATGCAAGACGCGCTAAGCCGTGATCGAAACTCGTCTAACTTTATGTCAAGCTGATGACATACCCCTTAACCAACCCTGCGACTCAACATCAACACGGGAATTAACGCATATGTATCAATTTTCGTTTGTTTACATTTTGCGCTATCGGACAGGATGTGATACTAGGTCAATTTTTGAGCAGAGTAAAGCTGGTTTGAGTTCTCAGTTTTCTTTCTCCTAAACCGGTTGCCTAACCAAGATTAAAAAGAACTTATTCTGTCCTACTATTCATCCATGGTTGGGTGGGAGAGAAACAACGGATTCATGCCTTTCCCAAAGGCATAAGACCAAAGTGAAACGCATATATATATATATATATATATATATATATATATATATATATATATATATATATATATATATATATATATTATTAGTTAGTACTATAATTTTGATCAGTCAAATTTGATGACATGCCGAAATATACTGCTGATAAAGTTATTTATTGTTCACTTATTTTGAATTATTCTTTTCAATAGTAAATTATATTACAGTCCTGTTATTAAAGTAATAACTTTTGAATAATTTCCCTTCCGAAATGTCTAGTCTTAATAATATTCCTAACTAAAACTTGTTTCTTTCATTTTTTTTTTATGCTATACGCGTTTACACGTATAAAAGTAACGTATTTTTACTGCATTACTAAAACTGAACACGGTAGACTATGCCAACACACTGAATAATGAGAAAAAGTGTAAATGAAATAGTTGAAATTAGATTAGAAATTACATATCAAATTTTATAGGGAATGATATAAATTGTTATCATATAGTTTTGTCAATGATAAATCAACGTAATCTAATATTTTTGAAAGCATTGATAATATAAATGAATATTTCATTTTAGGATAATGTGGATATTATATATTTGGATTTTAACAAGACATTTTATATGATATCTCATTATCGTTTCAAGTGAAAATGTAAAAAAATTTAGATATTTCTAAAAAAAAAAATAATGAGATATTTTTGATGGATAGAACTATGAAAGTAAAACTTGGTAACAATTATTCTGAAACACAGAAATACTTTCCTATGTTCCTTTGGGTTCAGTACTGGGACCTTTGTTGTTTTTAATATTTATAAATGATTTACCAAATGATATAAATCAGAATTAGAACTATTTGCCGATGATGTTAAACTACTTCTTTAACCATTATCAAAAAAAAACACAGATCGATCTAAATAAATTGTCATAATGGGAAATAATTAGAAACTAAGATTTTACATAGAAAAATGTAAAGTACTATATATTGGATCCAAAAATATTAAAGTTGAACAAAATTTAAGCTAGAAGGAAATCAATAAAATAAATGTGGAATGCGATTTAAAGGTTGCTTTGATTATACATTTAAAACTGACAATCATATTTTGTTTTGGTTTGTTTTTTTTTTTTTTGGGGGGGGGGTAAATTGTTTTCATTTTCGTTTTTTGTTGTTTTTTTTTGTCCTTTTTGTTTTTTGTTTTGTCTTTTGGGGGGGGTCTTCTACTAGAGTAATATGATTTTGGAACAACTTGCCTTATCAGATCAAAAACAGCAGTAATTTTTTTTTTAAAGCCAGATAGAATTGGATGATTTCTGAAATAATGGCAAGAAAAAGAATTTAAGAGATCATTTTGGGGAACTATGGGTGAATACTTAACAGAATTTGATCTGTATATAGATATTGTATTAATCTTGTATATATCCTGTGCAAAGATCATCTTTTTTTAAGGTTGATATGAGAAAATAGTAAAAAGTGGAGATACTCAAGAAGGCATAACAAACAAATGATAATTGCAGTGATAGCGTCTCTTAAAACCTTTTAACTTATTTACACCATTTTGCGATTGCTGTAAATTGTTTTGTCTTAGAAATATGTCACTCATCCATCTTGAGAAGACGCTTTGTCACGTCTTGCAGTTCTTACTACCAGTTCGCAAATTAGAGATACAATTTCTGCACTGGTTTTCTCGTTATTCTATACTAGCGTTCACTGTAAGAATTTATTTTTCTATGAAGAAGTTAAGCACATTTTAAACAAGCGTTTCTTGTACTGGTGTAGGTTTGTACACCTGTATATTAACATAATTTAACGCATTTCTTTATGAAAATTTATGAACTATAGCAAGGATATGTACTTATAACAATAATGTCATTGTAATATTATCTTATATAATATTCTTTGCGGTTTCGTGTAATTTTTTCGTAATCTTTTATACAAATTTAACACATGTACTTGGTTTTACAATTGTGCATTCATATATATTTATATCTAAAATGTATGTATTTACCCAACCCCTCCGCCACGAGCAGTATGTGACACTAGATCCTTTTTAGGCGGAGTAAAGATGGTTTTGATTCAAAGTTTTCTTTCTCCTAGATTGGTTATCTTACCAAAGCTAAAGAACCTATTCTGTCTACTATTTACCATTCTTGCCTTTCTTAAGGGGATTAGCACGATGTAAAATGCAAACATTCCATTTCAACGATGGTAACCGTCCTCGCTAAGCACGCCTCCTCTTTGAAATATAAAATAATAGAGATGTATACAGAACAGTAATATGCTTATTACAATTCAGTTTATATATGTTTGATACAAACATATGTACATTATATAATCAAACAAATCTTTATTTAACGAATAGATATGCTATGTTAACAGTTCATTTTTCGTTGCTTCTTTTGTGGCATATCAAGTCTTTTATAAACATATCTTTTTAATCTTAAAAACAATTTCCTTACAAAAACCTTTCTCCAAACGATAAGATAAGATCGAAATTAGTTGACAGCAATTTAAAAATATATAACAGCAAAGAAATATTCCTATTCTTCTCATTACTTTGGTTGTTTCACTCACTCACTCTCTCTCTCTCTCTCTCTCTCTCTCTCTCTCCTCTCTCTCTCTCTCTCTCTCTCTTTGTATATATATATATATATATAGTAGTTGTTGACCGACTGTAGTCGTGAGAGACCCGAATGCTCCCTTTCAAGGGCTACTACACCGAGGTACATGGAAAGGCTCTACTTCTTTCCCTGGATTGCTCCACTTTACCCTTTCAACGTACCTTATAATACTGAGTGTTAAGCAAGGAGGTATTAAGTACCATTTTGAGTTTTTGGTATGACTCAACCTGGAATTGAACCCCGGTCTCCCGGGCCATTAGCGAACACTCTGACCATTATGGCAATGGACCGGAGTTCGAAACTAATTGACAACAATTTAAAAATAAATAACAGCAAAGAAATATTTCTATTCGTCTCATCATTATTGTTCCTCTCTTCTCTCTCTCTCTCTCTCTCTCTCTCTCTCTCAATATATATATATATATATATATATATATAATTATGATTAAAATTTAACGCTAAAAGCCTTTTTAAATCAGTAAGATCTTCACAGTGTTCTAGGTACAACAATACCGAGTAATATTCCCAAATTTTCCACCATAAATGGGATAAAAATGGAATAAAACTTTCTCACTCCGAGTTTCACGTTGCCAATCTTCATGCGAGTCAGTATCGACGTATCTATTCTATTCTATAGGGAAAATATAATTATATTCTAGGTGAGTCAAAAGTTCTGCTATATTTTGGTAAGTGTCAGTTTGCAACGTGTATATTATGTGACCGAAGGATTTCAAGCAATCATAGGTATGGCGCTGTAGTTGTGGTATCGCGGTAGTTAGTACGCTGGTTCATTGTCAATTGCTTCATTCCATGTGGGATTTGAAAACAACGTATAATATAGTCCAATTCGGTAACTTATTCTTTACGAGTTCGAACTGAGTTATAACACCGCGGAAACAACCAGAAATATTTGCTGTGGAAAAGATGATGTGCAATTAATCACAGTACACTAACCAAATGTTGTTGTTTTTTTTCATTTCGCTCGAGTTGTAAGAACCTCAAAAATCTGGTAAGCCTAAAACTGTGCTTTCTGGGGCCCATACTCTAAGTCAGAGAGGCAAACCTACAATTAGCTCTCGGAGATTATCAGATGAACCCGGGCATTTCACAGTCAATGTTTTTTGTCACCTTCACAAATTTGGCAACATCCTGAACTGCTAAATTGTGCCTCGTATTGCAGAACTTTTGACTCTCACTTTTGTATATACATATATATTGTCATCCACAGACAGGACTGTTCGTTGTATCACAACTCTTCAGTATGGCTAGACAGATTGGACGCTTGAAGCAGGAATCGAAACCCGCCTAACTTTACGTTAGACTTAGTATCATACCGCTCAGCCAACAAACGAACCACATCTGCTCGAGAAGTATAAGGCATTATGTTGTAGTTTTCGTTTGTTTACATTTTTGTCTTACCGGATATTATATATATATATATAATATATATATATATATATATATATATATATATAAATATATATATATATATATATATATATATATATATATATATATATATATATATATATATATATACTATATATATATATATATATAATATATATATATATATATATATATATATATAATATAATATATATATATATATATATATATATATTATATATATATATATATATATATATATATATATATATATATATATATATATATATATATATATATATATATATATATATATATATATTATAAAGAGTTATTTTCTATTATGATATGTTGACTGAATATATAGATTGATGGCCGAGTAGATATTTACATTAACACTACTCAAGTGTTATAAAAATATGAGCCAAAACGTTATGACCAACGAAGTGTAGAACGATTGACATCAACTGTTTATTTCAAGATCAGATGTATATAAGAAAGTAAACTAATCTCGAAAACTTCACACTTGACGTTTTGAATGATGCTTTTATGAGCAATATAAAGATTTTGAGTGACTTTGATTAAGGCCAAATTTTAATGACAAGAAAGCTGTTAGAATATTCTCAAAGCTGTATCGCTTGTAAAACGTTCACATTTAGCCATGTTACTTCCCAATCTATAGAGACCTGAAGAAGTTAATATCATCAACCGCCAAAAAGGCACAGTACAACCAAGACTTATTGATGTAGGAAGTGAATGAAGACTTTACAAGGGACTTGCCTTAAAAAGCAACTGTAGCATAAATTGTAGATATCTTTAACCAAGATGAAGACATAAATGCGTCACAATACACAATATATCAAATCTTTGTTGTGTATGAGGATGCACATCCACAAACTAGTCAAAATACCCATGCTTACAAATATCCATTACGAAAGGCGTATTCAATGGACATGTGTATGTCGGAACTGGACTTCCTATCAATGAAATAAAGTTACCTGGTCTAATAAATCATACTTTCTTCTAAATGAGCTAGACGACAGGATACGTAAGCATCCTTATTCTAGAGAAATGATGATACAAGCATACACTATGAGAAATCAAGAGGCGCCCTCAGTGTAATGGTTATCATCGAAGGAAATGGAATCGTCGACCCTAGTTCAAATACTAGACAAGGCTGATTGCGATTCACTTCGTGGTGATTTCTTTGGGAATGGGATAAATCCAACTGTTCTCCTGCCAGCTATGGTTAAATAGTAGGACAAACTGGGTTCTTTAGCTTTGGTAAGGCAACCAGTC
This sequence comes from Sepioteuthis lessoniana, assembly GCA_963585895.1. Taxonomy (NCBI): domain Eukaryota; kingdom Metazoa; phylum Mollusca; class Cephalopoda; order Myopsida; family Loliginidae; genus Sepioteuthis; species Sepioteuthis lessoniana. The sequence continues at coordinate 67,077,439 of OY757905.1, read as the reverse complement.
TAAGAGAAGGAAAACTCTGAATTCAAACTAGTCGTACTCCACTTAAAAATCGACCTTGTGTAGCATCCTACTAGTGACAGAGAGGTTCGATAATGACAAACACTTTGAAAAAATAAACTAGCCGATAGAAATATTGTGATGATTTTGGCTACGTTTGCTGGGAAATACTGGTCCCTATCAATCATGTACTTTGTCGCATATGATCTAGCTAAACATCACTGCTGATGCAGGTGTATTTTTTAACAGGAAAGTGTCTCCTGCCATACTACACGAATTGTACATGAGAGAGTTGTTTTTCTTGTTTTTTATTTTGCTCTTTTTTATGAAGAAAACTTCCCTGTACTACCCTTGCCATCAACCTTCCCTGATCTCACTTCCCTTACAAAATGTGTTGGACGAACAAGTTCCCTATTCTAAACTTCCATGCCCAGTAGGCGATGCTTAAAATACGCTGAATGTATACCCCTTGCATAGAGGTAAGAACTCCTCAAAATGAGTGTCCAAGATATGTTACTAAACTGCATTCGATGATGAGGGTCTAATTCAAGAGATCTGGGAAATGTGGAGAACCTCTTCATTGCCTTTACTCATCGATTTACTCTAACCCAGAGTTGTAGTACCTGTTAGGGTTCTATCTGTGGGTCAAATAGATATCTCTAAAGATTATTCGTAATCGATCGGACTGCGCAAAAAAACTCTTAAGAAACGACAACACCAAAAATGTGGTTGGTTGGTTGAGTTTTATTGCATATCAACCTTTGTAGGTTATTTTACGCCAAATCAATTTTTATGCAAATAGTCAGTTCTATTTCAAACAATTCAATTTATCATTAGAACAATTTAATTGTCAAAAACATTTCTATTTCAAGCTATTCAGTTTATTCAAACAGTTCTAATTCAGCCAATTCAGTTTATTATAAGAATAGATTTTGTTTACACGCAGTTAAATGTCAAAACAGTTCTATCTTAAACAGTTCAGTTTAGCATAAGTACAGTTTCAATGTCAAAATAGTTCAATTTCAAACAATTCAGTTTAACATAAGTACGCAGTTTACTTCTATTTAACCCATAGATAGGGCCCTATCAGGTGCTACCATTCCGGGCCAGAGTGGACCTGGGAGCAATGGCAATGAAGGAGTGCTCCGCATTCCCCAAAGCCCCGGCATCCCTGAAACCTCACATTAGATTATTTAGTGTCATGTGCAGGACACTCGTTGGGTAGGAGGGTCTTACTCCTCTGCAAAGGTGCAGTCTGTGTATTCTACAGCCCCAGCCGACTGGGCACCAAAAATGTGAATACGAACATAGAATGAACGCAATTCCCTAATGTCTAGACCCTAAATGGGTTGACATAGAGTTAAAAACCAATCTCTCAATTATAAAGCCAGAACTTCCACCACGCGTATCAGTTGAATTACCAGCTTTTAATATTCTGGTATTAGATCCAAGAGGAAATATTGGTGAGTCTTGTCGAATCTATGGTGTTCTGCAGACATATAGGGAACCAATGCTATTAGGCAAGTGGTTATAATATTTTTACACGTAGGATACACACACACACACACACACACACACACACACACACACACATATATATATATATGTGTGTGTGTGTGTGTGTGTGGAAATATTAAGTGCTTAATCAGCCTACTTGACACGTTTCTAAACTGAATTCTTTTATCTCTAACTTATCTCACAGGAAAGCATTTCCTCCAGTGAGTGTTCCTAAGGACGTTTAAGCATGTGCATATACTTCTATATGTAAAGAAACAAAGGGAGACATTGACTACTGTACTCTTTCACACTGTCTGCGAAACTAACAACTCCTGGTTTAATTTACCATTGATAATGACGAACACGATACAACTTTTTTATGAAGTGCAGTTAAATATGTTTTACATCATTAAGAATGTGAAAAAGAAAAAAATTGTTATAGAATGAAAAGAATAATTTTGGGGGATTTTTAAATTCAAATGAATCACCCAGTTCAGGCCAAAAGACCAGATCTAATTATGGTGAATAAGGAGAAGAAAATATAACATCTTTAGAAGATAATTGGAAAAACTGTTAAATGTCCGCCAACAATTGCTGGAGTGCTTGGGACGGTCCCAAAGAGCTGAGCAAAAAGTCTGGAAGAAGAAGAAGAAGAAGAAGAAGAAGAAGAAGAAGAAGAAGAAGAAGAAGAAGAAGAAATGAATGAATGAATAAGAATCTGTCCTAGAAGAATTAAAACTGTAACAAAAAATATGACACAATCCAAGGACTTGTTGCATGTATTTAAGCAAAAAGTTGAAAAATTACGACCATCCGAGAATTGAAAGACTGTCAGAATGTGATATGACAATTGAACTATGTAGCAGTCAAAAAAAGTACATTTCTTATATCTAATTGCACAATTCTTTTCTTATAAGATGTGTAGCAGATTGATTCCGAGCCACAGAGTTTGATTGCCGTTTTAATTCCAATATCATATAAATTCATGGATAAATTGAATAGCAAATACTGTCAAATAAATACCTTTTTTAATCAGTACGGACTTATTACCTGAAAAAAAAAGTCTAAGTAGAAAGAAAGAAAGAAAGAAAGAAAGAATTTAGATAGATAGATAGATAGATAGATAGATAGTAATCAAAAGCACTTTTAAAAGAGGCAAATAGTAATTTCTATTTTAATCACAAAAACAGAAAAGTTCCAATTCAAACATATATATATATAAATAATAACGAAAAGAATACCTGATAAGTAAATTTCTTGATAAAACCAAACTCTACAACAGAAATCTAATCTTATGAATAAATACTTGAGCAGTCTTCCTGATAAGATACTTATGTACCGTTCAAAAACTGAACAAAGCAGGACCTCAGAAATATGAAACATAGAAGGCGGAAATAAATGACGATGCACAAGGCCATACATTTGAGAAATGATATTGGCAGATTGCATGTAGGAAGAATAGGAAGAGGAAGAGGAATCACCAACATTGAAGATTGTGTGCATGCAACAATTTGAGGACACGAAGAATTTATTAATCTGAGCAAAGAAAGTAACATCAATAACAAAAATAACAAGAAAAAGCAGGAAAACACTCATAAAATCTAGAAAACTAAAATGCGAAAAAACAACAGAAAATTGCAAATGACATGACCAGACATGGCTACGTAGGGGAGACCTCAAGAGAGAAACTGAATTTCTTTTGATAGCAGTCTAGAATAACAACATAAGGACTAATTACGTCAAGGCTAAATAGACAGAATAGCAAGTGTATGCTAGGATGATAAAGACGAAACAGTTAATCACATAATAAGCGAATGCAGAAAACTGACACAAAATGAATACAAGGGCAGGCATTACTAAGTTGGAAAGGTGATGCACTAGGGAATGTGTAAGAGACAAACAAAATATATTTACACAAACTAGAATCTGTGCCAGAAAATTAGACGCATAAAATCTTCAGGGCTTTGACGATTTGGTTTCTTTCTTTAAAGGCATATCAACCTTGGCGATTTATCTAATACCAAAGCCATCATTGTTGATGCACAGCAGTGATACTATTTAACCTATATCTGGGAGGATAACGGGGTTCATATCTTACCCAGGGGCATTAGTCTGAAAGTGAATGTAATCGCGTGATTGGATTTCGAACTTGCTTACTTCGAAGCTGTAATCCAGAATTTTTACCATTATGCCACAGGGAATTCCTCCCTGGGCATTGAGATACAAAAGATAACTTAATCTAGACCACAAGACCAGTCCTAGTGTTAATCAACAAGAAGAAAAGGACTGGTTATCTAATGAATTCAGCTGTTCCGACGGACCAAAGAGTGAAAATGAAAGAAAACAATTAACAGAAGAAATATCAATACTTTAACAGAGAAAGGAAAAAACGTTAACTATGATGGTAACGGTGATACCATTAACAGTTGGAGCACTTGGCGCAATCCTTTAAAACCTAGACAAATGTCTACGGAAACTGAAGATCAAGAGAGAATTGAATCTGTCCAGACCATGTGAAAAGCACCAGTGACTAGTGGTTCGAAAACTCATAATAATAATAATAATAATGATAACAAAGGAAAGACTCAAATGACAGATTTGAGAATCATGGTCGGCAGGAACTCCCTTAATAGCCAAGTGGGGGAACCGTTCGTAACCCTGCGAATGTTGGCTGTTCTTATTTCAAGTACGTAAATAAGGGCCAAAGCATCGATACACCTAAGTGACACCAGAAAAGAAACGGAATAGAGATGACAACAAAATACAATTTAATCCTATTTTAAAAGCAAAGAGATTATTGGAAAAGAATGGTCGTCAAAGACCTGAAAAGGCTGTGGAAAATGAGTATGGCGGTCATTCAAATTGTTGGTCTGCTTGGAACGGCCCCAATAGTTTTGCAAAGAGACGAAGAATTGGAGATTAGAGGAACAATCGAAACCATCCAAACCACAGCACTGTTATAATCAGCGAAAATATTTAGTAGAGTCATGGAAACCCGAGAAGACTTGCTGTCACTAAGACTTCAGTGAAAAATCTACCAGTAAACAATGGTATGAAAAACTCACATAGAGTTAAAATGATAATGATGACATCGATAGTGATGATGGTGGTAATCCTTATGACAGTGGAAGTAAGAGTTACAAAGATAAAACACCAAATATGCCATTTTAATCAAAAAATATGTAAAACAAAAGTTACCAGATGTAATAAATCTATCTCTTGTTAAAAATAAAAGACCAAATAAATAAACTATTTGCCAATCATCGTAAATATATCTCAATCTTAAACTGTTTTTATGATTAGGGAGAAATGTCGATATAACTGTCGACTCTGGTTTCAAAATTTACACCCTCAACTGGTCTTCAAAATTATAGCATTTTTTTTAATATTTTCTTATCAGTTAATGACTCAGATATAAAAACATAGGCATTTTCTTCTTGAGGTAACTCCAAGAATGCAAAGGAAATTGACTGACTACAACTAATGAAAATAACAATTTTCGATATCACGATTTCGCTGTAATTTCTTTAACATTAAAAGAGGACACTTGTATCATTTTTCTTAAAATTTCAGGACGAATAGTGAAGCCATAGAATTGGGAAATAAACATGCAAATAAATCGTACGTCTCTATAACCCACGCCCCTCTGTCTGTCTGTTTCTCTCTCTCTCTCTCTCTCTCTCTCTCTCTCTCTCTTTCTCTGACTCGCTTAATGATTCACAAGGTTATTTTGGAGACGAGGTAATTAGGTAAACCTTCAATATTATACCAGATGTTTGCAAGTGATTAAAAAAATAAAAAAACCAATCACCGATTCTTTCAAAACTTCATTTTTGAACTAATACTTTTGGGAAAGGCATGAACTCCCTTATCAATCCATCAATGGGTTAAATTGTGCCACTACTGTTCTT